>CM077521.1:29562025-30807376 GCA_039654895.1 Mongoloraphidia duomilia
GATTTTCTGACTTAAGCACCAACTAAGAAGAGACTTTTCGAAATTGTATCCCTAAGGGGGTCAAAAAGGGATGCAGCGTTTTTTAACAAAATGTTCATATCTCACAAATCGTTAAACTAATCAAGGTGTTGAATTCAACATACGAAGAACTCTTCATTAAAAATTTTCGATGTTTTTTTTAATCAACCCTTAAGGGGGAGAAAATTGGAGTTATAAAAATAGTCTTTTTCCGAAACTGCTTGAGTTAGAATCACGAAATTTGAATTGAGTATTTTTTTCCTTTTATAATAATATATAAATATAGGTATGCATAGCTATAACTATCACAAGATCATTCTTGCATGGGGTAGTGTGTATTAAAATACTTTAACTCCCATGGCAGTCGGTTACACGACCACCAATTGTGCCGATTCGGAACATTTCAATTTAGTAACCGTTTATTCATGCATCATAAATTTAGAGATATACGACCATCAGGACTAATGCGTTGGTATTTTGTTGTTAAACACAAATCGATTCGGTTGACCTGGTCAGCAAGTCGAGCGACCTTTCGCACTAGCGGATGTGCCTATTTACACATACAAACCTCCGGAGAGAAACAAATAGTTCAGTGCGGATGTCAACATTAATCGCACTCAATCGCAGAACAAATACAGTATTACTTTTTCAACGCGGGTTTTCCAACTACGGATTTAGAATATTTCTGTAGCCAACAATAGGTAGGTATATTGTATTGTGCAACTAGTGCGGAAAACAGGCGATTGCCCACGAGTTTGAGGTTTGTCGCTCGAACCGCAGGCGAGAGTGATAAGCCACACGAGTAGGCAATCGCACGTGTTGCATATACTAGGTTTGGCACAAGTGCGTCAAAATACTATTGAATTGGTTCCCGCACACCTGCCTTAAAGGGTCACTTTATATACAAACATACTTCTATGTACATGCAGCTATTTTATAGTTAATAGGACTCCAATACTAGACTTGAATTTTTTGAGTAATTTTATTACTCAAAAAAGAATTTTTTTGAGTAATTTTATTACTCAAAAAAATTCAAGTCGAATTGTAATTGTGTTTTAAGGACCACCAACAGCTAAGGTTATTTGGGCCTAGCACTAATTCATATTTTCAATTCATTATTTTTTTTTTTTTAGTCGAGTATAGCAAACAAAGTTACTATGTTTTCGTTGGCTGCCGATTGCACAAATATAAGACCAGTAGACATTCCAAAATGACGAACTTTATTAAGGTCGCCAACAGCCAGGGTTATATGGGCCCAGTACCCATTCATATGTTTAATTTGCTAATATTTTTAATAATAAACTGAAAATTCAATTGACACTTTTATTTTAGGTAGGTAGCAGTTTTCAGATAAGAACCTGGAAACCGTGGGTTTGTAATAAACGAGTCACGGAAATGGTGTTATATAAACAACGGCATCACTACAAACTCGACATTTTACTGTGAAGACAAGTGTAGACTTCCAGGTTCACAATAAATAGTAGTAAAAAAAACTTTTTAGAGACAAGCTTTTATTTAAATGCACTAAAAAGTAAAAAATAATTTTTAATAATTTAGGTTCACAATTAAGAAAGCGTGGGTCGTGAACTCTATGATAGTTTATTAGTCACGAGCCACGCTTTTATAATTATGAACCTGAATTATTAAACATTAATTTTTCCTTTTTAGTGCATTTAAATAAAAGCTTGTTTCTAAAAAGTTTTTTTTTACTAATATTTATTTTGTTCATTTTAGTCTTTCAAAATTTTACCCCCTTTTGACACCCGTAGAGGTTGAATTTCGAAAAATCCTTTCTTAGTGGATTCTTACGTCAGAAAAGGAACTAACTGTCCAAATTTCAAGTTTCTAGCTTCAGTGATTTGGCCTGGGCGTTGATTAGTCAAAAAAAACCCTACATCCCCGTTTAAACCCCTTAGGGGTTGAATTTATTTCTAAAAATGATTTATTCATGTATTGTCATCGGGAATACATATTATGTGTACAAAATTTCAAATCGATCGGATACGTGGAAGTCGTTCAAAATTGACTTGCAAGTTTTGACCTAAACAAACACACAAACTAGCTAACTAACTAACTAACTAACTAACTAACAAACATTGCAAAGTAAATAAAAGCTTGTAAAAAGAGAGAATACATAATATAGCTATATGCTGAGATCGCGCCAAACCAACTCAGTGAATGAGGACCTGTATTGTAAAATAGTTTATTTAGAAACTTCATAATTATTATCCGTACAGTAGTAGTAGTGGTAACTGACAGCCAAAATTTGCCGAGGAAATATATTTATTGGTACACTGTACATTGTTCAACTTAACACGGTTTCCTTGTTATCTGTTGATGCGTTCTGCTTAATATCAAGTTGGTTGTGCTTGCATTTTGACATAAAAAATGAAAATCAAACAATACAGTGCAATCAAGTTATAATAGTTCCGCTTACCTTCAGCTGTTAGGTAGATAGGCCGAACTTTCTGTAAAAAATTAAATACAAAAATTAGGATTTATACATATAACGTGCAGTGATATTTGTAATACGATTTGGATAAAATTTTACATTCACTTATTAGCTTATACCGGCAGCGAAAAAGATTACTTTAAAAAATAAAACACACATAAACTGGCTATAGTTGTCCATCTTTATTTTTAAGTACTACGTTTCGGTCTGTTATAAATTCCAAAACCATCACTCCTCATTGAAATTCTAATATGGAATATAGTTAGACTATATACCATATTAGAATCTTTTCTATCTTCGATTGATTTTAATATGTAGGTATCTACGGAAAATTTATGAAAATATTTGCAACAATGTTTAGGTGATGATTGAAAAAATATACAGATAAAATTACAATTCATTTGTATGTTTGATCAAGCATCACGCAAATGTAGATTTAAGGATTATTATAAATATCTTAAAATTGAACATACGGAGAAATTCAACTACATGCACAATTTGAATACCAATTAGCACTATTAGCACAATTACTACCCAATCATGACTAGCAAAGTAGACACAAAGGACTCAGATGTAAAGGCAAGTTTGAAGCAATTAAAGCTATCAAAGAGCACATGATCCAAAATAAGAGAAGCAAGATTGCTATTCCTGAAATGGATGGCGCAGATGGGTGGGAAATAGCCAAAATAATTGAGTTTCTGTTTACTGGTACAGACGTACAAATTGACATGTACAGGAGTGGAAACAAGGCTGAACAAACCCAAAAAAAGGGCCCAAGAAAGAGTACTCAGGTAGACGAAAAAAGAGATAGTGCTAGGAGGAAGCCACCGAGAAGTGAAGCACTGATAGTCAAAATGCAGAATAAAACATATGCTGAAATGCTCAAGGAGATAAAACAAGTAGTAAATCCAAAGGATATTGGAGTAGAGATAAAGGAAGTAAAAAAGACGAGAAACGGAGACCTACTGCTTACAGTGCAAAACGGACCTGAAAAAGCAGAAAAACTGAATCGGGAAATTAAGGGAAAATTACCAGGAGCGGAGACGGCAATCCGTATGCGAAAAACAGTATTGCATATAAAAGATATGGATGAGATAACAACAGTAGAAGAAATTAAAGAAGCTATTCATATAACGACTGGTATAGAACCAAATGAGATAGAATTGAGGGCACGACGGCCAGCTTATGGGAGCCGACAGAATGTTACAGTAGTTCTGGCTGAAAGTAATGCCCAAAAACTAGTACAAATGGGGAAAATAAAAATAGGGTGGGTACGATGCAGAGTCATTGAAAGAAAACAAGAGGAAAAATGCTATAGGTGTTGGCAATACGGACACATCAAGGCACAATGCAATGGACCAGATAGACAAAACCTCTGTCTAAGATGCGGGAAAGAGGGGCATATAGTAGCTAATTGCACGAATTCTCCGTATTGTGTTCATTGCAAAAATGAGGGACATCAGTCAGGAAGCCGAAAATGTACAGAAAATAGTAGTAGTAGAAAGATGACGGAGGCATCGAGAGGCGATAACGTAGAGAGTTAAATATTAAGCTTCTACAAATCAACACCAACAGAAGCCGGCAAGCACACGATATGGCACTAGCTACCGGCAAAGACATCAACGCTAGTATACTGTTGCTAAGCGAACCAAATCGAAACGCAATTAAGCATAGAAAGGACTGGGTGCATGATGATGACATTGACACTGCAATAAAAATACTTAATGAGAACTTGGTAATAAAAAATCAGGGATATGGAACAGGATACTCGTATGTAGTTCTGAAGGAATTTACTGTCTATAGTTGCTACTGCTCTGGCAATAAAGAAATACAAGATCTGGAGAACACATTACATGAAATAGGACACCGAATAAGAGGCAACAAGGAGAAAGCTATAGTCGTCGGCGATTTTAACGCCAAATCCCCACAATGGGAGATGAATACCACCGACAAAAGGGGCCGAGTAATGGAAGAATGGATAGCCGAAAACGAATTGGTGATAATGAACAGAGGAAGCAAACCAACTTTCCAAAGACTCAATTATTCATCCATATTGGACTTGACGCTAATGACGGAGAATCTACAAAGCAGACTCATAAACTGGGAAGTGAGCGACAGGGAATCGATAAGTGACCACAATTATATAGTATTTGAAGTAGCAGAAGATAGAACTAAGTCAGGGCAAGGACGGCAGAAACACGGAGGTTGGCAAGTAAAAAAACTTGACAAATCGAAATTGAAGGATGCCGTGCAGGAAATAGTGGAGGATGAAAAAACAACAAATGGTATAGGTTTCTCCCAAACACTGACGCACATTAGCAATATATCGATGCCAAAAAAGAAAGGTTTTGCAAGCAAAACACCAGTATACTGGTGGAATGAAGGGGTTGCAAAACTTCGTAATGAGTGTAAAAAAAAGAGAAGGACATACACAAGAAGTCATACCCCAAGTGAGCGCCAACTTCTATGGAATGAATACCAGATAGCAAAAAAGAAACTCCGCGAAAAAATTCGAACAGAAAAAAGAGCCTGTTGGAAGACGGTATGCGAAGAAATAGACAATGATATATGGGGAAATGGTTACAAAATCATCATGAAGGGAATTATTGGGTTTCCCCCGAGACAACAAATGTCCATGGATGCAATGGAAAAAGTCGCCAGTCATCTGTTCCCGGAACATGAACAAGTTGTGTTTGACCGGCAAGATACGGAGAGTTTTGTATGCTTCACAGAAGCGGAACTCAGTACTGCGTGCAAAAAAATTAAAGACAGCAAGGCGCCTGGACCGGGAAACATACCCCCAGAGATAATAAAACTGGTGGCTCGTCAGAGGCCAGAATATGTACTTAAAGTCTACAACGATCTCGCAAGCAAGTCCAATTTTCCTCATCTCTGGAAACGTGCTAAGGTAGTTCTCCTAAGAAAGGGGGATAAGCCGTTGGACAAACCTAATTCATACAGACCCATATGTCTGCTAGATGTGGAAGGCAAGCTCTTTGAGCAGTTGATCCTAATGAGACTGAAAAAAGAACTAACGAGGACGGGAGGCTTAGCAAAAAACCAGTATGGTTTTCGCGAAGGTAGACAAACAACAGATGCAATAAAAGAAGTTCTCAAAATTGCCGCAGAGGCGAAATCATATGCCCACGCCAACAGAAGACTGTGCGCCATGATCACAATAGATGTAAATAACGCATTCAACAGCGCGTCTTGGCAAATCATTTTGGAAGAAATGAGGAAAAGACGAATAGAGGAGAGTCTGATAAGCCTGGTGGCTTCCTATCTATCTGAGAGGCAAATCATCATAGAGGCAGAAGGAAGAGTTAAAATAAAAACCATCACTAGCGGTGTTCCGCAAGGTTCGGTACTAGGGCCAACTTTATGGAACATATTATACAATGGTCTTTTAGAAATGGAATTACCTGAAGGAGTAACCATGATTGGGTTCGCAGATGACGTAGCGTTGGTAGTGACCGCAAAGGAAGAGCAACTACTAATGACTAGGGCGGATACAGCCCTACTAAGAGTGGTTGACTGGTTAGAAAAGAGGAGGCTACAGTTGGCACCGGAAAAAACAGAGGTGGTTCTTCTTACCACAAAAAGAAAAACAGCACCGATTCACTTTACTGTTAAAGGTGTGTGCATCAGGGCACAAAAAGCAATAAAATACTTAGGAGTGTGGATAGACACGAAACTAGTCTTTGCAGAACACATACTCAAAACCGTTGTGAAAGCAGGCAGGACGGCAACAGCTCTAGCCAGACTAATGCCCAATATTGGAGGACCGAGGGCATCAAAAAGAAGAGCGCTGTCGAATGTGATACACGCACAACTGTTGTATGCAGCTCCAGCATGGTACCCTGCGATTAAAAATAACAAATTAAGGCAGAAGCTCTTGAGTGTACAACGGGTGATGTTAATAAGGATCTGCAGTGCCTACAGGTCTATTAGTGCAGAGGGAGCCAACGTAATCGCGGGAGTCCCTCCCATAGACCTACTTGCTCAGGAAAGAATAGAGAGATATAACGGAGTACAAGCTAAAGTGGCCAGAGAAAACGTCATGAGACAGTGGCAGAAGAAATGGGAAAATGGGACCAAAGGTCGCTGGACACACCAACTCATCCCGAACATACAGAAGTGGATGAGCAGGACTGGCGGAGAGGTGGACTATTATATGACACAAGCGCTATCTGGACACGGATGTTTCAGGAAATATCTCTACGAGAAAAACAGGGCGGAGTCAGACAAATGTTTATACTGCGGGGAAGTCGATGATGTCGAGCACACTTTGTTTATGTGTCACAGATGGGAGAATGCTCGAAGTATATATCACCGAGACACGGGGAGAATATTTAATAAAAGAAACCTAGCGGAAGACCTAGTGGGACAAGAGATGAGCTGGAGGGCGGCCTATAATGTTGTCAGGACAATAATTGGAAAAAAAGACAACAGATGAATTTAAGACAGCCCTCGCACTGAAGTAATGCGGAAGCGGTTCCGGTGCGAGATGGTAAAGAGGGGGGGTGAGGTTTTAGTCAGTAGGAGTCTGACACTACCCGTTGGAGGACCAACGGGTGTCCATGATGGATTGGCTAGTTATTATAGCCTCTGGTCATCTCCATTTCGGAAGCTAGCCGTGTCCAAAATTTAACAGTTGAGTAGTTGAGGCGTGAAGACAAAATAAACAAACAAACTCACTTTCGCTAATATAATATTAGTAAGGATTAGGATTAAATAAACCGAAATAAACTATACATATCGGCCGAGCGTCTCTAAAACTATGATGCCCGATGCACATGTCTGGTACTTAAAACTGGTCCTATCAAACAGACAAATTACGATCAACAAAGATTTAGACCAGGCGCTAGCGGTACCTACTTGAGTATGCAAAATCCCAGAGACGCGTTTTGACTTTTGCAAAAGATAGAAGTCACTCTAAGGTATTTAGTAACGCATCAATTGTCACTTGATCGCGTGGTCGGTTCACAAATTACACCCCGTTCCCTTTTCCCTTGCTTCTCATCAAAATCTCTAGGTTCTCGCGCAACATCAAATTAGGGGGGAACTGATCGTGTTAGCCGATCCGCGAAATATTTGCCCTATTTTCGCTGGTCTGCAGGTGTAATAAATATTAGTAAAAAAAAACTTTCTAGAGATGAGCTTTTATTTAAATGCACTAACAAGGAAAAAATAATTTTTAATAATTTAGGTTCATAATTATAAAAGCGTTGGTCGTGACTATTAAACTATCACAGAGTTCACGACAAACACTTTTATAATTACGAACCAAAATTATTAAACATTATTTTTTCCTTTTTAGTGCATTTAAATAAAAGCTTGTCTCTAAAAAGTTTATTTTACTAATATTTATTTTGTTCATTTTAGTCTTTCAAAATTTTACCCCCTTTCGACACCCAGCATGCCCTTAAATTGCCCCCAAAATGTCCTTAAATTTCCCCCAAAATATCCTTAAATTGCCCCCAAAATGCCCGTAAATCGCCCCCAAAATGCCCGTAAATCGCCTTCAAAATGCCCTTACATTGCCCCCAAAATGTTCGTTAATCAAGCCTTTTCATTTGATACCCATATCATAGGGGTTGCTGTGGAAATGATAAATCGCCATTTTGTAACATCCGCCAAATTGGATTAAAAATGGCGGCATTTAAGTAATCGTGCATTGTCACGAGAACCAAACGTGTGTGCCAAATTTCTGCCCGATAGCTTCAGTGGTAGTGGGTGAAATATTGATTACAAAATTCCAGGACATACATACATACTGTAGCAATTTGCTATTGCGTGCCCCTAAAAATAAAATTATTTCGAGCCTATGGAGTATTATTTCATTTATAGGATTTTAACATGTAGACCTTTGCGACAATAGATGACGTCAAGGCATACTGACCAGCAACTGAGGACACGAGTCTTACAAACTTGAACAGAAATTAACAAGACTCTGTGGATATGATCTCTATAAGTGCGTGAGATGAGAGTGTATTTTTTGATGTATAAAAGAGAGAACGCAAATAGTTCTGCGAAGAAAGATTCTGATTTTTTGGTACACTTTTGTACGTCGACAGACTAGGTACGGGGACCGTGTCATAGACATCGTTCTGTGAAACAATCAAAATGAAATGATTGAATATCTGGCGAAATAAAATACTTTTTATTTTGGGATTTTGGAGTTGGATTTGTGCGTTTCGTTTTGGAGCTATATTGTTTTTGGTTTGGAGTTTGGATTCTGCGTTGTTTCCTGCTTCGATTCCTGTATTGATTGACCTTCCTAGTTTTCCTAATTCCCGAAAATTGATTTATTTTCCGTATTTCCATTGTTGAATTATTGTTTTCGATTTAGTTAGCTTACCGTGCAACATTAACCATAAAGGCGCCAAGCGCTTCTCCTAGTAGGGATTATAAGTTGCTGCTTTTGGATTTCCGTGTGGTTGTGTTGATTCTGGAATACGGGAATAATTTAATTTATTCCAGAAATTTTGAAGATTGTGCAATTATTCCGAAATTTTTAATATTCGCTAACATAAGTGACGACGCATAAAGTATCCCAGAATATTATCAAGTGTTTATCCCGGTGGGATAGATATGGTACTACAATATATCCCAAAAATATTAACGGATCTAATCTAATATTTTATAAACATTTTACATTTCTGAATGTCGACCACTTTGAGTAGTACTGGGTAAATTTTAGATATTTACGTCAGAATTAAAATGATTAATGTTGCGTCGATTGTATTCCTGTAGGATTTCTTGCACTACATTGGGAATTTTCCAGAATATTTTGAATTTTATTACGAATTAAGTTTGAATTCCTCGTCGCCGGTCTCGCGATTTTAAAGTGTTTATGTCTAGTCCTATGCTATGTATTTTCTTTTCAGGCTCAGGAATTTCCGTACAGGCCCGGATTAAGTGTGAAATAATTGTTAAAAATTAATTATGTGAATTTTGTTATCGTTCCGTATCGCTTCATTATTTATGAAGATTTTATGTTGAGAATTTCGCTATCGTTAGGTTTGGTCTCGCTATCGCTCGCTTACGTCACGCTACGTTTTGCGATTGAATAAGTAAATTGTTGTGAGGCTTCGAGGCCTATTGAATTAGGATTTTTGTCTCGATTGTTGGAAGTTCCGTAGGACCTGTGATTACAGGGCCGCCTTTTTATTTTTTGGTATCTCGAATACTGTGTGTCTCGATATTGTGTTCGTAATCTGTGTTTTGTTGGTAGTTTAGGTTAAGTTATCGTGTAGTTTTGGCCTTTGAAATCACCTCGGATTTTTTCCGTTTATCTTGCTAAGGAAGTAACCGCGTTAGGCCTGGGAATAATATAACTGTGATTGTGGTTCTGGACTCTGTTCCGGAATATTTTTTCGGATCTCTTTTGGCCAACGTGGTTATCTTCAACGAATTATCCCTAACTGTGGCCACTCTCTCTGTCTCAGTTTGGACGACCTGAGACTTACACAGTGTGGCCCTATAAGTTCTGGCGCCCTTCGATCTCTCGGTCGGTATCTGGCCCACTAATTTATTATCAGTCGAGTGTTCGGCTATAGTTAGGTGATCCTGAGTGTAGAGGTGATTTCAGATTTAAATTAAATTATTATGGTGCACGATTTATGGTGTGCGTCCACTTTTTGTGTTGTCCTAAGTGTCGAGTGGTAGGTGGTTGGGTTTTTTATTGCCCATTAAGGGCTTTTCTTGTGTTTGAATTTTGAGGCTGCGTCTCAAAAACAAGTGAGATTATTTCACAAGTTAGTAATTTTTGTTTTCCGACCCATGACCCCGCGCCGTCGGTAGCTAGCCGCGCAACCGATTAAATTCGGGTCAGGTTGAAGTTAAATAAAAGTTTGTAATAAAAAAGTTAAAGAACGCTGCTCTCGAATTTTCCATACTCAAGTATCGCTAGCGCCTGGACTAATTTTAACCATTTAAATAGAACAATTAAAGATCAGTCAGTTAGTACCGAAATGTTTCAAAAGAAAGAGGTTTTACATACGAGAAGATATTCACAAATGTCGGTACAGACAACAGAGCTGTATGTAAAGATGAAGTTCTCGAGTATTTGCCCGCAGGAAATCCCTCTGCAGGATAAACTTGAGTCTACTTACACCGTCTTAAATGTTTTCTCATTATACAACATTATCTTGCTATTGTATTATGAATTATGAAATGTAGCTGAACAGATTGTTAGGTTTATAAAAGTCGAGACAATCGTAACTCGTAAGTATTCTATAAATTCTTAAGTCAGTCGTCTACTATACGATTGAAGCTGTGCCCTATCGTAAATACTAAATTATAGACGCTTGACATCAGAAGTTATAAGCGAACTGTACCGTATCAATCTAAATGACATTTGTCCACTAAAATTGTTAACAAAAGAAATAAAAAACCGGCCAAGCGCATGTTGGGCACGCACATGATAGAGTTCTTTATATTATAGTGCTCTTGTTGATATCTGTCGAAATCGTAACTACGGGAACGAAATGATACACTTTCAACCATAGAGATGTTAGAATAGAGTACGCAAGAGTCCTGATTTTGCAAGGAGAGAGACAGATGCAGAGTATTCTAATACATAGAAAAGAGATAGTGGGATCACTCGACAACTGTCTCTCTAATATATTCATATCCATAGAGATCACTCGGCATCTATCTCTCTCTTCGTCTCTATCGCTTCCACTTACATTAGTCTACTCTAGTCAAATATCTCTATGCTTTCAACACAATTTAATACATTTTAACGTAAATATTTGCTTGTGTTAAAAAATCCCACCTCTGGACCGTTTTTTTTAAAAACTATTTTTGCTACAGCGTTCGTTATAATTTTCAAAGTACCAACTAAAGGTTACATTCAGAAATTTTTACTTCCCACCTCTACTATGGTAGGGAAGTAATGGATTTAGTCCGAAAAAAACATTTCGAGATTTTAACAGATTTTCACGTTTTGAGACCCTAGCAATCGTTTAAGATCATTTTCTGACTGATGTCTGTATGTGTGTGTGTGTGTGTGTGTGTATGTGTGTGTGTATGTGTGTGTGTGTGTGTGTGTGGTCAATTTTTCGCCTTCGATATCTTAAGAACGGAACAACATACGGGCATGCCGATTGTTCTATTGTGTTTATCAGCCTTTAACTTAGATCTGATTAGATTTTGAGTCAAATCGGTTCAGTGGATCCTGAGATATTCAAAAAAACGTCCTCAATGTCACGTATTAACATAGGTAAAAAAAAATATAAATGAATTCTAGATGTTATAATATGAAAAAAATGTAAATATTTTTTTTCTCTAAAATGTATAGCTTTCGAGAAAAAAAATATTTTACTAAAAAAAATAAAAATTGTACGTAAATCAAGGTAACCATGATTTTTGCTATATTATGTTAGCCATCAGTAGATCACCAAACAAAGAAGAGGGCCATGCTTTTTTCAAAGAATAAAAATTAAATTGTGTTTTAAAGACCACCAACAGCTAAGGTTATTTGGGCCTAGTCAAAGAATAAAAAAAAAAAGAGTGTTTATTTTTTGCAAATATTTACTAGGTGGGAAGTATAGGACTGGTCATCAGTCGAATTTTCTTGCTATTGTATTATGAATTATGAAATGTAGCTGAACAGATTGTTAGGTTTATAAAAGTCGAGACAATCGTAACTCGTAAGTATTCTATAAATTCTTAAGTCAGTCGTCTACTATACGATTGAAGCTGTGCCCTATCGTAAATACTAAATTATAGACGCTAGACATCAGAAGTTATAAGCGAACTGTGCCGTATCAATCTAAATGACATTTGTCCACTAAAATTGTTAACAAAAGAAATAAAAAACCGGCCAAGCGCATGTTGGGCACGCACATGATAGAGTTCTTTATATTATAGTGCTCTTGTTGATATCTGTCGAAATCGTAACTACGGAAACGAAATGATACACTTTCAACCATAGAGATATTAGAATAGAGTACGCAAGAGTCCTGATTTTGCAAGGAGAGAGACAGATGCAGAGTATTCTAATACATAAAAAAGAGATAGTGGGATCACTCGACAACTATCTCTCTAATATATTCATATCCATAGAGATCACTCGGCATCTATCTCTCTCTTCGTCTCTATCGCTTCCACTTACATTAGTCTACTCTAGTCTAATATCTCTATGCTTTCAACACAATTTAATACATTTTTAACGTAAATATTTGCTTGTGTTAAAAAATCCCACCTCTGGACCGTTTTTTTTATAAACTATTTTTGCTACAGCGTTCGTTATAATTTTCAAAGTACCAACTAAAGGTTACATTCAGAAATTTTTTCAGATTATTTTGCATCGATACCTATAGTTAAGAAATTATAAGGGTGGTGATAACGACTTTAAAAGGGTTAAAACCAAAATATTCTTATAAAATTTTTTGTTAAGGTGACGTAACACTCAATGGGATAAATGAAAAAAAAATTTGAGTACACATTCAACTCTATCGGAGGGAGTCCAAAAATCTTATCATTTCTGCTTTTGGTCATCAATAGCCGTAAACCAACTGTCATCTTAACAGATAAAATGAAAGGATGGGACGGATACACTTGACGAAACTATAAGGGTTCCTTTATAGTTTCTACGGAACCCTAAAAACAGTGTACAGAATTATACGGCGGGTTAGATTCAGCTGAAAATTGAAATTCTCCGAAAAGTGGAACATAATATACCCTTTGTTTATCCGCCTACGCCGAATCCAAAAGCGGGTATCTGTAAAATTAAATTTTTTATGAAATTTTAGGATCAGCAATGAAATATTACAATTTGTAATGTGTGCAATAACTCTATTATCTATCCAGTCGCACAAAGCTTACAGCAGAATACAGCTTGTTTAACTTCACTAGGTTAACATTTCGCAACAATAGTTTAATTTAATTTACCTGTTTAAACAATGTGCAGTTAGCTTGTCGGCTCTGCTACCGACAGCACAGCACAAATTCATAGTGTACGACAAGCTTTAATGTAGACAGAATACAAACGACAGATAAGAATATGAAAAAAAAATGTCTTTATTTCTTATTTTATATATGACTGTTCATCAATTTTCTTCTGTTTGAGCTTGAGTATTAAAATTATATCTTATCCTGTCTCAAAATTAGAATAAAGAAAAGAGAAAAATATGCATAATAGCAAACACAGAACATGAAAATGAACAATGAATTCATGTACTTGTCAAGTAAATATAGATTTTATATGCAAATCTCGTGAAATATATCTTCGTTCGCTAAATTAAAGTAGACAAAGGAGTTTGCAGAACAAAAGAAAGGTAATAAATTTAATGATAATCTTTTATTGTTTCTAACCTTTTTACCCCTTTTTATTTATATTTCACAAGCCTTGTGTCTATATGCTTGTTTAATTATAACAATTTTAACATTGGAAATGTTTATGTTCGTATATGGGGGCAGAGTTACGAGTTTTCGTTCAAGGCCAAAAGACAACGGTGTCGCGATCAAGTGAGGAACAATCATGCAAAATTGAACAAGTGCAATTTTTTCGAAATGTGTTTTATATCATGTCTAGTTAATTGAGAGGTATTTGCGACGATCTGCGGTGTTATTTTTGAGCAAATGTTAATAAATACTGTAGAAAAATCCATTTAAAAGTTAACTAATCAAGCAAAAGTGAACGCGTATATAACAGAAGAATAATAGGGTTATTCCTGACAAAACTAAACAGTGCATTGATAAATATTGTGTGTATAATAAACAGTTAATTATGTTTCATATATTATGCTGTTATCATTTCCAATGTCCTCGATGGTTGCAAGGATTGCGAAATCTGTGAATTTTTTATTATCACAATATAACGACGTTGTATAAAAAATTGGTGAGCGCCAGGCACTTACGAGTTTATGTGCAAACATGTTTATGTTGACCGATTAATAGTAGTTAAAACAACTCAGTGACGTCATTTATAGTTCATACTAATTACCACAGATAGCATAATCGCTATACTCCTCAGTATTAAATTTGACACTTCTCGCAGACGCTAGCGCGGCGACTCGATGTAAAGTCTAGCACCAAAGTAAACATCATTGTTGCCCTCTACTAGAAAATTTTCTGCCGCGGTGCACCTGGTAAAAGTCTTACAATGTGCTAAGATCTTACGAATTCACTCCAGCCTGAGATATATTGTTTTTAGAGGAGAAGCGCGCGTAAAAATGTTTTTGCCATACCCACTACAAAATAGCTACTTTCCATGCACGTATGCCGGCCTGTATTGGGTCATTTAACGAGCAGGCGTGCCGAAAGTGTTTTTAATACATAACTTGCGGTTAGTAAACGATTGCATAGTAACTTGTGTTTATTCGCTCTATATATCGGCCTGCTATTACATAGTCACGGCCTGTGGTAAATGTAAAGATGGCGGCGCAAATAAACTGTCAAAATTTTTTTTAAATACTGACAATGAAGTGAAAAGTAGGCATTTTGTAGTGCGTAACGGTGTTATGACTCGTGTGACTATAAAAACACGCTATCGCTCGTTTTTTACATACTGTCACAACACGTTAATAATAAACCCCATTACGACACTAGAAATACAATCTACTATATCACATCAGTAATAATGTGAAAAAAATACTAAAAATTAAAAATCTCACAAAAAATACAATTTTTCGCGGTATAACGGGTTTGGTCCATTGACCAATTAAGGACTCATGGCAGATATGTTCTTCTACGCAGTATACAAATCGCAAAGCAGATTTTATTAGCAAATGGACAGAAAATGAGTTGACAAGAAAAAATTTGAAATATACTTCTCAAAAAAACATTTTACGTAATTGTTTTTGTTTAGTTTTACTTTAATTCAGCATTGTTTTCTTATTATTTGATGAAATTAAATCAAAATTGAATAACAGACAATCCTTTACACTATTATTTTATTGCTTATATGTTCACCGGAGCTTCAATAATGCAAAATAAAATAAATTGGAAGAGATTTAGTGCGACAAAGGAAATATAAAATAGAAAATCTATCACAGCGTTTTTATCATAATTCCGGATTCTTTTCCATATTTTATTCTATTTTGTATGCAATAATTTATACTTACAAAAATAAAAATAAACTATATTTCGTATGTATATTCAAACACTATATTATTTATGGTTTTCCAAAAGCACGAGTCAATTTCGTGGAGATGTGAAAAGTTTTAATACAGCAGTAAATAACAGCCAAAATCTATCGAAATCGACGCATCATATTTCTAGATTTATCTCAATACGAATAATATTCGATAGATCAATACTACTGTATAATATATACTTTTTTACAGTTGAACATCGATAAGTTTGAGTGTTTGTTACGTTTATATAAAAAGGCACTCTGGATTCCAAATACCAACTTTGGGTTAGTTGTTAGAAGCTAAAAATTCAAAAATCGTGTACTAAAATCGAAAATAAAGAAAATGCGTTTTCGTTAAAAATAAGAGCGGAACCTAACGATATTTTTGTCGAAAGCTGTTTTGAACAGAGTCTAGTAACTAATTCTGAATGAAAAATACTGAAAAACTAAAAGAGGTTAAAGTACAATTCGGTTGACTAACTTTCTAACTAAGTGATGAATTTTAATTTTGTGTCGACTCTAGGTGGGTATTTAACAAACAAGTCGAGTCGAATCGTGCAGAAAGAAAAATATCGAAAACTTTTTTTAAAATAGTATAACGACTTGGAAAGGATTATCTCGTACAAACCTACTAATTTCGATAAATAATTAACACATATAATTGGTAAACCAAAATATTTTTTTTGTACCTACGCATAATCAAATAGGTAAAAAAAAAGTCATGAGGAGTCATGGGACACCCACAGAAGCTAGGTTTCTACGCATTGTATATATTTTTTTTCCTATTATAAAAATATATAGGTAAATATTAACATTATATTTTGCCTAGCAACAATACGCGCTGCCCAGCCAATGAGGTGAGTTGCATCGTTCGTGACGTTTCACTTTTTCGTGGCGCTTCACTTTTTGTGTGTTAGGTCCCTATCCCAAACGTGCATTAAGAAGCATAGCTTCAAAAAAGTATGGTCGTAAACTCTATGATAGTTTATTACAGTCGCAATGCACGCTTTTATAATTATGAACCTAAATTAAATAATATTATTTTTTCTTTTTGGTACATTTTAATGAAATGTTTTTTTTAATAGTAGAGGAGTTGTTACAAATGCAATAACTTCGTTATGCCTGCTATTTAGATAACCACAATTACAGTTTTACATAAGCCTTTTCACATACAACCTATGAGTGAAACCCTAAACTAACTATATTTGCGTGAAGTTCCGTATCATGGTAAAAGTGTTTTAAATCATAAATTTGTTATTAGTTTGCTCGTGTTCTGAAATTTATTTTCGTCCAACGGTAAGTGATACGTTAAACTGCTTGTGGAATTTTAAAGCCCATTCATTACTCTTTTGTTTGTATTAGTGGTTTTCTAGATAATTAAAATAATACTTGCAATAGCAGAAACATAACGTTCTAGTGGTCATGGGGGCTACTTGTTACAGGATTTGTGGGGCACGTTGTTACTGTAACATCCAAGAAAAATATTAGAAAACAAGAATCACAACCTGAAGAGTCAGTAAACGAGAACACTCTATGTCTAGCCTGTCTGATGCCGTTTTCTAAATCAAGAAATACAGAATGGATTAGGTGCACAAGGTGCAACTGTGCAAGAGGTGGACACATGTTTTTTACAGCAATAGGGGAAAGTAATGATGATTTCTACACTTGTATCAATTGCATGTCAGATAGAGATTAATCTGAAGCAATAAAAACATTATAATAATGAACTTTATTGTGATTTTACCTAGCTTAAATTTTAAGTAGCAACTTGCCCCATTAGGTGTAACAACTTGCCCCCGCACGGGGTATGTTTTTACAATTTGCATTATTGAAAAAAAAAATCATGTACACACATGAATAATTGATTTTTCACTAATTTAAAATTACAAGGTGTACCAAGGAAATAATAAACTATAACATAGCGTTAACATGGATTTACATAAAGATTCTGCACATGTGTAAAAAAATAAAATTTGAGAATTGTTACAACTAGCCCCCCTCTTCCCTATATATTATATTATTATGTATTGTATTTTTAAATTTTAAGTAATTAATTATAATATAATATGAAAAGAATTTTGTAAAAAGTAAAAACGACTGGAGACACGTTCTCCCACCACTACTACCGGGACTTCCACCATATGTTTTTTCTTTATTTAACTTAATACGACTGTCAACCGGATAAGTGGAAATGAGTCAAAAATGCGTTACAATATTCCACACTTACAGAAAGGTGAATCTTAATAAAAACTTGTAAAGAGATTATATGGTTCGGTAAAAACACTGAGAGATTATGATAGCTCACTGCCATACTATGAGATCTAATAAACCGAATGGAGCCGAGTTTTTCACGCATAAGTGTGTGGAGCGACATTTAATTCAATGCAATTTTATCTGTCTGCATATACTGAGTTGATTCAAGTCGAATCGATACCGATAAGTGTGTGTAATTCTTCTGAGAATTGCACGCATATTCAAAGTCGATCTGCATAATTGTGCGATGCGCATTCAGAGCAATTTTATCTTTCAGCCTTTTGCCAAAACATCCGAAGTTCATCCCTATAAGTGTTCGTGCTCTTTTTGAGAACTGCGCATCTGTTAAGAGTCGATAACATGGCACAAGTGTGCGATACTTTTTTAAAGCAACGTAATTCAATTTTACGTACTTATATTATTGTGAATGACCATCATTTTGTGGAATCACTTGTACAGCGCCGTATTGATGTTTGACATTTAAAGTGAACTGTTGAGATGTTGAAACTAACCGATATTTTAACTTGTGAAGCGTCGTATCGATGTAGAAAATTAAGCGTTGGATGTTGGGCCGTTGGGATTGACTAGCATTTTTTAAACCGTTATAGGTAAACATATGGATACCTCAGGACCGGCGTTAGGGGGGCGGATAATCGGGGCAAAGGTACCCCGGGTTCGGGTCCCTGAAGGGGGCCCGTCGGTCCGGGGCTTACCTATTATATGTAAGCATTAAAACATTTTCCCGACAAAAAAGATATTATTTGATTTTTTACATTAAAATTTTCTGACTATTTCCAAAAAAAAACAAATTTTAGAGTAAAATTTTTTTTGGAGGAGACGGGCCTGAGAACGCTTGCCCGCGGCCCGAAAATCCTAGCGCCGGCCCTGGGATACCTAACGTACCGTGAGTTAGCTGTCATGATAATTCAAATTTCTCATTAAGAGTATTCTCTACCAGAAGCTATCCCAACTGCACTCTCCATCTCAAATTCTTTTTTCTTTCCTAAAAACGGTTACCGCTCTCCCAACGCTATTTTTAAAACTAAAAGGTTCGGGTAAACGCCATATGAAGAACTAAGAATCACACTACAGATCCAACAAGCGAAAAATTGAAAAAAATCTGGAAAAACTTAGAACTTTTCAAAAATTACGCAATCTTTCACACGTAGCCAAAACTTTTTTTCAAAAAATTCTCTTGTAGGATCTGCAGTGTGATTCTTGGTTCTGAATTTGGCGTTTACTCAAATCCCTCAGCCTTAAAAATAGCGTCGGGAGATCCGTAACCGTTTTAGACGAGGGGAAAGGATTTGAGATGAAGATTTCAGGGCGTAACTTCCGGTAGAGAATATTTTTATAGTTGCCACTCAAAAATCTCCTCTCACTTATACGTCATTGATATGAAAATGTCAAAATTACCTCAAAAACAGATCGCGATAGCCATGGAACTTGAACAAAATGATGACGTTTTAACTGTCAGAATAATTTCTAATCATTTCCATGGCTATCGCTATCTGTTTTTGAGGTAATTTTGACATTTTCATATCAAATTTCTGCCGTTACAAAGCATGCAAAATTAATTTTGTTTAATGATTTAGATGCAGAATTTTATGTTCTAAACTTTTCTTCGAAGATATTTTTCCTAAAATAATTAGGGAAGCAGGAAATCGCAAAAGTTTGATTTTACGGGTTAAATCCCTATTACCCGCAAAGCAATTCAGCACCCTGTATAGTGTATATGTTTGAACTTGCGTTTTAACAATCCTTCGTTTGATACCCCACACTGTGACCTTGAAAAAACATGTTTGCCTCTCCTTACACCCCTAAAAACTGATCCCTAAAATTAAAATTCTACTTTTCGAACTTCACGTCTGTAATTGGGCCACCACTTCCTAAAACTGTACCAAATTTCAACTTTCTATGTCAGAAGGTCACTGAGAAAAATGCCTATGACAGGCAGGTAGACACCGAGGTGATTCCATAGGTGTGCCGTTAATTGATCCCAGCAATTTTATACCACGACAACTGATCCCACGACAACTGATCCCAACGACAAGTGATCCCAACGACAATTGATCCCACGACATTTGATCCCAAAAAATTGTCAAAAAACTGATAGCGTCTGATAAGTAATAAAGTTATTAAATTTTATTAATTTAATGAAATAATTTAATCGATTATTCCCTTTGTCGGGAAATTTGTTTGAATTAAATTTGTAGACGTTATGATATAGTTGTAATTACATTGTTATTAGAATTCTAACGAATGTAATAGTATAATGTGTTTATGAGTTAATAATCCTTTAGAGATTATATAATGAGATCAAGTTGAATAATTCACTTTTATTTATCATTGCCCGGATACGTCGTAATTTTGTCAAATATTGTATTTTATGAATTAATAACAAATTATCACGCTGACTTTTCATAAACTTTAATGACATATTAGATAGATAGATAGATATAAACTTTATTCTGTTAATACTGTATATACAGTGTAGAATGCGTCAGTATAAAAGTATACAAATTAAAACTTATGATTAAAAAATTCCTCGACAGAGTAAAAAGTTTTCTGTAATAATATAAATTTTAATTTCTGTTTAAATTTGGTGACTGGTAAATTTTTGATCTCTTGGGGCAACTTATTAAACACTTTCAACATTGCATTGACAGGACCTTTGTTGACCGTAGTCAACGACGTGTAATCAAGTCTATAGTTAGTACCTGTTCGAGTGCTGTATGTATGATTTGGAATATTTCCTGAGAAGAGATTAAAATTAAATTTAACAAAGCTGGCACATTCTAGCACATAAAGATCGTGAATTGTTAAGATATTAAGTTTTTTAAAGAGTGGGCGACAGTGTGTTCTAGGAGGAACTTTACAGATTGCTCTAATACAGCGCTTTTGTACAATAAAAAGTTGAGAAGTATTTACGGAGTTGCCCCAAAAGACAATTCCATATAAAAATATACTTTGCACAAAGGCATTATAAACAGTGACGAGAACTGATTCTGGAATAAATTTACCCAGACATTTTAATAGATACACATATTTACTGGTTTTTTTAATTATTTTGTCAACTTGATCTTTCCAGTTCAAATGCTTATCAATGGTTAGACCCAGAAAATTTACCGAACTAGAGAAAGAGATTTCACCTACATTTGGTACAATAAAACTATTTGGGCAGTTCCCATACTCACCAAATTTTATAAATTTTGTTTTTTCCAAATTTAGTCGAAGACTATTATCAGAGAACCATTTTTCTAAAAGAACTATGGAATCCTCAAGTGAATTCTTCAAATTCGAGAGTGAACACGACTCATAGATGATTGCAGTATCATCTGCATAAAGAATGAGATTATTTTGAACAGTATTTGGGAGATCATTTATATAAGCAATAAATAATAGTGGCCCAAGAATCGAGCCTTGAGGCACACCCCTCGAAATTAAAGATTCACTTGAAGAAACCATTGACATAACATTGTTTTCGACTTTTGATTGTTGGACTATTTGTATGCGATCTGATAGATAAGACCTAATTAAATCTAATGCTAAAAACCTCGCACCCCATAATTATAAAGTTTAGAGCATAGCAGTTCAAAGTGGACACAATCGAATGCTTTTGAAAGGTCAAAGAGAGCAGTTACGCAGAGCGATTTGTTATTCCAGGCATTAATTATTGATGATATTGCTGTAAATATAGCATGGCTTGTAGAATGCCCAGCTCTAAAACCGTGCTGGGAACTTGTTAAAATGTCAAAAACACTGAAGAATTCATTAAGACGATTATAAATAATTCTTTCAAAAACTTTTGAGATATTCGTTAACAGTGAAATAGGTCTATAGTTGTTTAGATTTTTAGTATCCCCTTTTTTGTGCAAAGGTTTAACAATAGAAATTTTTAATAAATCTGGGAACTGCCCACTTAAAAAGCTCTCATTTATTATATGACTGAGTGGATAAGCTATTTTGTTTGCACACGATTTTAGGACAATAATTGGAATATTATCCCATCCAACAGATTTTTTATTTTTTAATTTTAATATAATATTTGAGATCTCAATACTATTCGATGGGTAGAAGAAAAATATACTATTTTCATCCCTCACTCGTGTGAAACTATGGTCTATCGTTGGTTCCTTTAAATTTAGGGTAGATGTTATATTAGTGAAAAAATTATTAAGTTCGTTGCAAATTTGATAAGGGTCAGTGATTGTATAGCCATTGACATCAATGCTAGTTACTGTGTTGGGCATATTTTTGTTAGTGCCTTTTGCATGCTGATTAACAATATCCCAAATAATTTTAGATTTTTTCGAGGAATTTTTAATTAAACTATCAAAGTAATCTCGTTTTGAATTGTTTACAAGAGATTTCAGTTTTTTTCTAACCTCGTCATATTCGGACTGTATAATGTTTGAATGCATATTGTTTTTGTTTAGTTCATTCAGAAAGATAAATAACTTTTGTTTTTTTTGAGACAAAACTTTAATTTCAGGCGAAACCCATTTTTTTACGTTATTAATATTATTTTTGTTTTTTTCAATATTAACTAATCTATTTGGAAACGCAAGATTAAAATAGTATGTAATTATATTGTGGAATGCTAAATATTTATCATTTACATTCATATTATTATAAACTAAGTCCCAGTTTTCATTTTCAAGTAAATTACAAAAATACTCAATGTTTTCATCATTAAAAGTTCTGATATTTTTAAAAAGCTTATTAAATTTATTACACTGATTTATACGTATCGAAATTTCGATTGGGTAGTGATCAGATATTATATAATTTATGATTCTAGCTGTATAATTTTTATCAGATATATCAGTAATGATTTGATCAATCAGTGTAGCTGATGTTTTAGTTATTCTAGTCGGTTGGTCAATTGTACATTTTAAATTATAAGCAAGGAGTAACATATTCAACTGTTTATATTTAAAGTCAGTGGCATTCAAAAAGTTAATATTGAAGTCACCACAGCAAATTATTTGACACTTTTGGGATGAAATTTCTGCAAGTAATTGTTCAAACTTTTCAAGAAAAATATTTAAGTCACCCAGTGGACTTCTGTATATACAAATGATAATTAATTTTAAGTCCACAGATTTAACAATTCGTTATAATGTGAAAAGCACGAAAGGCAAAATTGACTGCACATCTGATGTTTCGAAATTTCTATGTACAATAATTTTTCAACAAAATTTATAAAATACAATATTTGACAAAATTACGACGTATCCCGGGCAATGATAAATAAAAGTGGATTATTCAACTAGATCTTTTACAGGATTAACTAATAAACACATTATATTTACTATTACATTCGTTAGAATTCTAATAACAATATAATTACAAATATATCATAGCGTCTACAAATTTCCGTCGATTAAATTATTTCATTAAATTAATAAAATTTAATAACTTTATTACTTATCAGGCTCTGTTAGTTTATAGACAATTTTTTGGGATCAAATGTCGTGGGATCAATTGTCGTTGGGATCAAATGTCGTTGGGATCAGTTGTCGTGGGATCACTTGCCGTGGTATAAAATTGCTGGGATCAAATGTCATGGAACCATTCCATAATAATATTGTTCCATTTTACTAATTTTGATACGGAATGCTAAAAAGTAGGACAAATCAATTGTGCATCCGTTCATTTTACGCGAGTTCCACTGTAAAACTGATACAATAATAAATGATAATAAAGAACATATACATATATAATACCTACTCTTGGTTGATACAAAAATATATGTATAGAGACCTTGTATAAATCACGACGAAAAAACGAATCCTGTAATATAATTTGAGGTCGTATGCGTGTGTCCTACTGATGTCTGTCTGCTAGTTGAGAGTATGTTTGTAAAGTTGGAGGATTTTATGATGTGGCGAATGGGGCGAATACCAAATGCGACACGGTACTTCCATTACCTGTGATATATTCATTCGCAAATCGGATATATTATATAAGAATATAGATAGATACGTATGTTGTACAATGCATCAGTATGTGTATGTGTATATATCAGTGTTGCCAAACATATTTCAAATTTACCAACCTATTAATTTTCTTACAGATTCTAAAAAATTATAACATTAAATTTTTGTTATAAATAATTCTTGGGTAGGTACTATCGTATATATTTAGTCTTTATCAAGGCTCTGTAACAAATTAACAAATAATATACATTTCATATAAATTCATTTACAATTAACGTTAGATTACTGCATAACTATTAAGTAATTTTTACCTATTTTTTTTGTTATAATTTTTTTTTGCCTTTACCCTTTTGTGTATTCAACCACTATCTACAACCATAAAATAATTCTAACTAAGATAACGAATAATTTTTTACCTTAAAAAGTTATTTACACTAAAGTAATTTTAAAATAAATCTTTACATAAAATATACTGTCTGATTATGCAATATTAACAAAATGCTATAATTTTCACAACTATGATATGTTTTATAGATAATTTTCACTAATATATTGGTTAATTATAAATTATAAAAATACACCGTATTTGGTCTATAGTACTTAAGAATTATTTATATCTGAATTCAAAGAGACAGAGAAACCATTCAATTAAATTTTTGTAAACATTAATTAACTTATCAGATCCAGTTAAATTTAAATCATATGAATTCCTTCCAAATTTAATATCTCACGAAATAGTTATAGTACATTCTCCGTGAAGACATGTTACAAGCCCCATAAAAAAATATTATATTTGTGTTAAAAAATATCAAATCGAAGGTATAGGTACTAACAAAACGTACAGACTAAGACTCTTGAGATCTGATTTTAGGAAGTGTATAATAGTATATATTTTTGTGTAACTAGTGTGTTAAATACATCTTTATACGTCAGGTACCATGTTTTCAGCACGAGTAGTAGGCGAGCGCACACGAGCATTGGCGAGTGTGCATCGCGAGCCGCATACGAGTGCTGAAAACATTGCGCCTAAAGATTTAGGCGTTGCACACTATCTTTTATTCAACACATGCATGGTTTTAGACTTTAATTGAATTAATATCTAGGCATTGGTTCAATTAAAAAAAGTTACATAATGGTCACTATAGTCAATAAACGACCATTTAAGGTCCGCAAAACCAAATAGTAATTTATGCAACTAGTGGCAAAAGTGACGGATTATATGACAGTCGCGATTTTGCGATACGAGCCTAAGGTTATGTTACATTTATTCCAGAACGAGGGTGTGTTTACCGCGCAAGCCGAAGGCGAGTGCGGTAATCACACGAGTTCTGGTATAAATGCAACATAACCTTAAGAGAGTATTGAAAAATCGCGACTGTCAGATCCATCAACTAAGCCACGCGTTACATACAATATTTTTTGCAACAACTGCTTCAAAAGTTTAATTTTAAGCAAATAAAACACAATTTGGATAAATATTTTATTAATGACATTATAGCAAAGTATTCTATAAAGTCCTATTTTACGCACGTGTGTTTTAAAGTAAAACAAAACAGTATTACTTTATAGAACGGAGTGCATTAAAATTTACTTTAAACACTACCGTTCGAACGCATCAGAAGCTTCCATAATCACTTTTCAAACTGTACACAGCCATCTAAAATTGTACTTTTGATGCAAGTGTTGCAAAAAATTTAATAAAACTCAGCATTTTAAATTATTTACATTTAATTACTTAAATTTATAACAGTTGTTTCGCACTGCACAGTGGCTTCGTCAGACAAAGATCTTAAACTGTGCTGTGCGAAATAATTTAGAGTAGATCATGGAGCGCTGCAACAAATTTTTATTTGTAGGTACATAATTGTAAATTTATTTTGTAATAAAACTTTTAATATAGAGTAGATGATTTAAAACGCATTTTATTTGATTCTAAAATGTATAACATTAATTAATGACATCAAGGTCATCAAGTAACGGCGGAATCTATTATAAATATACTTATATAATATAAAATCACTTTTATATAATATATTATAGGTATATTTACAAAATTACATATTTGTTAATTATAATTTACCTATGAACTTAGTTAGATAAATTTACGGATAAGAAAAGTTTCCGGTGCACTATATCCGTCAGAAAAAGTTGCGTGTCACTGGTTTAACGTGTAGAAATACGTCACTTGACAGGTATTTTTGTGTGTGAGTTCCTGACACCACAATATTCCTGTATGTGTTTAGCGTATCTACGGTTTGAGCTTGACAAATCTGCGCGGTTAGTGGACATGTATTTCGATTGCTCCCCTTGTACAGTAACGGACTTGGAATAGATCAGTAGAGCAGAAATCGTAAATTTTTTTATATCAAGCAATTTTGTAGTGTTATTATTATTATATAGTTGTTGATTTTCATTTTTATTAAAAATAATTGACAAAATATTCATGGTCACCACAATAAAGTTTGCAAAATTAATTTTAAACTTATTTATGTTCAAGGATATGAAATATACTCATGACTGCCAGCGCTGGTGAACCAGCGGTGATTCGACAGCGAGCGAGAATAACACAAAATAAGCTTATCTGAGCTTATCGGAACTTGCAGCCGACATCGTTCAGCGAGCAAGAATGTTTGTAACATTTATTTTTCAGCTTTCAGTATGCTGGCTGTCGCCTTCTGTTGTTTTTGTCAATTTGGTATACAGTGAATTTATTTTATTAACCGACTTCAAAATAAGAAGAGGTTCTCAGTTTGATGCGTATTTTTTATGTAGGTATGTACGCCGATTTCTCCTGCATTTGTAAACCAATTTTGATGATTATTGTTTTATTTAATAGGGCATACCTTCGGAGTAGTTCCATATAAATTTGACTTAAATCGGTAAAGTAGTTCGACTGATTTTTTATTATTATGTATTTTTATGTATGTTATTTCAGTAATTTTATATTTCCACTACTAAATAATTCCCAGTTAGCTCAATTTTTGTGTAAACCTGTGTTATGGTGTTTTAAAAAACGTGTAAAAAGTTCCCATCGATATCATGCCGGCGTTGCCAGATATTCGATGTTCAAGTTTACGAAAAACGGTTTTTTGCGAATTTCTCGGTTCCGTTCTATTTTTAGTAAAACATGGTTATTTTCAATCTTATAGAGAACAAAATTCTCTACAACTTTTGTATAAACATTTTTTGTCTACGTTTCATAGTTTTATTTATTTAAGTACCTACCCGCGGCTTCATCCCTCTCGATTTTACATAACGGAACTATGCTGCTTCCCGACGGCGTAGCCTAATGATTTGTACCTTTAATTAAAGTTGAACTTTATGCTAACGATTAATTATAATTTTATCGAAATGAATGCAGTAGTTCTTTAGTTATAAGCAACCAAACATATAAATCGACAGCAGTCAAACAGATAGACAGACAGGCATTTTTTTTTTTCGAAAATACGATATTTATACTTAACATTAACTATAAAGACTATTCGTAAAGTAATTTTGTAAAAAGAATTTACAATGGTGTGCTACTTAGAAATTTTTTAAGTAGCACACGCTGTATTTTTTTAGGCATAAATTTTGTAGAGGAAAGCGAGCTTTATTTCACATACCTAAAAATACACAGGGTGTGCTACTTAAAAAAATTGACTTAATGTTAAGTTAAAGTTATGCATTTTCCAACTATTGTAAGTAAATTTAATTCTGAAGTATCTGGAGGGTAGAACATGCTATGGACCTTGACATACAAAAATTGACTTAACTTGAAAAATGTGATTGGTGTGTATTTTAGTAGTAGATAACGAAAATGCAGAATTTTGCAAAATATGTTGAATATTTTGGCAACGTCGCAACCGAATTTCAAAAATGGCACCATTTTATGTAGGCTTCCGAATGGACAATGAGATGGCCTGAAAATATACAGGGTGTTCTATTTATAAAAATACCAGTCAGTTGTTCCATGACTACATCGTACACCCTGTATAGCTAAAAATAATTTTGGAGTATAGTGCCCTTATTCCAATCCAACTTTTATTTTAAACTTTTTTTTCTAATGATCATAATAAATGAGATATCGCCCGAGACATTCTTAGTAACTCACCCTGTATATCTCGTGCGTAATGGTATTATGATTCGTGTGACTGTAAAAACTCGTTATCGCTCGTTTTTACGTACTGTCACTACTCGTCAGTAATATACCCCACTACGCATCTAGATATACAATTTACTGTTTTGCAAAGCGAGACAAAATATTTATGATGGAATTGACGGAATAATTACAGAAATTTCGATGACGTAAGAACTGGTTATGCAAAAATATTGTATTTTCACGATATTTTCATCAAAACTACGTATGAGTTCAAAGTTTTAAGTCGATCGGATATATAGAAGTGGATCAAAAATGGATTACAAGTAAAGTTAATAAAAAGTTTGTAATTACAAAAGCATGTCTAATTTTGTTGTATTGTCCTTTTTATAAATAAAGTAGCTTCATCAACATTTCTTAGCAAATATTAAAAATTGTATAATTTGAAGAATTTTATGCAACGATATACTTTCATTATATTAAAAACCTTTACCAAAAATTGTTTCATCACAAAATTTGTTTGCCTTCAAAAAAGGAGTAAAATGAGCTTAAAAACATTAAAATCGAATCACTGGTACGGAGATATACTTAAACAAAAATCTAGCAATTTGGCGGCCATTTTTAAATATGGCGACCCAACGACCGTGACCTGGACTATGTGACCAATTTTTTTTAATACTACTATAGGTGTTTAACAAATCCCCGCAACTAGGGGACATATAATTGCACACGTGACATGGTGTAGCGCCCGCACTAAAAAGAACCATTCGTATAAATCAAATAGATAACAAAACAAAAAACCTAACGGAGATACAATTATTTTTTAAATCCTATACTCTCAGAAATTAGATTTCTTGGGTTGGAATCCTGTAAGCAAGTCCTTTCTATGTAATGTGACTAGAGTAACGAAAAGAGAATTTGATATAATTATATTTTAAAGCCAGGCTTTGCCAGAATTAGATTTTTTTAGTACCTATAGGTAAATTAAAAGTCAATAATATAAAGAGAAATGACTTTATTTCTCAACATTGATATACCTTATTGTCGTCACTACATTTTTTTATTGTTAGCTGCTTAGAAAACTTTCAGAAATAAAATTTTCAGATAATACAGCAATTTTCTATTTATATTTTTACTGTTGTTTACACTTAACATAGATTACTATAAAAAACAAACTGTTGATAAGACGTGAATGTCGAACAATTTCTTTTCACTATTTTTGATTTAAAATAATTATGTTAAAAATACAATTTTGTGAATATTGACGACTGAAATAACTATAAATAAATATGTGACTATATGTTTACGTATTACGTTCTAGAGCCTAAGCGACTTAATCGATTTTGGTATTGGAAGTATTAAAGAGGTTCATCTTAGTAGCGGAAATGATACCGGGTATATGAAAGTAACAAGCCGTGAGGTGGGTCGTTTATTAGGACTAAAGTTCGACCCTTGAGGTTCACACGACGAACTTCCCAGTTTGATAAATATTTCATAATAATAATAATTAAATTAGATATTACACAGAAAAGTAATCATTTTAATCATTAAAAATTAATTATTATTTATTTTTAACAATAATTAAAAAAAAAAAAAGGCTGAACAGATTTTTATAAAATTTATGTCGGACCAAATGACGTTAACACGCCTCGATTGACACCCTTACGAAGTCGATATAATTTTGTATTCGCGAGATATTGTGTATAATCTACTTTTTTGGAGTCTATTTGGTTAAAAAAAAGAACGGCTGAACCGATTTGGAAAAAATTTCTTTCAGATCATATTTACGTTAATACGCGTCGATTGGCACCCTAACGTAGTCGATATCAATTTTCATTCTCGAGATTTCGTCTTAGAAAGAAATGGACACATACGTACATACGTACGTACATACGTACACACACACAGACAACTTTCTAAAAATAGTGTAAAAATAGTGTAGTGACCTTGAAACATAAAAATTTGTTATACGTTTTGATTTCGATTTTCGGACCCATTACAATAACTTCCAATGGGAAGTTAAAAAAACAAAAAAAAATCTGTAAATCGGTTGAACCTGCAGACCATCCTTGGAATTTCCCGCTATTTTCAAGCGCTTTGAATTCGAAGTACTTGATAATATACCCAAAAGTAGATTTTTGAAAATTGCTGATAACAACACTATTTTAATTTTTGAAAAGCTATAACTTTTGAACGCGTTGTTCGATTTTGAACTTTAAAACGGCATTCGACGCAGTTTTTAAGCTCTAAAAATATTGTAAGCGTTACAAAATCGATTGCTTGAGAAATCTCGAAGTTATTTTGAAAAAACACTTTTTTCGAAATCTGTTGACTACGATATTTCTCGAACGGATTAACCGATTTTGATCCACTTAGCGGCATTCGACGCAGTTTTCTGAGGAGAAGAGCTGATTAGATTATGAAATCAATCGGTACAATATTCTAGAAGTTATTTTGAAAAAAACATCGTTTTAACAACTTTTTTTTTGGTTTTTTTGGAATTTCTCAAAATTTATTGGGCCGAATCAGTTCAAATTTTCAGTAAATCTAAGTTCAGTAGAACCCTTTCGAATGCCGCAAATCGCGATTTGATCGGTCAAGCCGTTCAAAAGTTATGAGAGGTTTACATACACATACACACACACACACACACACACACACACACACACACACACACACACACACATACAGACATACTGACATCATCGTAAAAATAGTCAGAATAGCTTCCTAGGATCACAAAACGTCGAGATCTGATGAAAACTCGATTTTAGAAAATCGGGCTGAAATCAATAACTTAGCTATTTTTGAAAATTCTCAATTTTCTTAGCGGGAAGTTAACTATAAGGGCGCAACTATAAGAATTAGTCTAAAGCGCTTCTGTCCATATATAGCTTTTAAAATTCTGTTAAAAGCGAAATGTTATAACAACACAGTAAATGAAAGCAAAATAATTACATTATTATGAGTTTGAAATACTTGTGAGAGTTAAAACCTTTAATTCATGAAGTTTTGAGTCATTTTGTTTATTCGCGATTTATAAATGTATTGAAACCTGCCTTCGCCAGGCAGCTAATAGGGCTCATTTGAAATCATAAAATAGCATTATTATTTATTTATGATGATTTTAAAATAATTAAGCTTTGCTTAAAAATATGCTCACCATCTTACAATGCTTCTTCATGAACTAAATAATATTCTAACTATTCAAAGTAAAATAAAGCCCATAAATCGAACCGTTAACTAATATTTCACTAAAGCGCCTCCTATACGCAGTAGAATGTTTATGCGATTTGCATGTACAATCAATATGTTTCATCCCTACACGTTTGTACAATTTTTTACGCTTTCGGAATTTTGTATGCTCATACATGTAGACAAGCTGCACGCAACATTATGTCGCTGCATTTTGTTTGTGCAAACAGAAGGATGGAAACATTACAGTCTTAAGGATTCGAAGAGCGAATTTTCTGTTTTCATAATTTTTTTCCTGTTTTTGAAATTTCATTTATCCTATTGTCCTGATTGATTGATTGACTGACTGAATGACTAATTCATCAACGCCCAGGTCAAACCGCTGAAGCTAGAAACTTTAAATTTGGCAGATAGGTTCTTTGTAGTTTATAGAACGTAGGCATCCGCTAAGAAGGAATTTTCGAAATTGAACCCCTAAGGAGGTCAAAAGGGGTGTAGAGTTTTTTGAGAAAATGCTCATATCTCACAAATCGTTAAAGTGAGAGGTATTGAATTCAACATACTAACTCTTCTTTAAAAATAAGCAAACTATTGTTCTATCATTTTTTTAAATTCAACACTGAAAGGGGTAAAATGGAGGCGTAGAATTTTTTAACTAATCAACGCCCAGGCCAAACCGCTGGAGCTAGAAATTAAAATTTGGACAGTAGGTTCATTTTGTGACGTAAGTACCTACTAAGAAGGAATTTGTTGAAATTGAACCCCTAAGGGGTTACAAGGAGGTGTATTGTTTTTTGACAAATTGTTCATATCTCAAAAATCATTAGTGAGAAGTATTGAATCCAACATAAGAACTCTTCATTCAAAAATAAACAAATTCAATTCAATTCAATATTCAATTCAATAAAATACATGTGCGATCGTTTCTTTTTTTAATTTAGCTTTAAGGGGGTGAAAAGAAGAATTATAAAAATAGTCTTCTTCCGAAACTGCTCGAGTTAAAAACACGAAATGTGACTTAAGTATTCTTTGTTAAAATCGAAGAGATCGGTGTTCGATAATTTATAGAAATCCGTATCCTAAGGGGTGAAAATTTTCATGAAGGCCACGCTGTATCTCTGAAATTGCTCAAGCTAAAAACTTGTAGCATAAATTCATAGCACCGGGCGAAACCGGATGGAACCGCTATACTACATAGTTATACGCATGCTGAGCGATGATTCACAGCACGCGTCGTGGTCTTGTGAATAAATGCAATTGTTACCGAAAAGTTACCTGAAGAAAAGTTGTTTCGAATTTTTCAAGTTCCGAATTTTTTACATTATTCTCGAGTTTTCAGGTAACTCCATGCCGAATTTAAACCTTCTAGCTTACCGGAAAGTACTAAAAACCCTAGAAGGAAGAACAGACACGGCGTGGATTTTATATTATAGATCGTTTCATCTTATTCTCCGTCGGGATGCGAAACAAGTACAAACGTATGTTTTTATGTAGTCACTCAACCGTTTCGCCTTAATTCCTTACTGAAAGTTCTCCCGCCAACACGAGGAAAAATTTATTCAGACTCTTTTTATGTAAGCACAGTCAAAAACTGGTCTGCAATCTTACTTCACGATCACTAATAACACACTCAAAAAATATTAATAAAAAAACTTTTTAGAGGCGAGCTTTTATTTAAATGCACTAAAAAGGAAAAAATAAATATTAGAAATCGTGTCCATCGTGATTATAATAAAATTAAGAAAAATCGCAGGATAGTGGACAAAATATTTGATTTTATGTACTTGAAAAAGTCTAAATATATAGACGAAACGTCGTACATTTAATTTAATAAATCAAATATTTTGTCCACTATCCTGCGATTTTTCTTAATTTTATTAGGAAAAAATAAATTTTAATAATTTAGGTTCATAATTATAAAAGCGTGAGTCGTGACTAATAAACTATCATAGAGTTCACGACTCACGCTTTTATAATTATGAACCTAAATTATTAAAATTTATTTTTTCCTTTTTTTAGTGCATTTAAATAAGAGCTTGTCTCTAAAAAGTTTTTTTATTAATATTTATTTTGTTCATTTTAGTTTTTTAAATTTTACCCCTCTTTGACACCCGTGGGGGTTGAATTTCGAAAAATCCTTTCTTAGTGGATGGTTACGTCAGAAAAGGAACCAACTGTCTAAATTTCAAGTTTCTAGCTTCAGCGATTTGGCCCGGGCGTTGATTAGTCAAAAAAGCCCTACATCCCCGTTTGAACCCGTTAGGGGTTGAATTTATTTCTAAAAACGATTTATTCATGTATTGTCATCGGGAATACATATGTGTACAAAATTTCAAATCGATCGGATACGTGGAAGTCGTTCAAAATTGACTTGCAAGTTTTAACCTAAACAAACACACTAACTAACTAACATACATTGTAAGTTAAATAAAAGCTTGTAAAAACACGCAAGATGCTTACAACAGGGGTATTAAAGTTCTTGAAACGCGATTCTCTTACATTCCATTGAGTAAACATACAGAGGCTTATACCTAATTTTTTGTACCTAAAAGTATGTAGGCACTAACTAGGACTGATATTTCTTTCTAGTGAAAAACGGTCATTCTATTTGTAAAAACAATTATAGTTAATGAAAAGGACAGCTGCGTCCAATTGTCTGTTTTCAATTATTTAAATGAATGAACAGAAACAATAATAAAAAAACTGACGTCTACGAAAACAGATTTAATTGAAAACAGAACGAACAAAGACTAAATCTTTTAATAGCACTTTGAAAAATTACTTCAACTTGTTTATTTATTTTTTTAAATTATTCAAACGAATAACTAAAAAAGCAGTATAGCAGAACAATTTATTAAATTTATTTTATATTGTACACCAGAATATATATTTAAATAATTTTATCTTTTAATTACATTTGTAAATTTATTGTTCAGTAGCGTCAAACACATTTCATGCTAATCATGCCTTAATTTTAACAGATTTAGTAACAAGGGTTGTCCAAAAAGCGGATTTTTAAATACAATTAACAGAAGTTTGTATAAAAGTTGATGAAAGTATGTTGTAGGCAAATTACCAAAAATTAAACGTTAAAAAACTAAAGCCCGGCTACTAAAGCTAAACTACCGAAATTTTTTCTTCAGCTCCCGAACAGCGATTTGCTTATTTTCTTTTTTTACGTAGTCGAGATTTAGTTTTTTTAACTTTAAATTTTATTTGTCAATTCTTTAGTTTTTTTTATGTTATAGGTAGGTACCTATTTACTGTAAATCATAAAAAGCACATAATTTTGGAATAAACTGTGAAAATCAGAACCCTTCTTTTTCTTAGTAGTAGGGTAAAAATGTTGAAAACAATGCAGAGCTTTCACCCCTGCACGTACAACTCGACTCGAAAATCGAGTAGGTACCTGTTAACTGTTTATTAAATACTTGAGTCAACTTGAAAAGTAAAATTTACTACTTTCACAGCCCTATTAATTTGTGCTATAACATTTCAATATTTTAAATGAATTATATACATCTGATCCAGACTGTACATAAAAAAATTTCGATTTTGTTATCTAGCAGAATAGAATTTAATTGAAAATTCTTTATGCTTGCATTTTGTAACAAATTCATCGAAGCAAATCGATCACTTCTGATTATATCGCTTGTCATTTGTCTTTATTCTTAAGAAAGTGTAAGGGCTTAAAGCATGTCATCTGTAAACGACATTTTACACCGTAGAAGTTTAATATAAAAAAACTCATTTTCTGTACGAAAAAAAAGCGTTGAGTTTTCATTACGATAAAATCTAATATTTTATGTCATGTGCACTAATAATTCTATACATGCAGCTAACTTCATTTTAAAAGCCATGCATCGTTAGTATGACGTAAAGCAAAGATTAGTCCTTAAAATAAATGAATAATTTACGCTTGATTTCTGACAGCAAAACATTGAAAATAACCTATGGCTTGTGAAAGGGACCGAGAGCTAGTGACATTTTTTTGGTGTTATTTATTCAAAGCCTTATTTTTGTGAAGATGTTGAGGGAGGCTTATTAAAGTGCCCTGTGTAAGAGATTTTGCTAGATAGCGGTATGGGAGGAATGCAGACCGCCCCCAACATGTAACAAAAAAACGGTCACAATTATTATTGCTTCAAGGCTAAAATTGTTTGTATAGCTTGTCGGTGACCCAATAATGCCACTATAATATTTGCAAATCGATTGGTCAGTATTAAAGGGTTGGCAGATCACCCTAAACGTGTCATGTACCCGACGAAATTTATATTATTATTTCAAGGTTCAAATTTTAATATGTTGTTAGGGCGACTTTTTTAAGCATATATTTCAATTTGCAGAACAAAATATCGGTATTAACCCCCTTGCAGAACGATATAAACACCTAGGCGAGCAAGTTTCCCTCTAAGAGAGGGGGTTAATACCGACATTTTGTTCTGCAAATTGAAATATATGCTTAAAACAGTCGCCGTAACAACATATTAAAATTTGAACCTTGAACTAATAATATAAATTTCGTCGGGTACATGTCACGTTTAGGATGATCTGCCACCCCTTTAATACTGACCAATCGATCTGCAAATATTATAATGGCATTATTGGATCACCGACAAGCTATACAAACAATTTCAGCCTTGAAGCAATAATAATTGTAACCATTTTTTTTTATATATGTTGGGGGCGGTCTGCATCCCTCTCATACCGCTATCTAGCAAAATCCGTTTCTCAAGGCACTTTAATATACTGTAACGGTTCTGTTCTTTAGGCCGTCTCAAAAAGGTACTGTTTGGGTCCCTGAGCAAATTTGGCTCTAAAAAACTCCCACCGCGTAACTTATTGTCTGTAATCTTAAGAGACAGACGGACGTTCGTTTAAAGCCTGTGGACAGTAAAGACAGGATCGGTGGGTCCGCATACAAGGAGTTTGTGGGTTTGACGGATCGTCCTAAACCACTTAGGTACCCTATAACCTTTCTATGCTACTCTTAAGTTGAAAATTGTAATTTAAAAAGGCCAAGTTCGAATATAGTTCTCCAGCCGCGTAACGATCTGGTGCTAGGGTGTACGTATGGCGTGTGAACCTCTAGTCGCCGGTATTATATCCAGGCATACTAAACGCTCTGTGTCTGAAATGTCACGTGTCTGTAATTGCTTCGCGTTAGGGCGCATACGCCCGTTAACCGCTAATCAAAAATGTGTACTTTACGGAGTCGTCTAGAGGATACAAATATCCGTTATAGACTTGGCCGTGTTGTGTGAGTGCTCAGTTGTATTTTACGGAGTCGTCTAGAGGATACAAATATCCGTTATAGACTTGGCCGTGGTGTGTATGTATGTGGTATCAGCGTGTACAATGCTTCACTGGCTGGAGAATATTCAATACTGAAATAAACAGCTGTAATTCAAAATCAATTAATTTAAATGAAAAGTTTCGGTAATTTCAGCTAGCGCCGATTTATTGAACAAACAACTCAAACATAAATTATTTACAATCAATACACATTTACAAATCCTTAGAAACACATTATCGTGTTCATCAATCTAGACACATTTTTTATGTATCTGTGGTTTCATTGAAACCGATAAAATTTAAATGAAAATTACCATTGTATTTAGTAACTAGTGACACAAGGTCAAAATAGCATACTTGACAGATGGTCAATGAAATTTATTAAAAAACCAACAGCACTTGTATATTAGCCCCTTAAACCGATAGACCACTAGAGCCCATCATTGGTAAAAGCGAAAAATCACTGTGTGCCGTAAAGCCTATCAACTCACCGGTCGCGAATCGCAACGATGAATGTGAACGAGTCTGAGGGATTCGTCCACTTGAGTCCGAATTGAACTGTTGTGAGCTCTGAAAAGAACTGCCTTGTGCAGCGTATCGCCGGTGGGTCGTGCGCTTGCGTAACCGTCCGACTGCCGAACGTTGCCAGTCTAGCTTGTTTAAGTTGACTTAGGCATTCCACCTATGGACATCTGTGCGTGGCTTAACACACTATTCTAGTTACTTTTGATGTAATATTTCATTTTTGATATATTTTCTGTTGTCAACTTGTGTTTACGTATTTATTAGATCTGACAGCTACGAAACTTATAAAAATGTTGTTCTTTGATTTAAGCATACCATGGTAATTCATAACTAATACAATGATTATTATAATTCATTTCTACGTAAATATAAATATATTTCATCTATCCTTAGATGTGTTTAACACATTAATACCTTAAGATGTTTTTATATACAAAATGTGAGATGTATTGTCAACACTAAAAAGGTTAGTTTTAATTTTAACTATAAAATCATTTACTATGAAAGTAAAAATTGTTTATATTATAAAATGTAATCTCGATACGTCTGTTTCGTTACAATACCTCCCTCAACATCTTCACAAAAATAAAGCCCTAAATAAATAACACCAAAAAATTGTCAGTAGCTCTTGGTCTATACCTGTTTACTGTTTATAAAAAAATGTTATTGAAAAAGAAAATTCGAAGCTGCACAATAATGCAAGATATGAAAATTTTAGAATTTTCTTTTATATGAAATTATTCCTAACGAAACATAAAACACACAGTATGAAAAACTGACAAGCCAGCTTTTACATGTAAAATATTTTAATAAAAAAATCCTACCTGTTTCGACTTTCATAATATTGTGGAGTAATTATCAGAAAACTGAAAATAGCAGCTAATAATAATATCATTCTCTTGAGATTCTAAGTGCTGAATTTTTCTAGACTATAAAATACAACTATGGAAAAATATTTTCTGTGAGTTAAGAATTATCAGATTTGGGATATTCCGGTTAGTTAAGGACACTATCTATAAATATGCCAAATTTCAACTGTTCAACGTGTCAAGAAGTGGGTTAAATTTACAGAAACAAACTTTCTGTTTTATATATTTATCAATTTCTACCCACGTCTTTCAAGCGTTAATGTTGGTTTTATCTTACATGATTATCTTAAAAGTTTAATTAAAAATGGTCCAGTAATTCTCAACTGATGTTAGTATAAACAAATAGACAGACTAAACACGTTTTTTGTCTAATTACAAATTACAATATATTTTGGTTTCAAACTGAACAATATTAAAGATTTTTTTGCCAGACCAGCTAAAAAATAGCTACTTTACATGCTTATATATAATAATAATATTTTAGTAGGCAGCTGGTGTGCTGAAAGTGTTTTCAAAACACATTAGTGTGGTAAGTAAACACTAAACAGTTTCCATAGTGATTTATGTTTATTTGCGTATCCGCCCGCAATTACCACTCATGATCTGCTATAAATATGAAGTTGGCGATGCAAATGAACTGTCAAATTTTTTTGAAAATATTGAAAATGAAGTGAGCAGTAGCTATTTTATAGTGGGTATGGCAAAAAATACCATATAATAATATTATGACCCGAGTCGATTTAACATACTATCATACTCGTTAGTATTATACCTCATTACGCATCTAGATATACAATCTACTATTATGAAGTCAGGCAGTTGATCAGAATGAGAAATTTCAATTTCTTCCATGAATAAATGATGTAACTACTGAAAACTGCTGATATTTGTGATTTATTATTAATGAAATTTTAAATATGACTAATGGTTTGTTTACTATTAAAACCAAAACATATTTCTTAAGGAACGAGTTTGCAAAGTTGTAATAAAATTATCTGGAAAACCTTCTTTTATACACTTATTTTTATTGAACACTAACATAAAATATTATGTTTTGAACATCCTATTAATTTCTGTAAATCCAGTTTATATATACAGCATGATACTAAATTGTATTTGAAAATTTTAACCCACCACAGAACCTCTTAATATTGTGTGTTTTAAAGACCACTAACAGCTAAGGTTATTTGGGCCTAGCACCAATTCATATTTTCAATTCATTATTTTTTTTAATAAATTGAAACTCCAATTGACACTTTTACCAGCTCTCGGGATTAGGGTTCATTCTCGGGAATTCCCGAGCCGAGAATTCCCGGGAAATCGTTGGGCTTTGTTCCCGGGAAATTAAGCTCGAGAAAAGTCGAGAACTCGAGAAATCATATTTTAGTCTATAAAATTATTATTTGCCTTTGAGGTCTCCAAATTTGGAATCGATGTACAAAGCATTGCTTTCAGTTAAGCCTACTTCAACTGAAAATGAAAGAGTGTTTTCAATTTCAGGAAATGTAGTAAATAAAATAAGGAACCGGCTGTCTGATAAAGCTACAAATTGCTTTAGTTTTTCTAAAGGCATATTTTATCAGACAGAGTAAGCAGATATAATTGTTTTATATGTATGTACTATGTTCAGATGTTGTTTTTTGATCTTGCAAAGTTTTAAGTTGATTTTTTTCCTAATTAACCTGCCAAAATGGTGCTGTGATTGTAATTATAAGTTAGCGTAGTATTAACGTTTGAATGTTTAAATTTTTAATTTTTTTTATTTTGTTTGAGAGAAGTTAATTTTGTTGAAAACTGTCAATAAAAGTTTTATGATTATTTTGATACTTTTATTTGACAGGAAAACCACTTAATTTATTGATTTTAAATAAGATATTTTTTATGATACACATTTTTAATTTTGTGACGACTTTTTTCATTATTTGAACCGAAAAGATATGCAAAAACATACGTAAATGTAAATTTCTCGACAACCCGAGAAGACCCGAGAAATTAGCCTCGAGAATTCTCGAGACCCGAGAAACTGATAAGCTCGAGAAATCATGAACCCTACTCGGGATAGAACCCGGGAACTGGGGACTTGTAATAGAGGAACCATAGCAACGCTATGTAAACAACAGCATCGCTAAACGCTCGGCTATTCTCAAGCTCAGAACCTCTTAATAGCATAAACAGCAATTTTTGTACAATCGATTCACAACTTATAATGCAACGATAAGTTTTGACAGGGAAGCCTTCTGGTTTTGGCCGACCCTTAGTGTTAGTCTGTAGTGAAGTTTATAATATTAACTAAACTGTGAATAGCCCTAGTGTTCTGAACTGTCTTTACCAAATTAAAAAATAAATAAATAAATAAATAAGTTGAACGTCCTACGTAAAATCCTTATAATTTTTCATAATAATTTCATTTGTGTCGTTAAATTCGTTAAATGTTTGTACGCGCGGAATAATGGGTTAAAAATGCATTAAAAGTAACAATAACCGGAAACAGAATGTGAATGTCATTGGGTGTAATACTTATAATATGTTTGTGCCTTCCTGTAACTTAAATTACTGAACTTAGATTTCGATAAAACTTTCACCTTACCTTTGATTTTTTTGCAGAGAGAACCTTGTGTTATGTCGTTACTGATTTTTTATTGAAAATAGAACATACACGAGATTTAGATACTGAAGGAGAAAGTTTAGATGGTTGTTCTGCAACACAAAAAACGTTCTCGTTTGAATGGGCTTAGAAGCCTGAAGCGATGAAGAAAAAATATATATACATATAGCTAATATTATGTAGATGTAAACAATTAAATCGAACACTTGGATAATTTCTACTAACGCTTAATTTACTCTACAATCGTTTCTAAATATTATTCCATCATCAGGATTACCACAAATTTATACTTATCCTGATGATGAATAATACTCCAAAACGATCGTAGAATAAATAAAACGTTAGTAGAACTTATCGAAGTGTCTGTTTTAGTTATAAATTATTTATGTTCTAAAAACTTACTCTCAAGCAGCGAATCAGTTAACTATATTGAATAAGGTCGTCCGAAAAGTAGCCGACCTACGGGTATATCTTTGTACTTGGGTGTGATCTCGTAGAAAACGAGTAGGATATCACAATTTAGGGAGGTGCTTTGTGAGAGTTCCTGCCAAACATCATGGTTGTATTGACCTTTAGTCGACAACGAAGCATAGATAAGTGTCAAAAATCGTGATCATCAATCCTCATGAATTGTGCACCAAATTCCCTTTTCTTTTAATAGCATTTCTAATCGAAAACGCCAGTTGAAATAATTTGATGCAGTTAAACGTGCAATTGAGTATTTTGTATCCAAAGACATGTTTCAGCACGCGTTTATGCTCTGAAAGGTCAGCCAGTCAATAAGGAGTACTACCAACAAGTCCTGAAAAGTTTATGTATTGCAGTGAGAAGGAAACGGCCTCATCTCTGGAAAATTTGTGGCTGATTTCTTCACGACATAAACACGGCATAAACCGTATCCGACAGCCTCCGTACAGTCCAGACATAACTCCGTGTAACTTCGGGCTTTTTCCTTTTCCCAAATTAAAACTTCCTTTACAGGGGAAAATATTTGACGATGTGAAGAAAATAAAACATAATGTGACGAGGCTGCTGTCAGGCATTCCAGAAGTGTTTACAAAAGTGGGAGCAGCGCCTAAAAAAGGTTTTGGGACTACTTTGAGGGGGAAATCATCGCCATCATTTTATATTAATTCTGACCCTTCGTGTAGCGTAAGGCCGGATACTTTCCAGACAGACTCGCTATCACAGTTGTTTGTTCAGTTATAACAAATTTTAATAGAATGTAAATTCCTTTTTTGTGCTGGTTCTTAGTTTGGTTTCACTCTACACAAAATTTCATCGGAACTTAACCATCGTGTTATATGAGAGTTCACTGTATCGGTTAGTATTGTAAATAACTTATAGTAATATAAATAACTAGTACTATTATAAATAACTTGTATAAATAATCGATCCTGACAACTATAAAAGACTTAAATCCCGTCGGAAATTTACGATCACCCCGACATTTTGCTAACCACATTGGCTGTTGCTGGTAGGTAACTGTGCAGCTAACGTCGTCTGTGCGAACAACATTATAAGCCATGCATTATTAAAAGTTATAGCATATAAGCTATATATATAGGTAGCGCCGTCGCCTTATGCAGGTGTACCAAACTTTGATACGTTTTTCCTGAACACACTTTGTAGATCACGGTCTAATGGTTTTCTTACATAACTCAAAGCACTTAACATTACAGCTTTTTTACAAATCTGTGAAATATTTCACATGCGACATGTTTATCAGTTTTTTTTTCGAAACGATAAAAAAATCAAATGTGTTGTGATCACACTCGGAAGAAGTGAAATTATTAATTAAATTACTCTAAAAATGTTTGCACGCGTTTTAATAAATTCTGTCTATACATTTTTTCGTAGATTTTTTATAAGATTTAGTAACTGCTCTTTTTTTATTAATTTTCCGTTTTAAAATTGTAACTTTCTAATTAAAACTTTTAATCAAAATTATTATTTACACCTATAAGAAAATATATACTGTTTGTAAATTCAAATGTCAAAATAGGTAGTAACTACTAAGAAGTTTCACTTCAAGAACGCGAACTTTTTATCCCAAAAATCCCACAAACTCACAAATCAACTTGGTAAGATATTTTACTTATTAATAGTAAGCGGTTTTCTCTTACATATTATTATAATATTATAATCTTTATTAGACAACTAAAATTGTCAAAAAGATGCAAACAGAAGTTTAGGAGAATGTCACTGATTTTATGCATTAATAGTATATTGCATTACAAGGGACGAAACACACCGTTTGCAACGGGCAACAAATCACACGCGTTGCATTCGCTGTGTTGCGTTCCGCGTAAATACATATTATTATTTTTCATAACAACTCTATTAACAATTCGATTTGAGGTACCTGCAATTTGGGCGCGTAAAAAAGACGCAAAAATATTAGGTCTGTCAGATCTATGTGAAATTTATATGGGGTTATGTCTGTCATTTTGACGTTTTCGAGTATACGGGTGTCCATAGATTCGGGGAAACCTCAATATTACCCATTAGTTTTACAAATATGAAAAGAATCTTTCTATAAAAGTGGTAGTTACGACTCAGTTCTACAATTTAAAGAAAAAATTATTTATACAGGGCCTTCCATAATTCTGTGGCAGTACCAATTTATGTTTATTTTTAATGTGGCACCCATTGTCAATAGAAACTGTAAGTTGAGCCATTCTCGAAAATTAGCAGTTTTTGAGTTATTCAAGTTTTTTCGAAATTTTTGACACATGCAGACCTTCACCTAAAATTCTACATAGCCAAAACAGAAACCTTCATCAAACTGAAATTTTGGGGATCGCTAGATAACAGACGGGCAAATCAATGTTTATATTAAAAAATTAATTTATTATACAGGCTGTTCAAAATAACGTACTGCTTTTGCCTAACTTACATCAAGTGTAACTTTTGATTGTTAAATGCAACGACGTTGTTTTTTTGTTGGAATTGTATATACTTTAGTACATTTACTAACGCTCTTATAAAGGGTTCCCTAGGTCTAAACCTGATATTTTTCTATATTTATTGCAACTTGAATGCGACATTGCGCAATTTCATCTTTCAAAAGACTGTCGCAGTATGCTGTGAAATATTTTTAACCAAAAAAGTGGATAATAGTCGTCCTATAACTCATATCAACTAAATAAATGTATAGATTTTACAAAAAAAAAGTATTTTCAGAAAAAAGTTTAATAATCAACACAACAAAACTTATTGATTATGAACGTTTTTCTTTGCGTTTTTTTTTATAAAATTAGTACATTTATTTAGTTGATATGAGTTTTAAAAAGACAATTTTCAACTTTTTTGGTCAAAAATATTTCATAGCACACTGCGACAGTTCTTTGGAAGGTGAAATTACGCAATATATCACATTCAAGTTAAAATAAATACGAAAATATCATATTTAGACCTAGGGAACCCTGCGAATTGAAGTTGGTGCGGTTCAATCGCTCTATCAACAACGTTAAAAACAAAGAAAATTGACAACTAAAAATTTTCAACCCTATAGGGTTGAAACTCTCAGTTTCAATCCGGTATAAAATCCGAAAATACCGAAAATCGAATTTTCAATAGAGGCGTTGTGAAAATTAATATTGCCTTTGTAGCCACGTGTTGAAAATATTAAACAATTAATTTTGATACAGATTTCAATATTTTAGCACTTTTTATTTTTATTTTAACTTTTTAAATAATTTCACTGTCTTTTGATGAACCATTTGTAAGTCGAAAACAATAGCAAAATATTTTTAATAAAATATTTTACTTTGTGGAAGTTTTTAAATGTTTTTTATATTTTTCCTGCAATTACACTCCACATTAGATTGGTCATCGTGTATTAAATTTACACAACTTCTGTATCTCATATTTCAAAAAAATATACGCGTCCTTTCACAATAAGTAAAGCAAGAATCGAAATGAAATTTAGTACCTATTAGTGTGCCTCCGTTAAATGTTACAGGTAACTCAATATTTTCTTGTAACGAGTAAAGATCAAAGGTGCAAACAAAATATACACATAAATAGAATAGAGGAAAGCTGGCAAGAAATTAAGAGTATCGTCAAAAAATAAATTCAGAATAACAAACACAAGAAAATATCAAATTCAAAATATGAAAATCACAGAGAAAATAGCCAATAATTTTATTAAGTACTAGAAAATAAAATATCTAAATGTTGACAACTTGCTTTACGGTGCGAATTTAAATTGTAGTCACTTTAAATAATTACTATAGCCTTATAGTCCAGTCACGAGAGCTTAAAAAGGTAGGTCCACCTTGCGTTTTGCGCAGCAAATGATTTTATTTTTTGGTGTCCTCAAGCATATTTAGGAGATGTCAAATCCAAGTTTGCGACCTCTAAAACAGAGCGGTGTAGTTTTGGTGGGCTAAAAACCATGATTTTTTTGCACTTTTTTACGTTTTTTGCTTATAACATAAAAACGGCTTGTCCTATCGAAAAAATGGTTCTATTCAAAATTAAAGAGCACAAAATTTACTTCAAATTGCACTAGTCAAATATGTTTTTGTTCCGATTTTAAAAACAAAAAAAAAAATAAACTCTTTTTTTGTTTGAAGGCGCTAATCTCAGGAACTACCAATCTGTAAAAGAAGCAAAGTACTAATCAATGAGACCCTATACGAGTTTTTTAAAAATTCAATCCCAAAGAGTGAAAACGGGAGTGTAGGATTTATTGTAATAACAAAAAATCTTACATCCACGTTTTAATCCCTGTGGGATTGAATTAAAAAAAATAATCGAATAGCCTATAACCTTCCTTAATAAACGGGCTATCTAACAAAAAATTTTTTTTTTCAAATCGGACTGGTAGTTCCTGAGATTAGCGCGTTCAAACAAAAAAAAAAACTCTTTTTTTGTTTGAACGCGCTAATCTCAGGAACTACAAGTCCGATTTAAAAAAAAAATTTTGTTAGATAGCCCGTTTATTGAGGAAGGTTATAGGATATACGAGTTTATTTTAAATTTAACCCCGAAGGGGGTAAAACATGGGAGTAAGATTTTTTGTAATAACAAAAAATCTTACACCGCCGTTTTACCCCCTTTGGGATTGAATTTAAAAAAACTCGAATTACCTAAAACCTTCCTTAATAAACGGGCTATCTAACAAAAAAAAAAAACTTTTTTTTAATCGGACTTGTAGTTCCTGAGATTAGCGCGTTCAAACAAAAAAAGAATTTATTTTTTTTTGTTTGAACGCGCTAATCTCCGATTTGAAAAAATTTTTTTTGTTAGATAGCCCGTTTATTAAGGAAGATTATAGGCTATTCGAGTTTTACAATAGTTAAAAGCTTGAAAAAATGCTTTTTTTTCATTTTGATAAATTTTGGCGATTTTCTAAGTTCTGTAGAGCCGGTAAAAATGGGAACATTAACATATTTGACTAGTGCATTTTGAAGTAATTTTTGTGCCCTAATTTTGAATAGGACCATTTTTCCGATAGGACCAGCCGTTTCCATATTATAAGCATGAAATTGAAAAAAGTGCAAAAAATCGTGGTTTTTAGCCCACCAAAACTCCCCCGCCCTGTTTTAGAGGTCGCAAACTTGGATTTGACATCTTCTAAGCATGCTTGAGGACACAAAAAAATAAAATCATTTGCTGCACCAAACGCAAGGTGGACTTCCTCTCGTGACTGGACTATTAGAAATACCAGTCTTTATTATCATTTTTTGTTAAAATGTGTTCAGCAATATGGCCACCCTTGTTTCGCAAGGTTGATTTAGATTCTTTTATTAAACAAAAAAATAACGTATAGGTACAGCTCTAACCCTTCTCACTGTCATAAAACAACGAACCATAAATATTGTGTTTAGGGAATTAAAGGTTCATTGATTTCCAAATGGAACGGAATACCTCAAAAGAAAACAAAACATACATTTTATTGTGTTAAAAAAACTCTATGATATAGAGATATGGTGATTCGTAGATAATGATTGAAGTTTGGAGAAGAAATGTCTGTGGCAAAGGATCAAACACCGAAACGTAAGCAAAGATATGCAATTTTAAACTTCAGTATTGCAATTTATTTGATCCTTTGCCACAGAGACTTCCTCTCCTAACTTCAATACATTTTATTAGAATCACTGTTTGCTAAACTAACTGAAGAATTCTAACTAGAATCACTTTTTGATTGTTTAACTACACACAAACGTGCATTCCGTAAATCACAATACTTTCCTATGTTTCGTTGCAACAAAAAGAGACGGAAAATACATTTAAGTAAAAGGAATCGTTCATTTCCGACACACTAAAATCACGATCGACACGTCACTGCCACCATCCAACTGACTTACTTTGTGTTAAATCTCAAAAGCTAATCCAAAAATGGCCTTCGCTATTTAGTTTTCTTATTTTTGCCAGCCTTTTTATATATTGTCTGATTTTTTCAAAATTTTAGACCTAGTACTTTCGAAAATAAGCAGAGGGTCACGTACTTTTTTACGTAAATTTTTTAAATAACTTACTTCACTTAGTTGGCCGCAAAGGACACGGTATTTTTTTATAAATAGACCCCAGGATTGTTTACGGACTTCGATATTCTAGCTATGGCATACCAAATATCAAGTTTATAAGTTTAACCGTTTCGGAAAAGACGTGTGTTACCGACATGCAGACAGCAGCTGATAGATATTGTAGATTATAACCGCCCGACAACTAAAATGAACAGACCAACAGAATCTCACTGCAATGGTTCCGTTGTTTACCGTTTTTGTATTACTTAAAAGAAAAACAAGTAATGCAATATTTTTTGCGTAATATACAAAAAAGTGAAATGCGAATATGTGCAGTGAACAGTTTTATTTCCACTCTCGCTAGTTCAGTGACACTATAATTTAGTGATATATTCTGAATGCGATAGCGATAGCCACAGACCAGCAAACTAGCAAGACAGTTAAAAGCAAACAACTCACAACATGTTTCATGCGCATTTGGGTTGCGCGTTGGAAATTTTCATCTCGAATCTCGATAGCAACGAATTTTGACATAATATAAAAAAATTAAATTATTAAAAAAAAAATTTAATAAAAGATGCTTTTTATTGAGAGGCCCTAAAAAGCAGAAAACAAAAAATTAATCTTCCAAATTTTTAAATGTCTAAAAAAATTTAAAAAGCATTCGAACCAATACTCTAGAATATATTTGTTGATTAATCATAAATTTTGCTATTAATTAATGATAGTTTGCTGGGGTCTCGAATGCTTTTATAAAATATATTCAGCAATGCTGTCTCCTTACATTGCAGCAAAAAACCAACAACTATAGATCTACCTATTGTGATCTATGAGTTCTCCGAAAAGTTAAATAATAATTATTAATATTTTTTTTCAAAACGTTACATACATAAACCCTTTTGCTTTGTAGTCACACAATTGTGCACTGTATAAAAAACGATATGAATAATTTATTAATTAACTTTAGCTATTGCCTTCCGTGTACCTAATAAACGTCAGAGCTAATAATGTATAGGAACAGCTAACTTTTCAGCCATAAATTACACAGTTAGGTGATATTTAAATTATTGGTTGTATTTTGTTCATTTTATTCGCTTACCTACTTTTTTTTAAATTATACACTACTGTATAATGCTCCATAATTGTTCTTTTCGTTTTTATAGAAAATACTTCTTTCGAAAAGTGAATACCTTCATTTATGAATGTACTATATTATCGCCATAATTAATACAATCGAAGCTATCTATATTACACACAACTCGAAATAAATCTGCCATCTCAGTGCACAAAATGTAAAGAACAATTATTAAAATAAAGGTACAAATCATTATGTTAGGTCGTCGGGAAGCAGCATAATCCCGTTATGTAAAATCGAGGGGGAGGAAGCCGCGGATACTTAAATAAGTAAAACTATGAATCGTAGACAAAAAATGTTTACACAGAAGTTGTGGAGAATTTTGTCCTCTACAAGATTGATAATAACCATTTTTTACTAAAAATGGAACGGAACCGAGAAATTCGCAAAAAACCGTCTATCGTGAATTTGAACTTCGAATATCTGGCAACGCCGGCAAGATATCGATGGGGACTTTTTACACGTTTTTTAAAACACCATAACGAAGGTGTATACAAAAATTTAGCTATAACTGGGAATTATTCCGCAGATAGGTCATTTTTATTTAAGTATAAGGTATGTCTAAAATTATTGGACTACTAGCGGCCCGGTCCGGCTTCGCCCGAACTGCTCTTTCGCTCCCGGGTGGTACATTACTCACTCGCTTCGCTCGTTAGCTCTCGGGTGGTGTGATTTATATACAAAATTTTTGTTTTATATATATACAGAATAATAATCTTTGTTTATATACTTATACAGAATAATACATTACGCACTCGCTTCGCTCGTTCGTTCCCGGGTAAATTTGTCCGATGTTTTAATAGTTATTCTGTTAACCAGGGCGGAGACAAATCCAAAAAATCGAAGATCATGAAAATCGGTCCAGCCGTTCTCGAGTTATAAATGGTGTAACTAACTAACTAACACGACTTTCTTTTATATATGTATATTGGATTGGACTATTAGTTGAACAATGTAAATGCAACGTCTACCGTGACACTTTTTGCATACAGAAACCATGACGGCTCTTATTGCAGGGAGAAATTTGCAAAAGAAAGTAAATGATATATTTTATTCAAACTTAAAAAAAACTGCATTCAATTTACATTCTATTTACTCGTCTTTTTAATATTTTTAAAAGCAATGACGAAAGTCGCTGCATATAAATAGAGGTTTAATGAAATCTATAGTCAATTCACAATGTAGTTTTGTGTTTTACATTTTCCTGAAAGAAACACAAAATGGTTGACTTCGTCTTATTTTCTTTCATTTTACTTATGAAAACATATTATGGTACAGTCAACTCTATCGAAGAGCAACGGTATGGAACTATATCTTCAACTATACACTTATGGACTGCTCAAGCCTTAACGCAACGCATACCAACATATCAATATACACCGGTTCAATCCTTATTAGGTGTGCAGACGCGCACAATATTCGCAACTATCTTTTTATAAACATTGCTGCAGTCGTCAAACTAAAAACTTAGGAGCTGTTTTTGAAATTTAAAATATCAGCTAGTGAGCTATAATAATATAGGTAGGCAACTCGGTAGACAAGTTATAATAGTCGATTCTATATACCTAGTGGCGTAACTCGTGGCGTAATGGGGTATAATACTGACGAGTATTGACAATATGTTAAGCGCACGAGATATATATGGTATTTTTTGTCCTACCCCCTGTAAAATATCCACTTTTGTCTTCATTTTCTGTATTTTCAAAATTCTTGATAGTTCATTTGTGTAGCAAACTTTACTTCTAATAGTAGGATAAGAGTGGTAGTCGCACGCGTAACCGGATATAAAATACGACCTGTGAAGGGTCATTTTACATGCATACATGTAAAGCAGCTATTTTATAATGGTAGGACAAAAAATAGATATGTTTTTTTTTCAAGTGTTGATTAGATTATTACATGTACAGAAACGTAAAGTAAAATAATTCCCCACCTCTAATGTGAAAGGTTTTGCTTAGTCGGTAAACAGCCTCGCTTAACACTACACACAAAATACCTATTATGTAATGACTTATAAAATATTATTATTTATGCAAAGTTTAAATTCAGCAGACAAGGACAAAAAATTATATTGTCCATCGCTTACCTAAGTGACGCAAAAAAGTGAACAAGCCGTGAGGTGGGTCGTTTATTAGGACTAAAGTGCGACCCTTGAGGTCCACACGACGAACTTCCCAGTTTGATAAATATTTAATAATAATAATTAAATTAGATATTACACAGACAAGTAAGTAATCATTTTTATCATTAAAACATAATTATTATTTATTTTTAACAATAATTAAAAAAAAAAACGGTTGAACCGGGTTGAACCGATTTTTATAAAATTTACGTCGGATCAAAATGATGTTAACACGCCTCGATTAACTCCCTTACGAAGTCGATATAATTTTTTATTCGCGAGATATTGTGTAAAATATACTTTTTTGGAGTCTATTTGGTTAAGAAAAAAGAACGGCTGAACCGATTTTGAAAAATTTCTTTCAGATCATATTTACGTTAATACGCGTCGATTGGCACCCTAACGTAGTTGATATCATTTTTCATTCTCGAGATTTCGTCTTAGAAAGAAATGAACACATACGTACGTACGTACATACGTACACACACACACACACACACACACACAGGCATCTTTCTAAAAATAGTGTAAAAATAGTGTAGTGACTATAAAACATAAAAATTTGTTATACATTTTGATTTCGATTTTCGGATCCATTACAATAACTTCCAATGGGAAGTTAATAATTATTCAGTTTTTATAACGATAAAATAATGTCTTAATTATTGGAATAATAATTCTTTCTTAATTCACTTGAAAAGGACTTTGTTTGCAGCACACTAAACAATGTCCCATGAAATATATAGGTACTTATTCCTGGCCAATGCTTAATACGCTACAGCTTGAGGCTGCGCTGTGCCGCAGTAGATTGCCAAAGCAAAAGCCTCGTAAATTTCGCCATTATTTACCACGGTACAACTTGGTGTTGCGTTGTATCGTGGTAAACAAATGTCTTTACGCTTCCAGGAGTGTTCACACCAAATTTTATTAAAATGAGTACAAACATTTGACCGTAATCGCGGAACAATGCGACAGAAAAAAAAATATATATAATCAAATGCCAAATAGTCAGATTAAAACAAAACTTCACTCATACATTATTTTCTTATTGCATTCTTGCGATGCGATGAACCGAGTATAGCACTTAGTAGGTCAAAAGACTGTATGTATAGTATGTTTAACCTAACCCAAACGGCAACTACATAGTATATAGTAGTACATAAGTATGTAGTTCTGGATTAAAAAGAAAACACTGAATATGACTTCACGCTTTTGCCGTCAGACTTAAAGCCGAATTGTCATCTACTTGCATTCTTCAAGTAGATCATAGAGGCGAGATAATAAGCAGCTTCGCTTAAATTGCGTATGATAACTCGGAGAACGGTCGTCCCAACCTATATTTGTAATATTATTGAATATAGATTCTAACCCTAAAAAGAAAAAAAAATGTCGAACGAACCTATCGAGGGAGAGACAGTTTCTATTAAACGTGTTCTTATGGATAATCGACTATATTTGATATCTCTAAATCTTCTCTTTAAAATACTCTACCCTCTTGCTGACACATATATATGTATATAAAGTTAGTTTTTAGGGTTCCGTACCTCAGAATGAAAAAACGGAACCCTTATAGGATCACTCTCGCACGTCTGTCTGATCTCCGCCCCCCCTTATCGCCAAAACTACTGAGCCTAAAATTTTGAAAAAATGGGGCATATAGGGCCTCACGCATAGTTTACAAGAAAACCTAAACGAAAATCCTAAGTATATTTTTTTAGGGACAAATCAGAAAATTAAAAAGAAGTTTTTCAAATGCATCATGACGTGGCGTATCAAATGAGCTGGTTCGTTATGAGAAATACAAATATATTTTTTTCATAATTTTAAAATGCAGAGTTTAGAAGATATTAAAAAAAACATACGAAAATCGAGCAATATAGGGCCTCACTCATAGTTTACAGGAAAACATAAATGAAAGTCTTAAGTACGGAACCCTCTCCACGCGAGTTCGATTCGCACTTGACCGGTTTTTAATAAAAAGTCTTTATTCATACAAAAATTACATGAATATTAATCACAATTATTACTACGGTAATGTTAAACTCAATTTTGTGATAATTGCTCACATTTTATAAAAATAAAAAGTTAAAACCTGCTAAATCAAGTGTATAGGTGAAAAGCAAGCATTTTGGATCTTCCGGGAATCTTTCTGAAACTTCGTTTTCAAAGTACCTATTTATTTTCAAGCACGAAGCACCCATTTTTTATGAACGCTGAACATATACAAAGGCCATTTAATCAGATCTTGGTCATGGTAGAGCTTAGTTATGGGGACAAGTGTCCCATTTGCTCCACCGAGGCTACGCCTATCTCCTAAGGGCCTGAGGTGCCTCATTCCTTGCTACGGTTCTGATGATAAGGTACAGAAAGCAGAAATAGTATTGTTAATTAAAGCCATTAAAGGTGTGATAGTCTGTTAACAGCTTTGATTTTCAATCAACTAGAGGCAGTGAATAAGTGAACTGAGCATTCTATGAAACTTCCACATGCATAGCAAGGTATTATTAAATTGCGTCAGATGGTATCGCAGAAGCTCTATACACAGTATACCTACATATCGTAGGTAAGTAGCTTATGCAGCTGCATGTATCGGATGATGGCATCGGATTTTCTTATTTCTCGATTTCTTCATACTATAGTTAACTATTGGTTATCGCAACTGACAAACTGTCATGCTAAATTTATGTTTCCGAACGTTAGCTTTGTTAATTGATAAAAAAAACGACCAAGTGCAAGTCAGACTTGCGTACCGATAGTTCTGTAAGTAGGGATAAAAAATTGACAGATTTATTTAAACTTGTTTTTAAAAATGTTTTAATTAAAAAAACAAAAATATTGCGATCCGAAACGCGGGATTGAACCAAGACCTTTTAGATCTTCAGTAGAACGCTCTACCAACTGAGCTAGTAAATAGATTGTTTAATAAATATTAATTTCCCATTTAGGGATTATAAACATATCCGTAGGCTATCTAACTGTGTCGAAAAATTAAATTGGTAAATTTATTCGTAGCCATCCTAAGGAGGTAATGTTTTCAAGATAGTACTTTTCGACTAAAAATAGAAATCCTTGACGCAGAGTGCTCTAGTAAGTAGGGTGTTTAATAAATAATAATTTTTCATATAGTGATTATATAGACCTATCCATGGGCTATCTAACTGAGTTAAAAAAATTTGTAAAACCTGGAAGTGGTCACCCTAAAAATGCAAGTTTTCAGAGAATTCGCTTTAAACTTTACCTTAAACATACGATCTCGAAAAAATTACTTCAGTAGGGTACTAGGGTCGCCACTTCTAGATTTTCAAAAATTTTTTGACACAATTAGATAGCCCATAGATAGGTCTATTAATTGTACATGGGAAATTAATATTTATCGAACACCCTTCTTACTAGATCGCCCCGCGTCAAGTGTTTCCATTTTTAGTCGAAAAGTGCTATCTTGAAAAAAATACTTCTGTAGGGTGGCCGCGGACAAATTTTCCAATTTTTTTCAACACAAATAGATAGCCCATGGATAGGTATACAATCCCTACATGGGAAATTATTATTTAATGAACACCCTTCTTACTAGAGTATTCCGCGTCAAGTGTTTCCATTTTCAGTCTAAAAGTTTTATTTTGAAAAAAATACTTCGGTAGAGTAGCCACGAACAAATTTTTCAAATTTTTTCGACACAGTTAGATAGCCCATAGATAGATCTCTAATCTCTACGTGTAGGAATTTAATATTTAACGAACATTCTTCTTACAGAGAACTTCGCGTAAAGTGTTTTCATTTTTAGTCAAAAGGCACTATTTGATAAAATTGCTTCTGTAGGGTGGCCTCTTTGGATTTTTCTAATTTTTTGGCGTAGTGAGATAGCTCACGAATGCAGGAGAAATCGCGTAACATTGAACATGCAAAAAAAAATACAGTCGAACTGATAACCTCCTCCTTTTTTTTGAAATCGGTTAAAAATAGAATAACAGTTTAAGAATTGCTATTTCGCCTTTCATCAAAAAGTAAGTGTTTTTCATCTACGCCGATATAGTTCGCGCCCCATAAAACGCGGTCGTTATTTATTATTTTATAAAAAATGGCAAATCAAAAGAAATGACCTATTCAAATAGTTTTCTGTCGTATTTGTCTAATTCGGTCTCAACTGTATTTACAAAAAAATCGTATTTGAAAATACGTCAGCTAACGCAAACAACCACTGTAGAACAAAATAATCTGATATAAGTTGCACAAATAAACCCGGAATAAAATCAAACAAAAAAAAGATTTATTCGCCAAAAAACAAAATTATCTAACATTTAACCCTTTTTTGTATTTTCTACGTTGTTTTAAAGTGAAAATGTATCGGTTTTAAATAAAAATATGTCTGGCTTGTTATTTTTTGTTTATTCTAATGCGGCCCCGTTTTAATATCTGCACACCTGATCTGCAGAGATGTTATTGACAAGCTGTATCGGCTTTCTTTTCTGAATATAAAACAGACAGCGTTTCCTAAACTTTTCTACCGCAACACAAGTAGTCACTTTATAGTGGGTAATCGTTTTTGGTTGACTAATCTGGTCTTGTTTACAAAACAGTTGATTAACTAATTTAATTCAATTTCTCGACTGAAAGGGGAAAATTGGGCATGCAGTTTATCACTCCAACGTCTGCACCAAATTATACACACCTTTAGTAAGTGATTCACTATTCGGAAACTAGTGTCTTCACACCGATTTTATTAAAATTTTAGGAGCACATTTTAATATTTACTAAAAATTTGAAATAATTCCAACAATTTTTTCGATGGTTTTGAGCCCATTTTTTTCCAATAAAACTCTTAAAATTGTCTCATTATTTTAAATAGGCTTCGTTCGATGATGTATTTCAACCAAATGTCGTTATATATTAAATATTTTGAGGTTTATCCGACAAAAGCCATATGTGCCTTATGATTGAGATAAAAGTTGCTTTCCCCTAAAATTCGCTTTCAGATTTCATACTTGTTCATGCACAACTTTCAAACAAACGAGATCCCAATCCCATGTAGCCCACACACTTTGAAATGTGTATCAAAAATCATGATATCCAATTAGAACAAACTTTGTAAAAAAATGTACAATAAAAGATACGGAAACTGTTGTTCTTTGTTATTTTTGGGGAGAATGATTTTTATCTCACCTGTTTACCACGTAGGTATGGACAAACACACTGATAATTTTTTCGAATTCTTCTAGTTCTTAATGAGAATATATCTATACATACTAACATAAGGAGTAGTATGATTGAGTTGTTGAAGAATTCCTACAGTGACGATACGTTCAATACAATCTTTAGTAGTATAAATCTATAAAATGTCAAAGAAAATAAATGTTTATACTAAAGTTGTTATGACTTTACTATAGTGATCCTTCGATTGGGAAGTGCTGGAACAGATGAGACGACGCTAGCTCTATTTATACAAAATAAAGAAGAAAAGATATAAGCTATCAGAATGCAAAGTGAAAAAACAAAATAAACTAAACGTATTTTGCTTTCAAAATAAATCTACAGCAGACATTTTGACGTCAGCATGGTAAATGTTGTTATACTATACCAAACACAAAGGTCATCTTAAGACATCCTCCAGCGCAGTTTGGATCACCGATAATGCCCGATGGGCTGTCGATATTCTGGGGCCAATGACTATTCAGTATTTTATAACTGTATTTATCGATAAAATAATTCGTTCTGAAACCAGTGCATCGGACATCGTGGGCTTGACATCTATGTTTTTTAAAGTCTATATTTTGTAAAAAATAATGTATCTACTCGTATAGTATTCTATTATTAAAATTATGATCTTGGGTAACATATTTTGTAGGTTACTTTAATGGTCAACTAATATAATTTCTAGGAATGTATGCATCAGATATTAGGAAAATGTAATTAATATAAAAAATATATAAATTAATAACAACCAGATAAAACCGAATATTTGCTGTACCCGACCGGATATCAAACAAATTAAAAAAATTAACAAGTTTTCAGACTTTTGACATGAATAACGTCTACTGTCTCATACTGGGGTGGCATTTGAGAAATATTAGATGTTACGGAAATATAATGAAGTAGTTGTCATATGAAATAAAACACAACATGCGTATACCTATGTTAACGTCTATGTTGAGGTAATCCAGGTGGCTGTGTGGTAAAGTACGAGACTACCGACAGGTAGAGTTGCTCTAGTAAGAGTTAGGACAAAGACGCCATATTTATAGCCAAAACAATGGAAGGGAGTGTAGTAAAAATACACGCGTACTTTTAAAAACATTGGAAATGTAACAAAAAATAACGCGCGTTTCATTTTTTTGCACTGACAGCAACTGAGGCAATTATGTTACCTAGAAAACAATCAGAAAATATCACAAAGTGAGATAAATAGATATTGCAGATTATAGACGCTCGATAAAAACAGATTATGTGCACTTGAATTTTGGCTGAAAAACATGGCGGATTGAACAAACCAATCAGAAATCGATACCATTATAATTGTCTTAACTCTTATTAGAGAAACTCTACCGACAGGTACAAACGCCAAACCCAGGTTCGAATCCCTAGGGCTTTTAATTTTTTTAATAATGAAAATATATAGATATTTGATAACAATTTTAAATATATAAAAACGGAAAGTGTCGGGGGACGCCCGACATAAGCGAAGCTTAAATCGAACCTCAAATATTTGAAAATACTAAAATTAAGAAAAATCGTAGGATAGTGGACAAAATATTTGATTTATATATTTATTATCCTATGATTTTTTCTTAATTTTATTATAATCACGATGGACACGATTTCTAATATAAACTTGAAAATACTTGCAAAATTTTACTTTAGTTTTTTGCACTAAGAAAATTTTCACGGCACAATATAAGCAAAATTAATTTATTTATAAAAAAATAATTTATTTATAAAAAAAAAGAAAAAATTAAATATTTCATATTCTCCTATCTGTAGAATGTAGAGTACCTATGGCTTGACACCTTTAATCGCGCGGCTACTGGCCGCATTGTCACTGCCAGCTTAGCAGTTACTATACATACACCTATAAAAGTTAACGGAAAAAGGTTAACGGTTACGGTCATGTTTTTTCTCGGTTTAGTCCCCTGAGACTGAGCGCGCAACGTGAGTAAAAAAGCTTCGCTTCAAAAATAATACTACAATTATTTTACTTATTATGTTTTATGAACATTTGATTTTATAAGATAAATAAAAGTGGATACATATAATTATTTGTGTTTAACGGTATTAACGTCATCTGTCAGTACCCACGATAGTCACATACCCATTTTTACTTCCCACCTCTACTATGGTAGGGAAGTAATGGATTCAGTCCGAAAACAATATTTCGAGATTTTAACAGATTTTCACGTTTTGAGACCCTAGCAATCGTTTAAGATCATTTTCTGACTGATGTCTGTATGTGTGTGTGTGTGTGTGTATGTGTGTGTGTATGTGGTTAATTTTTCGCCTTCGATATCTTAAGAACATAACAACATACGGGCATGCCGATTGTTCTATTGTGTTTATCAGCCTTTAACTTAGATCTGATTAGATTTTGAGTCAAATCGGTTCAGTGGATCCTGAGATATTCAAAAAAACGTCCTCAATGTCACGTATTAACATAGGTAAAAAAAATATAAATGAATTCTAGATGTTATAATATAAAAAAATGTAAATATTTTTTTTCTCTAAAATGTATAGTTTTCGAGAAAAAAATATTTTACTAAAAAAAATAAAAATTGTACGTAAATCAAGGTAATCATGATTTTTGCTATATTAAGTTAGCCATCAGTAGATCACCAAACAAAAAAGAGGGCCATGCTTTTTTCAAAGAATAAAAATTAAATTGTGTTTTAAAGACCACCAACAGCTAAGGTTATTTGGGCCTAGTCAAAGAATAAAAAAACGAGTGTTTATTTTTTGAAAATATTTACTAGGTGGGAAGTATAGGACTGGTCATCAGTCGAATTTTTTCTTATAACAATTGATCTAAAATATAAAATGTGTAAGTTGAAGCTGCATATTTACTTATACGCCTTTTAATATCTAAATAAAAAGAAGGATATAAAGCAAATTTTATTGAGAACAAATCTTGAGTTTAAATTCAAGTTTAGTGAAACATATAGACGGTTCTGATTCAATATCGAATTTTAGATACTCGTGTTTTAGAGTGTGTGAATTTGTCAAGCTGTAAAGTAGGAAATACCCTGCTAGTCCTATACAGTCAGTTTTGGCACAACGCCATGTCATGCAATGTGACCACCATTGCTACAGTAACAACCCGTTAATCCAAACTATCAGAAACTCCCAATTTACAATAATGTATGAAGGGCTCTCATGTCTGACTTTGAGTTTCTACGGCCTCTTAAACGACATTGGTATTCAAATTATAAGTTATCAGCGGATATCTATTGTTTAACGTGGACTCTACCACATGTTAATTTTTGAGAAGCTTTTGACCAATAATAGCTGCTTAGGGAGGTGTATGAATAAGTTTATATGATTTTTAAATAAGTTGGTGTTATAAACTCAATATATTTTCCATTCTCGAGTGTGGCGTATTATTATTGGGAAAGTATGATTTAAATTCACAATTCAACTCTACCAAGCATAAAAATTCAATTTAAAAAAAAATTGCTACCAGTTTCAACATGCACAATATGAAACAACTATCAGTCAACTGAAATTGTCGAATATATATATACAGTTCGTCTCACGGAAAGGGTACACATAGGGAATTTAGCATTGGGAAAAAATGAATGGATCAGAATAACCCATTACTACTTTAATTAATGGTTTATTTAGTATCGTTATTAATGGTAATTTTTAATAACTTGAAGTTTTTATTATTCATTTCTCATTCATTCATTAGAATGTGAAACATACAATTTCCTATTTTCTACACGCAATAACATTTCTGACAACAATTATTACATTACATGTTTATTTTAAAATAGAACACAGGCTGCCAAATACGAAATTTGACCAAAAATCAGAAATAAAATATAATTTATATCTAAATTAGTTCAAATGTTGTATGCAGTGTCGGGAACAACGTATTAAAAGTGATATATCCCCTTCATGTCCTCTTTTTCTTTACAAACTATTAGCTGCCAGAAAATATGCCTTTCAAAAACAACTTGGGAACTAAGTTTGTTCTTAAGAGGATTCAATATTAAAATTTAATACGTATATCGTATATGTATACCTCGCAGTGAGACGCACTGTATACATCAATAGAAGCTGAGAAAATAGGTATCGTTCAGATAATAAAAATGGAATCCTGAATCAAATTATTAAATTAATATGGTTTATATTTTCTGATTTGGTAACTGAAATTCCCGTTCTTCGTACGTAATGAAGTCCCTTCTACAATCCTTACTCCTTGTAATTCTAATTTAATATGTTTTAAGTTAGATCGACAAAGTGTGGACTGACGGTTTATTATACAAAATCTCAAATTTAAATGTATATATAGTCATCTAATTAACAATATAGCCTCGTTCTTATCTAACTGAAAATTTGCAGTTAAAATTAACTCGACCTGTTCAAATCTGCGGCAAATCTCTGCCAGAGTCCCTCAAAGTTCGATGCTTCAACTTACCTTGTCAAATTTAAATGTATGCGACATCCCACCACCGATCAATGCAGATCTAGCAATGTATGCAAACGACACGACAATTAATAAAATATTAGTAAAAAAAACTTTTTAGAGACAAGCTTTTATTGAAATGTACTAAAAAGAAAAAAATAATATTTAATAATTTTGGTTCATAACGGTTCATAATTATTATAAAAGAGGGGGTTGTAATCTCTATGACAGTTTATTAGTCGCAACCCCCGCTTTTATAATAATTATGAACCAAAATTATTAAATATTATTTTTTCATTTTTAGAACCGCATCGATCGTCTTTTGACTTTTCTGTTGAACAACTATCGTCGGCAGCTTATGTCCACAGCTGTGTATTGACACTAGCATACACTCGACTAAATAGTTGTTCAGCGACCCATTAGTTTAATAGTAAAATTATGGCACAACTGATTGATTGTAGGCTCACCTCTAACAACTGAACAGTTTAGTTGTAATAAAAATATATGAGCACTATGGTTGGAATAAAAACAAAAATAAAGATAGTTGCTTCTTACCACAACAGTTTTATTGATGGATGTACATTTCCATCAATAAAACTGTTGTGGTAAGAAGTAACTATCTTTATTTTTGAGTTTAGTTGTGTTGAAATCGCGACACTTACAGAACTCGACTAAACTGTTTAATCGTGGAAACAATTAAACGAACGAGAAATGAATTGGAAAGGACCTGGCCAGACAGGCAAATAACTTGACCTTTACTTAGTTAGAAAATTAACTTGAGGTTATCACATAAACAAAAAACTAAATGAAAGGTGCGCAAGACTCTCAATGCTGTACCCGATATTAAATAGAGATTATAAATAGAAAATCACCACTAAAAATTCAATTTTTTAAAATCCAAACATAAATACTTAACAATATTAAGACCGGTTTGAATTTAAGGATGCGTAATCTGAGGTACAGCAACAAAAACTGACATCAATAAAGCCCAAATCTAGCAAAATAAAGTCCTCTGTATAATTCATCCGTAATAATCGTAACTATTCATAAATAACTAGGTATATGAAAAATTGAACAATATAATATTATGTTTTATAATCTTCTGAGTAACCCAGCCCCCAAAAAGTTTAACTATCAATCGATCTAATAGTCTAGTCAACAAGTGTGCTAAAATTTAGTGACAAAAGAACCCACCGGTTGGCCTTATGCATCATTTTATAGTGACTGCAGAGGACAGAGTGGTGTAACGGTTAGCATAGCGGCCTTTGGATTACACTGTCGTGGGTTCGAATCCCGCCTCCGCTCATGGATGTTTTGTGATGTTATTTAGTTTTAAGTGAGTTGTTATTTGATGTAAACAAGACGCTAATGACCTAAGTTGTCGACGCGTCTATAATTTACAATAAATAAATAAATATAGTGACTGCATATAACATTACTGTAGCTCCTTGTGTGCTGAGTTAGCAAAACTTTCAACAACAACTGTACGATTCAATGTGTTTGGATTATCAAGACATTACTGTATTATCCCAATCGGTTTGGTGTGTATTATTTTTATTGATCGACCAGAGACAAAAAATTAATGAGCTACCACTTCGAAAAGAAAACTATTTTGTCAGCAGAAAAACAAGTGTTCATCCATCTTCCTAATTTTTTTTTCTTTTGGGGAGATGAAATCTTTGTCTTAATGGTGTTAATTATATTGTTTCGAAGACACTATATGCGCGTCTATTATCTTAATATTAAAAACAATTTATTAATAACTTTCTCATATTTTATCGTTTCGCAAAAAATCACTACAGGAATTCAATGAGCTAAACACATATATGGGGGGCAATTATTATAGTATAATTTATAGTTTTATAATATTGTAACAAAACTCGTTGGTAACTTTGGTAAATATTTTATTTATTTATTCTTTCACAACAGTGACAACCGTTTACATGCTTTGGACAATTATTGTTCCTCACTTTATTCACTGTTCGCTTTTTGTCTATTTTCCGTTGGTCAGTTTCGCTTGACCGTTGGTCAGTTTTTGTTGACCAACACTTCGTCACTACTTGATCACTGCTTGACCACTATATGTCCACCATATTTCTGTGGTACGTATACTGTTCACTGGGTCCACTATATGTCTATGGTGGTGGTATTTATTTGCCACCTTAAGATATCTTCCACACTGTCTGTGACTTTGCACCAGAAGATTATCTGCACTTAATCACTCGAAGATCTCGTCTGTCACTCGCAAATATCTTCCACACTGTTTGTCACTTGGTACTGGAAGATTATTTGCACTAGGTCACTCGAAGAACTTTTAACTCGCTGGTGGTATATTTATTTCCCGTTGCACTTTTCACGTCTGCTCTCGTTGAGAATGTATACGTGAATCTGGTGTTTCATTCTTGCTCTTGCTTATAATATGAACTTTCCTAGTCATTTCACATCTATGGTGGCGGGTTTTCTTATTGTTGTCAACCAGAATATTTCTTCGCGCTCAAAGCTGCGTGATCCATGTTAAGCCAAAGAATCAAGGCTGCAACCAGCCTGCCTAGATTCGTTACAATATAAAACATTTATTAAAGTATTATAATAATAGATTTTTCATTTCATGATAGCGTACACGTAGGCCTTTCATACGTCAGGATTATGGCCAGACCGTCCGGGTTTTGAGACTATGCCCGAGTTTCTGTCCGGATTTGAAATATAAAAATGTAAATACTAAAACTTCGAAAATAATGTGTTACTCCAATCATAGAAATAAAATAAACGTAAAGGCGCACGGCGCGAGGACAGGCAGCGCTGGATTACATTACGGCGGAGGTGCAGAAACAAACAGATGGGTCCCCCGAGGGCCACACCATGCACCACTGCAAAATCGGGAAAATCGCATCGTCCCCGCGAAAATCCGTAAAATGCAAAATTCTTTTTTTAATTTCTTACTTTAATATTATTTGTTAATTATTAACTTGCAAGTGCCCTGGTTTCTCTTTGAAAAATTATGACAGGCCTACGTATACAGCAAAGAACAGATCGAAAAAAACAAATTATATTGACATAAAATCCTTTAAAGAGTTATAACAGCTTTCAATCAGTAATAATTTTAAATTAACTTTATATTAGGTAACTCCCTCAAAGAAAGGAGAAGTTTATTGTATAGGTTGGTACAGTTATTAATTATTATCTACCTTTTTACATAATTATTTTTGTGCCGGGTATTCTGAGAATGCTTTGTTAAGAATTTACTAATTATGTATAAAGACACAGGTCAAAAATATACAGTGTGTCCCAGGATAGATGTAATAAGAGTTAATGAACAAAAAAATTTCGAATTTCGGAATGGCATTTGGGGAATGAGTCCTGCTTGATGTAAATGAATTGATTCGGTCTTCTACAGGGTGTTTTATAAACAAAGTTGTAAAAATGACCAAGAAATAGTACCTATATTTTTCAAAATATGAAAAAAATAGCATGTGCAATCGAACAATTCGTTCTTTAAAACACATTAATCCAAGAGTCGCAACAGTCGCTGTGTAAACAAGTCATTAAAAATCAACGCCGTCGGGCAGGACGTCGTGTAGGGGATGGCGGCGGAAGAGCAAATCAACGGCGACATCCTAAACCCAGTTAGCAAGAGTGGTCACTGCCTTGGCGTCAAGGGCAACCGGTCGTAAAACTATAAGTCAAATCACGATCATGAAAAAGAAAAATGACGAGGAGAGCCGACCCCAAGAAAATGGGATAAGGCTATGAGGAAGAAGGAGAAGCAGAAGGAGAAGGAGGGAGAGGGGAGGAGAGAAGGAGAAGGGGAAGGAAAAGTCTACTAAGACAAGTCGTTTAGAATTCAATTTTATAACACCATACCAAATTTCAGAAATATCAAAAAAAATTCGTTAATTTGTTTGTTTTTTTTGTATAGTAAGTTCATAATGATTAATAATTTAGTATTTTTAAATTCAAATACATACATAAAAAATAAAAAGGGTTTCTTGCTTCGAGATTACATCTAGTACAAAGAGACTGTTCGATTTTAGGTAATGGAAAAAGTTACTATTTATAATAGTTGTTTAAATTGAAAACGAAATTTGTATTTGAGAACAGTCTTTTAAAAATCTAATAATAATTTTCAATAAATTCCAATAATTAAAAGAGATTGCATTTTAAAATATATTTTATTAAAATTATAAGAATTTCTTAAAAATTACCCAAAAATGTTTAATCTTGTATTTCAATAATAAAATAATCAATCTACAGAAAATCTACGAGAGGTATTTTTGGAATTTGAGAAAAACCTTAAGGTATCTACGATCAGCGAAATAACAATATTTTATTAAAATTTTCAGAACAGAAAAAATTCAATAATTTAATTATTGCAGTCTTTCTTTGCAGACATTCGTATTTTCAAAGGTATTTAATAGTAGTTTATATAACTAGTACAATAAAGTATAAGACGCGAGGGGTGAAATTGGTGCGCGAGCCGCAGGCGAGAGTACCAACATCCCGAGAATTTTACGAGTTGTATACACTATTTTTTGTAACACATATATGAAATGTACAACATTTTCAACTTTAGAGCTTTATCGAATTAATTTCAAACACCGAAATCTCATTGACAGCTCAAAATATTGGCCTTAATCCAATATTTATTTACTTCGTTCCCATAGCAACTATATGTATTCCTATATTTCTCGTATGGCATAAAATACTATGTATTATTGCACGCTGACGGCACAGTCTATATTATTTTACAGACGTCTAGCTATGCTGTCATTATATAATATGTAGTATTGTACGCGTGCTATATACAATATTATTTTAAGCACCCGACTAGAGACACGAAATGTTGTACATTTCATATACAGGATGAGGCACATAAAGTGTTATAAGCTAATATCTCAGAAAGTATTGGTTGTAGCAAATAAAGTTACGCACAAAAACTGTTTGGTATATAAGACATAAGGTTATTAAATGTAATTTCAAGGTCATAAATAAAGAAGTTGTGTAATATAAAAATAACTAATTATTAATTAAAGCGTTACTATAAAGTAGCTATCAAATTACTATAAATGTAAAAATGTTAAATGCAAACAATCGAATCAATTGTGAAACAAGGTTTCTTGATAGTCACGTTTTAATTAATAATTAATTACTTTTATATTACACAGCTTCTTTATTTATGACCTTGAATAACCTTATGTCTTAGGTCGTTGGATTCGTCTCAATAACGGTTACAAGATTCCGTGAAAAAATCCACGTAGTCTGAATAAAAAAAATGGAGGTGACCTTGACCCAACCTCAGCATACCAATCGAGAAGAAAATCTATTTTACCAACATACGTGCCCCTTGATACCAAACAGTTTTTATGCGAAACTTTATTGGCTACAAACAATACTTTCTGAGATATTAGCTTGTAACACTTTGTGTCTCACCCTGTATGTGTTAAAAAATAACATTATTGCAAAATATAGGCACTGAAATTGAAAATATTTGAGCAATAATCATGATAATATTTTCCAATATGTATAAGTATGCAAATACAATCCTCTACAAACTATAACTGGATCAAAAATAGATTCTGAATTTTTTCATAACAAATATCGAAGAAAAATGAATATGTTATAAAAGAAACCCAATTTCAAAGGTACTATATTTTTATGAGCTAGCTTTGTTTCTTTTTAACATCTTCATTAATTATCAGGTATCTGGTATAGTATTAATGCGTTGAACGTTCATTTTTCAACTGCGTGTCAAAAGTATGCTCCTCATACTATTACTTACTTCGTTCACAACATTTCTCGTTATTATTTTTTTTTTTTTTGACTTTATTCACAGATTAGTGTAGGAAATTAAGATAAATTAGCTAGACTTTTGAGCACAAGAACTGAAAATGGTCTCATATACCTACCTGTATTTTTTTCTGGAAATCATAGAGAAGTTTATCAAGCTGGCCAATACCGGAAAGGCAGTAGAAAAAAACCCTATATTATCACATTTCCTTTCATCGGAATCCGTACCCGCACAGTACGTATTATTAATGCTAGGATGTAAATAATAATACTAAGAAATTGTGTTTTAAAGACCAGCAACATGTAAGGTTATTTGGGCCTAGCATTAATTCATATTTTCAATTCATTATTTTTTTTTTATAATAATTTGAAAATCCAATTGATACTTTTACCAGCTCTCGGGCTAGAACCCGGGAACTGGAGAGTTGTAATAGAGGAACCATAGCAACGCCATGTAAACAACAGCATTGCTACACGCTCGGCTATTCTCAAGCCCAATAATACTACGATAATATAAAAAGTTCAATAATAAATAATAGTTTGGAAATTATAATAGGAGAAATTTTATAAAAAGAAATTCTTTCCAAAACGTTATTTAAAAAGCATTTTATTGAGCGCTTTTGGACTTATAAGTTCATTATCAGAATCTAAAAAGTTGCAAAAATTACAAATTAAGTACATAATATAGTAATTCCTCCTAATACAGCGGTTTTTTTCAAGTATTTTGTATAATACCTATGGGTCCTACATGGAAGAATGCATTTTCAAAATGTTTGTCTGTCTGTATTTCGAAACCTGTAGGGTACTTTTTACTTGGCTACACTCCTCTTAAGATAAGGTTTCCGTCCAAACCAATATTGAAGCAATCGAAACCAGGAATAAAAACTAGTCAATATGTTTAAAAAATAAACAATTTTTCAAAATGAGAATAATTCCGTACGCAGTACAACACTCAGATCTGTATTTTAATTTTTGGAACGATACCATCATCATTATGATAATACATTATAAAATATTTAACCATTGTTTCAAGTTACAGCCACAAATTACATTCCATTCTTTCGCAGGCACTGCAGTAAAATACCATGAAAATAACACTGGTTAAAAGGTGCCGCATTAATCACAATGAATTTTTAAAGCCTTCAGTTTACAAACCATCCTGTCCCATTCCTGAACACCTTAACATCGCGTGTATTCTAAGTTTAAAGTTTGCTCAAACACGTTTTTCTGCCTTTCGTGTTTAATGTTCTCTTGTTTAGACAACCGGTTACTAGTTCAAAATGTTTCGAAACTTTCACAATGAATGTTGATATAAATTTATCTAAATGTATATAATAATAATAATTAAATATAAACGCTATTGAAACGCAGCTATGGTCTATCGATGCAAATTTTTGAAGATTCTTTCTTCATCATAAAAAAATACCTTTAAGAGAACATTGCATTTTGGTCGACGCCTTCTGTAGTCTAAACGGCTTGACGAATTTTGAAAAATGAGGTGTGTCTGTAGATTCGTTATAGTCTCACAAGTGCTACTGAGTACATGACGTGGCGGGCTCTAGACGCCATTTTGTCAGAATTCAAAAGTAATTTTCCTCCTAAATACATCGATATGGGTATCAAAAGAAAGGTTTCATTGAGAAGATTTCAAATAAGGCATATAACGTCAAAGAAAATTCAATATGGCGGACGCTAGACACAATTTTGTCAATACGCAAAAAATCGGTAAAACCTTTTGTGTGGGGTATCAAATGAAAAGTCATGACGAGAAGATTCAACCAAAGGGAAGGAAATAAAAAAAAAATATAAAAAAAACAAAAAACCCAATTGCGTAAAAATCGAACTTAAAAGTTGGAAACAAAATCAATATTGTGTTTTAAAGACCACCAACAGCTAAGGTTATTTGGGCCGAGCACCAATTCATATTTTCAAATCATTATTTTTTTAATAATAAATTGAAAATCTAATTGAACCCGGGAACTGGAGACTTGTAATAGAGGAACCATAGCAACGCCATGTAAACAACAGCATTGCTACACTCTCGGCTATTCTCAAGCCCTGAAACAAAATCAAATGATAACATGCAGTCAAAGGCATACAATATGTAACAATTAAGTTGCCTTCGACTGCATGTTATCATTTGATCTTGTTTCCATCTATTAAGTTTGATTTTGGTGCAGTCGGGTTTTTGGTTTTTTTTAAATAATTTATTTTTATCACAAACAGTTACTTGATATTTTGTATTCGAATCATCTAACTGCAGTACCTACCTATACCTGACGTTTCAATACAGCATATTATAAAAAAAAGTGTCACTGTCGCCCTCAAGTAAGTATAAAGTAGACAAACTGAGCTATATTGTTTGCTGTTCACGTTTAAAAAATTACAGGTTGTCATAATATTTATTGCGTTATGTTATTGTTCTGTGGTTCATAATATAGTCCGTCGGCCGGGCGAATATTCAATAGTAAGTACCTACTACCTACTTGCCACCTGGTACCTATAAGCAACGACGAATAGTGTTCGAGTAGTCCGAACTCCGAGTACTTGTAACAAATGGTAAGTAACAAGTAATGTACCTAAAAGTAACAAATAGTTACAAGTACCGAGAAGTAACGAACATTTGCATCTCTACTACGGTCCATGTTTGTTTGCAAATTGGTAGGCAAAGAATTCAACAAGTGCAAAATGCCTCTTTGCGTTATGTTTTTAATGTACAACGATTTTATCACATCACTCCTAAATTAGTTGTTTCGAGATGGCTTAACATGCTTGAAGAACGTTTTCTGCATCTGATTTCTCATTTATAATGAGCCCGTTTATTTAGCTGAGAGATTTGAGAAACGTGTCTATCATCAGCTTGCCGTTCTCTGTACTTCACAAGCCATATACGTCAAATCATTTTCATTCACGACAGCTAAATTATACAGGATGATTCATGACGACAGGAAAAAAATTCATAGGGTGATTCCTATGAGTAATTCAAATAAAAATATTAAAATAAATATGTGTCCGAAAATGTTTTCTAGTGGAAGTGTAGCTCCTCAAAATTTATTACATGTTGAATGTGTACAACTTTAAGACAATGTTTAGGTACTAATTAAGTGTTCGGCACGAATGCAAAGATGACGACGTCGGACGAGTGAACCTCTGACTCGAGACATAACATCAGGCTCATTTCTTATTTCATTTGCGTCGTTCTGTTTTCGTTCTAGCAATTGCTCCCTGGTTGTTATTGGGACCTTGTACACAAATTGCTACATATGTTCCCATAGAAAAAAATCCAGTGGGTTCCAGTCTGGTGATCTTAGCGGCCAGGTAACAGGACTCCCGTAGCCAATCCAATTTCTAATAAAATGAGTGTTTAACAACGCTGTCACTACACTTGCAAGATGAGGCGGTGCACCGTCGTGCTGGAACCACATACGTTGACGTAAATGGAGATTGGAGAGGCATGTCTCATTCAAAAATTGCATTGCCGAGAAAATTGTGCAAATTAACGTGCAGATCAAGCAAGACATTGTTGAATATCAAAAATACTATTTCTTTTGAGAAAAATAGCAGTCTTTCGAAATTTTAAAAAAATTTTACTATGGAATTTTTCATTCAGTTTTTACATATTATGGCATTATATTATGGGGTTCTTCTACCGAATCTACTAACATCTTAAAATAACAAAAAAGAGCCATTCGAATTTTATCAAAGTTACCATGTAGAACTCCGTGTAAAGAATATTTTAAACAAAATAAAATTTTAGCATTACCTTGCGTTTTTATATACGAATGGTTTAGTCTACCATAAGCAAAATATTTCAATTTTTGATTTTCAATATGAAATCTATAATTACCCTACTAGGGCAAATAATGATATTTTCCAGCCTAGGTTCTCAGCGCGTAAATACAAATATGGAGTCAATTATTGGGCAGTTGTCTTCTATAATAAGTTACCTCAAAAAGTCAGGAAGTTAACTCTATCTAAATATAAAAAAGATATAAAGGAAATGTTATTAATATTTTAAACAGTTAATTATTAAATTTATCTTTTTAGCATTGTATATTCCATGTAGTATTGTTTACTATGTGAACAACAAATATCTTATTATTATATTATTATCACATCTTCTTAGTGCTGCACATTTACTTGCTGGTGGAAATCCATTTTTCGAGGAACATTCCTGTTTCTCTAAGTTTTTGAAAGGCTTTAGCAAACGTTTTGTGATTTGGTTGCCGTCTATCTGGAAATCGGCGCCGATATTCTCTTGAAGCGTCAAGTGAATTTCCGTCACAATATCCATAAATTAAAATTATATCAGCATACTCCCGTACTGTGATCTCGACCATAATTATTAACTTAATGTTGATGTCAGCGAACAGAAATGTGACATAGATTTTTTGATTTCATAGGTAACAAATAAAATAAGTAATAAGCCTCCCACGAATGTTTTGATTGGTTGATCGGGATTATAATATAATATTATGTAATAAACTTTGAGGGGCTTCACAGTTCCGTTAGAAAGCATTGTTATTTGAATTACTCATATAGGAATCATCCTGTGAAGTTTTTCCCCAACGTCATGAATCATTCTGTATAATCAACTGCAGCTGTACATAAAAAGGTATAACGTCCTTACATTTAAACGCTATTGCTGTTGCCGTTGCGAATTTTAATTTTTAAGCTGCACTATTTAATATTTTTTATATAAGTCACTGTGATTCTTTTCTTTGTAATTACCATAATATTAATTCTGAGTTAAGTGAAAGAGCAGCTAAGCTGAACCATAGTTTGAGCTGAACTTCACCCCTAATATAGGTATTTAATAATAATCATGTAGGTAAGCGTCCAATTTATAGGCCTGCAACTCATCCCTTAAAAGTCTTCTAGTAATCGAGTAACTGGCAACTTCGAGATAACTTGTTCTTTCGCAAAATTATCGAAAGTGTATCAGGTTAGGATACTCTAAACCAAAGTTACTCAAAATAACTGCGGCGGGACCTCCCCAAATAGCGTTCTCAAGGTGAAAAAAATCGTTAAATATGTATTTTTCCAACTCTCACTTAAATTTGTGTAAGAACCATGCTAGATAGGACAAAATTGCATACTAGTAATTTTGTAGAGTATAAAATTTCCCATAAAAAAGTCCGGGACGGCATTTGTCTAAAGTCCAATAATTTAGAAATGCGGGGCAGTAGCCTGCAGCTCAAATGTATTTTTTGACAGAAATGTTGCCATTTCGCCAAATTATCGAAAGTTTTGGAGAATTTAAATTTATTAATTTTGTGAAAAAACATGCGGTTCTGTCACAAAACGTTGCAGTACCGAATTGACAAAAATTTGGAACGCCCAGTATTTCTAAACTATTAACTTTGACATATGCCGTCCTAGACTTTTCTGATTTCTGATTTCGAGCATAATGTTTGTTCAGCCATAACTTCTCGAGGGATTGAACGATTTGAAAATGTTCGACTCCGTTAGGCTCAGAATGTGTACGGAATAGTCCCATATAATTTTTATTTAAATCGGTTCAGTAGTTTTTTTTTATTATTTTTAATGTTTGTTCAGCCATAACTTCTTGAGGGGTTGACCGATTTGAAAAATTTCGACGCCGCTGGGTTCAGAATGTTTACGGATTGATATTTGAGAATTTTATAGGACACAAAAAAATAAAATGGCGTCAGATTTCAAAATGGCGGCCAAATAATAACAAACACATCGCGAGGAGAAAATGCTTCGATGAAGTTGATATTTTACTTAAATCCGTTCAATAGTTTAAACGTATTCACGCTCAAAACACCCGCGGCCGTGTGAAAGACACAACCTACTCCGTTTTTTTCAATTTATTAATAAATTGAAAATTCAATTATTGAATCTTTTACTAGTCCTCAGATTGACTTTTTTACCGATCGATTCATTATCTACGGTAAAAACTGTCAAAAGAGAACAAGGCCTTAACAAATTTCAGGTAGCGGAGTACAAGTACGAACTAGTACAGTCAACACAAGGCCACATTTCAGTTTACTTGTAATTCAGTTGTATTAAGTGTTAAATTATTTACGTACGTAGACAAAACAGTCCCCGGACGTCGGTTTGGAGTAGGGAACAGGGAGTTATAGGCCGTGGTAGACCGGTAATGTTGTTGTTACGTGAACTGTGGCCCTCGGGACGTGCGGTTATACTGCGGACGGACGTATTGCACAGTACGGGAGCACACTAAACGCTTCTTTATCTATAATGCCTGTTGTATTATCATGTTTAGTTATGTATTTTGGACGTGTCAACGATTACTATTCATCATGTCTGGGGAGTGTGATATCGGAGCACTGTGTTTAGACGTTATAGATAAAGCTATCGATCCTACCTTAAAACTGGGTGCACATTGCACAAGGTATTCGAAGAGAGACGAAACGCTGTTTGCCATATATTTTCAAAAGTAAGGGTTCACCAGGCGACAGCGTTGCCAGGCGTCCTGATTTTTGCGGGATGTTCAGCCGGTTTTTTTTGAGCCAAAATTAAATATATAAAAGGCGACCCGGATGGAACGCCTACTGACAGTACAGTGAAATAGAGAAAATAATTCTGAGCAGAAAAGTCTTCAGACATGTTTTGATCCGAGGTACCGTTATTCAGATAGTAATTAATTATAATATAGGTTTTATTAAGTTACATTGTAAATATTATTATTTAGAACTATTGTTTTCATTATTTTTCTTCAAAATTATACATTAATAATTTTACTTCTTAACTCTTTCCTGCACAATCTTTGGAAACATAATCGTAGGCCACAACTGTTATTAACGTTCCAAAAAATAGCACTCCGTTTATCATATCTGATACCGGTGATATTTCCATAATGAGTCAATTAATTTTAATATGTCAAAAAATTTGATGAAGTACGTTGAAAATGACAATGACATATTAATTAATTAATTAATTATCACCAATAAGTGGGGGGTAGCCGTGGGTTATTAATGTTCTTGTGTATTCCGATCAACTTATTGATGATAAATATCTCATTAACGGTACATCGGATCCAAAAATGTCTAAGGACCTTTCTGCTCAGAATTATTTTCTCTATTTCACTGTACTATCTGTAGGCGTTCGATCTGAGACACTTTGTATAATATTCGTATAATATTATGATAATTAAATAGCTCTAATAATATAGTGAGATGGTGATCCTTAGAATATATTTAGTAAGTTAGAAAGTTAGAAGAGGGATCTCTATGGCGTAGGATCAGTGATTGCAATACTGAATTAAATAATTGTTAAAGAAAATAATAATTTCTCAATGTAAAATTTTCATTGTTATTGAAAATTTCTTTTGGGTTGAGGTCTATAGGTCTGCGATTTTTCTGTGATAGTGACATATAGAGGACATTCGACTAAAAGGTGCTTCACTGTTATTGCCTCATTACATAGATTGAACCTAGGCGGCTCATCCTTTTTTAATAGGTACGCATGTGTCATTTTTGTGTGGCCAGTTCTTATTCTTGTTATTTGTATTTGCTGATTTCTGCTTGGTTTGCTATCGTATTCTTGTGGTGATGGATTTTCTTTCATGTGTCTAATGCTGCGTTGCAGAAAGCATTGTCAAAAAGTCTGATTTGACAAAGACCCGAGATTGTGATTCTATAATTACAGTTTTTATACATGCAGGGACAGTCTAATGGCGTTGTCAAACTCTCTGTCATGAGGAACATTAAATTATTTGTTAAATGTGACCATTAGTTTTCCCAGTTATTAGGGTTTCGTACCTCTGAATGGAACCATATTACTGAGCCTATGATGTCTGTCCGTCCGTTCGGCTGTCACAAAGCTCTATCTCATAAACGGTAAGAGGTAGCTAGTTGAAATTTCCACAGATTGTGTGTTTTGTGGCATGAATCCTGGCAAATAATAATAAGAATTGATTTATAATTTTTTTTAATAAACCACGCCTTCAAACCTAAATGAGCTATTGTGGTTTCTTGTGGTATTATTCCTGAATGGATTCCTTCTTTAGCACTTTCATCAGCTGTTTCGTTTACAACAATTCCAGTGTGCGAAGGGATCCAAAAGAAATTAACATTTATTGATAAAGTATGTAGGTCGTCGAGTATGTCATGTATTTCTTGAAGAGTTGGATGATCCGGGTAAATACTTTTTATTTCCATAAGTGAGCTCATTGAAACTAGCACGGTTTTGTTTGTTAACCCCTGACGAAAAAAGAGGGGTGTTATAAGTTTGAAGCCTTTGTCTGTCTGTGTATCTGTCTGTGGCATTGTACCTCCCAAACGGATAGACCGATTTCAATGCGCTGTTATTTGTTTGAAAGCTGGTATTTGCGAGGTGGTTCTTAGCCATGCTTGATTGAAATCGATTCAGCCGTTTACGAGATCTTCAGCTCTCATTACAGTTTGTAATCTGTCTGTGGCATTGTAGCACCCAAACGGATGGACGGATTTCAATACGACGTTGTTTGTTTGAAAGCTGGTATTTGCGAGGTGGTTCTTAGCCATGCTTGATTGAAATCGATTCAGTCGTTTACGAGATCTTCAGCTCTCACCACAGTTGGTAATCTGTCTGTGGCAATGTAGCTTCCAAACGGATGAACCGATTTCAATGCGATTCTTTTAGTTTCAAAGTTAATATTAGCGAGATGGTTCTTAACCATGGTTAATTGAAATCGGTTCAGCCGTTTCCAAGATCTTCAGCTCTCATCACAGTTTGTATAGAAATCTCGGCCAGTATATTACAGCTAGAAACTCCGAGTTTGAGCTCAAATATTCAGTTTCTGATTAGTTAGTTTAAAAAATATGAAATCAAAAATTAAAAAACCCCCGACGCAAAAAATCAAACCTTTAAAAAGTGAGAAAATAATCAATATCTACTATATCAATATCTGGCCCGATGCACCGTCTGTCTGTTCGTTTAAATGAAGTATTTATTATAATTGCGTCAGGCACCACTGTAAAATGACAAAATGCCAATATCTCAGCGGCCCCCGATGCATTTATGAATTAAATATTTCATCCAAACGAAGAAATAGACGGTGCATCGGGCCAAATATTGATATAGTAGATATTAATTAATTTCCCACTTTTTAAAGGTTTGCTTTTTTGCGTCGGGTGTTTTTTTAATTTTTAATTAACATGCGTCAGCTATCAAACTATACATTTAAATTTATTAATTAAAAATCCATTAATAGAAAACTGGCTGGTAAATATCTCTTAATTACCGTTAAATTGTAATAATAAAAGTTTGTAAAACCATGAAAATTAAATCATTGCAATTTGTGCAAAATGAAATTGTTCACCAAATAATGTTCATTTCATTTATATTATACGAAACGTTCAATGTTGCAGTTATAACTGTGGTGTTATAAATGGTTTGTGCATTCATATACCGAATGCTCTACTAAAAATACTTATTTTTGAGGAGTGAACTAACAGCTTTTTAATTTTTATGTTCAGTTTGCTGTTGTTTACATGGCTCATCTACTATACAAACGCTAAGATTCCAGATTCTAATGAATGTAATAATTAGATTTTCATGCTATTATTAAAAATTATAATAAACTGAAAATATGAATTGGCCTAAATAACTATCTGACAGTCGGAGGCCTTAAATAAATAATAATATACAGTGGACTTCCGTAAGTTATAGAAAAGGTACATAATATGTTTTTACAGTCAAATCCGGGATAGCTTCACATATTGTGTAGATTTAATTTTGCTGATAGAATTTTGAAATCTTATATATTATTTTAAACTTATTTACAGTTTTGCCTCGCGGATCTGCGTCCCACTCGGCAGCAACAACACTAGTAATATACGGTGGAGTCGAAGGCTACACTATTGTTGTTAATGTTGCCGAGCGGGGCACAACCCCGCGAGGCAAAACTGTAATGTGGTGGAGCCGACAATAGGAAGCGAAGCTTCCTCCGAGAACCGAAGCTAAAGTTCAATTACTCTTAGAATGGTACCGATACATCATCAATGTATTAGCGTCAAAGCTCCGCACTTAGCAACAAACTATCTGATTGGCGACCAGCTAATTTTTTTTTTTTTTTTTTTCAGTAAGCCTTTGTACACTACGCCATGGGTCAAGTAGGTGGTTTCCAAATAAGTAGGGGTTTTCTGTCAATGACGTAGCGGTATCATTCTTAGAGTAATCGGATTCTACTCCAAGTTTTAAATAAGTTTAAAAATCATGCCTAGCTGTCTGAGATATTTATTATTTTCACCTCTAATTGTTATGTGAATAATATGGTTTGGATATAAGGGGTTTTAAATCGATTGATTTTATCATATACGAATCAAGTTTAAAATAATATAAGATTTAAAAATTATATTATCTATATTAGCAAATTAAATCTACATGGGTGAAGCCATCCCGGGCAGCTATATTATGGTGTATTAATATACATAAGTGTCAAGTTATCCGTAGATAAATAGATAAATGGTCGTGACGCTGCAGTCCCAATTTATTTTTGGATTTATGAAATATCACAGGCGTAGTACAAATAAATTTTGTAAAATGTTTGAGCTTCATGAAAACGAAGATAATAATCAATCTTTCCTGTATATTCTAATAATAAAGCAAAACAAACAATTTTCTATAATTTTCGATGGAGCACTTTGGACTCTTATTGACTTTTAACGTTAAGGCACTTCCTCTCCTGCAGGTCATATTGTAGTTAGGTAACTTTTTTTAGGGTTCCGTACCCACAGTATCTAAGCGGAACTCTTTTGTTCTCACTATACCGTCTGTCTGTTCGTCTGTCACACCTAATCCTAAAATATAAGTGCAACAATAATGAACTTAACATAATATATTGATATTTTTTTTCTTTTCAGAGTTCCGTACATCCGATGAAAAAACGGAACCCTTGTATAGGATCACTCTCGTGTCTGTCTGTCTGTCTGTTTGTCTGTCCGTCCGTCTGTCATTGCTTATATTTCCTCCGAATCTACTGAACGAAAAAAGCTGAAATGTGTCATATATAATCAAGGATGTATAACGTAAATAAACGAATTCTGATTTTGGGAGGTAAATTAGAAAATTAAAAAAAAAATTCAAATGCATCATGTGACGTATCAAAGAAAGGGCTCGTTATGAGAAATATAAATATATTTTTTTATAATTTTAAATGCGTAGTTTAAAAGATATTAAAAATAATATACGAAAATTAGCATTCCCCCTCTTATCTCCGAATCTACTGAGCCTAAAATTTTGAAAAAAATAGGAAATTAGGGCCTTACTTATAGTTTACAGGAAAACCTAAACGAAAAAGTCTTTAAATTCCCACGGGAAAAGGGAAAATAATACGAAAATCGAGCATTCCCCCTTATCTCCGAGCCTAACATTTTGAAAAAAATGGGGAATTTAGGGCCTCTCTTATAGTTTACAGAAAAACCTAAACGAAAACCCTAAGTCTTTAAATTCCCACTGGAAACGGAATAGTACGGAACCCTCTCCACGTGAGTCCGACTCGCACTTGACCGTTTTTTTAAGTGCAAAACGATACACTGGGAGCCCCAAAAAGTGGTATAATATTGTGTTCCCCAGTCGTATTTGGAAACTATTTGACTTAGAAACATGAAATTTGGTAAATGTAGTTTACACGCTTATAACTAACGACAAATAAGTTTGATTATCTCAAAAACTCATGAGATTGCCGACCTCTCTATAATAATTTAGCTATTAGCGGCAAAAAACAATAATCTTCGGAGAAGTTTTATTTGATGTCGCTACTCAATTAAATAATAATTTCCAAGTACAGAATCCTCTGAGTGTGAACTGAGTTGGCACTGGGCCGATTTTTTAATGTACACGCCGTATGAAATCGATATTAAGAGTGTGGCTTTAACGATCAAACTAAATGATATCTCGTTACTGGAAAGTGGTTTTACCTATTACTTTAAATTATTAATGAACTGGTTCCATCTTCCTTTATAAAGCTGATCTGTGCACCGGGATTTACTTTAGCGATTACAGTACGAGCACGAGATGCTCGTACTGTACGGACCTATATTATAGTACCTCTACTAACTAATGTCTGGCATAAACCAGTGATTCCCCTTCGGTACATGTCTGAGCTCTTTATAGACAGGGCTGTAAACCAAACCGAAAACTGAAACTTAACTTTGGTAGTAGACGGACTCTAGTTAAAAAGTGTGTTCAAGAAATATTACATGCCCGTATGGAGGTTATAGACCTATTCATGGGCTATCTAACTGTGTCGAGAAAATTTGGAAAATTTGTTCGCAGCTACCCTACAGAAGTAATTATTTCTTTTCGACCAAAAATGGAAACTCTTGAAGGCGGAGTGCTCTAATAAGAAGGGTGCTCAATAAATATTAATTTCCCATGTAGGGATTATAGACCTCCAATGGTTATCTAACTGACTTCGAAAATTTGTAAAACCTGGAATCGGTCACCTTAAAAAAGCAATTTTTTACTTTTTTACCTTAAAAATACGATCTTGAAAAAATTGCTTCAGTAGGGTGGCCGCTTCCAGATTTTCCAAATTTTTTCGACACACTTAGATATAATCCCTACATGGAAAATTAATATTTATTGAACACCCTTATTACAAGAGCACTTCGCGTGAAGTGTTTCCATTTTTAATCGAAAAGTTTCATTTTGAAAAGAACACTTCTGTAGGGTAGCCGCGAACAAATTTTCCAAATTTTTTCGACACAGCTAGATAGGTCGATAATCGTCTCATGGGAAATTAATATTTATTGAAAACACGTCTTACTTTAGAGGACTTTGCGTCAAGTGTTTCTGTTTTCCTGTCAGAAACTACTATCTTACAAAAAATTTTCTTTAGGATGACTACTACCAGATTTTCCAAAATTTTTAACTCTCTCTCTAAGTCTCTAACGTCTGTGTGGGAATTAAACATTTCTCAAACACATTTCTTCCTAGAGTCCGTCGCGTCAAGTATTTCCATTTTTAGTCAAAAGGCACTATTTTGGTAAAATAATGTGCTTCTGTAGGGTGGCCTCTTTGAATTTTGCTAATTTTTTAACGCAGTTGAATAACCCATCAATAGGTCTATAACCCCGATGTGAAAAATTAATATTTTTTGAACACTCTTCATACTAGAGCATTTCACTTAAAGAGTGTTTATCCAAAATTTCAAAAAAACGAATTTAACAGTGGAACAGAGTATGCCTCAATTATTTCGACCTAATTTTGATTTTTTTACCACAGATTCATAATAAGCGACCTTAAAATCCCTAAAGCACTTGAATGATAGAAATTATTATATTTCAACATACATTTTTTAAATATTTTTAAAAGGTAAACTTTTTTATACTTATTAATAGAAACCCAATGCAAAAAAATCATGAAAAAACATCCACTATAACTGGGTTGCAAGGTAAAAAGCTAAAGTGACTTCACTAATTATGAAACAGTGCTGTTCAATTATTTGGAGCATTAAAGTGTTTTGATACCATAAGAAACTGCTAACAATTGCGTTTATGTTATCGGTTATAAATGTCGTCGTGTAAATTTGCCTTTACAATGTTTTGTAATTTGATTGCTTTAAAAAAGAAAACATGTTCAAAATACCAACATTGCATTTGGCTCTCTCAAATTACCCTACAATTTGATTGTTTTAACTTTCTGTAATATATAGGGAATTTCCTGTACCGGAAGTTTGGTAACTGCTCTTTTGCAATATTAGATAATCGGCTTAAGTGACGTACAAGGCGTTCGAATCACGGTAACCAGATGACCGTGTGTTGACCAACACAGCCTACAATTATTATATTAGCATTAAAGGGAAACGATCAAGCAAAGATAATTTTCTGTGTAAACAAGACCGAATTTAATATCGGTATACCATTTTCAACCGCACTTAACTTTGAAAATACAATCTATAATATAACAAAAAATGTCTTTCTAAGAGCGAGGGGTTGCGACCAAGCTCCCTCTTCTTAACCAGGATGTATATAATCCACATAAATATAAGGCTGAACAAACATAAATATATATTGGGTTTCTTGGAAATTTTGTAGCAGCCAAATTATATTAATATAGAATGTTTTATTTATTTAAACGTTTCGCCTTTTTAGGCATCATCAGTAAATTCTGGAATAATATATATACATTATATATACATTATAATAGGTACAGTATATTGAAAATAAATAAATAAATAAAGATGAAAGAATTAGATTCAAAATACTTACATTTTACAAGAGTGAAATTGTGAATTATGAACATTTTGAAAGATGTTGTTATTTACAAGGTTTTTGGACAACTATTTCTGTTTTTAAAATTAAGGAAAGTTTTGGAAACTTTAATAAGTGTATTGTAGTATTTATATGCAAATGTGTATAATTGTATTCAGGAGTACCAATTGTATAGATAAAAGATTAACTTTAGGAGGTGTAATGTGCTATATTGTTTTAGAGGTACTATTGTATAGATGGAGTATTTATTATGAGGGATGTATTTGTTTTATTTTCATTTAATTGGAATTTTTTTTCCTTTTAGTGTAAGAGGTTGAAGTAAATAGAATTTAAGTTTTTTATATCTGTTTTATAATTAATTGCATTATAATGTTTTTTAATTTGTAGCATTTCGGGAAATAGTATTTTTTTGAAATTTCTTTCGGTTATTAAGATTTTAGGTGATTGAAAATTAAAGTTATGCTTATTGTCTACTGCGTGGTCACTTAATGCAGTATTCGGGCTATTTGGTGTAAATTTTTTTTGTGATGGAATTTTTATATTATTAAATTCACTACGCATAAATATATATATTATATATACCCGTTGAATTGATAACCTACTTTTTAAGTCGGTTAAAAATTAAAGTGTGTGTCTGTGATTTAGGACTATTTACATTTTAAGCAAATCAGCCGTATAAATCTATTAATTTATCTCTTGATGATGCTAACATAGTGAATTTTGTTACTCCACTAAGATCTAAGTTCAAAGATCTAAGTTCACTTGAAATTTTGCTCGCTAGATAATATTATAATAATTGATATTCAGGGATAATATGGCAATCAAAAACGTGTTCAGTCTCCTGAATGAATAAAACTCAATTTTGAATAGGTATATATAGGTACTTATACAATATAATACAAATAGATATTTCTTAGAATGGTGCTAAATTTTTCAAAATTATGTGAAATGTCTAGATTTTATGATACGATCACGTCCCACCATCTGACCAACGCCAATAGTGTATGAGCCATATACTATGCATAGGCAAATAAACAAAAAAGTGTTTTCGTTATTTTATTTCTAAAATTAATTCGTTAAGAGGTTAAACACTTCCCTCAATTTACTAAAAGAAAACATCTTTTGTTAGCAATTTTAATACGTTTATTATCAGTTCCAATTACTTCAGTGTTATTATATTATGAAATATAACAAAAACGGCGAAACATTTAAAATTTGCAAGTGTAATTTCCAAATCCATGAATATTGAAATTATCCTGTTCAGAATTAAAATTTTCACTCGAAGCTATAATATAATGGATAATGAAAATTTAATAATCTCTTATTTACAGTACAAACATTGATGCTTTATGTAATATACAGTTTTCACTTTCAATTTCCCGGAACAGCTTGGTATATTATATTTGTGGTTAAAAGGAAAAATCACGTATGTTGAACTTTTTGCAATCTATATTTTAAATTTAAATTGCGTGTCAAAACAATTTGTAATCATCCAGATTCTAGTTCATTCAATGACCCAGTTCATCATTTTTTGCTACAATGAAATGAGACAGCTTTGTCCATCACATGTCTTGAGGATTTTTCCTATTTTTTTAGCATAGATGTTTTCAGCTCTATTTAATGTAAAACCTTCAAAGTAAAATATTACCAGAGCTGGGCAGTACTGAGAAGCTAGCACTTGCAATAATTCTTTAAGCACTTATAATACTTAAAGCACTTTGTAAGATGCTCGATGCATACGAAAGCAATATAAATCGCTTAATAAGCATTCAACAAGCTTTTAAGCATAAGGAATGCTTAACTAGCGTTTTAAACGCTTAATAAGCATTTTTAATGCTTAATTGCCATTTTTAATATTTCGTTTATCCTTATCTTATTTTGATAAACAAATTGTATGTTTTGAACTTTGAACTTTTGTACTATAATGTTGGAAGTTAAGAAGTTACTTTAAAATGCTTATTGCTTGATGCACTTTAGTGAGTGCGCGATGCTTTTAAGCATTTTTGAAAACGAAAGTGCTTGTTTGAATAAATCGAGCATTTATGAAAGTGCTCGATGCTTCAAGCACTTAGAGTCAGTGCTTTGCCCAGCTCTGAATATTACACATCGACAGTGTTGTCTCTTTTCAACGTAATACACAATCATCAGAGCATTTTATAAGTGGTTTCGAAATTCTGTGTAAATTTAAAATATGTTATTGTCGAGATGAAACGTTTTATAATAAATAGAAATAAAAAAAAAAAATAAAAAAGAAGATATGTTAAAATATCTTGTATTTTAATATTCCTATTCAGTAGATGATTAATATACTCATGCACGGTTTTTTGAAAAAAATCGATAATATTATGTACCTACATAATATTTATTTATAAAATGAACTTGTTGATTAAATCGTCATGAATCTTATTCGATACCTACAATTACCCCCTGCATTCTTTATCTCAAATCCTTTCCCCTCGCCTATTAACGGTTATGGCTTAAGGGGCTAGGGTGAATGCCAAATGAAGGACCAAGACACACTACTGGCCCCTCAAGCGAAAAATTGAACAAAAAAATATCCTGGAAAAACTTACAACTTATTAAAAACAAAGTCAAGAGGTGTCATGGGACACCTGACAGAAGCTATGCTTTTTACGCATTCTATATAAAACCTAATTTATCAAAGCTATAGACAATACAATTGAAAAGTTATTATATGACCGCCATTTTGAAATCTGATGCAATTTAATTTTTTTGTGTTCTATAAAACTTAAATGTCAATTTTCAAAAAGATCGGATAATTTTTACAAAGGTACATATGGCCGCCATTTTGAAATCTGATACCATTTTATTTTTTTGTGTCCTATAAAACTCTTAAATATCAATTTTCAAAAAGATCGAATAATTTTTACAAATGTACATATGGCCGCCATTTTGAAATCTGACGCCATTTTATTTTTTTGTGTCCTATAAATCTCTTAAATATCAATTTTCAAAAATATCGGATAATTTTTACAAAAGTACTTATGGCCGCCATTTTGAAATCAGACGCCATTTCATTTTTTGGTGTCCTATATAAATTCTCTCTGCGCGTGCGCCAGTATATTTATTGCTTTCACCGCTGGCCATAGCTATAGATATACTTTTAATAACATGAGCGTGACGTGACGTGACGTGAACGTTTACCCCCTGCCAGAAATCAGTCTGATTCTTTGTCTTCCATTAGTGTCCGTCCGAGCCTCCTAGCTTCAAAAATACGATTGGGACATACGAGTATATATCGCCGAACCTTTATTTCTGAAAAATCTAAATTTTCTAATGTCCTGTGTTTGTTATCTCTATCTTTGATGTCTTTGTCTGTTTCACTGACTGTACATCTATACACTTGCTGTCTCTAGGTCTTTAATGTTTTTGTCTATAGAATAGAATAGAATAAATTTTATTGTACTTAAAAACATAGTTGCATGTACATAGTCAGAATGGTTTGGTACTAACGATTAAAAAATTCATTGAAGTTGTACAATAGTTTATCGCACAAATATTCTTTTAATTTTTTTTTTAATTTATTAAAGGGTTCAATAAGTTTTATGGACTCAGGGAGTGCATTATACATTATATAGCTGCTGATTTAAATTTCTTGTCTTTTAACGGTCCTTTCTGTAAAAACTTATCGATGTTTTAACTCTTATTACTCATATAGGTACTCTTAATCGAAAATTTGACATAGGACGCTTTTCCTTATGACCACAAATTTATTTTAGTGCACTTTCTTTTGTTATAAGTACATCAACCAACGTCGATGACGACGCCGCGACGGTGAGTGGTGAACGATAAGCCGGAAACCACTTGAATAAACGCAGCTTTGTGCAAGAGGTAATACCATCTCCGGAGTAGAAGGCACCGACGAAATGGTGGCCTTCAGGCGTTGCCGCTTGCCGCAATACAGGCGATCCCCAACTTATAAACATAATTTTAATAATTTAAAACTAACATATTTTTTCATAACTATATTTTTTTTTTGGAAAGAGTAGCCAAAGCAAAAAAAAAAATTGGCTGCTCTTTCTAAAAAAATTTTACATATAATTTACTACAGCCGTGGTAAATTCAAAGCAAGTAAAATATATTTTGTCATATTGGAAACTTTTATATTTTTATATAACACATGCACGCTTTTAGTGTTTTTTCGTATCAGTTTTGCGGACCTTAAATGACCGTTTATTGATGAGTGACGTCATGATCCATTATGAAACGTTTTTCGATGATATATTGAAAAACATTTGAAAAACCAGTTATCTAATGAACATTATGCACCTCTTTTCGGTGTTATAAATGAAATATGCTTACTATGGTAACAAAGTGAATAAATATTGTATCGAGCCCAATGTTTTTATTAAGAGATGTACTTCTGTCAGTGACATTAAATTGTTCAATTAAAGTCTAAACCAATGCATGTGTTATATAAAGTATAGTGTGCAACACGTGTGCTAAATATTTATGCGTCAGGCGCGTAAAGATGTATTTAGCACACTAGTCACACAATATACTATTATTACCTATTTGTAAGTTTTTGTTTTTATATATTAGTCACAGGTTCAGCATGTGCCAAGCTCCGCTGAAAGGGAACTTGTAGTCGTCTTTTCACTTGCGAATGAATAACAACATTTTAATGGTAGGACCATAGATAATAGATAGTCTGGTAGGACCCTATTGTTTTCAGTATTCTGTTTGTTCGTCTGTTACAGCCTTCTAGCTCCTAAACTGTATGTGCCATAATAGGCATTGACATACCTTACCTATGTAAGTTGATAGCCCAAAGATAGACAAATGCTGATTTTTTATTGGGCTTGTATTTAGGGGGCTTCCTTACACCGAAAAGGGGATGTCTATGAACTTTTTAAGCGATCAGTTAGATTCGTTATAGGCAAACTCTGCTGTATTTTGTTTCTTGAAAGTTCATATTATGTAATAGAAATTCGCCTGTATACAGCAACAGCATGCTCTATAACTGTGGCTTAGTTCACCAAGGACTGTTGACACAATTTTATATTTTTTCAGAAGAGCAAAAATACTGATTATAATCTTTTAACCGTCGTTTTTTTGACATTATTTGTTTAGAAGAGTACCTAACTAAATTTACAGTGAATCTTATTTAGAATTTAGCTATCATAAATCACATTATTGCAATTTTTTATAATCCTTACTAATATTATAAATGCGAAAGTTTAACTCTGTCTGTCACTCTATCAGTCTGTCACTCTGTCTGTCTGTTACCTTTTAACGCCTAGACCGCTGAACAGATTTCGATAAAATTTGGCAAGGAGATAGATTGCATCCTGAGGAAGGAGATAGGTTACTTTTTGTCTAAAAAAACCCGGCTTCGCCCGAATTATAAAGTAATCACTGGTACTACTGAACCGATTCTAAAAATTCTTTCACTAATAGAAAGATACGCTATCCCTGAGTGATATGGGCTATATTTTATTTTGATTCTCGCGGGGGGGTAATAAATCATAAATTCTTATCACTGAACCTATTCTAAAAATTCTTTCACTAATAGAAAGCTACGCAGAGGGAGAGATTCTCGCGGGGGGCAGGGGAAGAAATTCTTGCGGTAGGCTAATAAATCATAAATTTGTATTTCTAGAATTACTAAACCGATTCTAAAAATTCTTTCACTAATAGAAAGCTAAGCAGGGGGAGAGATTCTCGCGGGGGAAGGGGAAGAAACTCTTGCGGGGGGCTAATAAATCATAAATTCTTATGTCTGGAACTACTAAACCGATTCTAAAAATTCTTTCAATAATAGATTAAGCCACGTAGGGGGAAAGATTCTCGCAGAGGGCAGGGAGAGAAATTCTTGAAGGGGGGCTAATAAATCATAAATTCTTATTTCTGGAAACTATTAAACCGATTCTAAAAATTCTTTCACTAATAGAAAGCTGCGCAAGGGAAGAGATTTTCGCGAGGGGATAACAAATTAACAATATACAATTAATATACATGAGCAGAGCAATGGGTGACCGCTGCGCTATTAAATCATAATTTCATACTACCCGGGCGTAGCTGGGACGGGCCGCTAGTTTAAAAATAAAGATACAATAGACAATTCTGTTTCACATAAGTGCCTCCACGAATATGCTTTTTCTTGTCCATTTTTACAAAATATCTAATTAATTAATATCCCTATATTACTAAACGAGCAAATCTTGAATACAGTATGTAAACAGGTAAGCTGCACATAGGGAAATTAGCATTGGGAAAAAATGAATGAATCAGATTGAGCCAGGGCTCATAATGTACGTATTTATATAGAGTTACTATGGTTTTTTTAGTGTTTTTATTTCAGTTTCAATTATTTTTATTTTGATAATTGTTTAAATGTCAAATAAAATAAAAAAAATTGAAACTAAAATAAAAACACTAAAATCATAGCAAACCTATATAAATACGTACATTATGAGTCATGGCTCACTCTGATCCATTCATTTTTTCCCAATGCTAATTTCCCTATGTGCAGCTTACCTGTTTACGTACTGTATATGTACCTACCTATGTACCTATATAAATATTTTCTCGAAAACGGCTATAACGATTTTGATCAAATTTACCGAAAAGGGGTTTCGGGGGGGCAAAAAATCTATCTAGCTAGGTCTTATCCCTAGAAAAATTCGTTTTCTTATCGATTTTATCATTTTAAAAAACAGTTTTTTTAACGTTATAAAACAGTGTCGTATGGTGAGTAGGCTTTGGAAAAAACAAACTATTTTCATTATTTATGTCAAGTAATGGGAACTTTAAGTACTACTTTTTTTGAACTCATCCGAGCAAAACTCGGTCATCCAGATATTTATAGTTAATCGAGATATAAGTAGAGGTGTGCTCATATGAAGATGTACCGAAATGCAATTCAATATTCATAATATAAAATCTGGATTCACACCACAATCAGATTTTAGTAGAATTTTTTCAAATTTAGGTAAAAACAGATGGCGGATACGATATGAACATATTTACATTTAAATAGGATTTCCGGTTCAGCCACAAATGGGTTTAGACAATTGGACGTGATATCAAATTAAAGTTATAAACTTACGGAAATCATATAATGTTCAAAAACTGCTGAACACTCAAAATTTTATAATTTTTGTTTATTAAATACTAATTTGACATCGAATTGATGTAATATTATGTGTATTAAAAATATGGCCGGTAGAGTTTTTATAGATTTTTAGGCGAGATGCCTCGTAATTATTAATTTTATAATTACATTTTATAAAACATACTAAAGTTGACTTCTGTTTGTCGTATCCATAATCAATACAACTTGGTGGAAATCGTGGGAATTTGGACAAAGTTTAAATAAAACACTGAATTTTTTCTAATACGCATATTATGTTTCCTCATATAGGTATTTATGACTTCTTCAGGCTCTAGTTCATCACTGAAACATCTAAGAGTCTGAAGAAGTCATAAATATATGACAAAACATTGCAAATAAAAAAAAAAATCAGTGTTTTATTTGATCCTTGGTTAAATTACCACTCAAGTTAATGAGCCTGTAAACGTCATTTTTTTTTATTCCATTATAAAGAGCCTCGTTTAACTTAAATATTATTGTTTTGTCCAGAACTTAAAACGGCTACATTTTTTAAGTTGGCTAAATAGACCACACCTGTATTATTTTTTTTGTAATGTTTATTGGCCTGACACTTGTCTTTGGCCAGTAGCCGAATTTATATACTTTGTCCTTTTGGTCTTGTTTGTAATATTTTATAACTTGATATCACACTCTTTTAAGTATCTGTATATTGCTTTATAGGTGTTGGGTTCCTGTTTGGATAAAATGTTAATTGTTAATTACGTTATTCCAGTTAGTATGATTTTGATTGTTAATACCATTTATTAGGATATACCTTAGTTGGGTATATTGTGGACACTGGAATAGGATGTGATAGGTATTCCCTTCACCATAACCGCATAATATACACATAGGACTTTGTATAGCATGGATTATGTTTAAATGTGCGTAGCTGCTGCAGTGTCCAATGCGTATTCTGTTTAATGTTGTTATGAACCCTCTATTTGTATCTAACGACTTAAACCATGTAATTAGGTTGATTTTTGGTTTGATTCTATGTAGTTGTCTGCCAGTGTGTTGGTTTGGATCATCCCATTTATTTTACTTTACAGCACATAATATATTTAATAAATGTACACCATTTTGGTAGTTATTAAGCCATTTTCCTGAGAGTAGTTCTTTCAATTATCCACGAGAGGCAGCACTTGTGGTAGGTACAAACATTATTTATTCCCCATTAGTGGCATGTCATTTTAGTGGTATAACTTAATAATTAAATCATTAGTAATTATCAAATTAATTAAATAATTAAGTTATACCACTAAAATGACGCGACACTAATGGGGAATAAATAATGTTTGTACCTACAGCAAGTGTTGCCTCTCGTGAATAATTGAAGGAACTACTCTCTGGAAAATGGCTCATTGATAGCAACGGTGTAGTCGGTCTGGGACGGCCTGGTTGAAAAGATTATAAAGCCCACTTCGCGAGTGTTGTGACGTAAACAGCTATTAAAGTTTAAAAATTTATATCTCCCTAAATACTTAACATATGGAAATGAATTAAACGCCATTGTGTTTCTAGCAATGCTTTCTAATAGGACACAGGCATATATTAATTATTTTTATTTTTTACAGTCTCATTCACTCGAACTATAATGAAAAAAGTAAAACATTTTTTTCTGTCAGTAACGAAGTTTTGAAACAATTTTATTTTCCTATTTTGAGTTCTAGAGTCAGCTTCTCTAACTTTTGATCACCCTATATTTTAATATAAACCGCTCTAACGTCACTTGTAAAATATATTGATGTTAAAAATTTATGAAGAAAATGTATTCTGACATTTTTATTTCTTTTCTAAATATTTAAATATAGTAGAATTTTATATTAAGAAAATATAAGTACTTACTCTTTCATTGAAATTTCGCTCTACTTTTGAAATTTTGAACTGTGACTTCGCCTGGAACAAGAAATAAATATTTCACTATTCTTTTAACAGAAAAGAATACATTGTTATAATTATTATAAACATTACAAGGATTTAAGAATAACCGAGCATGTAGGGATTCCATCGTATTTTTAGTGTTTCCATGGCTCGTTTGTTGCAATGCCTTAATTTCCAGGTTTTAGTCCAAGAACTAGTAAAAGAATCAATTGAATTTTCAACTCGTATTGAAAACTAACCTTCACCTATTGTTTTTCTCGCATTAATACCGGACGTATTTCCTGTTACTATTTTGTATATTAAATCAAAACAGTTTTAAGTTGCTCAGATTCAGCAAAATATGTCACAAAAAATGCGGAAAAATGTGATGAGTGTTCATTCATAGTACTTTATACTACGATTATTTTATATTTTTATTTGATTTATTTATAAAAAAAAAATTGCACACAAAAATTACTGTTTTTATTATGGGTTCATCATCTGTGGGCATTTGACTACCCTTCCGTAGTTTCAGCAGGAATAGACCCAAAAACAATGTTTCAGTGGATTATACAACAATTAGAGAAACGAAGACCACAATTAATAACATACTATAATAATAATAGATTCATGTTTTAAAGGTTTTTCGCAAAGTCTTTAATTAACTTGGGACTGTTTTTAAAATTAATCTCAAATATTATTTTACCATTTTGAAAAAAAACTAAGACATTTTCTTACATTATTTATTATTCGTAGATACATTTTATTATGTTATCCAAATATCAAGAAACCAATTTTATTTACATATTTTATATTTCGCATTTCTATCAAAACAAAAATGAGGCAAGAATATAAGTTTTATTTAAATTTAAAATTATAATTAAACTAACGGCCTCGTCCGGCTTCGCCCGGGTGTTAAGAAAGCCGGGTGCAATATACTACTCACTCGTTTCGCTCGTTAAGATCAACATATGTGCGGTATATCGTTCACCCACAGGAAACATTGATAGTTTTTTAAATATTCTTGGTAGCACACTAAATACGGCAATATTAAAAAAGGGTAGTGCAATGTTATGTGGAGACTTTAATATAGACATGCAAATTGTTAGCCAAAATTCGACTAAAATTACTGATCTTTTCCAGTCCTACGGATTTTATTTGACAAATAATGACCCTACTAGAATTACTCCCAACAGTGCTACGTGTTTAGATGCTATATGGACAAATATTGAACAGAGTAGGGTAACAGAAGTGCAAGTTATAAACCCAAGTTTATCAGATCACCTTGGTATTAAAATAAAACTAAATTATAATTTGGGTTGCAGTAAATTAAAGACACAGCAAAAGGAAATGAGAAAATCACGGAAATTAAATAATATTTTTAATATAAATTATTTTTTGCATATTCTTGAACGCTCTAACATAGACAATATTTTATACTCTTGTACTGATGCAAATGACGCTTTTAATTTATTTTTAGATAATTTTATTTTTAACTTTAATGTGGCCTTTCCGGAGATTACTATTAATATATCGCAAGTAAAAAATAACAGTAATCGAAATGACAAATGGATAACAAATAATTTAATAAGCATGAGAGATATTTTATGTACACTTAACATTATAAAAAATCAGAGTAATGACAAATATATACATGATATGTACAGAAATTATAGGAAGTTATATAAAAATAGTATAAAGTTTGCAAAGAGAGACGTAAATTCCGATATCATTTATAACTCTAAAAATATAAGTAAAACAGTTTGGAACTTAATTAACAAAGAGTGTAATTTAAAAAAAAAGTCCACATAAATGATAGTATCGGAGCTGATAAATTTAATCAATATTTTATATCTATAGCGGATAACTTACTTAAAAATCTCTCTGTAACAGGGAAAAACTTTGGCAATTTTTTGTGCAAACGTAAATCACCTATAAAGTCTTGTTTTTTCTCACCTACGGATAAATCTGAGATAATTTCAACAATTAACAGCCTAAAGCAAAAAAAATCGCTAGATATTTATGATCTGAATGCAGATATAATTAAATATTCAAAAGAGATAATATCAGAAAACCTAACCTACATTTTTAACCTCTGTATTGACACAGGTATTTTCCCGGATGCACTAAAAGTTGCCAAGGTTGTTCCTTTATTCAAAAAAGGCGACATTAATGATATAAGTAACTACAGGCCGGTCTCGATTCTGCCTGTCTTTTTTAAGGTTTTTGAACTGCTTATCAAAAAACGTTTATTACATTACTTTAATTCATGTGACTTGTTTTCGAATTCGCAATTTGGTTTCAGGGAGAGTAAGTCGACGATTAATGCCGTTGCGACAATGGTTGAAAATTTACTTAATGCGTTTGAGGAAGGTGCGTCAATGGATGCAACATTCTGTGACCTATCGAAGGCCTTCGATTGTGTCTCACACGACATTCTTCTAAGTAAATTAGAACATTATGGAGTCAGAGGCATGGCGCTTAGACTGTGCGAGTCGTATCTAACTAACAGGAAACAAAAAGTACTTACCCGTAATTCTTCATCTTCATTTCAAATCATTCAGCATGGGGTGCCCCAAGGTTCCGTGTTAGGTCCGGTGTTATTTATTATTTACATAAATGATTTAGCAGATAATATGAAGCCATTTTCTACAATTTTGTATGCAGACGATACGACTTTCCTTTCTAAGCGTGATGACTCTGGACCTGGGATGTCGCGTGAGGCACTGTCGAAGGCTACTGATTGGTTTTCAGCTAATAAACTTACTTTAAATGTTAATAAAACAGAAATAATGACTTTTGATCATTTAAGTAATGATAACATCACCAATGTTAAATTCTTGGGAATATATCTAGATCAATCTCTTAGATGGAAAGCGCATATATCCCAACTTTGTCAAAAACTTAATTCAGCCATTTATGCTATAAGAAGGGTTTCGGATGTTGTATCCATTGATGCTGCACGAACAGTATATTTCGGGTTATTTGAGTGTTTAATTAGCTATGGTGTATTGCTATGGGGAAACTCTACTAATTCAAACAGAGTCTTTGTACTTCAAAAGAGAGCCGTTAGGGCTATGGCTAGAGTCTCAGCTAAAGAGCATTGTAAACCAATTTTTATTAATTTCAAAATACTAACTCTGCCATCATTGTTTATTTTACACGCATTATTGTATGTCAAACAGAATATGTTGAACTTTAGCTGTAGCTCTAACGTCCACTCTTATAATGTAAGATACAAAGATAATCTTAGATTACCACCTCATAGATTACAAAAAACACACAGCAGTTTTGTCTGCATGTCCATTACTTTATTTAATAAACTGCCCACAGCTGTTCAAAACCTTCCTCTAAGTCAGTTCAAAAATCTTGTGAGTAGACGGTTGACTGAGGCTAGTCTTTATAAAGTGGAAGATTTTTCATTTATGTAATGTATTAAACTTGTTTTTATTTGACCATGTTATGCCACGTAGCTGTGGTGCTCAAACAAATAAATATCTATCTATCTATCTATCTATCTATCTATCTAAAGAAGATAGATAGATAGACGGATTACTACAGAGATAGTGACATCGGACCGCGGACGGAATTCTGTAAAACTATGAGCGCAAACTAAACTAAAAAATTATAATTATTGTCAAAGAAAGAATATAACGAAAATAAAAATATATAAATAAATATCATATAGAATTGAGAAAAAAAAAAGCCAAAAATTCTACGATGCCATCAGTTTCCGAACCCGGGTCCCTGTGCTTAGAGCGCTGCGATGTAACCTCTGCGCTACGAGTGGAACAGTTGAGAACGGTCTTTTTTATGATATATATAAGTAAGTATGTTGCGAATTCTTACGGTCGGGTTACGAATTTAATTAATTAATTATTAATTATTATTATTTATTAATTATCCTATACATATAAACCTTCCGTGAAAAATTATCTAACTGATGGTGAAAACCGCATCAAAATCCGTTGCGTGGTTTAGGAGGAGTTAGCGGTTAAACAGACAGACAGACGCGAAAAGCGACTTCAATATATACTATGTAGAGATGTAGAGAAGAGATAAGTTAATAAATAAAATTAATTTTGTAAGGAGAAAGTACACAGCTAGACATATTATACAGCGAAGAGAGCACAAAACAGGGGGTTTAACTCGAATAATGTGCGGAATTTTTGAAACTTTCAGAATTTGTAGATTTAAATGCCCAGAATGAATTTTTAAAAAATGCCAAATGTGGTACAGCAGCCTCCGGGATCATCACATTGGAAAAATGGCGCGAAAAACAGTTTCTTACTTAATAAGAGAGTTATAAATAATAAAAAAACGAAAATGGGAAAAACTCTTTTTTCTCTGTCTCAAGTCAAGCAAAATATGAAAAGTTTGACCGCGCACGGTAGTAGTCTATCTCTTACCGTTAAGGAAATCCCCATGCATTTCACGCTTATTCTGGACACCAACTTATTCATAAATCTTTATAATTATAATGGCTGTACAATGCGCCATCATTCATTTGTCTAAAAAAAATGCAGAAAGAGTAGTTTCTTAATGAACGAAAATCCACAGCCGATGCAGTTGAGCTGGTGATGGGCGAATAGATGTTTTTACAATCGAAACAATTGCAATCGTTCATAATAACAATCGAGTCCACAATCGACTCGGAGTTTGATTTTACAATCGAAATGTTCGATTGTTCAAGTCGGTTATTTGCCACATAGGTTATAGCAATTGCAACTAATGAGATTACATATTATAATCGCGATTCAAGGCTATGTGCTAGTCGACTGACGTTCACGCGCCTCGTTGATTGTTCACTGTTCAGTCGGTACTCTGTGATCTCTTCACTATTGAATTCATATCGGGTATGCAGTATTCAGTACTGTACGATTCAGTCTCGGCGAATTATGAATCAACAACAGTCGAGTGAAAACCATCGAGAGTCATCGAGATATTTGAACAATCGAGACAATCGACTAAAACATCTCGTAATCGCGCAACACTAAGTTGAGCGAGATAGTGCGGTGGAGCCGTAACTACCTACTATTTATTTATATTCATATAGAGGTTAATTTTATCATTGCCTCCAATCAAGAATTCATAAATTCTTGTTTCTAATCGAAAATCGCAGTTGAAAACGCGACTGAACATCGAATATGATATCTAATTTGAATAATTCAGTCATGTGATTATAATTTTTTTAACATCGCACGGGCGGTATTTCGATTAAATCGTTTGATTTACTCTCACATACGTACAAAGTTTAATTTGAAACGTGTTCTTCATCAAGCTATTAACTTGTTCATACATATTTAATGAGGAAAATGTGTTTTGTTTTCATTAAAGTGTATTTATGAAAAATGTTTAAAATGTTCCGTTTTCCTTTGAAAATATTTACAAATTATACGTTAAAACAATGTTTCGTTTAATGTACAGATATATATCATGTGCAATAATTTGATTTACATATAGTCCAGTAATTTTAGATTTCCACTGCAGAAAAATTCCCAGTTAGCTGATTTTTTTTTATTTACCTTCGTTATGGTGTTTTAAAAAACGTGTAAAAAGTCCCCATCGATATCGTGCCGGCGTTGCCAGATATTCGAGGTTCAAGTTCACGATAGACGGTTTTTAGTGAATTTCTCGGTTCCGTTCCATTTTTTGTAAAAAATAGTTATTATCAATCTTGTAGAGGACGAAATTATCTACAACTTTTGTATAAACATTTTTTGTCTGCGATTTATAGTTTTTATTATTAAAGTACCCGTGGCTTCCTCCCCCTCGATTTTAAATAACGGGATTATGCTGCTTTCCGAGGGCCTAACATGATGATTTGTACCATTATTTTAAATTGAACTTACAGCTAACGATTAATTATAATTTTATCGAAATTAATGCAGTAGTTCTCTACTTATAAGCAACCAAACATACAAATCGACAGCGCTCAAACAGACAGACAGACAAACAATTTTTTTTCGAAAATACGATATTTATACTTGACATCAATTATAAAGACCATTCATAAAATAATTTTGTAAAAAAAATTTACAAGGGTTGAAAGAGTGCGGATTAAGTACGAGTATGCATTTGTATACTGTATAACGCACTCTAGTAATAGTAGCCACATTTTTAATTTTTTTTACGAAATTCCTTTACGAACAGTCTTTATAACAATTATAATGAGTACCTACTCGTAAAGGAATTTTGAAAAAAAATTAAAAGTATGGCTACTCTGAGCTATTCTTAGTAGAGTGCGTTATACGGTATGCAAATGCATACTCGTACTTAATCCGCACTCTCTCAACCATTGTAAATTTTTGTTACAAAATTACTTTACGAGTGGTCTTTATAATTGATGTCAAGTATAAATATCGTATTTTCGAAAAAAAATTGTCTGTCTGTTTGAGCGCTGTCGATTTGTATGTTTGGTTGCTTATAAGTAGAGAACTACTGCATTAATTTCGATAAAATTATAATTAATCGTTAGCTTTAAGTTCAACTTAAAATAATTGTACAAATCATTATGTTAGGCCCTCGGGAAGCAGCATAATCCCGTGATGTAAAATCGAGGGGGAGGAAGCCGCGCGGGTACTTTAATAAGAAAAACTATAAATCGTAGACAAAAAATGTTTATACAAAAGTTGTAGATAATTTTGTCCTCTACAAGATTGATAATAACTATTTTTTACAAAAAATGGAACGGAACCGAGAAATTCACTAAAAACCGTCTATCGTGAACTTGAATCTCGAATATCTGGCAACGCCGGCACGATATCGATGGGGACTTTTTACACGTTTTTTAAAACACCATAACGAAGGTAAATTAAAAAAAATCAGCTAACTGGGAATTTTTCTGCAGGTGGGTCATTTCAATATCTAAAATTACTGGAGTAATAGGTTTAGCGCCGACAATAATTAATTGGTTTTATAAAAATAAATAAAATAATGGGAATTTATATTACAGACATAGTATGTAAGAATTATAACTTTTGATGTTTTCATGATTGTTTGTTTTATATAAAAATATTTTTTGATGTTCTTTGTATAAAATTTTTTAGATGTATGATGATGATATTATCTATATCGAAACGATCGTTACATTTATAATATAAATTAAATTACTTTTTGGATTTGGTCTACATTTTTTCAACTTACAATATGTTCAATCCAAACTATGAACTCCTACCAGATTTATATTACTTATGTAAAATAGGAACCACGTTTATGTTTTTATTTAGTGCAATAGTTTCCTTTAAAACGTTATTTAATTATAATGCATTATTACTTAAATATGGCCGATTTCCTCAGTAAAATACAAATGAGTTAACATTTTATCCACAGAAAAATATCAACAGATGGATGGGAATAACGAAAAAATCATAGAACTTTTGTAATTGGAATAAAAAATAGGTTTCATTCTATTATCTAGTAGTTCGGGAGTTTGCGTTGCAGATGAAAAATTCATAGTATAGCCGGCTGATTTTGATATCGATAGTTGATCTCGTACAACTAATCAATAAATCGACCGTCAGCTGCTCAAGTAGCGGTGGGGTGGGTGTGAGAGGCTGCGAAAGTGGTAAAAAAGAAAAATCTTTAAGTAATAGTACGCCGGCTGAAACTTGTTTTTATAAATAGTTAGCATCATTGTGAGTTGAAAAATAATCGTCAGCTGCATCGTGGAAGTGGGATTGTGCGTCAGCTGGTAGCATAAACTTGTAAAAAAAACACGTAAAATATTGCGCATTTCACTTTTTTGCACTGACAGCAGCTGAGACAATTTCTTTACCTAGGATTATGATTATATCGCTATCATAATCCTAGGTAAAGAAATTGTCTCAGCTGCTGTCAGTGCAAAAAAGTGAAAGGCGCAATATTTTACGGTTTTTTTTACAAGTTCATGCGACCTGCTGACGCACAATCTCCCTTCCACGATGGAGCTGACGATTATTTTTCAACTCACAATGATGTCAACTATTTATAAAAATAAGTTTCAACCGGCGTACTATTATCTACTTAAACAAAATTTTTTTTACCATTTTCGCAGCCTCTTACAGCCACACCCACCGCGGGTGCGCCAGCTGACGCTTGGTTTACTTATTAGTCATACCAGATTTATCGAAAAAGATAACAATCGATCGGCGTAAAAACACTACCAAAAATGCAACGCAAGCTCCCGGGCTATAGGTCTCGAATGCAAACGTGTCCCGAGCATTGTCGCTCAAAATTATGGAAACGCCTTAAAAAATTGAATTTCTCTACTCATCATCTTTAAGAGTAGAGAAACAACAGTATAATAAAGTAACCTAACCTGTAATACTTTTATTATTTTTTTTTTAGAAAAGAGCCAATAAAGAATTTCAGTTTTTTGAAGATGTTTTCGTAATTTTGAGCAGTACATGCACACCATTGCAACTGCATCAGCTAATAGACAAATAAGCGAAGTATTCCGAGTCCGCCCGAAACGCGGTGCCAAAGTAGTTGATGAATGCGAATGAGGGATCTAAGGTGTCTATCCTTTACTCGCACGTATTGGCTACATGTGTCAGCCTATAATAATGTATAGGCAATTCTCATTTCAAAATAAAAATTCTATGGAAAAATTTTTGAAGCAGTTGTTGCAAAAAATATTGTATGTAACGCGTGTCTAAAGTGACGAATCTGACAGTCATGATTTTACAATACTCTCTTAAGATTATGTTGCATTTATACCAGAACGAGTGTGTGCGTACCGCGCGAGCCGAAGGCGAGTCCGGTAATCACACGAATTCTGGTATAAATGCAACATAATCTTAAGAGAGTATTGTAAAATCACGACTGTCAGATTCGTCACTTTAGACACCGGCTCGCGCGGTACGCACACACTCGTTCTGGTATAAATGCAACATAACCTTAAGAGAATATCGCAAAATCGCGACTGTCATATAATCAGTCACTTAAGCCACTAGTTGCATAAATTACTAATATTTATTTATTCCTGTGACATAAATGTATGGAATAGGTCAACAATAAATGAACATATATTTGAAATATTATAATTACATTATCCAAGTTGTAGAAAAAAATTCCTGAATGGAGTTAAAGGAGTGCTCAAGTAACAGACTCTTGACGATCCGCTTAAAACGAGGCTAACTATTTATTGACATTACATTTGCCGGTAAATGGTTATACAGTTTCAGACGCATAATATTAGGACCTTTAGCAAATAAGTTTAAGTTATATTTCGGAATAGCCAGTTGGTCTTTATTCCGAAGGTAATGGAATGTGGTGTCGCTAACTTTAGCAAATGATTCAATATTTGTTTTGACATATTATGTTGTACAATTGTAAATATATAAAGAAACAACTGTTAAGATCTGATAACGTTTAAACAGAGATCGGCAAGAGTCTGTATAATTTGTAAATGACATCAGTTTAATAATTCTCTTTTGCATAATTAAAATATCGCCAATACGAGTGGAGTTGCCCCAACATACAATACCATAATTCAAAGTGGATTGGATACAACCGAAGTAAAATGTTTTTAAGATATCAACACCTAAAGATGTTCGAAGATGGTAAATGATATAGCAATAGGAGGCCATCTTGTCAGCAATGACACTTATATTATGTTTATGCCAATTTAGTTCAGTTCTCCGAGGATTCCAAATGTTTTTATCGAGTATATTTAAATTTAAAACATTGCCTATCAGATATCATATACTAATTCCCCTATACGTTGGTAAATGAATTTCATTCGATACGTTGTTCACAAGAATTATTTCAAGAGCTTTCAACATGTAAACTACACAGACCAAGTTATTTTCACGCACTACGCAAGATTCATTTTTAAACACCTTTTACTCCTCGCAGAATCAATGTTCACCTTTTTGCCTGATAATAACTTCACACATTGTAAGTCTAAACTGCCAGAAAAATATTTTTTTATTGAAATATTTCACGTTGTAAAAGTTGGAAGAAAAATATTTCACGTTGCTCCCTATGACACATTCCTCATTCTAGAATAGGCATATAAGCTTTGTTTCTAATAACTTGAAAAAAACTTATACGAAAAATTTCAAAAATTCAACGCTTTATTCAATTATCGGAAACAGATGCCATACTTTTGTGTTGACACACAGCGTGGTAGAAAGAAAACAACCTAAACAATATGGAACTACTTATACACAAAAAGATTTCATATCCTATTGCAGCAAATGAATTCATCATTTTTATTAGTAATATTTGCATGGGTTTTTTGTGTTATATTGATAGACCAAAAAATTCTGAATAAAATAACACCTAAATCACCTCATTCTGATTTCAAATAAGCTCAAAAATAAATTTAAAAATATATTTGTAAGCCCTGTCCGCTAAAAAATGTTTTTGCTGGTAACCAAATCAGGACGTCATATTCATGTAATTATGGAGGACGTTTACACTATCTGTTAATACTATATAAAAACTAAGAAAAAGATTTTTGAAAAATACTGTTTTGTACCTGATGATATAAACAATAAACATTCTAAGCATAGCAATGTTTCTACAAAAACGGACACTCAATACAAGCTTTGACGTAACACATTGTTTTTGATCACATTTATTTTGAAATTTATTCATATTTCAATAAATTATTGTACTTCAACGAATCATTCAATGTTTCTCAAAATTCAGAGTTGTGTTCAAATAATTGACGTATATTTTCGTGCTACATATTAAGAATGTAATAAAAAAGATTCAAGCAACTTCCCTGCTAGATAAAAGCTCTGCAATTTATTAAGTAACACACCCTGTATATCTTTAGGTAGGTGAATAGAGCTCGCTCTTCTCTACACATTTTATACCTAAAAATATACGGATTGTCCAATTTCGATATCTTTAAAAATTGAGAAGTTACAGGCAGTCAAAGTTGAAATCATCATAGAATTTTACGTGTTTTTTAACACACGTTACGAGTACCTTCCATACCGAATAGAAAAAATCCGTCTAGGGATTCATAGAAAATTTAAAACCCTAAACGATGTTTTTTCTCCTATCTCGATGACTTAAAAAATGTTCAAGTTGTAACTTGTAAGCATTTAAATTCATTTAAAAATCAGTTTTTTCTTCTATTAGGCAATTTTTCATTCAATTCGCTTGGGCTTAAATGCCTATAATTTAAAAATGTCTCAAGTTATCGAGATAGGACAAAAACATCGTTTAGAGCATTAAATTTCCTATGGATTCCTAAACGGATCTTTTTTATTCGGCATGGAAGGTACTCGTAAGGCAAGTTAAAAAAAAACACGAAGACTGTGATGATTTCAACTTTAACAACCTATAGCATCTTAATTTTCAAAGATATCGATATAGGACAAAAAACACGATTTAGGGTGTTCCTTGCTTTGTGAGCATATGTATTTTCAATTAAAAATTCGATGAAGAACACAATAAATAAAGCTATTGAAAAGGACATTACATTTTAACCATTGGTTACCAATGTTACAAAAAGCGCGTGAGTTTCAAGAAGCTGTAGCGCGCTTATCATTAGTACCACTGAAAAATTGTGGAAATGAAAATTGTAGGAAATGTAATTCTCTTCAAAACATCATATAATGGAAGAATCGCTTCTGACCGTTTCTGAGATATTTCGAAAAAAGTAAAAACAGTGGTAAAATTTCATGGTTTTCCGACCGCCAGAAGTTGTTTTTTAGAAATTCTAGAGGGCTCCTATCCTAACATTTATGAGTATACCCTAAGGTGCCTTCATACCAAATTTGGTGCTTTTATCCGCCAGGTATCGGTAATTTCACTAAGTCACCTCACTAATAGATGGTCTATAATGTGCAGTAACTTTCATTGGAAACTTGTTTACTTCTTTTACGTAGTCGGGTTTTAGTTTTTTTAACTTTTATTTTTTCTATTACAACGGTGTACTTTTTATAACTTACTATTCTACTAATTTTTACAAGAAAGTGTGACGTCTGAAATTACGCATCTGATGGACATCAAATAATTGGATTCCCAGCATCAGCCACAGCCCTAGGTGTGGCACAGAGAAGTTGTTTCATCTGGTGTGGTTTTAGCTTTATCAGAGTCTTGATTCTAGAGCCTACCGTAGTTATTGAAAATATATTTTAGATACAATATTACATAATCACAAATTGTAACCGTCATTACAAAATCTATTATAAAACCGCAGACAATGGTTAGGTTTTTAATTAAATTCTACCTTGTTTTAACTTCATCGTTCCATAGGCAAAACAGCTTCAATAGAATTTCCTCACAATGATACACAAGTGAGCAATGAATTTGTATTGTGTTTTATGAATATACTACAAACGTAGCTCTACTAAACAACTAATTTAATATCAAAATGGCGCGCGAGTAGGGAGCATTGACTCAAAGAACTAAAAGTCACAATCTAGGGCCGGCGCATACATATAACTTTTAATCGCACAACTGTTTAGTTGTTTGACAAAAGGCTATGGGAGCAGAACCGCATCGATCATTTTTTGACTTTTCTGTCGAACAACTATCGTCGGCAGTTTATTTCTATACCAGCTGTGTATTGACGCGCGCATACACTCAACTAAACAGTTGTTCGACGGCCCATTAGTTTAATAATGAAATTGTGGCACAACTGATTGATTGTGTGCGCACCTCTAAAAACTAAATAGTTTAGTCGAGCTGAAATCGCGACACGTAGTACTACAACTCGACTAAACTGTTTAGTCGTGAAACAACTATTATGTGTATGTCCCCAGCCTAATTGTTTAAAACTATATGACTTATGAAAATCCAAAATATAAGGTAATTAGTCAAAAATATACCTTATTATAATATTACTAGCCTGAGCCCACGACTTCGCTCCCGTGAACTTCAATTTTTCAACGATACCCTGTACTTTATACTGTTTACATAGGTACCAACAAATAACTAAAATTAGATTACTTTTTATTCGTTTTGCATAATGTTCCACTAATGTTCATGAGGGAGATCAACATTCACCTTTCAGTATGGAAGCTCCGTAATACGTGCACTGAATTTTACTGAAAATCAGTTTCGTCGTTTTGTGTGAAGAGCCCTCTACGTGCACCAAATTTCATTGAAATCGGATTAGGAGTTTAAGAGCTATGGCGGAACAGGCAGAAAGATACAACCTCCCTTTACAGTTTTATTATTAAGTATTGAGTAAAATTAGAATTTTGGTATACATTATCGTAACTTTCTTGGCCATCATTCTTCTTATAAATGACTGTATCACTTCAGCTTTTTCCACTCCTTCCGCATTCTTCTGTCTATCAATATATTTTCTATATTCATGCATTAAAGTATTTTTTTGTTAGGGATATGTTGGAGGCGGGATAGTCTGCACCTCCTTCCCCAGTACCTAATCTATTACAGTTGACAGCATTTTCTTTTTACTTATTTACCGTATTTTGGAGCCGTGCGTCATTACACGTTACATTATAAAGCTATAGACGCACTTTTATTTGTCGTTCCTGGATCAGAATTCAGAATACTGAGTTCAATGTTCTTATAGAGCACATTTTCGGTTTCCTAATTTATTCATGATATCTTCGCTATTTAGACAAGGTTCTTATAGGTACCTAAGTATCGGAAATTTTTACAGAAGTAAATAATTTCTTCATGCCAAAATCGAAAGTCTCTGATGCAAAAGTTAAATACATAATTTTATCTTAAATAATATTTAGTCACCATTTAGCAAATTCCTTCATGGCTAATATCATTACTATATGTATAACGCAGTGATGTCATTAAGATTCTAGTCCATTTGTTCATTCCTACCACGGTAAACTGACAACAAGAACAACGCTATATAAAGTATTACATGGTTGGAGTCTTCGACCGGATCCACTAATATATACATTTGGTTGTGGCTTCATGTATGGTGCTAGATTTGTTCAGCCCAAAATTCGATTTGTATGAATGGTTTCTATAAAGGACGCTGCTTCTAACCCCCTTAGTCGGAACGTCATTGCATAAGTGTTACATGACTGGGGATTATACTTGGGTATCTTGATTATTTCAGGAAGTAGTTTGGGTCTATTCAATATATAGCGATAGATTTATTTAGACCTGATACCCAAAATTTTATTTTTATTAAAAATCAATTATAAATTAATTTTCAGACGATCGTTTCGGTCTGATGTGACCATCTTCAGTGAAATTATTCATATCTTATATATTGTAAGATACGAATAACTTCACTGAAGATGGTCACATTAAACCGAAACGATCGTGTGAAAATTAATTTATAATTGATTTTTAATAAAAATATAATTTTGAGTATCAGGTCTAAATAAATCTATCGCTATATTATAGATGGGTTTTTTTTTATTTTTTTCCAGTCTAAATGTTTATCTAAATTAACAAACATCATTTCAAAAAAAATATTCTTTTTGGTGGACTATAGCAACTTTTCTGAAAGCCCTATAATATTGTACAATGTACATAGCTGTATATTATTATTGTAAATAAAGACTTTCTTCTTGTTCTTGTTTTGACAATGCCTGGGGCAGAATGTGTGACAATATAAATACGAAATTACCCTTCTTGGCATGCTTCAAATCTGTTGTTTGAATGTTGCATAATAATAAAATATTGCAATTTTATATTAGGATTGTTTCTACTTTTATTTCAACAAATCCGTATTCCATATTTTATTTCTAACATATATCGTTATTTATTTCACGTGTCTGAACTTTAGCTGCTGTTTTTTTTTTTGTTGTAGACAGCCACGCCCTGTAGCTTCTTCGAATTTCAGTGCTGCTTGATGTCTGGAGACGACTTATTACTGTTGCGCGATGAAGGGTGGCGTTGCCCGTCTATCGCACTAAAACATTTATATTGTACCCACGCTGCTCGTTAAATATAATACTCTAAACAAACATTACTTTCGCCAACCAAGCCGTCTTAAACTAAAACTAACTGAAATATTCTGTGTATATATAAAATATATAGAACGACTGTATACTGTTTACTTTGCGTCTTAAACAAGACAAGTTTGTCTCAGGAAATCCTATTATTACAAGCAAGTGCTACATCCCCTTAAAAGGAGGATTATCTAATTATATTGTCGGATACAAGATTCGGTACCTAAATACGTTAGTTTACGGTATTTCTGACTATATGTACAGGATGTGTCTAAACATTATTCACTGTAATATGCTAATGCGTGGAATACAGTAAAGTTATACAGTTCGACCAAAATATCATACGACATATGATTCTATTCAGGGAACCAATTTTTACTTTCGAAAGTTATCTTCAGCGGAAATTCCCCCGCCATGTCGAACACTGCCTAGCCTACCTTTTCTCGGAGCGATTCGGCGTATTTTTGATCTCGTAACTTCGGTTAGGATAACACTTCAGGTCTCAAATTTTCAGGATAGGATGGAGTCACCAAGCTTATATAATGTACTTTAGAGTTTATTAGAACTCAAAGCTCATTGATTTCGTCACTTACTCACTCACTGATGATCATCAAAACACTTTAGTTGTTCTAGAAATTTTGTATGCAGGCTGGGTTTCTCGTACAAGTTTAATAGCGAGGAAATTAAAAAATCTGTGATTTCCCCCTTCAACAACTCAAAATGGGGGGGTGCAGATTTGTATAAGTATAATAAAAAAGGATCTCTAAGTGGAAATTTGGCATGCTGGAGATTGAGTATATAAGCAACATCCTACAAAAAGAATTGAAATCCCACCAAAAACAATACTTGTAAAAATAAGTACCTCGTGATCGTAGTAAAACGTTTTGAGATCTAATAGTGCCAAGTCCAATAAGTTGTAAGTAAAAAATAGTGAAATCTAAAACTTCACTATCAGAACTAAAGTTTTTTTACGAACTTTGAAGTTAGCCAAGTATTATATTTAACTACTTTACAGAATGTTCTAGAGGCTAATATTTTGAGATTAGAAAGTCAGGGGTCGAGACATCCTAATCACAAAACATTAGCCTTTAGAAGATTTTTACAATTTTTGGTCGCGACCTCTTGGACTATATTAACTCCAACAATCACTTCCTAAAGAGCAGGCCTCTTTTTTAAATAAACAATATAAAAATGTAATTGCGAACAATTATTAAAGTCCCCTGGTTCATCCATAATTCACAAATACACAGCGAACTATCTTTTCGTACAGTTGACAAAATATATTTCATTAAAATTTTTCTCACAGCAATGCTCTCATGCCCAGGCGTGAAACATTACAAAATAGGTACAAAAACGGATAACCCAAAACTAGAAAAATCGAGATTACCACAAGAGTAAGACCTAACGCTCTGGCCATATTATTATTTTTTCCCCTTTTCTTTACAGTACCTATATTCTCATAGATTTTGTAGTTACATAATTACTAGATACTGATTTCTATTATTATCTACATTATGAATAGCTGATCACAGCTGAACCAGTGATTTTAAAAGTTAAAAAGTAAAAAACAAATGTAATTTTTATAAGTTATACATATACAAAAGTTTGTATGACGAAAATATTTTTTATATTAAAATATGTGCAGTTAATACCTACTTAAAATTTCAATATCTATGTATTCAGACACATTCTGTATATAAAACGGCGGCGGCAATTAAAATAAGTACTACACTAGCCTTGCTCAAATAACTATACAGTAACAGTTGCGTTATTCATCACCTATAATAGGTTGATGATTCGAATCCTTTAATTTTATTGGTTACTGTTGGCGTATTTTATACAACCAACGATTGAATACCTACCTAACTCTTTGATACAACGCAATAACATACAAATTAATATATTAATTATAGACATGTAGAGATTAGTGTGCCTATAAATATCGACAATCACTAGATTTTAATGTAAGAACTGATTAAAATGTCAATTGGAATGGTAGGTAACGCAGCAGCCGATGCGAGCGTTTACGAATCAATTATTATTTCAAAATTTTTCCGTATCAAATTTAAATAAATTAATTTTTAAAGTAAAAAAAAATATTTACAGAATACTTGATGAACAATAAAAACAAAAATAATGCGATCCGAAACCCTGGATCAAACCAGGTACCTTTAGATTTTCAATTGAACGCTCTACCAACTGAACCAACGATTATGTTAGTCGCTCTATACGAGTCTATAAGACAGTATAGCAGTACGGTTGGAGTAACCGTACTACTGCTATACTGTACTATAGACTCATATAGAGCGTCCAATAACATCTTAAAATAAATTAATTATAATTAATTTATTATAATTAATTGATTATTTAATCCTAATTATTATTTGCCATGATTCATGCCACAACAACCCACAATCTGTGAAAATTTCAACTAGCTATCTAGCTAGTGCCTTGTGACAGACGAACAGACGGACGGACGGACAGACATCGTAATCTCAGTAATAGGGTTCCGTTCGGAGGTACAGAACCCTAAAAATGAGTTGAATATTTACATGAAAATTACAAATACAAAATACAATATTAAAGAGTGAGAAATACATAACTAGAGTTATATAGGTATATCAGCCAAATTACATAATGGATTCTGCACTATTAGGAAAAATTTATCTTATCAACCATTTTCACAGTCGGGATTCAAACCTGAACTTTTCCACTATCGCGGCGGATTGAGCTATCATTTACTCAACCGTGACAAGTATGGATAAATCTATACAAAATACAATGACCCAATTATTTTAGTGACAGAAATATGTTGGCTTCCCTATAGGCGCCTTAAGCACAGATCACACTATAGGCTGGTTGCCAGCCTCGAATTTAGTAACGGCTACTGTCAGCCGTCGATCAGCTTGGTGTGACCACAAAATTCGCCGCTGGAGTCGCCAGCCGATGAGTATTCATCAGCAGCTGGCGAAGTAGGACGAGTTCAACTATTGGTACCAGGCAGCGGCGACTAATAGATCACGTGACCGCTGACACCAGCCGGCAGCGCAGTCGGACCACTATTGCCACTATCAGCAGCGAGTACCTAGTTTCTGTACCTCACGTGGTATCGCAAACTGGCGAGTAGCAGACGACAGTGTGATCGGATTGCCAGCCGCTGCTTGCTAGTAGAAACTGACGAGTAGCAGCCGAAAGTGTGACCGGGTTGCGGTCGCTGCTTGCTAGTGCTACTGTCAGGCGCTGATCAGCAGCTGCTGTCAACCAGTCTAGTGTGACTCGTGCTTTAGCTTAATTAATGGGTACCTGTTTTACCAGCCAAATGATATGTACTACGTCATATATACTAAAAATATTTTTAGTGAGTATTTATTCAACTAACGTAGAAATTTTTCTAATTTTTAATTTTAGTTTTTTAGAAATAATTTTCTTATTTTTAGAGTTCCTTATCAAAAAGGAACCCTATTGTTGTGCCAATGATGTCCGTCCGTCCGTTTGTCTGTCACAGGCCTCTAACTTCTAAACGAAATGAGATAGGGACTTGAAATTCACACACAATATGTGTTACCGTGGCCCAAAGACGGAGAGAATAACAAAAGTTTAAGAAGGTTAATTTTCAGAGGGCGCCCATACAAGCTAACAAGGGTCAAAAAAAATTGTTTGTACCTATTCTTGTGGGGTATCATTGAAAAGGGCCTTTTGAATAGATTATGAATGTGTTTTTATTTTATTTATTTTATAAAAATTGTAAGTTTAACATAACTTACATAGTACAGAAGTGGAACCCTACTCTTTGCGTGGCTCGACACGCACTTCGCTGTTTGTCATATTCGGTTAATATTTCCAATATTTATTTAATTAAACAATTGTGACCCCTGGAATGAACTATATATTTTGCGCCTATTATGCCCATTGTTCCCAATGAATAAATTGGCTTTCGAAATCAAGTACACGGGTTCTCGTCGTCATCGTTAGTTTGTACCCGCCTTTGCATATACTGCATGGGCAAACAAAAACAACGAAAATTCCCGAAAAGTTCTTAACGTGGACGTAAACAATTTCAGCGGCAAGATTAATGATAGTATTTTTTTCTGTGACTAACACATTTATATAAAACACGTTTTCATTAAATTACTTTTTAAGTAAACTTATTAAACAACAGCTGTACACAAATAATCTCAACCATTTATTATTCTACTGAAGAACAACAACTCATTTAGTAACAGAAACAAAGAACTGCCATTGTAAAAATCGATCGTAATTAAATTTGTCAACAGAATTAGTCGTTCATTTTTAAAATATACCTACCTGTGATCAATGGTCATAAGACAAAATAGTTTATGTACAATTTTTGGCCACATGATGATGTAATCATCCAATTGCCAATTTTCCGTTCTAATAGAAAAGGACAGCACTGCCAACTACATGCGTTGCAAGTCATTTACAGTTTATATAATAAATTAAAAAGTAATAGGATTTTTAATTACTTGTAGATTATAGACGCGTCGACAACTCAGGTCATTAGCGTCTTTAACACAATAAATAATCCATTTGTGTATTAGAATCCACCAGCCGGCATACACAAACCGACTGGTACGAGCTCGGGTCCCTGGGAGCGCTAATTCCCAAAGAACATTGGAATGCAATTTGTGATAGCAACCACATTCCTATGTCCCCCCTGGGGGGAAGTAATAGGAATTTGGACCAAAAATTGCTCTTTATTTAATGTTCATAAACGGCTGAACCGATTTCAATCAAACATGCCTAAGAACCATCTCGCAAATAACATCTTTCAAACAAACAAAACCGCATTGAAATCGGTCCATCCGTTTGGGACCTGCGATGCCACAGACATTACAAATTGTGATGAAAGCTGAAAATCTTGGAAACGGCTGAACCGATTTCAATCAAACATTGCTAAGAACCATCCTGCAAATAACATCTTTCAAACAAACAAAACCGCATTGAAATCGGTCCATCCGTTTGGGATCTGCGATGCCACATACATTACAAATTGTGATGAAAGCTGAAAATATTGGAAACGGCTGAACCGATTTCAATCAAACATGGCTAAGAACCATCCTGCAAATAACATATTTCAAACAAACAAAACCGCATTGAAATCGGTCTATCCGTTTGGGAGCTGCGATGCCACAGACATTACAAATTATGATGAAAGCTGAAAATCTTGGAAACGGCTGAACCGATTTCAATCAAACATGGCTAAGAAACATCTCGCAAATACCATCTTTCAGACAAACAAAACCGCATTGAAATCGGTCCATCCGTTTGGGAGCTGCGATGCCATAGACATTACAGAAAATTAATTGATTAGTTAGTTTAAAAAGTATTCCGTTTAACTTAAGGCTTTTAATCTATAAAAAATCACGTGAAAGAGATTATAATGTAAGGTATGAAGACTTTTACTAATTACAGAAAATTGTATTTTTGTTGTATAATGACATGTTTTGGGAACAAATAAATATTCTTTATTCTTTTCATAAAAAATCAAATTTAAAATTTAAAAAACCCCCGACGAAAAAAGTAAACCTTTAAAAAGTGAGAAATAATTAATATCTACTATATCTGGCCCGATGCACCGTCTATTTCTTCATTTAGATGAAATATTTTTATCGTAAATGCGTCGGGGACCGCTGAGATATTGGTATTTTTGTCATTTTACAGTCATGGTCCCCGACGCATTTACGAATAAAATATTTCATCTAAACGAAGAAATAGACGGTGCATCGGGCCAGATATAGTAGATATTAATTATTTCTCACTTTTTAAAGGTTTATTTTTTTGCGTCGGGGTTTTTCTAAATTTTTAATTTAATTTTTTATGAAAGTCTTCATACCTTATATTATATTCTCTTTCACGTGATTTTTTATAGATTAAAAGCCTTAAGTTAAACGGAATATATTTAAGAAAATTCCTTCTTTCTTCATCGAAAACATAGTACTTAGTCAGATATACATAACAAAAAAAAAACGATATTATTAAATACAATAAAAAAACCGGTCAAGTGCGAGTAGAACTCGCGTCACGAGGGTTCCGTACCGTTACAACAATTTAATTAGTGTAAACTAGTGTAATCTCGAACCTCATGGTTGACAGTTAAATAAAATATAAGTACAAAATAAAATATAGTTACTTCTTACCACAACAGTTTTATTGATGGATGTACATTTCGAAAGCTAAGCTTTCATCTTCAGCGAACACTACATTTTTTTTTTGTTGTGGTAAGAAGTAACTATATTTTATATGATAGGCGGGGAGCCGGTGACACTGAAAGCCCCGTCATCGCGGATTGGAAAAATTTTAATGCTAATTAATAGTTTTGAAGTATACGAACTCCATAAGCTTGGTATGCGTGGTTTTATTAAGCCGAAGGAATGTTTAAAAAAATTTATTATATAATAAATAATAAAATGTTTTTCCATCATCGCGGATTCTAATTATTTTTAATTATATTAATAGTAAATTTCATTATCTTTCGAAATCTATTCACGCAAACCACTTTTTCTAGCCGGAAAGGTGTGGCATACCTCTTCAAAGTTTGTGATGACGGGGAAATTTGCTCCACCATACGTGCAACCTTTTTTTTTTTTTATTTTGTTCTTCGCGATCTAAATTTTAATAATATCTTGGTATGCGGGCTCAAAAACCGCCGGAAGTGCCCCGCATACCAGCTTTAACCTATACAATCGAGTCACATCTACTACTAAATGTATCACGATTAGTTTATTCTTTTTAGAGTAAATGCTTTGATGTGAGGAGATGCTATATTTTTTTATAAATTACAGATTCTACAAGGATAAATATGATGCAAGGAATGATGGGAGGATTTTGGATAGTACAATGATAGTAAAAGTTAAAACAATGAACAAGATTTTATGCTATAAAATAGATTTTTTATTCAAACTCATCAATATCAATTTCATCAATATTACAGCGACTTTCATCTTCCGATTCTTCATGTTCTTCTTGATTTAATTCGTCCCTGAGAATTTCTTCGACTTTTGAAGGTGCTGCTAGACCTTTATACCATAATGGTTCCAATTGATTATTTTCATTTATTTGCCATCCACATTCTGTTGGCTCATATGGAATACACACTGGTTCTGTAGCATTTTGCCACATTTTGTTTATAAAAATCGTACGCAAAATTTTTTGCGACAATGTTTTCCAGCACGGAGGAATATATAGGTATACATCTCTTCATTGCCTGAACTGTATATACGTACTATAGCAGATGAGGGATTCCAACCAAGGTCGAAATTTGTTTTTCACTTGTTTAAAAACTATAAAAGCTATTATAATCGATAGAACTTACCGTTAGAACAGCATCCTAAATTGAAAGACGTCATTCATTAAAAAAAAGATACAAAAGCAATTTAAAAAAAAAGAAAATAACTTATTCATAATATAAAAGTATAATTACAAAACACAAAATAATAATACTCTAAAAAGAATAAACTAACCGTAATACATTGAGTAGTAGATGTGACTCGATTGTATAGGTTAAAGCTGGTATGCGGGGCACTTCCGGCGGTTTTTAAGCCCGCATACCAAGATATTATTAAAATTTAGATCGCGAAGAACAAAATAAAAAAAAAAAAAAAGGTTGCACGTATGGTGGAGCAAATTTCCCCGTCATCACAAACTTTGAAGAGGTATGCCACACCTTTCCGGCTAGAAAAAGTGGTTTGCGTGAATAGATTTCGAAAGATAATGAAATTTACTATTAATATAATTAAAAATAATTAGAATCCGCGATGATGGAAAAACATTTTATTATTTATTATATAATAAATTTTTTAAAACATTCCTTCGGCTTAATAAAACCACGCATACCAAGCTTATGGAGTTCGTATACTTCAAAACTATTAATTAGCATTAAAATTTTTCCAATCCGCGATGACGGGGCTTTCAGTGTCACCGGCTCCCCGCCTATCATATATATTTTTTTTTAAATATAAGTAGTTTTTAATCCTCGCTTACAGATGACGCTACTGTGACAGACTGTTATTATTACGGTTTGATTCTATTAGAAATAATATATTATGATGATGATAATAGATGACGTCACTTAGCTTTTTTAGTATAAGAAACATTAATTTATAAAAATTAATTGGTTATTTAATTGCCATTATAATTTGACAGGATTCATACCACAACAGCACACAATCTGTGAACATTTCAACTATCTACCTCTTACCGTTTGTGAGATAGAGCTCTGTGACAGACGGACGGACTAGCAGACAGACATCGTAGGCAGGGTAATAGAGCTCCATATGGAGGTACGGAACCCTAAAAGCATTATGCATTATTAAATACAATAAAAAAGCAAAATAAATAAGTGTTATGCTTTGAAGATTGCCTTTAGGTATATAGTTAAGGTTTAAATACTATTTAGTCGGATTTATTGTTTGTTTCTCTTTCAAACTAAATGAATTGAACAAAGATAAATGACGTATAAATCTCGAATCTTGGTTGATGTAATTCGCCAGAAGAGTATGTACGATATACGTTATTTTTTCTAGACTTGTTTGATCATGATGAAACAGAATTTTTAATAGTTTAATTTAAATGTTTAAAAAGGATGAGAGTACTGCAAAAATAAAGGCTTTCCATGCTTATAAAATATTTAATGGATTCGTATCCGGCACCCTGAGATAAAGTAAACAAACCAAAAAGGATCTGAATGTCCTAATCGTTAAACTTGAATACAAAACACGGATAAACATTTTAAAAATTATAAACGAATACATTTATGACATAAAATACTATATAAAAACAATTTTTTCCGACAATTTTACAGACAAATTGTTCAAAATCAAAAATTATATCTAAAATACACTAAATAATTTCAGTATCTATAAAGAACATCAAAATGAAACAGGCCTCGTAAATGAAAAAAAAACGTTTAGTATATAAAGAAATTATTGATTATTTGAAAAAAAGTGCTTTAAGTATTTACATATTATGTATATACTATCAATCCCTGACTGACTGGCTGACTGACTGACATATCAACGCCCAGCTTCAAGCAATAGCCCTAGAAACACGAAATTTTAAGGATACATTCGTTTTATAACGTAGACATCCACTAATAAAGGATTTTTTAAATCAATTAAAAATCTTAAATTTAAAAAATGTAAAATTGAAGATGCTAATGGCGTCTGTTATGTCGATAAAAGACTGGTAAATGTATTCTTATTATTTTTCAACCGATAAAAAAAGAAATTAAGGAATGAATAATTTGGCAATACATTTAGTACAATTTTTGATGAGTTTATTTGTGAAGAATTTGTTCAGAATTAAACACATTTTTATAATATAAAGATTCTCGCACAAGCTTTGTTAAAAGTTTAGCCCATAAACTCTACACTGACAGAGTTTGGGAGGCTGGCTAACATAACAGCAGCGAAACTTGTAAGCAGTAATAAAAGGGTCTCACACAATAAATTATTTTATTACAAGGACGAGCGAGGCAAACTGCTGCAAAACGTTTATTCGGCCCGCTTTTTAGGATTTAAATTAAGTCCTCATCAGAGCAATAAATTATAAAAAAGATATCAGTTATGTGCAGATGGATATTCAGAAAATAAATCATAAATCACAACTAAGATAAAACATAAAAAATGCTGGATCTGATTTATATAATATATTTAGTTGCTGTATTTTATTTTATGATTATGTATTAGTTTTGTAGTATATTGCAGTAGACTTCTCATTCTGGAAAGTGCGCTGCAGGGAAAGTTAATGTTAAATTAGCGAGAGCCCTCTCTCTAAACTCCATTCTCATTCTAGATTCAATATAGGTACACATTTCCTATTATTGGTTACTCCGCCCGCCAGTATTGTTTTAGACCAGTGTTTCCCTAGTGATCAAAATAAAATATAAAATTTTGTTATAAAGAAAGTTTATGCTCAAAAATATTTATTAGAATTTTTATTTTTATAAATTAAGTTTCGTAATAGTATATTGTGTATCTAGTGTGCTAAATACATCTTTATACGTCAGGCGCGATATTTTCAGCACAAGTAGTAGGCGAGCACACTCGAGCCTGGGCGAGTAATTTGAGTAATTTTCTTTCTGAAAGTTTGGGAACCTATGTTATAGACGGAGAGCTGGCGACGTTTTTTCTCAAATATCTACATAAGGCAAAATAATATTGAAAATACTTGAATACGTACTCCCCATTTGAGAATCTGTAAGTCTAGCAGCCTTTCTCCCTTGAGTTTTAGGTGGCAGGTAGAAATTAGACAGGTAAAATATGAATTTTTCATGTATCTAATAATGCAACACTTTTTTTTATTCTATGTATATTAATGAGTAATAATTTAGAATACATAAAATAACATTGCCTGCACTCGATTGATCATTCTTATTTTATTTATTGTAGATTATAGACGCGTCGACATCTCAGGTCATTAGCGTCTTTCAACTACACTAAATAACAACTAGGTAACTTAAAACTAAAAAAAAACATCACAGAACATCCATGAGCGCAGGTGGGATTCGAACCCACGACAGTCTAGTCTAGAGGCTGCGGTACCAAGTACGCTATCCACTATGCTACACTGCCCTCGATTGATCATTCTTATCATGTCGCGCTAGACTTATTTATAATTAAAAACTTTTTTTATGTATCTACGCAAGGTCTGGTATATTTTTTTTACATAAAGGGCTTGAGAATAGCCGAGAGTGTAGCGGCGCTGTTGTTTACATGGCGTTGCTATGGTTCCTCTATTACAAGTCCCCAGTTCTCGGGTTCTAGCCCGAGAGCTGGTAAAAGTGTCAATTGGATTTTCAATTTATTATTAAAAAAAAAAATAATGAATTGAAAATATGAATTGGTGCTAGGCCCAAATAACCTTAGCTGTTGGTGGTCTTTAAAACACAATTTAATATTCTCAGTAAATAAATTGTATTTCTAAAATGCCAGATCAAAATTTTGACGCTAACACTTCGAAAAAATTTATTGAAAATCTACTACCTATTTCTAATAAAAAATATAACAAACGAAATGTAGATGGTACCGTGGTGACAAAATTGTTTAAAGATTACAACATTGACTCAATAATACAATTAATTAATTAAAAAATAATGTTACATTATTGCATGGAAAATTTCTCTAATTTCTACCTGCCACCTAAAACGCAAGAGAGAAAGGCTGCCAGACTTACAGATTCTTGAAATGGGGCGAACACGTATAAAAAATCACCTGTACAATAACAATTTCAATAATTTCTTTAAGGCAGCGACTCGTGAAAAAAACGGGGGGAATGAGAACATGGGGAAGTTTTATTTTGTCGTTCATCATTTTAAAGATGTCTTGTTATTTGGTTTTTATCTCGAGCTCTCGTATTTCAATTAGTAAGAATGTGTATATAACTGCTTTGTAAGTTAATTTTATATATGGCTTCGGTAGGCAGTGTGGCGTGTAAAGTCGAATTATCGTAAAAAGAGGACAATTTAAATAAAGACATATGTCCTTTGCCTTGAAGTAAGTCTTTACATAATATAGCGACATAGAGCAAATACAAGATATGTCGCTGATGCGTTCGTAAAAATTTAAGTTAATTATATTTTTAGAGTTAGCTTGATGACAGGTTCAGATGACATATTTCATAATGAAATTTAAAAATGACTGGTAATGGTATCAGAGACGAGGCAAAGAATAAAACAGTGTAATATAATTACGAATGCAGTTTTCTGTTTTCTTCAAGACCTTGAAATCAAAATTAATTTAATTCCAATTAATGATTTTAAAATATTGCTATTGAAATATTTAGTAAACAAGTAGATATTATTTTAATAAAAAAAACACCTATATTTTATTCAAAATTATACCTTTTGTCATTGAACTGACAAATTTTCAAATTTGAAAATCTTTTAAGATTTCACAGAACTAAGATCTAAACGTTCACCAAACAACGTAGCAAGTATTATTATTTTATTCTTTGGCTTGTTTCGAGTGCGATTACTAAATCATTGATCAAAGTGATTTTATATTTTTAATAAAAAATAATTGGTTAAGCTATAACAAACGAGCCAGGATAGCAAGGTCTTCTTACCCTATATTTCTAGTGTGCTCTAGATGTAATTACGATAACGTTGTATTGCATAATATACCGCTTACCATAAATAAGTAATTAGGGACACCGCTATCCAGTCTCTATCGATTATCTCTTAATGCCTATTCGATACATGGTTATGAAGCTTTAAGGCAAATTTTAAAAGTTTATAGATAATACTGTTATTTAACAATATAAATAATGTCGAATTTGTAAGGAGTCTATAAATTAGCTTTTCCCCGCGTCATTTCCCACGTGACCGTCGATTTTGCCTATAAGTTAATGTCGGAAACTATACTATCTTAGTATCTACCTTAAACTTTTGATATTAATTAAGGGTGTACCAAATTGCATCAAATTCGGCTCAATCGCTTTCGCGTGATGTCCTAATATACAAAAATAAAAACTAATAACAATCAAACATGAACTATTTATTAACACGCTTATATTAGCTTCACCTGTATGTTTGCGAGCTTGCGGGCTTGCGTGCGTGCGGGCTTGCGTGCGTGCTTGCTTGTTTGTCAGTTTGTAACCGACTTCTTTGAACTCGATTTTGACCAACTTTGAACGGTCAGATTTAGTTTAAACTTTGCACACTTATCAAGGACCGACGACAATACAATAATTCCATAAGTTTGTCCCATTATCCTGACCAGGATCTCCAGGACTAAAAAAAAAGCAAAAAACTTCAGATTGAACTAAAACTTTGCACACTTATCAAGGACCGATTACAATACAATAATTCCATAAGTTTGTCCCATTATCCTAACCAGGATCTCCAGGACTAAAAAAAAAAAAGCAAAAAACTTCAGATTGAACTGAAACTTTGCACACTTATCAAGGACCGATTACAATACAATAATTCCATAAACTTGTCCCATTATCCTGACCAGAATCTCCAGAACTAAAAAGCAAAAATAAATTATAATTTAAAAAAACTAAAAAAAACGCTTTAATGAACTAAAAATTAAAAAATAATTAATTTTATTGTAAAAAAGCGTGGGGTAGTATGAAAATATGATACAAAGCACCCCACGCTTTTTTACAATAAAATTAATTATTTTTTACTTTGTAGTTCATTAAAGCGTGTTTTTTAGTTTTTTTAAATTATAATTTATATTTTTCAAAAAGCCTCAATTGAAAATTTTTTTCGGTAACATTTTAGTGTCGGTTTTCTCTGTTTTTTAACGTTGTTGAGAGAGAGATAAAGCGATTAAGTCGGGCCAATTTCAATTCGCATATAAGTATACTCGAAAACGTCAAAATGACTAACATAAATTTCACATGGATCTGACAGATCTACAATTTTTGCGGCTTTTTTGCGCGCCCAAATTGCAGGTCCCTCAACTCAAATTGTCAATAGACTTGTGAAAAATAATATGCATGCATTTACTCGGAACTAAACACAACGAATGCAACGCGTGTGTTTTTCAGGATTGTATAGCTGTAACGTAAGTTGAAAAGATGAGTTGAAAACAAAACGGTTGAAAAGCCACGACGACTATGAAAAAGTAATATTAAGATGGATTTTAAGAGAAATAAGACGAAATGAAAACAAATGAATACTGCCAACATGGTGGAAAGAAGGGACAATGCATTATTGTTCTAGCTACGGGTTAATATTATTAATGTTCAACATGAAAAAATAACACATTTTTTGAAAATAATTAAGATGTAAATTCAGAATGAACCTCATTATAATAAATTTACTACATGCGAGAGCAACTACCGGTAGTTAGCCAAGATAAGCAAATATTGCTCCGTTGATTGCTGCATGATAATTTGATAAAATATGCAACGAGGACTTCGCATGACATTTTTAATAAAAATAATAATCTATTTGAAAAATATTCCACACCTAAAAAAGCTCTACACGGGGAAGGATTTAGATTTTTTTAAAACAAATAAATCACAATTTAGACCAAACGAGTAGTTTTAGGAAGCGAGAGCACTTAATTAGCATTCACAAGATGCTGACTTTAAATTTTAATGGAGGCAGACGTGACGTTGGACTTTTTTTTCTGCGTCCGCCAAGAAGTTCTAGTTTCTGTATCACTTAACAGTCATAAGATGGTACTGGCTATTAAGTTCTCTCAATAATTCCAGATAAAAGTTGACATGATTGCTTATAGAAGTTCATGGCCGATAACCTTTATAACTATACTATAAGTATGCTTAATTTACCCTAATTTTCTAAGATTCCTCAGCATGTGTTTTTAAAAAATAAAGATTTGTTTCTACTGACAAACACGATTTGTTTCGGACAAGTTTCTGAATTTTTTCGTTACTCATGCGCTATATATGACTAATTGGAAACTAGTCTCAAACTTGTTTGCTGGAACAGCTGACGTGGTGTTAACAGCAGATATGCCAAAAACAAAACCTCGAAAACTTTCATCGGGCCTTCCACAGTTCTCCTACACTAAATGCGTTACCGTTAAACAGAACGTAAGTAAAAATTCACTTTTTTAACTGACTTCAAAAAAAGGAGGTGGTTCTCAATTCGGTTGTATTTTTTTTATGTTTGTTACCTCAGAACTCCGTCATTTATAAACCGATTTGGAATTTTTTTTTAATGGATAGTGTATAACCTCGAAGTTGGTTCCATATAAATTTTACTTAAATCGGTTCAGTAGTTCGGCTGATTTTAATAAAAGTGAGTAGCGGCGTGTGATTCCTTTAAGGTAAATGTTACTTTTTGACACATCACACAGCGTAAGAAATCGGTTTAATATAAAGTACAAAATGAGCAACGGCGTGTGATTCCTTTAACTAATAAGTAAAAAATAAAAAACTTTTTAACCAACAAAAAAACGTCCTTCAAAAAGCCACAAAAAAGAGGAAAATAATAAAACTTTGAGTTCTACGCCATTTTAATAAAATATGAAGTCGGTTAAAAAGTGCTAATTTAATAATTAATATCTACTTTTTAACCGACTTCGGCCCGTATTCACCGAGCCTAGTTAGTTATTTATTCCGTTGATTTATTCCCCTGGTAACTATCACACGGAATAAATAGTGATAATTCAAATTACCAAACATAGTTAAGTTTACTGCAGGTATAAATCGTAAGAATAGCTATCCTGTCCAATTTCAAGGGTATAAATATTTATCCGCCTAGTTAAATAGGGTGTGCACGAAATGCATAAATTACTTTATGGCCTGGCGACCTTTTCAGGTAAATATTAATTTCATATCTTACAGGTAAAGGTTTTTGTCAGTAAAATATGTCAATATTCACCATTTTACATTATTGATAGATGCGCCATCGGTCGGATCTTTGGTAAACGTGCTTTATTTGACAAAATCTGCAAGGCGTATAGTATATAGTAAATTTTTACCTGCAGTTACTATTCTATCGAATGAATTGCTTGGTGAATAGAAAGTTTATTTTATTCCAAGGAATAAATTTATTCTAAGGTTAGTAACTTCTATCTTTAACAGTGTTTGGTGAATACGGGCCTTCATATTTTATTAAAATGGCGCAGACCTCAAAGTTTTATCATTTTCCTCTTTTTTGTGGCTTTTTGAAAAAAGTTTTTTTTGTTAAAAAGTTTTTTATGTTATTAAAAAATTATAGATTAATAATGGAGTATGTTTGGTAATTAAATAAATTCACTGTATGTGAAACAGCACAAATGGTCAACTCTGGAAAAGAAACAAGTAGGTACCTATGGCTTAAAGCGAATGCGAATGTTATAATTTTAAATATTAACACAGAAGAGCGCTATCCAATCTCCGATGGTCGGAAAGCATGTATAAAAAATGCATACACCAAGAATACATGTATAAGATTTAGCTATATTCCACTGGAATACACTGTGTATATCTCTTAGTATAAAATGTGATAGAACGTTAGAATTTTCATATGAATTATTACCGGAATACCATCTTTTGAATAATGGGCAGATAATGTTCCATGCATGCATTATACAAGGATGACTGCTGCCATGTGCGTGCTGACTGTACCACACTAAACTCAGGGATGCGTTCGCACGGCAATGTCGAAAGGGGCTTTTTTTAAAGAAAAGAAATAAACCCACTAGTAGAGCTGCAGAAGATACTTTGTATTAAAGTATCTATAAAAAAATTTAATTTTTTTTATAAGAAAAGCTATAAGCTTTTATTTAAAAAATGTAGGAACTAAAAATCAAAAAATAATTTTCATACATCTGGTTTTTAGTTCCTACATTTTTATAAGAAAAGCTATAAGCTTTTATTTAAAAAATGTAGGAACTAAAAATCAAAAAATAATTTTCATACATCTGGAAACTAAAAGCTTTGGGGCGGTCTCATAACACTAATGCATATTTACTTTGCTCAGTTGACCACCCCAAAGGTTTTTGTTTCCAGATGTACGAAAATAATTTTAATTTTTACTTTGTAGTCTTTATCAGCAAATAAAAGTCTCATACTTTCCATACTGCTGTCACACTAAAAAGGATAAACATGGCGGAAATATACCATGTGACGTGGAACAACCGATCAATTTCTTCTCTATGCTTGTTACTAGAGTTACTATAATCTCTTTTAAGAGTTTGAACATACTTAACCCCGTATGTCCAAACTCTTAAAAGAGATTATAGTAACTCTAGTAACAAGCATAGAGAAGAAATTGACAAGTGACATTCTTGACAAATATAAATATAGACTATTTGATTTACATTGGATTCAAGTTATATCAAATAGTAGATTAGTCCATAAAAACCATGATAACATTTTTTTTTTGATAGTAAATAATGTTACACAAATAATCAATTTTTTTTCAATATTATAATAACTTAAAAACCATTACCACGCTTTTGTATAGATTTCTGAGTTAGCCTGCATTTTCTTTAACTTAAATCCAATATAAATCGAATGGACCTATATGATTCAGGGTACTTGAAACCAATGTTAATTAAATAGAAACATTTAACATGTAAAATCAATATGTTAGTAGAGATCAAACGCACTGTATACATTAAGTATATAAATAGTAAAAAAAGACAATATGCCCCCTTTAAAAATGGCTTTATATCTCTGTAAAATATATTACGCAAATATAACATGTACTAAAAGTAAAAAATCTGTTGAAGTACACCCCTTAATATTAAGAAATATAAAATTCGCACCGTCATTTTTATGAAATGATTTTTCATATAATAAAAAATCGGGCCGTTCATTTTGAACGCAGTCCTACTGGTGGTGGTGGTGGGATTGTTATAAATAGGGGTGGAGGCGCTGTTGAGGCCAAACGGCTTGTGAAATGTTAAGTGGTTTGTTTTTACGTACATGTAAGGTACACGACACAACGTCCGGCCAAAACTCATTTTTTAAAACTGTATTTACATATTTTTATCTAAATTATACCTTATCAGTACATAATTTAATTATTTATGTAATGTAGTGGTGATATATAATTCTCGACGAATCAGATAAAAAAAATAAAATCAAGTCAGTATAATCAGCAGTCATAATAATTAATTATCGTTGATGTAATTACGTCTAAACACCCTTTAATAGAAAAATATTTTTTTCCATATCGCCATTATAAAATAGTTGCGTTACTGTACCGGCCTGTAATGGGTCACTTAACTGGTGTGTTGAAAGTGTTTTTTGAAAGTAAAATTCAATATTTATTTAATGTAAATTCAACAGTAACTTAATGTTTTTCAATTTATTATTTTTTGCCATACCCACTACAAAATAGCTACTTTCGATATATGTATAGCGGCCCTTAATGAGACATTTAATAGGCAGGTATGCGAAAAATGTTTTATTTTCCGCCCTAGCACAGAAAATAACGGTTGCCACAGCAACTTCTGTTTATTCGCTCTATATGCCTGCGTACGCTTGCGTGCGCCTGTCATTACTTACTTGCACGAACTTCGCGGTACACTGTGGAAGGAAAGATGACGACGCAAATGAACTGTCAGAATTTTTTAAAAATGACGTAAAAAGTAGGTATTTTGTAGTGGGTATGGCAAAAAATACTATATAATATATCTTGTAAGTTGTACGTAATGGTATTGCGGCCCGTGTGACGGTGAAAACTCGCTATCGCTCGTTTTTACATAATGTCATCACTCGCCGTAATATGCCCCATTACGTATCTAGACATACAATATATTATTTAATAATAAGGAAAAAACCAAATATTTCATATTCTCCAAGCTATGTCTCGAACTTTCGTGTAGCAACTCATAGCGTAACGCTTTAGGCCACACGGCTACTGAACAACTTGCAAGACACACCATAACACATAACGAGTACACGTTACATTGCTAAAGCGTGTATAAACTAGCAAGGACTACAATATATACGTGCCTATAACAAGCGAAGTTGATTGTGTGATTGTGAACTGTCAAAAATTTTAAAAATACTGAAAATTAAATGAAAAAACAGCTACTTTATATTATAGGTGTTGTAAAAAATATCATATATATCTCGTGCGTAATGATATTATGACTCGTGTGACTGTTAAAACTCGTTATCACTCGTTTTAACATAACATCAGTAATATACCTCATAATGAGTGCACTATAAATACAATCTACTACCAGTGCTCGGCCGCTAGTGCTTAGCGTGCGCTAAACTCGCTGTAAGTTTGAATCAGAAAACATTTATTAACTTCCCATTGGAAGTTATTGTAATGGGTCCGAAAATCGAAATCAAAATTTATAACAAATTTTTATGTTTCAAGGTCACTACACTATTTTTACACTATTTTTAGAAAGATGCTGTGTGTGTGTACGTATGCGCGCACGTACGTACGTATGTGTCCATTTCTTTCTAAGACGAAATCTCGAGAACAAAAAATGACATCGACTACGTTAGGGTGCAAATCGACGCGTATTAACGTAAATATGATCTGAAAGAAATTTTTTCAAAATCGGTTCAGCCGTTCTTTTTTCTTAACCAAATAGACTCCAAAAAGTAGATATTACACAATATCTCGCGAATAAAAAAATATATCGACTTCGTAAGGGTGTCAATCGAGGCGTGTTAAGGTCATTTTGATCCGACATAAATTTTATAAAAATCGGTTCTGCCGATTTTTTTTTTTTATTATTGTTAAAAATAAATAATAATTATATTTTAATGATTAAAATGATTACTTTTCTGTGTAATATCTAATTTAATTATTATTATTAAATATTTATCAAACTGGGAAGTTCGTCGTGTGGATCTCAAGGGTCGCACTTTAGTTCTAATAAACGGCCCACTTCACGGCTTGTTTTGATATTTTTTTCTGACAGAATAATTTTCCCTGACATATACGATTTCATTGAACTTTAAAAAAATCCCTAACTTTTCCAGGGGTTTCCAGGTATGTGGCCATCCTACATTGTTATTTATACGTGTGCATAATAATAATGACTCAAAATTACAATGATGTTTTATAATTCATTAATGAATGAATAACAAAAAAGATCGCTATTTATCAAAAAATCTCTACTGACCCTTGGATAGCAATTCCTTATAAAACATTAAAATATACATGCAAAATATACATTATTCCATGAATAGTTTTGTGTTCACTTTAAGTATGTATACTGGAAAATATGCATTTGGAATATTAATGTTTTCAAGAGATTACCGTAGTGTAAAATATGTACATATAAACTCTATATACAGTACGTCCCAGAGTACAAGCAAGTTACGATTTCCTATATAAATCTACTATTAATAACCGTCTGATTTCATCATAATGTTACTTGAAGTGATTAAATTATCTCCATAGTGAGCGCCTATGAGCGCTGAACAGGGAGGAAGTCTCGAAAAAACAAAATCAATTCAGTGAAAAGCCACTAACTTCTAGGGCTCTAAAATCTCTCTCTCTCTCTCTTCCCTTTCTCTCTCTCTCTTCCCTTTCTCTCTCTCTTTCTCTCCCCCCCTCTCTCTCCCCCCTCTCTCTCTCTCCTTCTCTTTCTCTTTCTCTCTCTCTTTCTTTCTCTCTCTCTCTCTCTTTCTTTCTTTCTTTCTCTCTCTCTCTTTCTCTTTCTGTCTCTCTCTCTCTTTCTCTCTCTCTTATATTTATCAACACAGATATGATACTATACGATTAAAGTACAGATATACATAGTGAGAGTACCGATATGTATGGTGGAAAAACGGGTATATATGGCGGAAGTACGGGTTTACGTTGTTGAAGCAGATATACATGGTGGAAGGTATGGGCATATTTACTTGCTATTTGGTTTTAAATTTTGACCCAACTAAATCAATGTTATCCAGTTCATATTAATCCAGCAATAACAGTAAAATTTCCCATTTGACGCAAGGTGTCTCCCTTTAAATTAAAAAGTTATCGATAGCACAGATAAATGATCAGGTTATCAAAGATATTAAAATTTAAATTTCAAAAAAAATACACAAGTTTGCATTTTTTCCTTCACATAATATAACAATAATATAATTCTTCAATTTGTGTATATAATATAAAAAAGGGTCAACAAAGTATGTTACGTATTCAAAAAATATTGTTGCAAATTATACTTACAAACATATTTCAATTGCAACAATCGTTTAGTAATGAATGATGATAAAACCTCTATTGTCCTCTTCAGTGCCTCAAAACATAATCCTCTGAAGTCTTCCGTTCAATTTCTCTAATAATGCAAAATTTCTAGGCATATTCCTGGATAAACAACTTTCTATGCATGATCACGCTGAATTTGTGTGCAAAAAACTTAATTATCACCTATACTGCATTCGCTTCTTAAAGCAAAACTGTGACATTAAAACATTAATTAATGTGTATTACGCATTTGTGTATTCTCTCTTAAGCTACAACATTGCGATTTGGGGTAATAACAGCCAGTGTAATCGAATTTTTATTTTGCAAAAACGCATTATTAGAGCAATCTTCAATATTGGTCGCAGGGTCTCATGTCGCACCTTTTTCGTTAAAAATAATCTGCTGACTTTCACGTGCATTTATATATATGGAATTTGTAAATTTATTAAACAGAATATATCTGACCTTACCTTTGTTAGCACTGTTCACAGTCACCAAACGCGTCAAAACAATGAGATATATATCCAAAACTACCGACTATCATTGTACGGCAGAGGACCACTTGGTTCTGGGTGTAAAATTTACAACAGACTGCCTATATCAATTCGAGACAGCAATTTTAGCTCTTTTAAACGCACATTGAAAAATTTCCTGATTGTGAATTGCTTTTATGATTTGAAAGAATTTTATGATTTCAATTAACATACACTTATTTTGACTTGTCACAAACATTCTGTCAGTGTCGACTGTGATCAAATAAATATCTATCTATCTATCTATCAATACATTTTTCATTTTCTTTTTGTAATAGTGGGGCATTTTTTCATTCTGCCTGTTAATTGATCAAAGAATATTAAGTAATTTTCACTTCTGTAATATGAAGTGTAAATTTCACGATCTTATAAGTAATCTAAATTTTACTGTATAACCTTTGAATATTACATAAGAAGTTACACACCATAAAAAATGTTTTAATGAAAAAGGCAGCCAAATTACCTAATTATTTTTGAATTATTAGAAAAAATCATTTGTTTATCAACCTGTGTCGCAGTCGGGATTCAAATCCGAATCTTTCCGCTTTCGCGGCGGAATGAGTTATCAATTACTCGACGATGACACGATTAATAATCTAATTTATTTCTAATATAAACATTTTGTCAAACAAATTTCAGTTCATGTGAGAGTTTTTTTATATTAATATAATTGTACAAACGAACGATCTTATGTGCGAGAGCGCTCAACATGAATAGAATGAAAGAAATCCTGACTATGACATAGGTTAATTGATAAACAAGTGATTTTTTTAATAATGAAAAAATAATTATGTAATTTGGCTATCTTTTCCAATGAAAAAATCCTTATATAATAAAAACAGCCGTATTAAACTCATATTTAATACAATTGTTCATATATTAATTGCTGTAATTTAAAGTAGAGGTAATTCAATATAAATTGTCGAAGAGAAAATCTTCTTAGCTTAAGAACTAAGAAAGCCGGCGATACTAATGTTTCCAATTTGCATTTATTAATGGGAGAAAATCTCCCGACACGTAAGCAATAAATGCAAATTTGAAACATCAGTATCTCCAGTTTTCTTGATTGTTAAGCCAAGAATATTTTATCTTCGAAATTTCACATTGACATACCTTTTTTATATGGAAATTTTTGATATCCTGCATGTACTCTGGAACACACTGTATATAATAAACAGTATATATGCTATTTCCTTTACGCTTGTGACTTCTAAATCTCTCCTGTGCTCACGCAAACTAATAATTATTCATTGCTGTACAGGTGGTTGAGATTATAATTAGATATTAATAACAGAAACACTAAATGACGTATTACAGTCTGACGATAAATCTTACAAAAACGGATACGCTTCCTACTAAGGCGGCCTACATTTCTTATTTCGCATGAATGAACATTGTACTGTCATAATAACTCACGAGGTTTTCGAATTTGCCATTGTTTCACATGAGTTTCTACTCATGAACATACTGAAACAACCCACTAGAATATTAAGTGAATGTTTAATTTGAAAGCATTTTTACACATGACTCAATATTGTTTGATATGATTGTTGCAGGTAACATTTAATATGACTTTAATTTTATACACTGATTATGGGTTGCAGAAAGCATTGTCAAAAAATCTGATTGACATATGACCTTAGATTGTGATCATATAATTACAGTTTTTATACAGTCTAATGTCGTTGTCAAACTCTCGTGACTAGACCATTAGATTGTACTCACACAAAAACAAATGATTGATCTACATAGAAATCATGATTGCACGTGACTCAATGTTATTTAAAAATTAAACATTTAATATGACTTTGTGCACTGAACGTACTGAAATTATCTACTTTAAATTCGTAATCATATACACTCAACAGTTTGATAATTTTTGATATAAAAGGTTTTTGGTTTGGCAGCCAAAAATATATATTTATTTATTGTTCTATGTATTTAAAAAATTGTAGAAGTTGTCAACAAAATACATAGAAGAATAAATAAATATCTATTTTTGACTGCCAATCCACAAAAACTTTTATTATTACAAACTTCAGCCGTATTAAAAAATTGTCTACACTAATATACATTGGACAAACTGAAACGAAAGATTGTTTAAATCGAAATCATGTGTCCACTCGACTCAAGTATTTATTTTCTTAGCAGGCTGATGATTTGGCTTTTATTAAAGAAAGATATCGAATCATTATTTTTCATAACTTCTTAAGTCTCTTAAATATTGAAATGATTTCTGTTCAGATTTCTAATTTCTAAATCCTTTACCAATTTTCGTTCTTTACTTCTATTCTTTCACTCACTCAACACTTTAACTGAACAATGAAAAGATTTCTGTTTATTTGTATATAATTTTGTTTAATTCAACATATTAATAGGAATAATTAAATATGATTATTATCAGTGCATTAATAGAATATATTTAATAAATTTAGGTATATACCTATCTATATCATATTATGTTTTTTTTTAGATAAATCCGTTCATTTTTAGTGTATTTGCCATAATATGGCACATACACTATTGGCGTCGGTCGGATGGCGGGACCTAGGGGTCGGATCAAAATTTCTCGACGTTTTATACCCTCCTGAACAATTTGGCACCATTTTTGGAAATGTCTTTTTATATATGTATATATTATAGGGGGCTAATTTTAGTCGTATTTAGGGGGGCAATTAGCCCTTTTGTACATCCAGTAGATAGCGGTACAATTTTAAGTTCAATGCATTTTTTGTTTTATTATTAGATCATTGAGACGATTTTAACATGTAGATTGGTATTGATATTATGACGTCAGGTTGACTAGAGAACGTTTGGAAAACGAATTATAACAGAAATTAACATGACTGGCTACCTATCATCTCTATAAGTGCGTGAGACGAGAGTGTGTTTTTTTGATGTATAGAAGGGAGAACGCCTAAGAAAAATACAGATTATTCGTGTAAACTTTTGCAAGTCGGACAGACGAGGTCTGACGACCGTATCAGGCAGATCGTGCTGTTAAGCAATCAAAATTAAATGATGGAATAGCTGGCAAATAAAACACTTTTTATTTTGGGATTTTGGAGTTTGATTTGTGCTTTTCGTTTTGGAGCTATATTGTTTTTGGTTTGGAGTTTGGATTCTGCGTTGTTTCCTACTCCGATTCCTGTATTGATCGACCTTCCTAGTTTTCCTAATTCCCGAAAATTGATTTATTTTCCGTATTTCCATTGTTGGATTATTGTTATTCTAATTAGTTAGTTTACCGTGCAAACAATAAACCATAAAGGAGCCAAGCGCTTCTCCTATTAGGGATTATAAGTTGCTGCTTTTGGATTTCCGTGTGGTTGTGTTGATTCTGGAATACGGGAATAATTTAATTTATTCCAGAAATTTTGAAGATTGTGCAATTATTCCGAAATTTTTAATATTCGCTATCATAAGTGACGACGCATAAAGTATCCCAGAATCTTATCAAGTGCTTATCCCAGTGTGATAGATATGGTACTACAAGATATCCCGAAAATATTAAAGGATCAAATCTAATATTTTATGAACATTTTACATTTCTGAATGTCGACCACTTTGAGTAGTACTGGGTAAATTTTAGATATTTACGTCAGAATTAAAATGATTAATGTTGCGTCGATTGTATTCCTGTAGGATTTCTTGCACTACATTGGGAATTTTAGGGAATATTTTGAATCTTATTATGAATTAAGTTTGAATTCCACGTCGCCGGTCTCGCGATTTTAAAGTGTTTATGTCTCTCGTATGCTATGTATTTTCTTTTCAGGCTCCGGAATTTCTGTACAGGCCCGGATTAAGTGTGAAATAATGGTTAAAAATTAATTATGTGAATTTTGTTATCGTTCCGAATCGCTTCATTATTTATGAAGATTTTATGTTGAGAATTTCGCTATCGTTAGGTTATGGTCTCGCTATCGCTCGCTTACGTCACGCGACGTTTTGCGATTGAATAAGTAGATTGTTGTGAGGCTTCGAGGCCTATTGAATTAGGATTTTTGTCTCGATTGTTGGAAGTTCCGTAGGACCTGTGATTACAGGGCCGCCTTTTTATTTTTTTGGTATCTCGAATACTGTGTGTCTCGATATTGTGTTCGTAATCTGTGTTTTGTTGGTAGTTTAGGTTAAGTTATCGTGTGGTTTTGGCCTTTGAAATCACCTCGGATTTGTTTCTGTTTATCTTGCTAAAGAAGTAACAGCGTTAGGCCTGGGATTTAATATAACTGTGATTGTGGTTCTGGATTCTGTTCCGGAATATTTTTCGGATCTCTTTTGGCCAACGTGGTTATCCTTTTTTGAATTATCCCTAACTGTGACCACTCTCTACGTCTCAGTTTGGACGACCTGAGACTTACGCAGTGTGGCCCTATAAGTTCTGGCGCCCTTTGATCTCTCGGTCGGTATCTGGCCCACTAAGTAATTTTCCATCGAGGTCCGTCTCTGGTTAGGTGATACTAGTGTAGAGGTGACTTCAAATTTAAATTAAATTATTTTGACGCACGATTCATTGTGTGCGTTCACTTTTTGTGTTGTCCTAAGTGTCGAGTGGTAGGTGGTTGGGTTTTTTATTGCCCATTAAGGGCTTTTCTTGTATTTAAATTTTAGAGGCTGCTTCCCAAAACAAGTGCGATCGTAACTAGAAAATAATTTTTGTTTTTCGACCCATGACCCCGCGCCGTCGGTAGCTAGCCGCGCAACCGTTTAAATTCGGGTCTTTCAGAGCAAAAGCCTTTGCTATAATATATATATATTTGTGTGTACGGGCTATAACTTTCGAAAGAGTTAATTGATTTTGACGAAATTTGGTAGGCACGTTGGAATCCATCACCGCACGAAGCCTATTTAAAATGGGCCCAATCGGACCATTTTAAGGGTAGTTTTTAGGGGTAGAAAAATGTTTTTGGGCCCAAAAATAGCGAAAAAATTCTCAGAATTGTTTCAAAATTGAAATTTAACCTTTTAGTAAAGATCAAAATGTGCTGCTAAAATTTTAATAAAATCGGCCCGACAGGACCGGACTTACAAATTTTATGAAAACACCAGTTTGCGGATAGTGATTTACCTACTGAAGGGTGTACTTAATTTGGTACAGAGGTTGCATTGATAATAATATTGAAATTAAGAAAAAAAATATTATTTTAAGGGATGTATTAAGGGGTTAAATTTTTTATTTTGTTCAAAAACAAACTAAGTTTTACGTATTAAAGCCACAAGGCCTGTATAAGCAAATACACTATTGTCGGCAGGGTTTGGCACTGCGATCCGAGTTTTTTTTTTCTTGCTCTCGCTACTAATTCAGGTCTGTAACCTTCAGTAGCGAGTATGTTTCTACTTTGGAATTATTACTAATAATAATTATTTTTGTATTTATGTGGAAGCAAGTATATTTACTTACTTACTTACTATTGATATTAATTATTATTACTAATGTTTCGCATGACTTCATGAGCGTGTTTATATATTATCTACTATAATAACAAGAAAATGTTTAATTTAAAACCATGTCCTTTCATTTGACCAAATTATCTGCTGTTTCGCTAGATTGAACATATCGGAACTATCTACTATATTATTTAGGTAATACTTAATTTATCCTGTTCTCTTTTTAGAATAATGTTTCACATGCAGTTATATTGAAAAAAAAATTACTACAAATTAAGGGAATGTTCATTTCGAAATCATTTTTACAAATAATTTAAAACTGTTCTATTGTGTGCATTAAAACATCAAAATCGATTCATGTTTTTCATAAACATACGATTCCTGTCGATAGGATATAATATAACACGAGTAAAATATAATATAACGTCTTTTTCCAACAAGAACTGATATACAAAGATTCTTGTTTGTGTCAGCTAAAAATGTCTTGAAAATCGATGACACGCTGCATACAATATCGAGGTAGAAGTGAATTATTTCCCATAAAATATAGTATATACTATAAAATCAAATGAAAGCAGGAAATCAAATTTACGCCAACATTGTGCAATATACCAAAGCAACCTTCCTGTACATTATTCTCTCTACAAGAGAAAATATATCAAATGCATATTTTAAATTTTTACACAAAGCTGAAACGGAAATTGAGCTTGACATCTCCAAAGGTACGAAACTTCAACTTTCATGATGATATATATTGTGAACCACAAATTAATCTAAATCAAAAAAGCTACAAAGTGCGTCGCTCAGAATCATTTTCATCTTTTCTTTTTAACTTACACTCTAGAACTAAGCCCTCGAATGTGCATGGGGTTCGTGTGATATCCCTAAAGGAATGGCTATAATGTTATTATGCTCGTATAAAGTCACTTCGCTTTATCTCCAGTAGAAGTGGAGAAATGTTTTAACCAAGGGTCTCGGCATAGCATCTGAGCTTGATTATATTTAATTGGATTTATTATTCAATTTTACAACGCCAAAGACACGCGATCCGTTAATCTTAACGTGTCTTTTGTTCTGTGGCGTTGTGCTTTGATGTTTGACAACACACAAAATAACATACATTTGAAAATGTTACAGTCAAATAAATAAATGAAGGAAAAACAATAAGAGCATTCCAGTTTACTGTTTCGAAATCAAATTATCATCTACCATTTCGAATGGTGTTGGACTTAGTGAGCTACAACAGCAGCATAATTCTTCAGCATTATAATAATAACATTAACACATCATTGAGAAATATTAAGAAATATAATTTTTATTTATATTTCATTTCAAAATCACGGGTATAGAATATAGATAGTTTATTACAATATATGAATTCTTGAAATTCAATAATAAAAGAATCACATAAATAATAAATAAAAAAGGAATTTTCCAAATCGGTTTATAAATGACGGAGTTCTGAGGTAACAAACTTAAAAAAGGAAGAAAAAAAAGTAACCGAAATGAGAACCACCTCCTTTTTTTGAAGTCGGTTAAAAAGATATTTAGGGGTTGAAGTACATTTTTGAACCAGAAAACACCGAAAAAATTGACAGGGTTAATTTCAAAATCAAAATTTACTTTTAGTATAAATTTGCGTGTTCTAAAATTTTAGTAAAATCGACTAGACAGGGTAAAGTTTGGCACTGGGACCAGTATTTTATATATTATTACTAGCTTTTGGTCATAGCTTCGCTTAAGTGTCGATTTTACTGGCAGATTTGTTCGCATTAATGTCGGTTTTAGTAGATATTCCATCTTAACTCGAGGGCAACCGAGTAAAAACTATCCAATACATAAGAGATTAATGGGAACTTGGACCGTGGGTTGATTGAAACTCAGTTAAAGTTTTAATTCGCAACGTTTCGTCTATATTTTAGACTTCTTCAGGCTCTTAAAACATAACACGAGTATGTCAGTAATAATCTGTAGTCAATTCTTTCAAAAGAATTTTGAATATTATATTATCGCTGTAAATGAATGATGACTACAGATTATTACTGACATACTCGTGTTATGTTTTAAGAGCCTGAAGAAGTCTAAAATATAGACGAAACGTTGCGAATTAAAACTTTAACTGAGTTTCAATCAACCCACGGTCCAAGTTCCCATTAATCTCTTATATATAGTTACGATGGACATGACAACTAATTACATGAAAAACTATCCAATACTTTGTGTGCCAATTGATCGAAATCAAAGAGACCTAGATTGATCAGTAATCCTACTGATCAGTCTAGGTCTCTCTTTTAAAGACTCTAAGCCCAAAGATCAAGGGAAACAACGCAGATAAAGTGAGATCCTAACCAGTTTAAATAAAAAACTTTTTAACAAAAAAAAACTTCCTTCAAAAAAGCCACTAAAAAGGGGAAAATAATAAAATTTTGAGGTCTGCACCAATTTAATAAAATATGAAGTCGGTTAAAATGTATAGTACAGTAATTAATATTTACTTTTTAATCGACTTCATATTTTATTAAATTGGCGCACACCTCAAAATTTTATTAATTTCCTCTTTTTAGTGGCTTTTTTGAAGGATGTTTTTTTTTTGTTAAAAAGTTTTTATTTTTTTATTTTTTAGTGGCTTTACAATACGTAGTTTGCACGTTATTAACCAACTTCTGTCTTGATATTTGACATTTATCTTAACGATGTTACATCCCGTTACTCACTTTTTTATAAATCAGTCGAACTACTGAACCGATTTATGTAAAATGTATATGGGCTCAATCCGAAGGTATGCCCTATTAAATAAAATAATGATCATGAAAATCGATTCACAAATGCAGTAGAAATCGCGTAACATACACACAAAAAAATACAGTCGAACTGAGAACCATTTTTTAAGTCGGTTAAAAACTCAATATCTTTACGGTATTTCTCTATTAAATTTGGACAGTTATCTTCTACCGTCTTTCGTAATTATACTTGGTAAGAATTATAATTTGGTATACTTAATTATTATATTAAGTAATGCTGACTGGAACCAGTTCGTCATTTAAAATCATATTCCTCATTTGTTTGAGAATTTTTAGGCATTTATGTCACATGGTGACCGAATTTATATACGTTTAGGCTGGAATCCGGAAAATTACGATGTTATCTCGGAGGGAGCCTGGAAATATGCCCGTCAAACCCGGATGGGTGACAACCCTGCTGACAAGTATTCTGAGCTTGCGTTTTCTCGTTAAGGTATCATTCAAAATATCTGAAAAACCGTCAATAAAACGAAATTCAGACAGAAATCCTGTTATAATTTTACATATCAACATAACAACTGTTTTCGGGATATGTAGAATTTCAATGTTTATTAGAATTGACTTTAATAATAATTGACGTAATGCAATTAAAAAGTTAAAAATGAAACAACAGTAAATAATGGATATGATTCTGTATTTCTAGCTTTTAAAGCAAAATTCAGAGAAGTTTATTTTTAGTTATTTGTTAGTTCTCATACCGCAATCATGCAACATATTGTGGTTTTGGTTTGTAAACATTTTAAAATAGTTTCATTGTGTATTAAAATATAAATTTAATGTATTTTATGTGTTGAGTGCACATTCGAATTTCTGAAATTTTAACACCGACCGGCACGTAACACCATCATCGGACGAGTTTATAGAAGCACAAACTATAATATGTAAAGACCTTTATTCACCGAAGGAACAATGAAGAACCTTTTTGTTTCAGTTCCATATTTCTGAAAATGTTTCTCAATATTCCAGTAAGTTGTACAATGTTCCTCTATGTTTCCAATTATAGAAACTAAAAGTTACTAGTTGTTGTATATTTCCGTCTGAAGCGATAACATCAAAAGAAACTTCTTGTTGCCCTAGTAAAAACAGTGAATCGCCGATTGCGGTTTATATGCAACAAGCCTGTCTTCATCTGCGTCGTACTTTATGTTGACTGAATGAGTTAAACTCATTGAAGACAGCTTGTTCTCGCAACAATGCGAAACGTAAACAACCGGAAACAAAACTGAAATGCCAAGAGGCGACCGGTTTCAAAATACAGTATATTATAGTTCATATTTAGAAACATTTGAAGTCTTTAAATAGAAATGCTAATTCACCATCAATAAATATTCGGTCTATATTAATAAAATGGAGAAAAAATGAGCTAATTAAAATTTAATTTGCTTGATTTTATTTTATTTGAATCAGGTGAAGTTAGTAATATTAAGCAAATAATTTTTGGAGCATATAAACTTTTTTCATCATTTTTATTTGGCCCAATAATTATTTCCTTCGTGTAGCATTTGAATCAATAAATAAAGCAGAAGTGGTTTTCCAATTTCCAGCTTTTAAATACTTTTTTCGTTTGCATTCTCAAAAATGGATACTTCATCGTTGTATTCACCTGTTGTGTTTACTTTACATGTTGAGTGTCTGTAGTCTAGCAGTGGTGTTAGAATATTGACTCTCGCATGTAGTTGTTTTTCAGTGACAGAATGCTTTAAAGGGAGAAAGTCGATCGTTTGAAAATGTGTCACTGTGTGAGTAATGTCAACTCAGTCCGCCGCGTTAGTGGAAAGTTTAGAGTTAAAATCCCTACGGTGACATAGGTTGGAATATATGAATTTTTCCTGATTACAGCATTGTGTTACGTCATTGTTCTTCCTCAGGTGTTTTATATACTGTTTGCAGTCATTATGCATTCATTTAAATAAATACTTACCTTTATACTTACCAATTATCATGATATACGTACCTTACTATAAGTTCTCTATATTCTGCACTTTGTATTCTCAACTATTCATATGAGTATGTGGTTATGCGGATGACTGCTGTATGCGTATACTCTCTTTGTGTATGCATTCGCGTATGCATAAGTATGCGCATCTATTGCATTCTTTGATGCGCTACATACTCATACACTCCTATTCGCGCATATAGCCTTTGTAGCTGAGCGCCTGTTTTAAATAAAAAAAAAATTGTATGTTAGCTTTTCATGTGTGACAAACACGTTCCAGAATCGAAGGACCTATCTTAAACGGTTCTGCCAATACAGGTTGATTCACGACGTCGGTGACAAACGTTACAGGATGATTCCTATGAGTAATTCAAATAAAAATCTTCAAACAAACATGGGTCAAAGTTTTATACATGCAGGGTGTCTATAGATTTGGGGACTCATCAATATTGCCTATTAATTTCACAAATGTAAAATTCAGCAGTTTTTGAGTTATTCAAGTTTTTTCAGAATTTTTGACGGATGCAGACCTTTACCTAGAATTCGACATAGCCAAAATAGAAACCTTTTTCGAACTGAAATTTTGGAAATCGCTAGATAACAGACGGGCAAACCACTGTTTGTGTTAAAAAATTAATTTATTATACAGGGAGCTCAAAATAACGTACTCCTTTTACCTAACTTAATTCACGTGAAATTTTTGATTGTTAAATGCAACGACGTTGTTTTTACTGGAATTGTATTCTCTAGGATAATTACTAACATTTTCATAATGGGTTTTCTAGCTCTAAACATGATATTTTCGTATTTATTGCAACTTGAATATGATATTGCGCAATTTCCCCTTTCAAAGGAACTGTCGTAGTGTGCTATGAAATATTTTTAACCTTTAAAAGTTGAAAATAGTCTTTTTAAAACTCATGTCGACTAAGTAAATGTATCTATTAATTTTTCAAAAAAAAATGAGAAAAAAAGATTAATGATATCAACACAACACAACCAGTTTTAATACAAACATTGATTTGCTCGTCTGTTATCTAGCGATTCCCACAATTTCAGTTTGATAAAGGTTTCTGTTTAGGCTATGTCGAATTCTAGGTGTAGATCAGAGGTCTGCATAGGTACGTCAAAAATTTCGAAAAAACTTGAATAACTCAAACACTGCTAGATTTTCGAGCGTGACTTAACTTACAGTTTCTATTGCAGAATTCAAAAATCAATAATAAAAACAGGGTGCTACTTAATAAATAGCACACAAAACTGGCTATAGCTGTCCAACTTTATTTTTAATACTACGTTTCGGTCTGTTATAGGAGACCCTTTTCAAGCACTACTGATCTATACAAAGGGTCTCTTATAACAGACCGAAACGTAGTATTAAAAATAAAGTTGGACAACTATAGCCAGTTTTGTGTGTTTTATTAAAGTAATCTTTTTCGCTGTCGGTAGAAGCTAATAAGTGAACATAAGTTGATATTGCCACAAAATTATGGAAGACCCTATATAAAAAAAATATTTTTACAGTCGTATCTCTATCTACAGCTTTCATAAAAAGAATTTTTTAATATTTGTAAAACTAATGGGCAATATTGAGGTTTCCCCAAATCTATGTACATTGCATCCCTTTAGTATAATCCCAATCAATAATAAAAATATCGCGTTACCTTGCTAGAACGAATACAGATCGCCGTAAATGAAATAATGATATGCTGATACGTGTCTCGAGTGATCAGAGATTCACTCGTTCGACGTTGTCATCTTTGCATTCGTGTCGAAGGAGGACACTTCGAATAAAGCATTTTCAGACACATATTTTTTTAAATATTTTTATTTGAATTGTCATAGGAATCATCCTGTGAAATTTTTCCCCAACGTCATGAATAAAAATAAATGTTGAAAACCCTAACTTTAAAAAGCTGTATTTTAGAAAGGATGAACTTTTACATAATATAGATAAAATTATTGCGTTCAGTTGGCCTAAATTGTCCCATAAAGTAACTATAAGGGGTTATCGGTCGTTTTTACAGATATCCCGTAACATAGTTTCTTTTGCAGAATTGTCGCTACGGGCGATCAGTTATCGTGCAGTCAACACACACAATTACACAAAAAAAAACGTTGGACAACAAAATCGTATTTACAAATTATACGTATACCTACTCGTAATATACATAAAATATTGAATGGAATTTTCAAACGAAAATATGTACCTGCATGCTTACATAAAAATTAATAATTTGTTAAACAGGAACATTAAAAACACATTTGGCTTCATTTATAAGTCCATATAAAGTTGTTTAAATGTTCATTGAATTGTTTTTTCAATTAGCGAATAAAAAAGAATTTATGTCTGTTTTTTGACTGTAGGCCACTTATATATGGTAATTTATTATATGTACTATAACATAGCGTTTTAGGAAGTGTTGTACTTTTTTGTAAAAAACGTTTTAAGTTAATTGGGTTTTTTGTACAATCAATGATGTACTAAAAGCTAGAAAATAATATTATGGGTCATCAATCTGAGGCTTAGATCAGAGTAAAAAATAATCTTGGGGCGCATTTAGTAGAAAACTTTCTTTTGTTAGAGCTTGAACTCTTCTTTGACCTTAATATTGCAGTCAAATCGTTTGTTATATTAAATGCGCCCCATGATTTTATTTTAGTCTGATCAATGACCCATAATTATTTTCTAGCTTTTAGTACACAATCGATTGGATAATAAAACCGTTTAACATTAAAAGTGTTTATTTTTTTATTTTTAACATTTTAGTGTGCTTTATTTGCTTAGTCCAATTTTATTACATTTATTCAATCCACTGAAACGTTCGGGTAAATTCAAAAGTGAGGTTTGCACCCGGACGAAAGCCGGGCCGGTCAGCTAGTTACCATAATATTGCATTGTCATCCGAACTACACATGTGTGCAAAATTTCAACTCAATCGAATAACGGGAACTAAGTAAAAAATCGGTCGCAAAATTTGAAACACAGCCATATACGGAACGCGAAATTAAATAAAACCGTTTAATAAAATAGAACACAAAACGTCTTTATGACGTAAAAGACAAAAATATTTTTTATAGTTTGAGTTTTTGCAATCATTTAGATCTTATATTCAGTTCTATGATGCTCGTAGAACACTGCATGCTAATTCCATTATGATCTACCTATTTAAAGTTATACAGGGTGAGTTCGACCACCCGTATCAGTCGTTTTTTTCGAAAACGGTTAGTCGTAGAGAGTTGTGTCAAAAATTTGTATTATAAAAGCCCTAATAAACAATCGAATGGTGATAATTTTTTTTTCGGGAAGGTCGGCTCCCCTATTAGTTTGCTCCAGAATGACCAGAACTCCGGAATTATAAATATACGATAGGTCGAAAGTGGTATTGTTGAAAAGATCTTTAAAAAATTAGCAAGTTTTGTACGGTTTTTTTTTATTACTGCCACCCCTGTTAAGTAATATTTGTTTGAAATTACTAAATTAAAATGTCATAATAACGAACTTTTTAAAAGTCCGCATTTAAAATCTAGTTACCTATCTATATCGATCATTAAACACTGAAGAAGTACACTCACAGTATAACCAGAAGAGCTCAGTAGTATGTATCAAAGAGTAAATGGAAGACAGTTGAACACTTGTGACAATGTCTAAGGTTGCTAGATTTTTAATGCCGACTTCGATCGTTATTATGAAATTTTGATTTAATAATTTCAAACGATTGTTACTTAACAGGGGTGGAGTAATTAAATAATTTTTCCTACAAAACTTGCCTATTTTTTAAAGAGCTTTTCAACAGAACCACTTTCAACCTATCGTGCTTTCTAAAATTCCGGAGTTTTGAACATATAATAATTTATATTTATACTTATAGAAATTTACAGGGGTGGCAATAATAAAAAAAAATTCCTACAAAACTTGCTTATTTTTTAAAGATCTTTTCAACAATACCACTTTCGATCTATCATTACATTAATTATAATTCCGGAGTTCTGGACATTCTGGAGCAAACTAATAGGGAAGCCGACCTTCCCGGAAAAAAAAATTATCACCATTCGATTCTTTATTAGGGCTTTTATAATACAAATTTTTGACACAACTCTCTACGACTAACCGTTTTCGAAAAAACGACTGATACGGGTGGTCGAACTCACCCTGTATAATAATTCGTTTTTCTTAATAAATTACAAATAACTACGTTTAAGCGGTCAAAAAGGGGTGTAGAATTTTTTGACAAAAAGTTCATATCTCACAAACCGTTAAGGTGAGAGGTATTAAATTCATAATACTAACTCTTCTTTAAAAATAATAAAACCCATATTCGAGCATATTTTTTAAATTCAGCACCTAAGGGGGCAAAACAGGGGTGTAGGATTTTTTGACTAATCAACGCCGCGGCCAAACCGGTGAAGCTAGAAACTTGAAATTTGGACGGTAGGTTCCTTTTGTGACGTAAGCACCCACTAAAAAGGGATTTTCAAAATTCAACCCCTAAGGGGATCAAAAGAGGGTATATTTTTTCTGACAAATTGTTCATATCTCAAAAATGGTTAATGAGAGATATTGAATTCAACATACGAACTCTTCATTAAAAATAAGCAAATACATGTTTGACCCTTAAGAGGGTGAAAATTGGAATTAAGTATCTATACAAAATTGCCTTTTTCCAAAACAGTTCGAGTTAGAAACACGAAATTTGACTTGAGTATTCTTTGTTAAAATCGGAGAGATCGGTGTTCGACAAATTATTTATCGAAATCCGTGTCCTAAAGGGTGAACACGGAAGTGAAAACCTTTATGAAGGAACTGCTATATCTCTGAAATTGCTTAAGGTAAAAACGTATAACTAATCATAAATTCTAGCAGGCCCGGGTGAAACCGCACGAGACCGCTATCAGTTTAAAAATAATTCCGAAAAAATAAATAAGTTTTCATAATAGGGCAGATACTACTTAACGATTTTTGTTTCTACATCAACGAAAAATAAATTCGCTAGTTTTTATTTTTAATTAACACACACACAGATGTTGACATATACTATAAGAGTTACTAACTGGACTCACACATTTTTAACTTCCCATTGGAAGTTATTGTAATGGGTCCGAAAATCGAAATCAAAAAGGAAAAAAAATTTTATGTTTCAAGGTCACTACACTATTTTTACACTACTTTTAGAAAGATGTCTCTGTGTGTGTGTGTGTGTGTGTGTGTACGTACGTACGTACGTATGTATGTGTCCATTTCTTTCTAAGACGAAATCTCGAGAACGAAAAATGATATCGACTACGTTGGGGTGCCAATCGACGCGTATTAACGTAAATATGATCTGAAAGGAATTTTTTTAAAATCGGTTCAGCCGTTCTTTTTTCTTAACCAAATAACCTCCAAAAAAGTAGATTTTACACAATATCTCGCGAATAAAAAATTATATCGACTTCGTAAGGGTGTCAACCGAGACGTGTTAACGTCATTTTGATCCGACATAAATTTTATAAAAATCGGTTCAGCCGTTTTTTTTTTTTTAAATTATTGATGTTTTAATGATTAAAATGATTACTTTTCTGTGTAATATCTAATTTAATTATTATTATTAAATATTTATCAAACTGGGAAGTTCGTCGTGTGGACCTCAAGGGTCGCACTTTAGTCCTAATAAACCACCCACCTCACGGCTTGTTTATTTTCAAATAACTATTCCGCATAATATAGAGTATAGACTATAGAGCAAAGCTTCTATCATCGACTAGGTTATTAGTGGATATGATGTGATGATATGATTTATTAGCATGTCACTTAAGCTACAATGTTTGCAGATTAGAATTGTCAGGTACTTTAAAATATACCTTAAAAATGTGAAGATACACAAAACAATAATAATTACATAAAGTCATCCGCATAGGGTGACCAGACGTCACATGTCCCGGGGTTTGACAATTTTGGGAAGTGTCCCGGCTGCTACTCAAAATGCCCCGGTTTTTCTCACTTTTACGAAAATCTCGAAAACAAGTTGTGCCTAGGTATTTTATCTCGCTTTTATTCGTTTTTTTCTATTAGCAGCTCTGGCGCATTTCGCCAACGTCAGTAGATTCCGCTCTTTTGATTGGTTGTCTTGCCTGATGTCTAAAAAGATCCAATCAGAACAGCAGAAACTGGCAAGGTTCACTCCAAATTTCAAGCCGGTGTGAACAGGCTTACTGAGTAAATCTTAAACCAACAATGATCCCTTACCACAACGTATTCATCTAACAATTAAGAATGAAGAATTTCTATCAATCAGCAGATTATGCCATCATGATTGTTAGGCATATATAAGAAAAAATCGCAACCTGATAATTTGCCTCTTCTACGAAAAATCAGCAGTTCTGAAAAGTACCTACTTATATGTAAAATTTGTGCTTGTAAAAAATAAAGAAAGAAGAAAATTTAGTTCCTAACTTTGAAATTGACTTAATAATTAAAAAATGTTAACTCTCGCATGTATAATGATTCGACTGTTTAATAGCTGTACTATGCTTTGCAGTTTATTTAAATAGTCGACTCTGGCATGTAGTGTGTTTTCAACGTGAAATTGCTATATATAAGAAGAGATCGGTAACTCATCTAGTCGGAAACTGGGGGTTTCGGGTTCAAGTCCCGACAGTGGTCATTTGATTTTTTCTTAGATATAGCTCAAAAATCATGGCAGCTTAGCTGTCTGAGATATTTATTATTTTCACCTCTAATTGTTATGTGAATAATATGGTGTGGATATAAGGGGTTTTAAATCGATTGATTTTATCATATACCAATTAATAATTATACTTGATTCCTGAAAGAATTTTTTCACATTATTCCCTAAAAAACATTTGTCAACTCCAATGACGAGGGGGGGGGGGGTTAACCAATAAGTGTCCCGGTTTTTACTGTCGGGGCTGGTCATCCTACATCCGCATTATAGTAGGCTTTATCTATATGAAATCTATATCTAAGTTGAGTACCATTTCAAAATAGATAGGTACCTAAAGTTTGTACCATTATGTTTGTAAAGACAAATTGGGGTAGGTATATAATATTAAATAGGCCGAACTATGATTAACAAGCTAAGTATTTGATGTTAGATATCTAAGCTAACAATAGTTTTCCCTTCCCTGCTAAACTTCAGACTTTGGTGTAGTGACGTATAGTAACTCGATTATTAAAATGTTCTTTTAAGCAAATTTAAAGCTGCTGTCGCGCAACTTTTGACAATATAATAAAATTGAAACAACGAAAACTTAAACAAGTTTACATTTTAAATATTCAGACTTCGAAGAATTATTTTGTTTTGTCGAGCTAAATCAATTAAAAAGTAAAAGGAGGCTTTCAAGTAAACAAGCCAATACCAATGAACAGTGCACGTTTGTTCTGAAAACATTTTTTCTCTTGTTTATTTTTCGGTGTTGATTTTGACACAACATTCTAAAAATACGAAAATGATGTAGTTTCATATACAAATGAGTTTATGACAGGTATAAAAAATTTCAGAAATGGTTATGGACGTCGTATCTATTATATTATATTTTTAAACCTGCATATCGGAGACCAAAAATATTTAAGCGTGTCGAGTTTTTTCCTTGCTTGATTAATATTAAAGTCAATTACTTAATGTGCATTTTAAATGGTGATTTATTTACAAAAATGATGAACTACTTTCGTTTATTTCAATTAAATAGTAAATTATCATTTTTAGGCGCGATCTTAGCGAAGCTAGAAGCGCCTATATACACTCGCTTTGTCTGTACGTCTGTGAATCTGTGAATCTGTGAATCTGTCACGCTATTTTGTGTCACGCGTACAGCCCAAACGGATGAACCAATTTTCAAAAACTTTTTTTTGTTCGATTCCTCTCGGGGTCTATTTGATCCTAACGTCGCCCGATTTTTGAATTTTGGCCCCAGAGGGGAGCAAATTAGAAAAAACGGTGTTTTTTGCTTATAGTTTGCTCAATTTAGGTCAGATCAATTCGAAATCTGTCTTAAACGAAAGAGCAGAAAATTTTAGATAGATTTCATGTATAATATTGTGTCAAAACAGTTTTTTTATACAGATTTATATGATTATTAAACTAAATAAATGCGACTTTATCTAATAAATCGCGAACTTGTTTCGGTTGTCCTTGTCTGTTGCACACTGTGATATGGATATTGGAAGATAGCGTATGCTCTGTCTTATATTGCATTATTTTAATATAGTTATTCAATTTTTTGACTGCTGATGTTTGAATTTAAGTTTAAAAACCCTGGCCTACTGAGTTAAAATGACGTGTAACTAATTATTGACGTCGATCGGATGGCGAGACCTATAGTCCAAGATCCCAGTCACCCCAGACTTACGTGATTTTAGGAAAGATGAAATTTTTAGGATTGCTAGTATAACGGAAACTTAGAAAGGAATGGATACTCGCTAAGCTGAAAGCGGGGCCGTTTTACAGGTAGCAGGTATCAAAGGTGGAAAAAAATCATGCCAACTTACGTCATTTTAGGAAGGCTGAATTTTATATATATTAATAAGTATAATATTTAAAAATATTTCCCAATGAGCCAGACAAATCTGATGGGCCAAACATCCCCCCAGACTCGTTAAAAGTTCCACTATGCGAGGAAGCATATATGCGAGCGTACACAACGAAGCAGTGAGTGTAGCAGATATAAGCGCCGTTACAAGAGCTGGTAGATACAAGAATGTATCTCACCATTCTTTCAGTGCGCTGACTACTACGACTACTACAATCAACGTGTGACAACTGTCAAATGGCCGTTACAAGTTTCACAATGGATGTGACTAGTTTAATAAATGAAATTTTGCCAGTTTTTATTTAATTTGTTTTGAGTTTTTTCTAAGACGTATTCAGAAGTATTAGGTTCCATACGTAAATATTCAAAAAATCGGTTTGGGTAAAATTTTAATTCTTGGTATAAATGATGAAATACGCCATATTTAGAGCGTTTTCTATTAATAGGGTGGACATGATAGCTCCTACCCAAATTTGTATTTAAAATATACCACTTTGTAGCAGAAGAACACAAATATTCGTCTTCGCTATCTGACATTTCAAACGCGATTTAAGCTTGTAGCAATGCTAGTATCAAAGCTTCGTTGTGCAAACCTATAAAGTATAAGCGCTTATAATTTCAGCCACCATCTAAGTACCATACATGCTACCATCTAGAATCCCAGCTGCGTACTGCATGTACCTTTATGTCGAGAGGTGTGCTGCATATCCACTTATTGTTAGCTGCGGCGGGGCCCCTTGCAGCCAGTGGCCCTTGGCTTTTTGCCAGTCCTGCCACCTTGTAGTTACGCCACTGTTGCTTCTCAAATTGTAGACCCAAGCTCCCCAGTTTGTTTTACATTTTCTTCAATTTTAGTGTTCCGTATTTCAGAATGAAAAAACTGAACCCTTATAGGATCACTCTCGTGTCTGTGTCTGTCTGTCTGTCTGTCCGATCTCCCCCCCCCCTTATCTCCGAAACTCATGAGCCCTAAATTTTAAAAATAGGAAATATAATATGTCCTCACGCATAGTTTACAGGAAACGAAAATCCTAAGTCCTTAAGTTCCCATGGGAAACGGAAAATTAGGCATAGAGCTGTACCAAGTGTATCAAATAATTGCTTGTGCCTTGTTACACGTGGAGTAATGGTAACGCGTTCGCATGCCAACACGAAGAGCCGGATTCAAATCCAACTGGCGATACGTGATTTTTTTTAATATAATGTAAACATTTTGGAATTTTTCACTTTATTTTTTATTCTTGAAATATTCTATTAATATATTATTTTTTTTACTTGAAAAATATATTTTAATTTTTGATACGGAAAAAAGATCAAAATAAAATAGGTACCTAGTACTCGTATAAGTAAAAAAACTTTTTAAAAACAAATCTGATTTTTTTACCCCTACCTAACTCTTTATTTTTATTATTGTACGGAACCCTCAATGCGCGAGTCCGACTCGCACTTGATCGGTTTTAAATTGACTTGAATAATGCTCTCGCGCTTCCTCGAACAGCGGAACTTTTAACAACACACTAACTCCAGAGTAGCCACGAGTTGTAAGAGAGAGATATTCACGCGTCAGAGTGCATCTCACTTGTACTTATGCGCTTGAATAATGCTCTCGCACTTCCTCGCATAGTGGAACTTTTAACGAGTCTGGGGGGATGTTTGGCCCGTCACATTTGTCTGGCTTATTGGGAAATATTTTTAAATATTATACTTAATATATATAAAATTCAGCCTTCCTAAAATGACGTAAGTTGCCACATTTTTTTACAACTTTTAAAGTGTCTGTGAAAAGTTATGGCCCACAGGAAGTGTCTGGCAACTGTATATGTTTGTTTATAACAATATCATATATGAAATATGTAAAAACCAGCCTTCCAACTTTGACGTAAGTTTCATTTATTAAACTAGTCACATCCATTGTGAAACTTGTAACGGCCATTTGACAGTTGTCACACGTTGATTGTAGTAGTCGTAGTAGTCAGCGCACTGAAAGAATGGTGAGATACATTCTTGTATCTACCAGCTCTTGTAACGGCGCTTATATCTGCTACACTCACTGCTTCGTTGTGTACGCTCGCATATATGCTTCCTCGCATAGTGGAACTTTTAACGAGTCTGGGGGGATGTTTGGCCCATCAGATTTGTCTGGCTCATTGGGAAATATTTTTAAATATTATACTTATTAATATATATAAAATTCAGCCTTCCTAAAATGACGTAAGTTGGCATGATTTTTTTCCACCTTTGATACCTGCTACCTGTAAAACGGCACCGCTTTCAGCTTAGCGAGTATCCATTCCTTTCTAAGTTTATGTTATACTAGCAATCCTAAAAATTTTATCTTTCCTAAAATCACGTAAGTCTGGGGTGACTGGGATCTCACTCTACTAGGGATCGGACCAAAATTTCTCGACGTTCATACCTTCCCGAACAATTTTACTTTCTCTGTCTGTATGTCCCTTTGTACGCTTATAACTCGAAAACTACTTTTGAACTTTCACCCACTTCCTATGATCTGATTGAGTTGAAATTTTGCACACATGTGTAGCTCCGGTGACAATACAATATTATGGTAACTAGCTGACCGGTCCGGCTTTTGTCCGGGTGTAAATCGTACTTTTGAATTTTCACCCACTTCCTGTGATCCGATTGAGTTGAAATTTTGCACACATGTGTAGCTCCGGTGACAATACAATATTATGATAACTAGCTGACCGGCCCGGCTTTCGTCCGGGTGCAAATCGTACTTTTGAATTTTCACCCACTTCCTATGATCCGATTGAGTTGAAATTTTGCACACATATGTAGCTCCGGTGACAATACAATTTATGGTAACTAGCTGACCGGCCCGGCTTTCGTCCGGGTGTAAATCGTACTTTAGAATTTTCTCCCACTTCCCGTGATCCGATTGAGTTGAAATTTTGCACACATGTGTAGCTCCGGTGACAATACAATATTATGATAACTAGCTGACCGGCCCGGCTTTCGTCCGGGTGCAAATCGTACTTTTGAATTTTCACAGGCAAAAGGTCTTTCTCCGGTAACGTTTCAGTGGATCGGATAAATAATATCAGACTTAGGAAATAAAGCACACTAAAATATTAAAAATAAAAATAGATAAAAAACTTTTAAGTTAAACGGTTTTATAAATGTACTAAAAAGAAAAAAATAAAATTTAATTTAGGTTCACAAGTATAAAAGCGTGGGTCGTGACTATAATAAATTATCATAGAGTTTACGACCCACGCTTTTATACTTATGAACCTAAATTAAATATTATTTTTTTCTTTTTAAAACATTTATAAAACCGTTTAACTTAAAAGTTTTTTTACCTATTTTTATTTGAAGCTATGCTTCTTAACGCACGTTTCAGATGGGGACCTAAATGATAAAAAGTGAAACGTCACGTCACGAAGTAGTGTAACGTCACTTTTGTAAAAATTATCCGATCCTCTTGAAAATTAATATTTGAGAGTTTTATAGGACACAAAAAAATAAAATGGCGTCAGATTTCAAAATGGCGGCCATATGTACTTTTTTGTAAAAATTATCCGATTCTTTTGAAAATTAATATTTGAGAGTTTTATAGGACACAAAATAATAAAATGACATCAAATTTTTCAAAATGGCGGCCATATGAACTGTTTTGTAAAAATTATCCGATCCTTTTGAAAATTGATATTTGAGAGTTTCATAGGACACCAAAAAATAAAATGACGTCAGATTTTTCAAAATGGCGGCCACATGTACTCTGTTGTAAAAATCATCCGATCCTTTTGAAAATTGATATTTGAGAGTTTCATAGGACACAAAAAAATTAAATGGTGCCAGATTTCAAAATGGCGGCCATATGTACTTTTTTGTAAGAATTATCAGATCCTTTTGAAAATTGATATTTGAGAGTTTCATAGGACACAAAAAAATAAAATGACGTCAGATTTCAAAATGGCGGCCATTATAATTATATACTTTTTTGTAAAAATTATCCGATCCTTTTGAAAATTGATATTTGCGAGTTTTATAGGACACAAAAAAATAAAATAACGTCAGATTTCAAAATGGCGGAAATATGTAGTACCTACTCCTTTCTAAAAATTATACGATCCTTTTGAAAATTGATATTTGAGAGTTTCATAAGACACAAAAAAATAAAATGACGTCAGATTTCAAAATGGCGGCCGTATGTACATTTTTGTAAAAATTATCCGATCCTTTTGAAAATTGATATTTGAGGGTTTCATAGAACACAAAAAAATGAAATGACGTCAGATTTAAAAATGGCTGCCAAATGTACTTTTTTGTAAAAATTATCCGATGCCTTTGAAAATCGGTATTTGAGAGTTTCATAGGACACAAAAAAATAAAATGACATCAGATTTCAAAATGGCGGCAATATGTACTTTTTGTGTAAAAATTATCCGATCTTTTTGAAAATAGATATTGACGAGTTTTATAGAACGCAAAAAAATAAAATGACGTCATATTTTAAAATGGCGACCATAGGTAGGTATATACTTCTTTGTAAAAATTATCCGATCCTTTTGAAAATTGATATTTGAGAGTTTAATAAGACACAAAAAAATAAAATGGCGTCAGATTTCAAAATGGCAGTCAAATAATAACTTTTTAATTGTATTGTTTATATCTTTGATAAATTCGGTTTTATATACAATGCGTAAGAAGCATAGCTTCTGTCGGGTGTCTTACGACACCTCATGACTTTTTTTATTTAGCAGGTTCCGAGTTACGCTTAATAGTCAACCGTTGCTATGGAAAATTGTTTAAAAAATTCACTGTACTATTTTTTCTATGTAATCCAATACATATTTACATTAGGTCTTATGGCCATAGCCTACTACAAAATTGATCTTCTCGGTGTTATTTTTCCTATGTTCGGTAAAACCGTTTACACACAATACCTACATGAATATCGCGCCTTGTAATTCTTGAATTACTTGTATGCTCCAAAATTTTTAAATCAAAACACTATTTTTTTTTAAATCAATCAAGCATGAACGTACTTCATGCGCAGAGGGATCCATACATTTATTTATTTAGTATAGTAGATTATAGACGTTCGACAACTAATATCATTAGTATATTAATCACAAAAACATCTATGAGCGGAGGTAGTATCCGAATCCACAACAGTTTGAATCAAAGGCCAGCGCCTGGCACGGTAAGCATTACACCAGGCCGTCCCCGCGTTCCATACACCATTTCCAAAGGAAAACGACGCACAATATAAATAAATTTAATCCCCGGAAGAACACGTTTTAAATAAAAGGAGCCGTACGTTCACACTAAAAGGAATCCTTCATATTGAACGAAACATTCATGAACGGCACATCACTACTACCATCTCAGTGACTTATTTTGCGCTATGATCTTCGCTATAGTTTTCCTGTAATATTTACCAGCATTTTTATATACCTGATTTGTTTTAAAATTTTAAACCTATTACTTTAGACATAAGGGTGGGGGACATAATAACCTAAAAAATTGATCAAGAAAATGTGTAAGCATACCATATGATAAATAAATAAAATAATGATTTAAATTATGAACTTTAATGCCGCAGAGAACGAAACAATGGATAATCTTCTGATCGCAGTATATGTTTAACTGTTTAGGAGTTAGATGCAAAAAAAAGTAATTAGATGTATGTTTAAACTGTGAGGCGAGCACGCGAGCGTCATTGTCGCTGATGATGTTTCAAACTCGCAGACTAGATCATTGCTAACTCTACCTTGTCTAGTTATATTTGAAGTTTCAGTATTCGTGAAAAGACATCTGTACCGATTTTCTAAAAATAGTGATTATTCTAATTATGATACTCGTGCTGCGAGCAGTCTCTCAATTCCTTATCATAATACGTCATTGTTTGAGAAAAATGTAACTATGGCTGCTATAAAAGTATTTAAACATCTCCCAGATGATATTACTATATTGCAGCCTTTAAACAAATTTAAGGCTGAACTTTTTAAATATCTAATACCAACATTCGTTCTATTCAGTTGATGAATATTTTTGCGCATAGTCCTTGCATTCCAATTGACATATTCCATATTTTTTAAGTTTATGGAATATATTTATTATTTATTTATTTTTTATGGTAAAATTTCTCGACGTTTCATACACTACTGAGCAATTTAGCACCATTTTATATATTATAGGAATTTGGTAGTCACGTTGGAATCCATCACCGCACGAAGCCTATTTAAAATGAGCGGGATCGGACCATTTTAAGGGTTTTTTAGGGATTGAAAAGTATTTTTGAGCCCAAAAATACCGAAAAAATTCTCGGAATTGTTTCGAAATTAAAATGTAACCCTTTAGTGGAGATCAAAATGTGCTGCTAAAATTTTAATAAAATCGGTCTGACAGGATCGGACTTACAAATTTTATTAAACACTACTTTTGCAGATAGTGAATTTAGTTACTGAAGGGTGCATATAATTTGGCGCAGGTATTGTATGGATAAAATCCTCGTCGAATATTGAAATGTATTTTAGAGAGGTTATGATTAATGGTTTAAATTTTTGAAGCTATGCTTCTATAGGCGCGTTAGACGATTTCTGGCAGGGGGTAAACGTTCCGTCACGTCACGCTCATGTTATTAAAAGTATATTTATAGCTATGGCCAGCGGTGAAAGTAATATACTGGCGCACGCGCAGTGAGAGTTTTATAGGACACAAAAAAATAAAACGAGAAATAAGATGACGTCAGATTTCAAAATGGCGGCCATATGTACTTTTGTAAAAATTCTCCGATCTTTTTGAAAATTGATATTTGAGAGTTTTATAGGACACAAAAAAATAAAATGACGTCATATTTCAAAATCGCGCAAATATGTAGTACTCCTTTGTAAAAATTATCTCGAAATTATCCAATACTTTTGAAAATTGATATTTGAGAGTTTCATAAGACACAAAAAAATAAAATGACATCAGATTTCAAAATGGCGGCCGTATGTACATTTTTGTAAAAATTATCTGATCCTTTTGAAAATTGATATTTGAGAGTTTCATAGGACACAAAAAAATAAAATGACGTCAGATTTCAAATTGGCGGCCATATGTACTTTTATAAAAATTATCCTACCTTTTTGAAAATTGATATTTAAGAGTTTAATAGGACACAAAAAAATAAAATGGCGTCAGATTTCAAAATGGCGGCCATATGTATGTCTTTAGTAAAAATTATCCGATCTTTTTGAAAATTGATATTTAAGAGTTTTATAGGACACAAAAAAATAAAATGGCGTCAGATTTCAAAATGGCGGCCATATGTACTTTTGTAAAAATTATTCGATCTTTTTGAAAATTGATATTTAAGAGTTTTATAGAACACAAACACGTTCTTTGGTCGGCAGGTTTTGGATCTGTGACCCGAGATTTTATTTTTATTTATTTTATGAGCAATTTATTCAAAACTATACAATTTATCTATATATATTTTTTGAAATGGAAATACATCTTCCCAATAATAATGTCTGTGAATATACCGTGAATTTACCTATCACAATAGTCAACAATGTATCTTACTAAAGTTCACACGGCATTTCAAAAATTAAACGCGCTACCGGCAATCTATTTAATTCCAAAGTTAATAAGTCACTGAACCGTAATCGTTTTTATCATTTCAGTATTGCGCATTCCAAACAAATTCCAACGTATGTTTTAATATTCTTATTCACTGTAGACATAAAAATTAATGACCAATAAACTTATTTGGGTGAATGCCATATTTTTTATGACACATAAAATTTGGCATCTAGATACTTAAGTTGCTATAGGCTCTTAAAATTATGAAATCTTAATAATAATTAAATGATTTTGCAAAATTTGTTTTATTATCTGTTGAGAAAATAGAAGAGGGGGGAAGTCAAGCTTCGTTACGCAGCCGGCTGTTCAAACAATAATTGTTCATCACAGATAGCTACTAAACAATCTGGCCAAGTGCACCGTGCACCGAGGGTTTCATACAATAATAAAAATAAAAATAAGGAGTTAGGTAGGGGTGAAAAATTAACAGATTTATTTATTTAAGCTTGCTTTCAAAAGTTTTTTCTTATATTTTATTTTGTTCTTTCTAGTACCTATTTCACAAATTTTTCATATCCTATTTAAATAAATTAATTTTTAAAGTAAAAAACTATATTAACATAATATTTGATGAAAAAGAAACAAAAATAATTGCTATCCGAAACCCGCGATCGAACCAGGAACCTTTAGGTATTCAATCGAATGCTCTACCAACTGAGCCAGTCGAACGATAAGACTATAGTACAGTATACAAGTACGGCCGGAGTCAGTATTGCAGTAAAAAAATTTATTAAAATTAATTGATTATTTATTTCTAATTATTATTATTTGCCAGGATTCATGCCACAACAACACACAATCTGTGAAAACTTCAACTAGCTACCTCTCACACTTTGTAAGATAGAGCCTTGTGACATACGGACGGATCGACAGACAGACAGACAGACAGACAGACATCGTATACTCAGTAATAGGGTCCCGTTCGGAAAAACGCTACTCTATAAAATAGAGGACTATTATAGTAATCGCTAATCTGACTTTGGTGAACTTCAAGAGATATTCGTCCTTATTATCGGATAACAATAGTTTTTTTTCGTGAAAACGAGATCGCGCTGTCATCTTTCCCAAGATTTTAATATTAATTTGCTGTGTCTCCTGCGAAATCCTGTAGATACGCCTCTGCAAAACGGCTACACGATAAAGTACATTATCCACTTGAAATAATTGGTATTTTAATATTAAAAGGTACAGAAACAAAAGAACGAAGAGCATTTAACATGTAGGTACATGATGCTTCGTTTCTCCGCGATTAAATTAAAAATACAAAACAAAAAAGAAAGACCAATACATCGAAACGAGTAGAAAACAGGCGCCACATTTAAATACAAGCTATAACAATGCCACATCTCTGCTCAACAGAAAATAAAACCTAATTGCTACACGTTTTCTGTCGCCAAATAGACATTTGCATTGCGAATAGCTGAACAACGCCCGCTTTTGAACAAAATGAAGCTTAATACAGATAATCGGAAAAGTTTACTTTACAAACAATAGTTAACAGTTGCAGAGTTAGTTATGGCATACTCGTCTTTTGTTTAGCATATAGCTGTCTTTTGTTTGTGTATGCCATTACTTCGCTTGCAAAAAGATTGCTTAAGGCTGAGACCTCGTTTTCCTATTTTAATTCTTGAAGTTTTTAATGATTTTTATAAAAAAATATACCTCTACAATTTTTTGCTCTATTTATGTATACCCTTTAAAAAAACTACAATTTAAAATCTAAACATTGTGTTTATAATTTCATTACCAACTCTAGCAACAGTGGAGCTAAAGAATCAATTTAGAAAATTTTGATAATGAGGTAGACCCACACTTTTTCACGTGATTTACGCCTGTCTCATACTGGGGTGGCATTTTAGAAATATTAGATGAAACGGAAATAGTGCGAAGTGGTTGACACATGAAACAAAACACAGCATTTATAACTATGTTACGGTCTCAGACACAGTCAGCCAGATGGCCGTGCGGAAAAGTACAAGTCTACCAACAGGTACAAACACGCCAAGCTCAGGTACGATTCCAGAAGGTTTTTAATATTTATTTATTTTTTAATAATGATAATATATAGATATTGGATAACAATTTAAAATATAAAAAAATAAAACTACAATTTTTTATTTATTATATTTTACGAAGATTTGATTTTTGTGTCTAACGGTAGTCACGTCATAATATCTGTCTTTACTCATTTTTTTTTTGTTATAATAGTATATTGTGTAACTAGTGTGCTAAATACATCTTTATACGTCAGGTGCGATATTTTCAGCACAAGTAGTAGGCGAGCACACACGAGCCTTGGCGAGTGTGCATCGCGAGCCGAATACGAGTGTTGATGGTTTTAGCACGAGTAGTAGACGAACGCACACGAGCCTTGGCGAGTCTGCATCGCGAACCGCATACGAGTGCTGAAAACATCGCGCCTGACGCATAAAGATTTAGCACACGCGTCGCACACTATACTTTATATAACACATGCATGGTTTTAGACTAATTGAATTAAAAAAACAGTTACATAATGGTTCATTATGCAACTGTTTTTAACACGCTTATATTAGCTTCACCTGTATGTTTGTGGGCTTGCTTGCGGGCTTGTGTGTCAGTTTGTAACTGACTTCTTTGAACTTGATTTTGACCAACTTTGAACGGTCAGATTTAGTTTAAACTTTGCACACTTATCAAGGACCGACGACAATACAATAATTCAATAAGTTTGTCCCATTATCCTGACCAGGATCTCCAGGACTAAAAAAAAAAAAGCAAAAAACTTCAGATTGAACTGAAACTTTGCACACTTATCAAGGACCGATGACAATACAATAATTCCATAAGTTTGTCCCATTATCCTGACCAGGATCTCCAGGACTAAGAAAAAAAAGCAAAAAACTTCAGATTGAACTGAAACTTTGCACACTTATCAAGGACCGATGACAATACAATAATTCCATAAGTTTGTCCCATTATCCTGACCAGGATCTCCAGGACTAAAAAAAAGCAAAAAACTTCAGATTGAACTGAAACTTTGCACACTTATCAAGGACCGATTACAATACAATAATTCCATAAGTTTGTCCCATTATCCTGACCAGGATCTCCAGGACTAAGAAAAAAAAGCAAAAAACTTCAGATTGAACTGAAACTTTGCACACTTATCAAGGACCGATGACAATACAATAATTCCATAAGTTTGTCCCATTATCCTGACCAGGATCTCCAGGACTAAAAAAAAGCAAAAAACTTCAGATTGAACTGAAACTTTGCACACTTATCAAGGACCGATTACAATACAATAATTCCATAAGTTTGTCCCATTATCCTGACCAGGATCTCCAGGACTAAAAAGCAAAAATAAATTATAATTTAAAAAAACTAAAAAACACGCTTTAATGAACTAAAAAGTAAAAAATAATTAATTTTATTGTAACAAAGCGTGGGGTGCTTTGTATCATATTTTCATACTACCCCACGCTTTTTTACAATAAAATTAATTATTTTTTACTTTTTAGTTCATTAAAGCGTGTTTTTTAGTTTTTTTAAATTATAATTTATTTCATTATAGCACTGAAAAGCGTTGCATAATGGATCATTATGTAACTAGTTACATAATGAACCATTATAGCACTGAAAAGCGTTACATAATGGTCACTAGTCAATAAACGGCTATTTAAGGCCCGCAAAACAGATACGAAAAAACACTAAAAGCGTGCATGCGTTATACAAATTAATTTATAAAACGTTTTTTTTTTGATGATTTTTCGAAAGATTTCTCTCTCTCTTTGCCTAGCCTTATCCCATTTCATTTGGGGTCGGCTCTCCTCGTCATTTTTCGCCATACACTTCGGTTCTGGGTCGTCTTGGGCTTTCTTTAGGTCAGACATCCAAGTTTGAAATGGTTTTCCTCACTTCCTCGGACTGCAGGTATTTATGACTTGTCTGGTCATGTGATCTTCAGGTTTTCTCATCACATGTCCATACCACCTAAGACGTGTTTCGGAGAGTTTTTCTTCGATAAGTTGAATCTTAAAGCTTCCACGGATATGCTCGTTTTTAACCCTGTCTAACAGGGTGATACCTCCTGCCCATCTCAGCATCTTCATATTCGTCGTGTGTATAATTTTATGCTATGGACTTTTTTCATGGGCCAGCATTCAACACTATAAATAAGAGAGCTGGGCGGACCGCAGTTTTATATACCTTTCCTTTTACACGCACCGGCATTCTGTTTTCGCATAAAACGTTCGATAGTTTTCGCCACTTCATCCACCCAGTGTTGATACGGTGGCTTATATCGGCGTCGATCGTCCCGTTGTTTGATATAATAGAACCCAGGTATTATAAATAATAAAAAATCCTAAAAGTGTGTATTTTGAATATAATTTTAAACATAGAATTGTGCCGCTACCGAAATGACGTAGATAATTATCAGCCTGTGATTGGCTCACCAGATCTAGTGTCACGCCCACTGATCTGTCAAATTAAGAGCGAAACACGAAGCAATTTATTAATTTATATACCTACATCTCTTTCTATAGATAAACAATGTGTGACTCTTTTCTACATCATCATGTGGCGCCTTATGCTCAGGCTCTTAGCGTTTAAAATATATATAATAATTATATTTCTTTAATTCTTGTTTGCAATTAATAGGAAGGATATAAGAACGAAAAAGCTGGTTTACATTATTTGTTTATGTATGAAATAACACACACTGTTCAAAATTATCAAATTTTGATACATGGGACGACCCTATTGTGATATTATTACCTATGTAAAATATGTATGTAAGAAATAAATTATTTAAAAAAAAAACAAAAAACCCGACTGCGCAAAAATGACACTAATTAAAAGGAAGAAAACAAATCGGAAAACCTTTTCAATACCTTTTTCACATGTAGTTACATATTACGTAGACATTAGACAAGTTATTATGATATAAGTCAACTTCAAGACGTTCAGCAGGTGAGGACCTAATTTGCTCTTTCTCTTGTTTATCTTTGAAGAGGTCCTCACCTGCTGCTTCTTGAAGTTGAGTGATATCGTAATAACTGTTCCACGTTATATGTAACGACATAATATTATGAAGAAGATGCTAAGAAGGTATTCCGACTTGTTTTCTTCGTTTTAGTTCATCTCATTTTTGCGCAGTCTGTTTTTTTAACTTCCCGCTAAGAAAATTGACAATTTTCAAAAATAGGGAAGATATTGATTTCACCCCGATTTTCGAAAATCGAGTTTTCATCAGATCTCGACGTTTTGTGATCCTATGAAGCTATTCTAACTATTTTTACGATGATGTCAGTATGTATGTATGTATGTATGTATGTATGTGTGTGTGTATGTATGTAAACCTCTCATAACTTTTGAACGACTTGACGGATCGAATCGCGATTTGCGGCATTCGAAAGGGTTCCACTGAACTTAGATTTCCTGAAAATTTGAACCGATCGGCCTAATAGATTTTGAGAAATTCCAAAAAAAACGAAAAAAAAAGTTGTTAAAACGATGTTTTTTTAAAATAACTTTTAGAATATTGTACCGATTGATTTCATAATCTAATCAGCTCTTCTCCTCAGAAAACTGCGTCGAATACCGCTAAGCGGATCAACATCGGTTAATCCGTTCGAGAGATATCGTAGTCAACAGATTCCGAAAAAAGCGGGAAGTTCCAAGGATGGCCTGTAGGGTCAACCGATTCACAGATTTTTTTAATTTATTTTTATTTTCTTCCTTTTAAGTAGTTAGTCATTTTTAAATTTATTTATTTATTTTTACTATAATATATTACCTCCATCATAAATATATAGATAGTTTTGGAATCTACTCATCACACCTTTTCATTACGCCACAAAAATGGTTTTACCGATTTCTTGCGTACTGACAATATGACATCTGGCATCCGTCATATTGGAGTTTACTCGACGTCATATACTTAGTGTCTCTCGTGAGATTATGACGAATCAATCAGCACCTCATTCATCAAAACCTATCAAGCCGTTGCTAACTTTTGATTTATGCGTTCTGACATTATGGCGCGGTAAGTTCTAATGTTCGCCATATTGGATTTTACTTCACGTCATACACCCAGTATCATCCGCGATATTATAGACGCAGAACTGACGACGTTTTTTCTCAAGTGTCTACGTAAGGCAAAATAATATTGCGTGTAGCGGTGCTGTTGTTTACATGGCGTTGCTATGATTCCTCTATTACAAGTCCCCAGTTCCCGGGTTCTAGCCCGAGAGCTGGAAAAGTGTCAATTGGATTTTCAATTTATTATTAAAAAAAAAAAAAAAACTCGGGTCGCAGTGCCAAAACCCTGCCGACAATATAGTGTATTTGATAATACTGGCATTGTGGCTTTATTATGTGAACTTAAGTTTGTTTTTGAACAAAATAAAAAATTTAACCCCTTAATACATCCCTTAAAATAATATTTTTTTTCTTAATTTCAATATTTTTATCAATGCAACCTCGGTACCAAAATAAATACACTCTTCAGTAAGTAAAGCACTATCCGCAAACTAGTGTTTTCATAAAATTTGTAAGTCCGGTCCTGTTGGGCCGATTTTATTAAAATTTTAACAGCACATTTTAATCGTTACTAAAGGGTTAAATTTCAATTTTGAAACGATTCTGAGAATTTTTTCGGCATTTTTGGGCCCAAAAACAGTTTTCAACCCCTAAAAACCACCCTTAAAATAGTCCGATTAGGCCCATTTTAAATAGGCTTCGTGCGGTGATGGATTTCAACGTGCCTACCAAATTTCGTCAAAATCAATGAACTCTTTCGAAAGTTAATGCCCGTACACACACACACACACACACACACACACACACACACACACACACACATATATATATATATATATATATATACAGGGTGTCCAAGTTGACGTTGGCTAACATGGGTAACTTTGTTATTAGTGGAGATAGAAAGTTGGTTAAATGGGCAAAGTAGTGCAGAATTATGTGCTCATTAACGTCCCGTCGAAAAAACAATTGAATTTTGACACACTATGGATTTATTTAGAAAATAGTGAAAATTGCCGTTTTTGAAAATTGGCCATAACTTTTTTATTTATGAAGATATCTGAAAATTTCTTTAACCATTTTTTGATAACTTTTTATGATCTTTTCAGTGGCGTAGGTTTAATTTTTTTATATCCACTACATACTGAGATATTGACATGAACTTTGGTTTTTCTTATGGACGTCATTTTGGATTTTTAGATATTTGAATTCTGCTTATTTTTCTGATTAATTTGGTGTATTACATGCCACATTTAAAAAAAATGCAATTAACGTCCCATATTAGAGGCACTATAAAAACAACTGACACTCAAATTATATTTCAGTTCTGCCAAACTACGATTTATTATTAATTTTACACTTAAAATGTTCGCACTACTTAATTATAACTTGATTGTCAGTTGTTTTTAATGTCTCTTATATGGGACGTTAATTGCATTTTTTTTAAATGTGGCATGTAATACACCAAATTAATCAGAAAAATAAGCAGAATTCGAATATCTAAAAATCCAAAATGGCGTCCATAAGAAAAACCAAAGTTCATGTCAATATCTCAGTATGTAGTGGATATAAAAAAATTAAACCTACGCCACTGAAAAGATCATAAAAAGTTATCAAAAAATGGTTAAAGAATTTTTCAGATATCTTCATAAATAAAAAAGTTATGGCCAATTTTCAAAAACGGCAATTTTCACTATTTTCTAAATAAATCCATAGTGTGTCAAAATTCAATTGTTTTTTCGACGGGACGTTAATGAGCACATAATTCTGCACTACTTTGCCCATTTAACCGACTTTCTATCTCCACTAATAACAAAGTTACCCATGTTAGCCAACGTCAACTTGGACACCCTGTATATATCTATATAAATAGACATTTCCAAAAATGGTGCCAAAGTGTTCAGGAGGCTAGAAACGTCGAGAAATTTTGGTCCGACCCCTAGGTCCCGCCATCCGACCGACGCCAATAGTGTATGTGCCATATGGCAAATACACTAATAATGAATTTAAAATATGAATTGGTACTAGGCCCAAATAACCTTAGCTGCCGGTGGTCTTTAAAACACAGTTTAACAATTTTTAACAAAATAATATTAAAAATGCTTGTATACGTGTCCTCCATTTGGGAATCTATATAAGTCTGGCAGCCTTTCTCCCTTGCGTTTTAGATGGCAGGTAAAAATTAGACAGGTAAAATATGAATTTATCATGGATCTAATAACGTAGGTAACACTTTTTTTATTCTATATTAATGAGTAATAATTTAATAATTAGAACACATAAAATAAAATTGCCTATTCGATTTGTCATTCTTATGATGTCGTTACTTATTTATAATCAAAAAAAAAATGTCATGTATGTACGCAAGGTCTGGCACATTTTTTTTTGCATAAATTGTGACATAATATAATATACTAGCGGTACCCGTCCGGCTTCGCCCGGGTGCTTAGAAAGCCCGGGTGTAATACACTACTCACTCGCTTCGCTCGTTTGATGAATATTATAAATGAACTACTCACTCGCTTCGCTCGTTCGCTTGAATATTATAATTATACTACTCACTCGCTTCGCTCGTTCGCTTTATATATAAACCTTCCGTGAAAAATTATCTAACTGATGGTAAAAACCGCATCAAAATCCGTTGCGTGGTTTAGGAATTACATTACTCACTCGCTTCGCTCGTTCGCTTTCTCACTCACTACGCTCGTTTGCTATATATATAAACCTTCCAGGAACAATTCCGCCATACATGATTTTTGCGTAACTTTAACCGTTTACGCAGCGCACGCAACGGAAGCTCTCAAAAGGAATAATTTTTCCTGTTTTTGCAACATTTTTCATTGATGCTCCGCTCCTATTAGTCGTAGCGTGATATTATATAGCCTATAGCCTTCTTGATAAATGGACTATCCAACACAAAAATAATTTTTCAATTCGAACCTGAGATAACCGCGTCTAATTTCTACCTGTCACCTAGAACGCAAGGGAGAAAGGCTGCCAGACTTCAGATTCTCAAATACGGATTGTTGAGATTATTTCGCCTTATGTAGACACTTAAGAAAATCCGTCGCTGCCTCTTAGATTATTATATTATACAAGAAAATAAACAATTATTATTTATTATGTAATTTATATCACCACGTGTGAATTGCTATTTGTAAAGTGATTTGTCAAATTTCTAGACTTTTTATATCACTTGTTGAAAATATTGTAATCAAAAGAATAAATTTCAGGAATGTATTATCATTGTGCTTTCTTATAAAAAAAATACATATAATATAATATACTATAATATAATATCATATAAAATTAATAAAATAATATTATCATATACAATGAAAATAAATAATAATTATTTCTTTTCATTCTATATTATAATATTTATTTTATATGATTCTCAATTTTTATTAGGTATACGTCTTATGAGTACAACAATATAACAAAAGTAACATTAAAAAAAATGTAATTTCAAAAATAGTTTCCGATTAAGTATTGAAAAAGTGAATTGCATTTCTTAGTACTCTTTCTTGCAGTGACATTGAGCCGTACGAGCAGCTTCATAATAAGGTGCCTTTTCTTTTCTACTCATGCATCGCCATCTCCTAGCACCTTCAGTCGCCACTCTTACTACATCGTTGCAACAAAAATCCTTTCTAAATGCCCGCAAATAATTAAAAAAGGGGTTTTTTGTAACTTTTCCTGGTCGGGAACATTTTCTCCTTGGGCAATAAGACCTATAATTTTAATAAGAATTCAAAGCAATTAATAAAAACTATTATTATATGGCTCTTCGAGGTAATATATTATATAGAAATAATTCTCAGTTTTGAAAAATAAAAATTAATGCGTATAATTCAAAAATTTCTCAAAATATTAGATAAAAAACTCGTTTATACTTTAGGGTATTATCCCGCGGACTTCTAGATGGATCTTTTTAATTCACTATAGAATAATAGAAGATATATAGCATTAAAAAGACGAACAACTGCGAGTAGAATTCCCGCCCTGAGGGTTCAACAACAATTTGAGAATTACTTTGTTGAGGTTGACAATTGACAAACTTAAAAAAAAAATAGTTTGTCACTAAACTAGAACACTAAAAACGAGTATTTTTCAAAAAAACGATATGATACGTTCAACTTTGATTGCTTATAAATTAAAAGATTTTCAAGAAGCTGATATAAGATTAAAAGCATGTTTCCTCTATAAAAATCTTAGATTCCAATGAAAATCACTAAAGATCATAATAACGCAGCAGTTAAACATGTTGGGCCTATATTCTCAAAGCGACATTGTGAAGTAACTGGTCTTCCTATAGTATTTAAGATTAATACCCCTTTTTGGTCTTAAAACTATTATTGAGATATTTACAAATAACTGGCTTTGTGTCCATTTGCACCCTCTGAAGGTTTTTACTCCTCGCTTCAAAGGGGGGAAAAGTTATTTCTTTTGCTCTGGTGACAGGACCAAGTGATCTCTAATATAGTATTGATATAGTTTCAAAATACAAGCTTAAAAATCCAGTATACTTTCCGAGTATTTGAAAAAAATATTTTGATAGATTAGTATCTCACACAAAATAAATTGATTTGTCGTTGATTTCTCTGAATTAAAAAAAATGCTACTGTAATTATATATGTGAAGAATCTGTTTTGATTAAAAACAGAAAAGTGGTGATCCTGATGATAATTATATACTTATTATATCCTGATGATAATTATATACTTACAGTGAACTTTTCACCGCCTTTATTAAACTTGAAAAAGCATTACCGCCTCCTTTTTTACATCGTTTTTGTTTATTACTAGCGCATTTGACATTTCGCTTTTGCGATTTTTTAATTCGTTTAGGATTTTTTTTCGAACACCTTAATGACTTTCTTCTCTTCGCACATTTTTTATCTGGCCTGTTTTCAAATATTTCACAAACGCCTGGGTTATTGTGATTGCAAACTGATTTTGCATTTGTCTTTTCTGATCTTGAAGTAGACGGTTGATGAAGATCACACGTTTTCATCGGTAATACTTGATAGAGATTGTCAGACGTTAGAGGCTGTTCTCTGGATTTAGACCTCGTTTTCCTAGTCTCAGTTTTTGGTTCTGATACTTTGTTCTTGCCATTATCATCTGATTCAGACGATTGACCGCGTTCACTGTTAGACATTGTATATTAGTATTGAATAAAAAACGTTAATGAATTGAATTTTAAGAATAGTTTATTGTAAAATTTAAAATAAAACCGAAATTTTCACAATACAAGAATTGTACATAGATACTTTGACAAAACATAATATGATAATTGAATGTTGTTTTTATGGCTTTCTTGATGATCAGGAATCGTTGGTTACCTAAGTTACGACTGTTGTTAAATTGTATCCTTTTTTATGGTGCCTCCACACAATCGGCCATGATGGGCGATTACAGGCCGTCACGATTGTGTGGATGGCATAATCGCCTGTAATTGCCCGTGATCGCCCATGATGGAGCGTGATCGCTCTGTATGGGTTTTTCGGCCATGATTCCGTGCGTTTCCACACGTTCGTCGATCATTCAGTTCATATTTGTTTCGATACTCATGTCGGACAGATGACAATTCAACAAATGACCCGATTGTGTGCACAATGATGGTGTGACAATCATTGACACATTGACACTGCTTAAATTGAAATTTTTTTTTTATTTATTTTCACAACACTCTATTATCTATGTGTTTTATTACCCAGCTTTAGAGATTGAAGTTAACTAGAATTGAAAGTGAAAAATTCATATATCTACAGTTAAACTCTATTATAGGTGTTAATCGATGTTGATACAAATAGTTTTAACTACGAATTATCGAAATGTTCTACCAGCCTTAAGAATAAAAAACTCGGGTCGCAGTGCCAAAACCCTGCCGACAATATAGTGTATTTGCTAATACTGGCATTGTGGCTTTATTATGTGAACTTAAGTTTGTTTTTGGACAAAATAAAAAATTTAACCCCTTAATACACCCCTTAAAATAATATTTTTTTTTCTTAACTTCAATATTATTATCAATGCAACCTCTGGACCAAATTAAATACACCCTTCAGTAAGTAAAGCACTATCCGCAAACTAGTGTTTTCATAAAATTTGTAAGTCCGGTCCTGTCGGGCCGACTTTATTAAAATTTTAACAGCACATTTTAATCTTTACTAAAGGGTTAAATTTCAATTTTGAAACGATTCTGAGAATTTTTTCGGTATTTTTGGGCCCAAAAACTTTTTTCAACCCCTAAATACTACCCTTAAAATGGTCCGATCGGGCCCATTTTAAATAGGCTTCGTGCGGTAATGGGTTCCAATGTGTGTACCAAATTTCGTTTAAATCGATTAAGTCTGTCGAGAGTTATCGTGTACACACATATATATATAAATATATATATATAATTAATATATATATATATATATATATATATATATATATATATATATATAAATATATATATATACATACATATATACATAAACATTTTCAAAAATGGTGGCAAACTGTTCAGGAGGGTATGAAACGTCGAGAAATTTTGGTCCGACCCCTAGGTCCCGCCATCCGACCGACGCCAATAGTGTATGTGCCATATGGCAAATACACTAATGATTTACAACAAGATCTACATAAAATAGGGAATATAGTAATTGCCTAATTATACAGATGTTTGAATCATTTTCTCTAGTAAGTATTTGTATATTATTCAATTAGTAACAATTCAAAGTTTGTTAAACAGGTTAATTTCTTGTTATAGTTAATAGTAGGAAAGAAAGTTCGTTTTTATTCACGATTTTACGATTATGACTTATAGGTCAGGAAATTATGTATGAGAGAAATTTTTTGAGAAATGCGTCGTTTGTGCTGTAAGTTGATTGTCCAAACTCAGAGTATAATTAAATCTGATTTCTTCTAATGGAATTTAGAAAAGGGGTTAACAAAATTTCGAAGATTGACTTATGAACTCTATCTCTGCCTAGGTGTCATCAAGTAGAATAAGAACAGTTTTTTTTTTTTTTTTTTTTAGTACAAAATGGTGACGAAAACGATCCGGAAAGAAGTAAAATATTGTGTCCCCCAGTCACATTTGAAGACTCTTGGAGCTTGAAACATAACATTTGGCAGATATAAAGGTGTTTCTAAAATAGTTAATCAACGTTTGAGAACATATAAAACAAGAAAAATGAAGACGAAAATTATCAATAACATTTTTTGAAAAAGTGTATACTAAGGGAGATACAGCCCCTTAACTGTCAGCTTTTAAAGATGATTTTAAAGTAAAATTTGTATGTTGTGTTCTATTGCGTCGCTTATATGGTTTATAATTAACAAACTTTCAAACCCGCACTGGCTAATTGCTTGTCAAAGCAAAGGCCTTTCCGTTAAAAATAAAAAAAAGTAAATTTTTTTATTGATTATTAGATTAAAATTGAATTTACTCGTTTTATTGAAGTTTATTAAGAGTACCTTTTTTTCTTAAAATACCTTGATTTATCATAAATTTTAATAAAAACATTAAAAAAGTACTGAGAAAAAAGTTGTAGGTAAACTAACACTTTGCACTAGAGACACCTCTGGATAAGCTTTTTGAATTATTTAAATTTCATCTGATAAAATATGACAAAGATATATTATCTATACCGAATATTATCATTTTATCACTTATGGTTTCTGAGATATTTAATTAAAATCATCTTTAGGAGCTAACAGTTAAGGGGCTGTATCTACCTTAGTATACACTTTATCAAAAAAATTTATTGATGATTTTCGTCTTTATTTTTCTTGTTTTATATGCTCTCAAACATTGATTAACTATTTTAGAAACATCTTGTATAATCTTCCCGATTATAACTAATAAAAAATTAATTTCACCAAAATCGAATCAGTAGTTTTTGAGGTAAGCGACTCAAAAATCCATGAGATGCAACCGCTATAAATACTACCTACAAAACTTTAACAAAAAATGTTTTGAAATAGTTTGCTATAATAAATTAGCAAGTCACTGTTTACAAACATCAATTGTTGTCTATAACGTTACAGTGCAATATCAGAAAATAGTAGACTGTATATCTAGATGTGTAACAAATCGATCGAATTGAAAAAAACAAATACGGTTATGTAAGTAATGAAAGACTCTTCCAAATTAGGGATCATTTTACCCCCATTCCATTTAAAAATTTGAGGGGAGTCGCTACCCCCCGCACAGGGCTAGAGTTGTAAGAATGATTTTTGCATAAAAATTGGTCCCCTTTGATATACATATCGACGTGTTTTTGGATTTTTGTCAAAACGTTCATTTTGCCGAGTTTTACGGGAGTACAAATTTTCGTTGGGACACCGTGAATAATTATCTATAACTTGTATGAATAACCATTCGGGGTAATATTAATAATAAAAAAGTTTTGAGCAGAAAAAAATAAGAAACTAGAGTAAGAAAAACTTTGAATCGAGATAACTTTTGTATTTTTCCCCTACAATAAAAATGCTTCTCAGCGACGGCAAAACTGTATTTTCGCCGTCCGGTAAAGAGTGATATTATGGTCAGCGATCTGAAAGGCAAGTTTGTAAGACAGTAAAGCTATACAGTGATATATTGTGACACTCTTACGCAAAATCTACATCTAGAAGTTACCAATAATTGACATTTACACTTAAAAAAATTAAAGAAATAAAATACTCTGTTTTATATTAACGGGCATCTGCGGCAATTTTGCTAATCTCTAAGGTGTCCGTAAGCGAAAAAGTTTAGGAAACGCTGGCCTAAACTATAATATTTTAAAACAAACAGAAATCTAAAATTGCTGAACTTTTGAAGGATTTCAAATGTTTGTATAGGCCGACATCTTGCGATTGATTTGAAATTTAACTGTGTTAGAAAGCATTTCTGGACCAAAGTTCATTATTATTATTATTATGATGGATTCCTCTAAACTACCTCCAAGTTTATCCCTCGGGTGACAGATCTCCCTGTGTACAAATATCAGACTGTAACTTAACCCTCATTAGTATTTTAGATGTTTCCCCCAAGCTTCAACATTATTAGACAGATAATATAAGAGAGAGGTAGCCGTCGCATTCATATAGGTCACGTTACCTACTTTAATGATAATAATGTAATAATATGTAAAGGTCTTGCTTCACGTTTAAGTACGCTGGCACAGCAGCGAACTTTGAGTGGCACTGAGTCGGTTTGCTATTACATTGTACGTTTAGTACGGAGGGTAAGGCCGTGATTTCAATCTGTTTGAGAAATGCTAATAATTAGCATTTCTCAAACAGATTATTGTGAATGTGGTAGTTAAGTTTCTGATTAATTAATTCTAGTTTTAAATCTTCATGGTTTCCGGGCTTGTAGGCCGTGGTCCGGTGGTATTTCTACCTGACGTTTCGTCTACAACTGCGGTAGACATTCTCAAAGGCGATGTGGCAGCGGTCGAAGTGTCCTCCTTGGCGGCTCACTTCGACCGCTGCCACATCGCCTTTGAGAATGTCTACCGCAGTTGTAGACGAAACGTCAGGTAGAAATACCACCGGACCACGGCCTACAAGCCCGGAAACCATGAAGATTTGGAACAATGCCGGCCATGAAAGCTTGCACACTTGGATAAATTCTAGTTTTATTTAATATTTACAATATTTACACAAATTAGAGTACTTAGTCAATTAGGAAGTTTCCCTTTTTTATTTTTTTAGTCTAAATCATAGATCTAAAAATTACAAAATTAATAGCGGAAGAATTTTTGAAATATCTTTAAAAACAACAAAGTTATACTACTTCAAAGTTTGAATTTGACAATTCTCCAAGAAATTCCATTTTCAGTCCGGGTGACGTCACGCGCACGATATTTTTAAAAGTTATTTTCAGTTTGTATGTGTGGTAATTTAACATGGTAACTTCCGATAAATCTCTTTCTTTAAACTCGTAAATTGTTATGGAAACACTAAAAACAAACCAGTTGATGACGGGAAATATTGACTTATCTAAATTTTTGACAGTTAATTTTAATTTAATATAAATAGAAAAGTCTGTATTACAACAAAATAGTTACTAAGTAACCTCGGTTCTAATTACTCACAAAGCCAAAAAACAGCAAACTTGTACCGCGTAACGTCATATTCATAAATCAGTTTCGTTTGCAACCCCACGCACAAGAAATTGAATATCTCCGTTGAAATTAAAGATATCAAAATAATTCTTTCAGAATTTTTAAAGTTATCTTTATTATAATGATGTGACAGTATCATAATTAGTATTTTCGTCCAATGGAAACTTCCTAATTGAGTAATGTTTCACTTTTATTCACTTTCTTCACTTGAGAAGTCTACGCGAACAATTATTTTTAATTGAAGGTGATTGGATAAGCAGCCAATAGACCAGCCATAATCATTTCCTGCATTTTTAGAAAGAAAAAATCGTTTTTACAACCTATGTCACAGTCGGGAACCGAACCCGATCCGTTCCAATATCGCGGCGGAATGTGTGACCTTATACTTCCAATAACCTTCTTCAATTTCATAAATTCAGCCGTATAAACAAATTGCTTAATTATTTTTAAATTCACACTGAGATGACACTAATTATTTTATGAATCTTTTATAATAATTTTTTACTTCTTTTGATAACTGAAGGAAAATTCAAACTGTTATTATTAACCTTCACTTTAATCTATAACTGGATGAAACTTGGCACGATTCAAGTACATACCTATAAATAACATTTAAGAAGTGGTCCCCCCGGCCGGCCGCGCAGGTGAGGCGGTTGCCTACTTTTCAGGGGCAAATTATTTCTCTGGAAAAAATCGTCTGAGAACGAAAATGAAGGTGCAGTTGGACTCGGCAGACACAGAGCAACCTTTTTGGACCAGATTTTTTTTACCCCACCCCTGGACTCAGGGGGTCTTCCTAAATCGTATATTCAGAGAGTCCAGGGGTGGGGGTAGAAAAAAAATTCTGATCCAAAAAGGCTGCTCTGTGTCTGCCAAGTCCAACGGTACCCTCATTTTCGTTCTAGGACGATTTCTTTCAGAGATATAGGATCGTATTTGAATAAATGCAAAATTTGCTCCTGAAAAGTAGACAGCGGCCGATGGGGGGCAGAAAAGAGATAGCCCACTGTATCATGAATGCTCTGACCCTTTTAGTACTGACTGAAGACACTAATGGCACTAGTATGCAACCATAGATCTGACTAGTGCCAGTGGAGTATGAGATCCACGTCCCCCGCGCCGCTGAGCCTAGCTAGCCGTGGTCAATGGTCATTCCAATTTGGGAAAACTTTACGTTACAATACATACATACAGACATCCACTTGGAAATAGTCAGAATAGCTAGGACCTCAAAACGTCGAGATCTGTTGGAAACCAATAACTTCCCGAACTTTTTCCTATTAGAAATCATTATCAGAATCACACTGGCGTTTATTTTATTTCAATACATCAAGTATTTACGGACATATAAATTTTTAAACTTTAACAGCTGCTTACGTCAAAACACCCGCGCGCCTGGCTTTATAATCTTTACAACCGTCTAAAACTGATTGCACTGTGGATATTAATCAACTATCAAAATGGGACATATTAAATATAATATATGCTGTAGAGTAGATAAGTCGTGATATTCGTGGCATGTGACGTCAGCTGTTAGAAAGTAAAAATACAGGCGTGGTCTATTTTATCAACTTAAAAAGTGTATACTGAAGCAATTTTAAGTGTTGGATAAACAAATCCAACGGCATTATTTAAATTAAACGGGGCTGTTTCTAATGGCATAATAAAAGAAAGTCGTTTATACAGGCTCATTGTGTATCTCTGACTTATAGTCTGCGTTTGGACAGTTCAACCGTCGCCGGCCGACTGTAAGACTTTACACAACAGATTCAAAAACTAAAATCACTATTTTCCAGACGACATTCTAAAGTAGATGGGCTTACGGTGATTTTTGAGAGTTCGATACAAAAATCTAGTTTGATTTGTACGCTCCAAACCTGATGCTCCAGGGCGTCGCGAGTCGTGACGCATAGTCACTGCTCTAGAGTTGAGTGCGTATAACTAGAAATTGAAATAACAAGGGAAGAGAACAGCTTGGTGTAATGGTTAACGTGCTGGCCTTTAGACCAAACTGCCATGGATTCGAATATCACCTCAGCTCATGGATGTTTTGTGATGTCGTTTAATTTAACTTGTTGTAACTAGACGCTGATAACTTTAGTTGTTTATAAACTACAATAAATAAAATTAGCAAGGAAAAGAGGAACAAACAATATTATTTTTTATAATAAACCTAAACCACTTAACATCTGACTATAATTTTCCGATTAAATTTTTCAGATAAACTGTGACTAATGTATTTTATGAGAGTGCAAATGCATGTTTTCAATACTGCCAGCTACGCCACTGACACTAGTTCTAAAATTGGTTATTTTGGTAAAATTGGTTATTGGTTATTTTTTTTTACTTTTTCATTTTTATTCAAAATGAGGTGTCGATCTCTTAACAAGAACCAACCGTATTCGAAGCGAGGAAATTTATGCAGCAGTTATTTTATTTGAAATCAAACACTCCCCAGTATTAATACAATAGCATATTTAGCATTCAGTGGAGATTTGCAAAATTACATTTTAATGTTCTGGATGAATAATAATATGATTGAATTTAGGGTGCTTTGACTTTCAATATTAATCCCCTTCGATTATATAGGGGAATTATTATTACCATCGCTAATCATGTTTTTAATTATAATTAACATTATACTATATTAGGGTTATGAAAATTGAAATCAAATATAGACACAAATATGTCATCATTTCTTCATCAATTCTAAAATATGAAATAGTAATGGGATTTCTGTTTATAATTTCACTCTCTTGCGGGTTTTGGGTCTTAGATGTGTTTGCAGAATTTTTTCTCTCTGTCTGTAATGTGTCCGTTTATACCAGCAACAGTCGAGAACGACTTGATCACGTTCGATAAAACTTTGTTCAATATCTTTTAGTACTTAACTTAAAACTGTAGGGTACTTTTTACGATCGGCATAAGATAAAGTTTGTGTCAAAATTGACATTAATGCAAGTAAAGCTGCGGATAAAAGCTGGTTATTCCTCAAAATATTATTCCTTATTTTTTGATCATTTGAGAATTTGTTAAACACCAAAAAAAAATCATGAGTAAAGAATTGTCATTGAAATCGATAAAGACAGTCGATTTAAACGAGTTTGGTAACAAATATGAATTTTTTATTAACCTTCCCAAATAAAACTTTGAAAATGGTCTTCAATAGCTTAGCCACTCAATAGTTATGTAATTTTTTTCACATAATTCTTTTAAATTCTTTTAGTTGTTGTTTTTTTATACATGACGGAAAAAGCTCATAAATAACGACTATTAGTATTTAATATTAACGAAAATGTATTAATTGATTAAATATTTGCTTTCGTGTTTATTATGTGGATTGGCACAATTTGGAGAAAAATTGTGAAATGAAAGTTATTCAGCAAACTTAACATAAATCAGTACAGTTACCAAAAGGTTCGTATGTTGATTTCATTACCTTGTAAAATATACACGTTGCCGCAAAAATCTGTAAAAACTTCGAAATACTAAACTTTACAATGTAGATACTTTTTGATCAACGTTGACGTTATAATACACTTGCTGCATTTATTTCAAATTTTTTCAATTAGTACTTTAGGAATAAATGGGGTGGAACAAGCAATTTTCGCAATTTTTAATTTTTTTTCTTAAAAAATGTAACCAAAAAATTTAAAAGAAAAATTGTTTTCTGTGGATCACTAGCTGTCATTAGACACCCTACTTGACCAAGGTTAGTAGAGTATAGGTTGCCTCATTCCGATAGATAGTAGTGGGGGGATGACGTCACTCAGAATATACCATGCTTACTCACTTCAATAGAAAAGATCAGACGATGGACGCTGCTAATTTTTGGAAATAAAAATCACAGTAACCACGGTAGTGTGATATGTTTTTTCAATACCTAATAGAAACATGATTCTTCTGTTAGTGAAAAAAATATGATAAGTTGTCAATTTTGCGATAGCTGTTAAGTGTTATGGTGTTTTGTGGTTATTTTTAATATTTTGTGAATATAAAAGATAAAATAATTAATTTATCAATTTGTTAGTTAATTCTATTCGTTTCTTAAATTTAAAAAAATAGGTAATTAACAAGATCTGCCATTTCTTGAGCATTATTTAATTTCTTGTTTGTTTATATTATAGATATTAAAACCTAAATTTTGTAATAAAAATAAAAATTATCCTATTTTTAACATCTATTCTTCTATTTATCGTCTCCTGCCAATTTTAAGAAAAAATCTGCACGAAGCACCTAATATAAATAAGCATAATCTTCAACAATTTTTGTACTTGATTTAAACTAAATTCTAGCTGACGTCATTCCCGCGCTTACGCTGATTGGTCAAATGGAATGAGGCAACCTGTACTCTAATAACCTTGCTACTTGACGGGGTCTAATTTTTTCATAACCTGTTTGATCTCTCATAATAATTATCCGAATTATTTGTCTATTTATTTATTTATTGTAAATTATAGACGTGTCGACAACTTAGGTCATTAGCGTCTTGATTACATTAAATAACAACTCACTTAAAACTAAATGACATCACAAAACATCCATGAGCGGAGGCGGGACTCGAACCCACGACAGTCTATTCCAGAGGCCGCGACGCTAACCACTGGACCACATTGTCCCCCGAATTATTTATCCATATCTGAACCACAGAATTGGGCCATAACAAGCTTTAACTATGCCAAATTTCAAGTCTCTAGTTTGTATCGTTTGCCTCTGGGACCTTGTAACAGATTATGTATTTACCTAATTATCTATGCACTCGGTTCAACAAACGATAAGAATTGTTGAGTAGGTGATCGCTGGTAACAGTTCTCCACTTTGAATACATACTTGGATATTGTTTGGCGGTTAATGTTGGTTTATTTGAACATTTGATTTGATTTAAATTAATTTCCTTGTGTTTTTGTTAGATTTAGATTTGGTCAAATCCTTGCTTCCATAAATGACAGATACTGTCAAATTAACAAGCATCATCCTAATAATGAGAAATACTGTGTTAATTCTCCCATACATCAAAATCCTATGGACACAGCGCAGAAGCAGGTGTCATATAAAATTTAATTACAAAATAATTTTGTTTTTGCTTGTTTTAAATTGCATACACCAAAAAAGACAAAACAAGCACGGGGCAGCAATAAATAAACTGTGTCAACTAAGCAATGCATCACATAAACAAAAAGATTTATTTTTACAGGTGTCACGAATACGTTTATATATATTTATGTGTCCCCTGAACATTTAACACTAATGGATATTTAAAATATGTAGTTATACTCATATCTCACGGGCATATGCTGCGTTCTATGCATCCATTTAATAATGTGTATAGTGTGCTTGCACCCAGCAAGTTTCGAGTAATATTTCTTAAATTTTTATTTTAAATTTTTAAATAGTCAATTTTTGTCGCTAAATGTCCATATAATGCACGAGATAATGGGTTTATTAATGCTGGGTTGCAGAAAGCATTGTCAGAAAATCTAGTTTAATTTAATTTTTTATAAAATCGGAACGGTCGAAACCGATGTGTGTGAAAGCAGAGTTAGGTGAATCTCCCACTGGTATACTATTATGGCTTCGACGCTATATTGTGACGACATCTAATTAAAAGCAATATTTAACGACTACGAGTCTTTAATACTTTATTAATTTTCAAAACTACATCGTTAAAAACCGAAACCGAGAAGACATAAAAACCGGAACCCGACTAAATTTTAAAAATGAAGCCGTCACCGAAACTGAAACATTCGGCATAACAGAAACCGAAACCCGAACGTTATTTTGGTTCAGTTTCAATCCATGGTTAAAACACAAGTTTCGAATTCAAAACTGGACGCCGTTAATTATTTACAGTGACACAGTATCATGTCACTCAAAATTTTAATAAAAAGTTAACAAAAAGTTAACAAAAAGTATTTTGTGTTCTGTCAGAAAACCGAAATCATTGTCAAGAGTTTTAGTTCATTTGATGGTCGTAAAAAAGTGGAACTTATGCCTTGAAAAAACAAAATTTAATATAACTAAAGTTTCAGTGAGTGTTCAGAGAATAACTTTTCCAATACAAACCTAAGAAGGGTTAATGTTTTTAGTAAATCCTTCCAGACTTACATCATTAAAAAGTTTTTAAACTGTTCACTTTAAATTATGCCCGTAGCTGTAACATTGATTCATGCAACTGCAAAGGTCATGTATGGTTTTATAAAAATTAGAAGAAGCTAGGGCGTGGTTTAGTCTGCACAAATAAACAGAAGATGATCGTCCAAACAACCAATGGAATAGACGACAAGTAGGCGTGAATCCGACGTTCGGAAACTTCAAGCGATATTCGCTCTTATCTTGGCTACAAATACAAGGAAATACAATCTATTTTGCAATCAGTCGAACTACTGAACTGATTTAAGTAAAATTTATATGGAACCACCCCTATTAAATAAAACAATAATGATTAAAATCGGTTCACAAATGCAGGAGGAATACACGCCGAATTGAGAACCTCCTCCTTTTTTTAAAGTCGGTTAAAAAAACAATTTTTTCTATAACATTTTTTAGTATCCTTACTTTGAAAAATGCTAAAAAAATAAAAATACTGTAGTTCTTTTTATCATTTTTCCCCTTTGGAATTTCACAGTTGACCCCCTTTTCCTTCTTATTTTTTCCCAGTAAATTTTAATACAATATGCAATAAAAATTTGTATCCCAACTTCCTGTACCGAACGTTCGAAAGGGTGGTAAGGGTGCTTTGATACACCCTGTATAGTATTCATGATATTTTATTTTGGCATAAATAAATCTATTCAGTTTATTTTGATTAAATTAAAAAAAAATTGACTGGTTGATTCATGTTGAAATAAGTTCGACTCTGTATTTTCTAACCAACATTTGATAATAGCATTTATTTTTTGGCCCCACAACTTGGCCCCTTCTAATTTTAAAACGACTGTGGGAAGCCGTACTTGTACATAGATAAGCACCCCACCATCTCATTTAATTAAAAACTTCCATATGATATGCAAATTAAATTAACTGCCACACTGCACCGGCATGCAATCAAAAGTTTATATTCTGTGAAAATTTAACCACCGACTCACAAGTTGAGATTTCATTAAAATACAGGTAACTTCTGACAAATAACCCAAATGCACTCAAAAAACATTCATTTGCATTGCTTTCACATAATATACAGAATGACTTAATTACTGTTCCTAAAATTGTATTTTTAATTGCAGTATTTCTTATATAAATATCATAGTCTCTTTTTAATTCTTGTTTATTTGTTCCAGAGTTTCGGGGTCTATTATTAATTCACGATTTCAATTTATTATATATTAGTTTTAAATGTAACTGGAAAATACAACCGATACCTTCACCAGGACTTTTCATCCAGTTTTTGCGATAAATACATTGCGGAAATCAGTTTGTTAGTAAAAGTAAAACGAAAAAAGTTTCTTACAAAAGGAAAAACTTTATTTTTGCGGTAATAATTTTGAAAAATAAAGTACAAAAATAATTGGCCTTCAGCAAACAAAAGGGGCAACCAAAATGTGTTTTTATAAATTTTGTAAAAATGACACTCACAACATCAAAAATTATTACATTATTCCATTCCGCAAGCTATATTTTCTTGATTTCCCATAAAGAAAGCTATGAAATAGCTTTTTTTAAAAATGTGCCAAATGTAAAAATCTGACCAGTTGGTCTTATATCTTGGGTAATAATTATCACTCAAGATTTGAACCACCAGATTTGTATTTTTGGTTATAAAGCCAATAAACCTCTCAATTAGCTTATTTTTTTACAAAATATGATAAAGACAATATCCACCCAAACTAGCTGAAACATTTAAACTCGCGCCTATTTTATAGCTGCGTAGCACGCGTAGAAGTCGCATCCGACTTACCTACATGACAAATCTTATTATAATATTAGAAACTGGGGGTTTATAATAGATGAGTCATGCAGAATACGTTAAAAAAAAAACGTTATCTCTACAATATCGACTATTCTCAAACCCGTTCTATTTTCGATGAGCAATGGTTTCAAAGAAACCATAACCTATAAAAAAACTCGGGTCGCAGTGCCAAAACCCTGCCGACATAGTGTATTTGCTAATACAGGCCTTGTGGCTTTATTATGTGAACTTAAGTTTGTTTTTGGACAAAATGAAAATTTTAACCCCTTAATACAGCCCTTAAAATAATATTTTTTTTCCTAATTTCAATATTATTATCAATGCAACCTCTGTACCAAATTAAACACACCCGTCAGCAAATAAATCACTATCCGTAAGCTAGTGTTTTCATATAATTTGTAAATCCGGTCCTGTCGTGCCGATTTTGTTAAAATTTTAGCAACATATTTTAATCTCTACTAAAGGGTTAAATTCTAATTTTGAAACAATTCTGGGATTTTTTTCGGTATTTTCGGGCCCAAAAACTTTTTTCAACCCCTAAAAACTACCCTTAAAATAGTCCGATTGGGCCCAATTTAAATAGGTTCCGTGCGGTGATGGATTCCAACGTGTCTACCAAATTTCGTTCAAATCAATTAAGTCTTTCGAGAGTTATATATATACATATACATATACATATATATATATACATATATATATACATATATATATACATATATATATAAACATTTCCAAAAATGGTGCCAAATTGTTCACGAGGCTATGAAACGTCGAGAAATTTTGGTCCGACCCCTAGGTCCCGCCATCCGACCGACGCCAATAGTGTATGTGCCATATGGCAAATACACTAATAATAAACGTCCTTATAATATAATAATCGGTGTTCTTTATAAAGCTCAACGATCACTGTTGGTAAATATTAAAAGTAAAGTTTTTGTTGTTGATGTGATTCTGAAAAGAAATTGAAGACTTCGAGAAAGTTAAGTGTAAAAATAGATACCTACCTATAGTTTTTATATCAAAACTTTTAAACGTAGCAAATGATTTTATAAATAATTTGCAATATTGTTTTTCTTTTTTCGGGAACTAAATTTAATATTATTTGGTGGCATAAAATAATATTGAAGAATGAATATTTATTTTCTCCCGTTAATATATTTTTAAACGTTAGCCTTTTAAAACTACATAATTTGTTATCGACCTGAAATTTAGCTTGTGTACTCCGACCTAGTTCAAAAACATTTTTTGTCTATTTGGGGGGGGGGGGTAAAATTGAGGGTAAAATTTTTTTCCACCCGGCCACGTAGGATAATCACATGAAAGGGTACTTGTTACAGATTTCATAACGGTATTTATTTTTATTTTAAGTCGCATAATTTTTGACATATTAACAAAAATTTGCGCTTCCCCCCACCTCTTATAACCAAACTATGTAGACCAAAAAATTTGAAAATATTTATACTGATAATCATTGCTATTTTGTATTAATTTGTTTCATTATGGAAAAGGTTTATTGGAATGTATTTAAATTTAATATAATAGGTACATTTCTTAGTTTGTTAGTTGTACGGAATTTTCGGCGCACGAGTTAAACTCGCACTTGACCGTTTTTTATTTAATTTTCGGAAAGCGACGTGTTTCAAAGAAAGCATAACCGTTATACACAGCTGTAATATATTTTGTTACAACTTGTATATACCGTGCGAGTTTTTTCAAAACGTACATAGGCTGTTTCACAATTTGAAATCGTGGTATAGATATTGTTAGAAACTATGGAAACGAATGTTTTTATTTACAATTTATTATTATTGAGTTGTGATAATAAATTTTATAAGTTCAGAGATTAATTTAATATTTTTTCTATAAAAAATGTACATCGTGGAAGAAAAAGTTCTTATGTACAATTTGTGTTCTGGTGGAAATAGTTGTCGGCAAGTCTCTGCGTTATTTAGTGTGCAGTTTTGCAGGCAGACCAGATAGATACCAACAATGTCTATACCACGATTTTAAATTGTGAAACAGTCTATGTACGCTTTGAAAAAACTCGCACGGTATATATCTTTTGTGTAGATTTATTATCTAATCATTATTAATTCATTATATAATTTAGTTTTGTGAATTGTAAAATATTGTACAGATTTAATTATTATAAGTTCAACGTTCAAATAGGAAAGAATAAATCTTATTTCAATAATAAAAAATATATTATAAATTTACACTCATACACCTCAACAGCAAATAAACAGGTCTTTATAATGCACACCTTTTAAACAATGACACACGTTCCTCCACCATTTTGTGCCCGTACCTCCACCATATAATTGTATTATTTACATTTTACGGCGTACGACACAAATCTTAATTGTTGTCAGAATATTTACATAAAGAGTGCAGACTTCATATAAATTATTTATAATTTACTATGTTATATTTGCATAAATACAGGTTGATCGGAAGTACATAGTGCTGATTGTAATGTAGAAAATTAACGATTTGTATTCTTAATGACTGATGACCACATAGAAAAAATCTGGAAACCAGTTGATCCTGTGCCCAACCCAAAAACTTACGCTATTTTCGAGCTAAAAGAACTCAAAAACGTTATTATTTATATATTTTTGAACTCAAAAATATTGGTTATGAATCTATTTTTTTTTTATTATTACATAAAAATAATATTTGTGAACTCTTCGAGCTCAAAACTAATATATTCCTTATTAATTATGATAAAACAAAATTTAATAAAAAAAAATAATAGTAATAATTTTTGTCATGCAATATCTCGTGAACCAATTGACCGATTTTGATGAATCTTGCGGCAATTGAAAAAGCTACTCACGACTTAAATCTGATTAATTTTTGAACCCAATCTCACGAGTATTTTTCAAGTTATTCGAAATATAAAAATAAAAAAAATTATGTTTTCACATTTTTGACGTATAACCTTAAACCACTCGTGCGATTAGCATCAAAGTCTTAGCATTAAAGCATCTAAGTCTTGAAAAACCCTTATGATCGCCTTATTGAGAGTTCATATCGATCGTTTCGTTTCAAAGATACCTTATGCTTACATATACACATACAGAAACACACGATGGTTTTCCAATAGGCATACCTGACACCACATTAAAACTAGTGATCGGACTCGAGTGAGATTTTTTCACTCGAGTCACTCGCCTATACAAAACGAGTCACTCGAATGCCACTCGAGTCAAGATAAGACTCGAGTGACAATTTCTTCACTCGAGTGAAGATATGATTCGAGTCACTCGAGTGACAATGTAACTCGAGTCATTTTTTTACATACAGGCAGGTCATAATAATGAGTAATCACTAACCACATTCAGTGTAGCTCTCACTCATTTGAAACACGAACTATTAGCAAACAGCTTTACAGTTTACACAAACATTTAACAAATAAAACAACTCAAACTATACTGAATTTTAAATGAAAGACTAAGGCATGTATATTGTATGTCATACATCGGCTAAACATGTCTTAACTTGTACTTCTCACTCGAGTCACTACAGGCCATTCGAGTGTTGCGAGTCAACTCGCCAATCGAGTGGATCTAACCGATTTGAGTCACTCGACGATTCGAGTCACTCGAGTCACTCGAAAGCCGAGTAAAAATAAATTTGACTCGAGTGCGAGTAAAATAAAAACCACTCGAGTCACTCGAGTGAAACACAGCTCGAGTCCCATCACTAATTAAAACTAACGCATCTACTGATTCTCATTACTAAAGCCATAAATTATTATTCATTCTTATTTACTAAATTTTTAATTATTATCTGCATTTATGGTAATATTTCATTTTTATTTTATGTTTATGCAAACTCAGAACTATAACATAAATTCATTAATTTTAGTATTTATTGTAATTACCTCTAATACGTTGATAACATTATTACGAAAATAATTAATTCTGTTAGAAACTGTGGGGAATTGTAATATATTATGTACATAATTTACGTGAACCTAGTAATTATAGTTGCTGTATAAATAGAGAAACAGGTAATTAGTAATCATTAGCGTAATCTGTAAAATTTTAAAATTAAATAATAGATAAATTGGAATTCAATTAGTACATTATTATAATATGCACCTACGCAAAAATGTTTTGCTAATACCTCTACGTAACTAAAATAACAGGGTTCCCCATATTAGACAGCTCATTTTGCTACTAAATATTTAAGATTATTCTTGATAAAAATTTATGTATGCTCTAACTAAAACCTAAAAGAAGCTAATTAGAGTCGATATAGCTCTTATCGTGTACGGTGGGGATTTTTTTTTTATATATGATTTGTTGGCCTTTGTTACGTAGAATAGTTAGCCACGTCCAAACTTTATTTATTATTAAACCACTCATTTGTTTATTTATTTGTAGGTGGAGATATTAATGAGTAAAGAGGCCGTTCAACGAATTGAATCCAAATTTTAAACTTAAGGCTTTCAGGGAATCTCTCAGGCGCGTTTTTCTTACTTTCTCTCTGCTCCCTTAGATAAGGATAGTTAACTGTTACAAAAATGGAACTTTGCGTTTTACTTGAAAACGGCTCAAACGATTTCGATCATATTTCAGAAATCTGTATGAACCATACAATGTAACAGTTTCGATTCATTTGCCGAAAATATAAATATAAAAGTTCCAGTGCATTAGTATCCTTGTTCAGTATTCGTTAAATACAGCTCTGTATTTAGTGTATTTGCCATATGGCACATACACTATTGGCGTCGGTCGGATGGCGGGACCTAGGGGTCGGACCAAAATTTCTCGACGTTTCATAGCCTCCTGAACATTTTGGCACCATTTTTGGAAATGTCTATTTACATATGTATATATATATATATATATTTATATATTTATATATATATATATATGTGTGCGGGCAATAACTTTCGAAAGAGTTAATTGATTTTGACGAAATTTGGTAGGCACGTTGAAATCCATCACCGCACGAAGCCTATTTAAAATGGGCTCAATCGGACCATTTTAAGGGTAGTTTTTAGGGGTTGAAAAATGTTTTTGGGCCCAAAAATGCCGAAAAAATTCTCAAAATCGTTTCAAAATTGAAATTTAACCTTTTAGTAACGATTAAAATGTGCTGCCAATATTTTAATAAAATCGGCCCGACAGGACCGGACTTACAAATTTTATGAAAACACTAGTTTGCGGATAGTGCTTTACTTACTGAAGGGTGTATTTAATTTGGTACCGAGGTTGCATTGATAAAAATATTGAAATTAAGAAAAAAAATATTATTTTAAGGGATGTATTAAGGGGTTAAATTTTTTATTTTGTTCAAAAACAAACTTAAGTTTACATAATAAAGCCACAATGCCAGTATTAGCAAATACACTATATTGTCGGCAGGGTTTTGGCACTGCGACCCGAGTTTTTTTTTTTGTTATAAATGAATTATATTTTTTTATGCCTTTACTTATGCAAGTACCTATTTATTTATGTAACTTGTCAATTCATTTCATTGAAATGTTTTAAAATAAAAATCAGTTGATGTTTCTTCACTATCAAAGTTAAGCTGAATCCCGACTTTGGATAGATACATATTATTTAAGACGGGGCAAAAAATGCAAACAAATAATAAGTACATACATGTTTAATTATTAAGTTTAAATTTTTATTATTGCTTGTTGTCATTATTATTACCACATTTGAAGCTCCGTCTTTAAATATCTAAATTTCAAAAACGGCGTTTATCCACAAAGAGGCAAAAACGACAACAAGCAATAAAAATTAAAAACAACAATTTATTAAACATAAACTATTTGTTTACTTTTAACACTACCAAATGTTTCATGGCCATCTTGGCCCTTCTTAGATAAAAATTTATGTACCTATCCAAATTAGTAGGCAATTAGTTTAACTTTGATAGTGAAGAAACACCGTCAGTTTCAGTTTTAGAATACTAATGCATTAGAACTTTTATGTCCAGAAGTTCTATCCCTTTCAAAAAATGCAAGACTTTACAGGGAGTTCAATTAAAAAAAAAAAAGTTATTTTTGGGCATAACTCAAAAACCCGAATTATTTTTTGTTTTCACCATCGTAATCTACGTATAAAAATATTACAAAAATCTCCATTTAACCAAACTCGTAACTTCAATATTAACAGAGCCTGAATATTGCACACAACGTTAGGCACCCTGTGTATCAGTTTCTATAGAAATCAATAAAACAGAAAAGAACTTAAATTGAAATTAAATTTAACTTCTTTCGATAACTACAAACCTTCAAAAACAAAACAAAAAAAACTTACCTTTTAAGCCAGGTGTTTTCCACGGAGCTTATCCAATAAATAGTATATGCCAGGTGAAAACAACGAAACGGTAAAATGTCTTCACGCTCAGAGATCAAGTTAGTTCATTTGTTTCAATAGTCTCGAGTGTTAATAGAGGTGAAATGTAACAGTAAACGTACTTAATTAACATTAAATAATTTATAAAGTGTCTTTCATTATTTTACATACAGATTCCAAAGTCATGCGATGTTTTAATAAAATGCCGGCATGGCAGCTGATTACTAATTACTTAATTAGTATTTATATACACATGAAGTGTCACGATATACTTCCAACGCACTCTCATTTGCACTTGTTTTAATTATTATTGTTATTCTATTGTTTAAACACTTAACATGAAACATATAATACTTTGTTTGATTATGTAGTAAATTATTTATGGAACATTCGTGATCACTTTTCTAAACTGTTTACCACTTTAAATATTTTCCTGTTTACAATATTTTTAGTCTTCGCGTGATGAACTAAGCCTTGAAGTACTTTTCTTCGTGTGACCTGAAATTAAAAACAATAATTATCGTTATCGAAATAGTTTGAAAACAAGCTTAATAATATAGTATTTGAAAACTATTTATTATGGCCAAATTTTCGATTTATTAAAAAAAGGAGCAATCAGCATGCAAATGTCAACATTAGATTTTTAAGATTACTCAAAATATTCAAATTTTTACTTTCGAAACTACTAATTATTTTCTTATAAGCCCGATATCTGTGACTAATTATTTTCTTATAAGCCCAATATCAGTGATTAAACTACAATGTTTGACTTTTATGTATGAGTTCGACGGCAACATATCGCCAGTTATTTTAACACTAGAAAATTTAGCTTTAGCCATTTTCAACGGTCACTACGTGGCAGTTGATGTAAAAAATTAAAACATTATAAAAGTATGTATTAGTCACATTTGTCTAGTATTTGAGGTTATAAAATTACGAAGCGCTTAGCTAACAGCTACTGTTCGAGCGGTTATGACGTCATGCCTTTTCATCACCTACACGATATAGTGTTGTGTAACGCTGCGTAGCACTAGAACTGTTGCAACTACCCTATATGAAGCAGGTATGAAAATCGCTATTTTATTTTTCGTTTAGTCACAGGTGATTATTCTAAAAAAAGGTGAACACTTAAAAAATTATTCAGTCACAAAATTAAAGCCGTTTTAAAAAAAATACTGTTTTAAAGTGTTTTATCAGTTGTTAGGGAACCATTTCTCCTACATTTGAGCTAGGACCGATTTTGTGATTTAATTTCGAGGTGTAACCATCCTGAATAAGCATGGAAAATTTTAGCATAATCGATTCAGTGGTTTGGATTCTAGGTGCGACAACCATAGAAATATAGAAATTCTGGAACGTAAACTGACGCGCTTCTAGCGAATAAAGACAGACATAGTTAAAAGGGCCACCTGTCTTTGTCGTACAGTCTATTAAGACTGTAGTGGAACAAGGACAGGTGACCCTATTAACTATATCTGTCTTTACCCGCTTTCCACGCACAGCCAGGTATAGGGAGTAAGCTTTCCAGCATTACTTTATTTCAGTGGCGACAACAGATAGGCAGACAGAAATTATTATGACAAACACACATTTTTTTAAATTTTTTAACTTCCCATTGGAAGTTATTGTAATGGGTCCGAAAATCAAAATCAAAATGTATAACAAATTTTTATGTTTCAAGGTCACTACACTATTTTTAGAAAGATGTCTGTGTGTGTATGTGTGTGTGTGTGTGTACGTATGTAAGTATGTGTCCATTTCTTTCTAAGACGAAATCTCGAGAATGAAAAATGATATCGACTACGTTAGGGTGCCAATCGACGCGTATTAGCGTAAATATGATCTGAAAGAAATTTTTTCAAAATCGGTTCAGCCGTTCTTTTTTCTTAACCAAATAGACTCCAAAAAAGTAGATTTTACACAATATCTCGCGAATAAAAAATTATATCGACTTCGTAAGGGTGTCAATCGAGGTGTGTTAATGTCATTTTGATCCGACATAAATTTTATAAAAATCGCTTCAGCCGTTTTTTTTTTTTTTAATTATTGTTAAAAATAAATAATAATTATGTTTTAATGATTAAAATGAGTACTTTTCTGTGTAATATCTAATTTAATTATTATTATTAAATATTTGTCAAACTGGGAAGTTCGTCGTGTGGACCTCAAGGGTCGCACTTTAATCCTAATAAACGACCCACCTCACGGCTTGTTTTTAATGTTCTGTGGACTTAAAAACGTGCAAATTCACCAAAAACAGAATTTTTGCATGATCACAAGACATCCCCTATAGACTCCGTGTTTGGGAAAGTAAAAAAATCACCATAAAACATTAAACCGACATTACAATTTCTCCCCGAAGGATTGATTTTTTAATCAGTTTCGGTTGCCACCTTTAATTAAACTATTATAATATAGTTAACAAATTATTTAAAACGTTGATTTGATTGCATACCGAACTACGAGCAGTTTAATTACTAAACAATTTGTAATTAATCATTTTAAATACGTAAATCTAATCAAAAGATTCACTGTACAATGGTTATATGTCGTGTGTAGGTGTACACAATGTACATAGAGCGGCTCTAATGTGTGTTCTTCCTGTTAATGAGGGAATGAGTACGTTAAAGAACAGGGCTGCTCAATTTATTATATGTTATTTGCCTGGCATATACTACCTATGTATAATATTGACGTCGGTCAAATACCGGGACCTATTATGGTCAGACACAATTTTTGAAAATTCAAGCATTTTTTGAGAAAATCATTTGATTTTAGTATAAAAGAACGTGTTATTTTAATAACATTAGAAAACATATTTTTTTAAGAATAATTCTTATATGGTAGAAGTGTTTAACTTTGTGATTAAAAATTGTTATTTTTTAAGCCGCCAATTGCCAGAACTATCTAGGCCCAGTGCCAATTTATATTTTCAATTATTATTTTTAAAATTAAAATAAAAATTGTTGCCTTAATTAACCAATTTTTAATGTAAAACCTGAGAACTGAAAATTTGTAATAAACAAGCGGTGAAAAAGTTATAAAAACAATGGCATCCCTACGGGCTCCTCTATTGTGAAGTTCCAGTTGTTTTAAGTTTACGATAGCTTTGTTCCAACCACTCTGAATACCGTAATATTACCGTCACGCTCATGCGCAGTAAATAGAACGCGTTCCAACCGACCTTGTGACCGTTTGTTGACGATTCTTAAAGCGTTCCAACCGATTTGGTGATAGTTTGTGAACGGTTTCCGGACGATCATTTCGGTACATGGTCTAGTCATGAAACCAAAATGAAACTGTAAAACTGACATGCGCATTAAGCACTTTATTACGTTTGTCTCTGTTTAATATTTGACAGTTGACACTTGACAGTTGTTTATTTATTTTAATTTGACGTTTTTTTTCGTTGAATTATTAATTTATTTATTTTGATAGTTTAATCAGTGATGAACTTAGTATTTTTTCTGCTAAATTTGGCAATTTCACAAGAATTAGGAATCATTTTATCTGAACATTCTAAAAAATGGTAGTACCTAACCAAGTCTATGGTAGCCGAAAATGCCAAAAGGTCTTTACCTAAGCTTTATAAAAGCAAGAGGACTATTTTGTAAATCATAAATTATTGACTTAAGTGATAACTGTTTAATTAAATTTAAAAATATGAGTGACGAAGGCGATAGCATTTCTTAAATGTTTTTAACAATAAAAAAGTAAGGTTATAATCGTCAGCTTCAAATATGGAGCGATGCCGTATCAAAGCCAAAGTCCAAACTGAATTGATGCACGAGTACGACCACGTGCACGAAAGGGTCACAAAAGCGTTCCAACCACTGTCTACGTTTGTACCGTCACTAAACTGTGCAAGGTTGACGCATGCGCACAAAACCGATAAAAACAGTTTCGTCACCGTTTCAAAACGATCCTTAAATAGCCGGTTGGAACAGAGCTATTATATTAACATAATATTCTGCATACAGGCTATATAGCTACTGAATTAGTACCCCGGAGAATGTTGTCACGACAGATAATGACAACTCAACACACATTGATTCACGATAACTATATTTACTGTTCCCTGATGATGTTGCTGACAGTAATTATCTATACCTATCTATATAGTTAGTGAAATGCTCTATGGATTTTTAGTCTTGGGTGGGTAGTCATTAATAATCAATATTATTTATTTATCAATATTATTTATGCATCTAATATATTTTAGAATTGATACACAGGGTGGTGACCGTAACTGCTGCACATAGGGATTTAACCCGTAAAATCAAACTTTCGCGATTTCCTGCTTCCCTAATTATTTTAGGAAAAATATCTTCAAATAATAGTTTTAGAACATAAAATTCTGTATCTAAATCATTAAACAAAATTAATTTTGCATGCTTTGTAACGGCAGAAATTTGATATGAAAATATCAAAATTACCTCAAAAACAGATAGCGATAACCATGGAACTTGAACAAAATGGTGATGTTTTAGCTGTCAAAATAATTTCTAATCATTTTGTTCAAGTTCCATGGCTATCGCTATCTGTTTCTGAGATAATTTTGACATTTTCCTATCAAATTTCTGCCGTTACAAAGCATGCAAAATTAATTTTGTTTAATGTTATAGATGCAGAATTTTATGTTCTAAAACTATTATTTGAAGATATTTTTCCTAAAATAATTAGGGAAGCAGGAAATCGCAAAAGTTTGATTTTATGGGTTAAATCCCTATGTGCAGCAGTTACGGTCACCACCCTGTGTATCAATTCTAAAATATATTAGATGCATAAATAATATTGATAAATAAATAATATTGATTATTAATGACTACCCACCCAAGACTAAAAATCCATAGAGCATTTCACTAACTATATAGATAGGTATAGATAATTACTGTCAGCAACATCATCAGGGAACAGTAAATATAGTTATCGTGAATCAATGTGTGTTGAGTTGTCATTATCTGTCGTGACAACATTCTCCGGGGTACTAATTCAGTAGCTATATAGCTACTATTACGACGTCAATAAAAACTGGAAAAAAAAACTATCTGAAACCAATAAGATTAACCTTATTTGTTGTGACATCCCTGCCATAAGATACCGACTCTCTAGAGCAATTCAGTTGCTATATAGCTACCATGGCATCATCAATGAAGAGTAAATTGAACTTGACTAGTTGTGCTACATCAAATGTAAACGCCAGGCTTAATTAAAAAGATCAAACCTATCAAAAGAACCTGTAATGTATATAGATGCCTGTAATATACTGAAAGTACATACTGAAAATTTGATATCTAAGACCGCAAAACAAAGTAACTTATGTTAAATTTCTAAAACGACTTTTAAAATCTCATCTCTATTTTTTTATGTTATTCATTTTCAACTAGGCAGCAAGATCTTAAAGGTAAAAAAAGTTTTTCAAATATTTTCTGTAAATTTTTCACTGAAAAAATTTGAATAAAGTGAGCTTTGTATTTTAAGATGACTCTTAATAGTCATGTAAGTCCCTTACGAAAGGCACCACTGTCAGTCTCTGCAGTCAGTTTTGTAAGCTACCATATTGTTCGTTTGCTCACACATCTCTGAAGAGTACTGGTCACTGGGGATAGGTACTTAATAGGTATACAGTGTGTCCACAGACTTATCCTCAACATGAGGATCTCCGTTGTTATGGGAGATAGAGATTTGGTTAAATGAGACAAAACGTGCAGAATCTCCAGTGCTACTACCCTGCGTAGTCAAACTTTCCATATTTTGCTTGGTTCGCGACCGACAGTTGAAAAACGAGATTTACCCATTTTCGTTTTTTGTTTATAACTCGCTTATTAAGTAAGTTAGAAAAAAAATATTTTCACTTTCTTAAGGCCCTTTTTTATGAAGATTTCAAATCTCTTTTCATATTTTTATTTACTTTTATAGTTTTAGAGATACTTGTATTAACTTTGTTTTTTTAAATACACGTCAAAGATGGCCATGACACCATTCAAAAGAGATTTTTTTTCTCTTTAATTTGATATGAGGGTTGATGGATTTATTTTCAAAAATAACAGAGTTATACGTAAAACACTGATTTTTAATAGTAGGCTATGCTAAATTAAATGATAAAACAACAGAAGGCTTAGCAAACAGTTGAAATTCGCGTTGGCTTAGTAAACGGCTGTTTTGTTTTAGCTGTCAAAGTGTAGTTTGTTGCTAATTTGTCAGTTTACTAAGTGATTTATTAAATTTACTTTTGTTATCATGGAACCATTTTGTAACAATGAAAAATTAGCGATTTTCAACAATTGATCGTAAAACAGTAGTTTTGTCTTCTTCACTTATTCGCGTTGACTTAGTAAACGGCTTTTTAAATGATTCATAGTTTATTAAATTTACTCGTAAGTTTCTGTAAATAGACGAATGAGGTTGTCTTCGTTCTGGACACTGATCGAAGTACATTTCTGCAGCTCTGGTCGAATTTTTGTGACATAGAATGTAACAAGATAACATATCAAATTTTTCATTGTTACAAAAGTAAATTTAATAAATCACTTAGTAAACTGACAAATTAGCAACAAACTACACTTTGACAGCTAAAACAAAACATCCGTTTACTAAGCCAACGCGAATTTCAACTGTTTGCTTAGCCTTCTATTGTTTTATCAACTAATTTAGCATAGCCTACTATTAAAAATCAGTGTTTTACGTATAACTCTATTATTTTTGAAAATAAATCCATCAACCCTCATATCAAATTAAAGAGAAAAAAAATCTCTTTCGAATGGTGTCATGGCCATCTTTGACGTGTATTTAAAAAAACAAAGTTAATACAAGTATCTCTAAAACTATAAAAGTAAATAAAAATATGAAAAGAGATTTGAAATCTTCATAAAAAAGGGCCTTAAGAAAGTGAAAATATTTTTTTTCTAACTTACTTAATAAGCGAGTTATAAACAAAAAACGAAAATGGGTAAATCTCGTTTTTCAACTGTCGGTCGCAAACCAAGCAAAATATGGAAAGTTTGACTACGCAGGGTAGTAGTACTGGAGATTCTGCACATTTTGTCTCATTTAACCAAATCTCTATCTCCCATAACAACGGAGATCCCCATGTTGAGGATAAGTCTGTGGACACACTGTATGTATGAAATGTTTTTTTTGCGGTATATTAATAGAATAATAAATTCTGAACAAAATGACACGTCAATTGCTTCATGCTGAGTTTAAATAAGCTCAAAAATAAGTATTAAAATGTTGATGTAAACCCCTTACATAAATATTTCAGTTTTTTTTTTTTGGAAAATTTTTTGCAGCCTATTTATTTGAATGAGTTATATTTATATTAAACGTTTCGCCTTTTTAGGCATCATCAGTAATAGTAATTTATATCTTGAAATCAATTTCCAATCTTGATTTGGTTTATGTGTAGTGAGTTTAGTACGGCCGTACTAAACTCACTACACATAAATATTTCAGTACTTATTTATCACTCTAACAAAAATTTGGGCAGTAGGTAATAAATATGTTTTCACATCAACAACATATTACAGAAACGTAATTTTGGACCGCCTTGTCTTTACACATAATTAAGACAGTAAATTATACTAGGTATATTCACGTTCCAAAATTTAAGATAGTGAGTCATGCACTTATACTTCTGTATTTATATAAGCGGCACAGTTTTATGCATGGGACGCGTATACTTATACATTGTTTCAATTGGTATTTGCTCCATTAACCTTGTTACGAAGTTTGCATGACTCACTATACAAATAAAACATAAATAAATTATAATATACAAACAGCATGTATAGGTATTTTATACAGATTACAATTAAAGACATTTTGGAACACCCTGAATTTATGCAGATGTAAGACAGTAAATTATACTAGTTAAATCATAAATAACTTATATGAAGTCTGCACTCGTTATGTACATATTCTAGCAACAATTATTAAGATTGTCTCGTGCATCGTACGTAATTTATATTATGGTGGGGGTACGGGTCGTAATGGTGGAGGAACGTGTGTTATTGTATAAAATAACTATAAGATTTGCAAAAGGATTAAATGATTTATTTTATTGTATGTATTTTTTAACTCCATAACATGGACCTTTTTATATCTCTTGGGATTCAATTTAGAGAAGTTCAACTCTGCGCTCATCAATATTTCGATTTGTGTTTATATAATATATTTTAACATAAACAATAATTAAACAAGCATGAAAAGTGAATGAAGGATTATAGTATTAATTAATTTCATTAAAAATTAATAAATGATGTAGCAATAAATTTAATTATAAATAAATATAATATAATGAATGCCAGTTAATTAGTGTATTTGCCTGTACAAAGTACGCGTATATATGGTACGTACACTATTGGTGTCGGTCGGATGGCGGGACTTAAAAATATCGATGTTTCACATTATCCTGAACAAATAGCTCGATAAATCTCAAAAGACTAATCGCTTTAAATGACGTATTTTGGTACACATATTGGAATTCATCACCGCACGAAACCTATTTCAAAGACTGAAAACAATTTTTGTTTGTATAAAAAAATTCGAACGAATATCTAAACATAAGGTGAGAGATTTTGAAAAGACATAGTTTATGCTTACCAAAGAACAAATTAACAGATTTGGAGACAAAGATTTACAGCTACCGATTACATGACATGACGTGATGTGGCCGAAACAAATAAGTATTATTATTTTAAAGTGTGTTGACTGCACATCTAAACTTGTGGTCCGATTCACGGCATTTTGGTTTTCATGTATGTATTTTTGAAGTTATACTTCTTTTGGCGCGTTATGGAAAAAATCGAGGAAAAAATGATGAGAGTGAATTTTTAGGATGCGCGCGTATCGCGTCACGAAAATGTCACGAAAATTTATCACCATGAAGTTAGTCGTTAGTAATAACTAGTCGTTACACCAGTCTTAATGTGACAAGAGCGTTTTCGGTTTTGAATAACATTAATAAAAGCTTTTGCCATACAGTTGCTCGTCTGTGCCGCTTTCATTTAATATGAGTTCGTACTCCAAACCGTACTGATTTCACAGTATTATTTTTCTTGATTATAATATCCTATTATGTAGCACTGCTATATAAGACGTCTCTGTGATGTAACGGTAACGTCGTGGCTTTATACACAATAGGTCTCGGGTTCAAATCTCAACACAAACATACATTTTTTTTAATAAATAATTAGATATAAATATAATAAATAAATATAGTTAATAAATTAATAATTTATTAAATTAAATTAATTAACTTAATGTCTTTGTTTTATTATTTTATCGTCTTTTTTACAAACTTTTAGTACTGGCACGCGGGATAAAATTTTTGGAGTTATTTTTATTTTGTTACGTAAAAGAAGTGTAACTTCTGACGTGCGTACATAGTACACGCACACTCTTTTTTTAAATTAGACGCTAAAGCTTACCGTTCACTAAAATGGAAACATAATAGGGCCTGTAGCGCACAAATGCTACTTTTCGTCACGCGATTTTGCGATTAAGTCGATTGAATATTGCCAGATGTGACTACTAATAGCATAAGGCCGCATTCTCTTCACTGAAATACACAACTGATGGATCACGAAAAATTTTGAGTCGTTGAGTAATCGTCAAATCGCGATATAGTGTCCTAAATCGCGCGTTTTCGAAACAAAAAGTAGCATGTGGTGCGCTAACTCTTGAATAGATACTCGTATATCTACGCAATGCACAGTAGATAGTTTGCTGATTTTGTAAGTGGAAGCTCAGCGTTGCTCTTCGTGGACAGGAGGCTTAACACAGTTGTGAATATTTATTTATAATTAATTAAATAAATATCAATAAATTACATTAGGTAATTAATTAGTTGTTTATAATTAATATTCACTGATGATTACCCTTAATCCTTTATATACTTTTTCAAAGGTTTTATTTCGTAATTTTACCTTAAAAATTCTCCATACCCGACATTTTTTATTTCATTTGGTACTTGTATATTCGAATCATGGCATTGCAGGCACCCTTCTGAATGACTGTCAGACGTGAACTTGCCAATCTAATATCATTGTCTCGAATATATGGTTTACAGAGTTTAAAAATAATAAACTCAACTTAATTCTAATTTAGAGCGTACAGTCGACACATAAATTATATCTAACCGAAAGGCGCCTTTATTTTTTTCTCTCTCTCTCTCGCTTGTAGATATGGCGCGAGAAAACAAAACACAGTCACTAACATGTGAAAAAATGTCACGTCGTCCACTGATTCATAAAACCGTCAAAAGTAGCAATACATTTTCATTATATGTGTCAATCTATGACACCCTTTTATTTATCCAAGGCCAACTGGTGATATATTTTATTTTTTCATTCTAAACCTATTGTGCACATATTGAGTATAAATGTCAAAAAATGTTTCATTTCATTATTGGTACATGCATTATTATAACCTTCAAATCTAGCAAAACCTTCGATTGAAATATTTCTGGGACAAAACAAATCCACTTATGTTGATTTTTGATAAAAAAATAGGTATTACTGAGGATTTAATCATCTAGAAAGTTCTAGTCCATGCATTGATCCAATTTTACGTTTTTCGTTCCAACGAAAAGAGACAGTACCTACCGTCGATCACTAGCATCAAAACACCTTCATACCACACTATACGTCAAAAATAACCTGAATTCCTTCCAGACAGTTGATGAACTACAGTCCTATAGTACCCGAGGCAATAAAGATAGGTTTTTTTTACGTTGTTAAATTTTTTCCTATAAAAAGATATAAGTAGTTATAACATTATTATATGGACTAATTCATCCCTATGTAGAACTGTTAATATACGACCTAAGTATCTACAGTATTGTACATATTATGTTCAACATGTAAACAAAGTTAATTTTAATGAAAAAATTCTAATTTAAGAAAACTAAAAAACACGCTTTTATGAACTAAAAAGTAAAAAATAATTAATTTTATTGTAAAAAAGCGTGGGGTAGTATGAAAATATGATATAAAGCACCCCACGCTTTTTTACAATCAAATTAATTATTTTTTACTTTTTAGTTCATTAAAGCGTGTTTTTTAGTTTTTTTAAATTATAATTTATTTTTTTTTTAGTCCTGGAGATCCTGGTCAGGATAATGGGACAAACTTATTGAGTTATTGTATTGTCATCGGTCCTTGATAAGTGTGCAAAGTTTCAGTTCAATCTCAAATTTTTTGCTTTTTTTTTAGTCCTGGAGATCTGGTCAGGATAATGGGACAAACTTATTGAATTTTTGTATTGTCGTCGGTCCTTGATAAGTGTGCAAAGTTTCAGTTCAATCTGAAATTTTTTGCTTTTTTTTTTTAGTCCTGGAGATCCTGGTCAGGATAATGGGACAAACTTATTGAATTATTGTATTGTCGTCGGTCCTTGATAAGTCTACAAAGTTTAAACTAAATCTGACCGTTCAAAGTTGGTCAAAATTAAGTTCAAAGAAGTCGGTTACAAACTGACAAACAAGCAAGCAAGCCCGCATACAGGTGAAGCTAATATAAGCGTGTTAAAAATAAAAAGTAAAAAATAATTAATTTTATTGTAACAAAGCGTGGGGTGCTTTGTATCATATTTTCATACTACCCCACGCTTTTTTACAATAAAATTAATTATTTTTTACTTTTTAGTTCATTAAAGCGTGTTTTTTAGTTTTTTTAAATTATAATTTATTTTTGCTTTTTAGTCCTGGAGATCCTGGTCAGGATAATGGGACAAACTTATGGAATTATTGTATTGTAATCGGTCCTTGATAAGTGTGCAAAGTTTCAGTTCAATCTGAAGTTTTTTACTTTTTTTTAGTCCTGGAGATCCTGGTCAGGATAATGGGACAAACTTATGGAATTATTGTATTGTCATCGGTCCTTGATAAGTGTGCAAAGTTTCAGTTCAATCTGAAGTTTTTTGCTTTTTTTTTTAGTCCTGGAGATCCTGGTCAGGATAATGGGACAAACTTATGGAATTATTGTGTTGTCATCGGTCCTTGATAAGTGTGCAAAGTTTCAGTTCAATCTGAAGTTTTTTGCTTTTTTTTTTTTAGTCCTGGAGATCCTGGTCAGGATAATGGGACAAACTTATTGAATTATTGTATTGTCGTCGGTCCTTGATAAGTGTGCAAAGTTTAAACTAAATCTGACCGTTCAAAGTTGGTCAAAATCAAGTTCAAAGAAGTCGGTTACAAACTGACAAACACACAAGCCCGCAAGCAAGCCCGCAAACATACAGGTGAAGCTAATATAAGCGTGTTAAAAAGGGTGCCTCTCTATAAAATCGGCAAACAAACAAATGGACCTAATTATTGGACATTAAAATTCTATAATGTTTTACCAAATAATATAAAAGAAATGAATAATTTATTACTATCATAACTATAAAAAAACAATTAAAGATCTCCTACTAGACAAATGTCTCTACAACTATAAAGACTTTTGCTAGCAAATATTTTCTCAATAGATAATTGTATTATAATATATTATTTTCTTGTTTGTTGACGATTATTGTATACTTTTTTTAGTTTCACAATAAATTATCTATCTACATATAGGCGCCAAGTTGAACGAATCATTCATCAACATATATCTGATGACAGCCGTTAAGAGAGGTTTTTGCGACTTTATATTTTATACAAAAAAGTACATCCACTAGGAGATTAATAAGCCATTTTGAATTCTTGTATAAGTTTAGTATAGACGAAACGTTTTTTCACAATATAACAAAATAGAATATAAAAAATATCTAAACAAAAAATATTCAAAAAAATAACATAAGCTGTTTTGCCTTTTGTCCACAGATTTATTAAAGAACTAAAATTTTACCTAGGTAAAAAATACTCCACAATGTATAGCCATAAATATAAGTACGAATACCTCTCCAATCACCTATATCACCTATATCTAAATCAAATATACTCGTATGTATAGTATTTGGAAAATTACCATTCCCATTTTTAACTATTTTTTAGTGTATTTGCCATATGGCACATACACTATTGGCGTCGGTCGGATGGCGGGACCTAGGGGTCGGACCAAAATTTCTCGACGTTTTATAGCCTCCTGAACACTTTGGCACCATTTTTAGAAATGTTTATATATATATGTATATATATATATATTTATTTATATATATATATATATATATGTGTTCGCGGCATAACTCTCGAAAGACTTAATTGATTTGAACGAAATTTGGTAGACACGTTGGAATCCATCACCGCACGGAACCTATTTAAAATGGGCCCAATCGGGCCATTTTAAGGGTAGTTTTTAGGGGTTGAAAAAAGTTTTTGGGCCCAAAAATACCGAAAAAAATCTCAGAATTGTTTCAAAATTGAAATTTAACCCTTTAGTAGAGATTAAAATGTGTTGCTAAAATTTTAACAAAATCGGCACGACAGGACCGGACTTACAAATTTTATGAAAAAACTAGTTTACGGATAGTGATTTATTTGCTAACGGGTGTATTTAATTTGGTACAGAGGTTGCATTGATAATAATATTGAAATTAGGAAAAAAAATATTATTTTAAGGGATGTATTAAGGGGTTAAATTTTTCATTTTGTCCAAAAACAAACTTAAGTTCACATAATAAAGCCACAAGGCCTGTATTAGCAAATACACTATATTGTCGGCAGGGTTTTGGCACTGCGACCCGAGTTTTTTTTTTAATTAAAAACGCACTGTTATATACGGTAGGTGTATACAACGTGGGAATGTAATAATAATAATAATAACGCAGGTATTCAATTTTGTGATCAATTTTTACGTAGGTATGTTGCAATCATATTAAATATTTTGAAAAAACTGCCAGCCAAATTGTAATATAACCAAATTTGTTTTCGTTATAGGCATACTTTAACATTTTTATTCATAAATATTTTAATTTGACGAAATAAATAAAAAACTATTGCACGATATAGGTAATACACCATAGTAGACAGTACAATAATGATCTTACAACACAGCCTCAGTAAATAATTGTATTATACAAAAGGAGATTATACACAGAAAATAATTTATATTATGTAGTTAAATGTTTACGCAAAGCTATAGTTTGATACACCTTCACTAGAACACCTCACCACTTTACATATTCCATTTACATTAACTGTACAGGGTGTCCGGAAACTAAACCGACAAACGAAGACCGCAAATCCTAGAGATGAATTCATGTCGATTTGACATAAATCGTCTTATCCAAAAATGCTTCCTAAGGGAGGTAGGGCTCTTTGAAGGTGGCCCTTAAACATTGTTTTTTTTTATTGCTCAGATTGCTGTTTAACTAGAAGGATTAAACTTAAGTTATGTATTAACTTTTATAAGTACAGTCTTTTGATGTAAAAATGATCTTTTAATTGTAACCATAGGCGTCACATTTGGGAGGATCAACTGATATTTTTAATTATATTTCTTTTATCTTCGACTTTTTGGAATTTTTAATATCAAAATCGAAAACTTCAGAGTATTCTAGATTAAAAAGGTTTGATCCTTCTAGATAAACAGCAATCTGAACGATTAAAAAAAGCAATCTCAAAAGGCCATCTTCAAAGAGACCTACCTTCCTTAGGAAGCATTTTTGGATAAGATGATTTATGTCAAATCGACATGAAATCATCTCTAGAATTTGCTGTCTTCGTTTGTCGGTTTAGTTTCCGGACACCCTGTATATATAGATTTATATTAAACTGTGCGTAATATTTAGTTTTATAATATTCAAATAATTTTTCACAAAAAATCAACAGCTAACCTACCAGAAGTGTGGAATATTAACACTAACAGAACAAAGAACAGATTACCGAGACCTAACTCATAAATTTCTATCGATATTCACGTGTATATGTATTATCGCACTAGCTGACCAGTCCAACTTTGGTCCTGTAAATTTTGGTTTGACATCTCATTCGCTTCGCTCGTTCAATCACGTTAATACGGGACTTCACATGCTTCGCTGGTTCGGTGTAGTTAAATCATGGTTTCGCTCTTTTGGTCGACTTAAAATGGAACCCCACTCGCTTTGCTCGTTTGATCTAGTTGTGAATACTCACTCGCTTTGCTTATTCGGTTAAGTTGAAGCAGGATCTCATTTGCTTCAGTCATTCGGTCAACTTAAAATTCATGCGAAAACTCACTTGCTTCGCTCGTTCGATAAAGTTAAAACGATAATCGCGTTCTTTGCATTTATGCTCACTGCTCATCCTCTTTTTGTCGTAGCATAATGATATATATTATAATAATTGAAATGAAGTAGACTTTTAAACAGTGAACAAATTTTTCAAATCGTTTCAATAATTTCTGAGATTAGTGTGCACAAACGCACCAAGAAAGGAAAATTATTCAATGGTTTTATTAAGTTCGACATTACGTATAGGTCAAATTTAATTATTTAAATTTGACCCACTACCCGTTATCCAATTGAGTTGAAATTTTGCGCACGTGTATAAGTCTGGTGACAATGTAATATATATTTTGATGAAATTTTGTGTGCTTATCGGGTAGGTCTGAGAATAGGCCAACATCTATTTTTCATCCCCCTAAATGTTAAGGGTGGTCCACCCCAAAATTTTTTTTTTTAGTTTTTGGACAAAATTTTTTGTTTTTAATTTTTTATGATACAGCATACACAAATACATACAAGCCTAAATTTTCACCCCTCTACGATCAACCCCTATTTTTGTCACGGTGTACGTAATTGAACTCCTCCGAAACGGCTGGACCGATTTTGATGAAATTTTGTGTGCTTTTCGGGTAGGGTGGAGACACGCACAACATCTATTTTTCATCCCCCTAAATGTTAAGGGTGGTCCACCCCAAATTTTTTTTTTTATTTTTTGGACAAAATTTTTTGTTTTAATTTTTTCATGACTCAGCATTGAAAAATACATACAACTCTAAATTTTCACCCTTATACGATCAACCCCTGATTTTTAATCGCGACTTTTATATTAAGCTTTAAAAAATACATATATGGCGAACGAGCGAAGCGAGTGAGTAGTGTATTTATAATATTCAAGCGAACGAGCGAAGCGAGTGAGTAGGCGAAAATATTCAAGCGAACGAGCGAAGCGAGTGAGTAGACGAAAATATTCAAGCGAACGAGCGAAGCAAGTGAGTAGGCGAAAATATTCAAGCGAACGAGCGAAGCGAGTGAGTAGTGTATTAATAAAATTCAAACGAACGAGCGAAGCGAGTGGGTAATGTAATTATAATATTCAAGCGAACGAGCGAAGCGAGTGAGTAGTGTATTTATAATATTCAAGCGAACGAGCGAAGCGAGTGAGTACTGTATTAATAAAATTCAAACGAACGAGCGAAGCGAGTGAGTAATGTAATTATTCCTAGAAATTATTAACAACGTTTGCCGGATCAGCTATACTAAATATACGTGAGCGGAGTAATGGGTGACCGCTATTAAATCATAATTTCATACCACCCGAGCGAAGCCGGGACGGGTCCGCTAGTAGTATATCTAATATCGTTCTAAATCCAAAATGGCGGACGTACCAAGATGGCGGCTCACCTTTTTCTTTGCAACCCCCTTGACATGGGTATCAAATGAAAGGGTTTCATGAGCAGAATACGATAAGCTACGTGACGCTATTCTAAATTCAAAATGGCGGACGCCTCAAGATGGCGGGTTACCTATTACTTCACAACTCCATTGACATGGGTATCAAATTAAATGGTTTGAGGAGTAGAATACGATAAGCTACATGACATCATTCTAAAATCAAAATGGCGGACGCCCCAAGATGGCGGCTTTCCTTTTTCTTTACAACCCCCGACGTATCAAATGAACGGGTTTGATGAGTAGAATAAGATAAGCTACATGACGTCATTCTAAATTCAAAATGGCGAACGCCCCAAGATGGCGGCCCAATTTTAATTTAAATTTTAATAAATTAGATAACTGGGTTAGCTGATTAATATAAAAATGAAAATTTAGGACTTAGATTTTATATTTTTGTAAAGTGAAGAATTTATGTATTTTTCTATTGTATAGAATTAAAATAATTAATAAAGACTAAAAAGTAACAAATAAATAACTTTAAAAAAAACTTTTTAAAAAACATCTAGCTTTTGCAGCTATATTTACCAGTAGAATATTTTTTTTTTGCAATTACACCATTTGTAGCCCTGCGCCCTCGACTTTTTCTCGCAGAGAAATTTCGTCCGATGAGATTTCGTTAACACAAAGTAATTCTTATTTAGAAATGCCAAACTGATTCCTTTTGTTTGTTAGATTGTAATGGAATCTTTTACATTAACAACGACAGTATATTGTTATTAACATTCAACATTGCTCATAGGTGTATGTTGAAATACACTGGTGAATGTCCGAATAACATATATTACAAATAATCTTTTGGATCTTCACCAACGTATTTGGTGCATGTTGACATTCACCGGTGATTGTTGACAACCGCCAGTTTCGATCATTCACAGTAACAGATACACTCTTTTGAGAATAATCTTATTGTAAATGTAAAAAGTAAATTTTAATAAAACAAAATAAATGCACCGTCAAATTAGAAAAGAGAGAAAATTAAACGAAAATGTAGAATCAATTCTATAAGTAATTTGGTTGTAAACACTTTTATTGTCTTCTGTAGTGCAGTATTTTAAGACACTATTAAACAGACCAGTAGAATATCTGTTTCTCAGGGTTAACGATCTATTTTGTTAAAAAAGTGAAGAACGCGTTTCTTATTTTTTTGTTTATAATAATATATCAAAACAAAACAATGTTCAACTTATTTATTATTTAAACATATCAAACATTTGAAATTCATTTAAAATTCTTTTTTTTAGAGTTTAATTATTCAGATTTGTTTTAGCAAATGCCACTGAAATATTTAAACGTTCAAAAACTTCTAGGGTGGCTTTAAGCTATTTTAGAATGTACTCTCTAAAAAGAAACAATGTACCAATAAAATATTACTATAATATAATCAAACAACGTATAAAAAATATATCAAATATGACTAGATTTTAGACTGGGAGAAGAGATCAAACATATAAAACATATTTTCTATCTAGACGAAACCATAAAAGTATGATATTATGTTAATGAAAATGCTCATTTTTCAGCCAATGACTTTTTTCGTACTTGTAAAAAACTTGGTTTTTAGTACAATAAAGTTTTCATTCTCCCAGTGAATTTTCCATAAACATGATTTATTTTTATAAATGAACGTTCAATGGCTAACTATTTTTTAAGAGTAGGTTTAAGTTAATTAGAAACCAGTCGTAAGTCGACTCGCTTCTCGTAGGAACGTCTTTTTGTTTACGATTGATCTTTTCTCGTTGTCAGGCACATAGATAACCCTGTAACTGGTTAGTTCATTACAGAATACGCTAAGAGTATACTATTCGCACGCGATTGTTTAACACATTTGCCAACTGAACAAAACGTACATAAAGTGTTTTCCAAGTAGGCTATGGATTAAATGATTGCTTTTAAATGGAGGTAGGCATTTCTTAGAACATTAACTCTTACAACAGAAACTTTGTAGCAAACAACGGAAAATAATACCACAATATTGCGGTTATCCCATTTCTGCCAGTTTGTTTGGGAATACTTTGATAATACATACACAACGCGTTTAAAGGGAATCTAAATATAGGGTGAACGAGGATCAGAAGTCAAACTTTTAAGATCGGATGAAGAGCTAGTATAATAATATAGACGCAGTATATGAAACTCAAAATTCAACGTCAAAAGTGATTTTTCTTATGTATAAACATCTTTACTGATCCTCCCACTCAAAGCTGCTATAGTGACTAGGTGAAATGTCACGGAAATGTGTAGCGGAAGTGACGTCTATGGCGGGCCGCCGAGCAGTTTGAATAGTTTTACTGCGACCCTATCGTATCAAGAGTGTATACTATAATATTCAATCCTGCTTTATCAACTGTTAAAATATTTGAGGCTATATATTATATTATGTAGCTATAGATTAATATTATTAAGTTTCATTTCTACCATGAGTGACCACGACACACCTGATCTCTAATCAAAATATTATGTTAAAATTAATATACAGATCTCAAAATCACTAAAAAATTGAGAGGCCTGAATAAGTCCAGACTCGATATTGCGTTTTGATTTTGTCCACTTTCCTGCTAATAGATATTATGGATGCTAATGTTAATTTAGTTTTTGATATAGTTATGAGATTAAATAATAATTGAAGTTATATACTTCTTTTGGCGCGTTATGGAAAAATGATGAGAGTAAATTTTTACGTTTAGCACCATGAAGTTAGTCGGTAGTAACGCCATGAAGTTAGTCGGTAGTAACACCATGAAGCTAGTCGATAGTAACACCATGAAGTTAGTCGGAAGTTCATGATTATAATACCCTATTATATAGCACTGCTAAGTAAGATGTACGTAGCGTAACGGATAGCACCGCCGCGTCATACGCAATAGGCCTCGGGTTCGATTTTAATTTATTGTAGATTATAGACGCGTCGACATCTAAGGTCATTACCGTCTTTCAACTACACTAAATAACAACTAACTTAAAACTAAATAACATCACAAAACATCCATGAGCGCAGGTGGGATTCGAACCCACGGCAGTCCAGTCTAGAGGTTGCGGCACCAAGCACGCTAACATCTAGGCTATACTGCCCTCTGCCTTGGGTTCGAATCTCAACACAAATATGCTTTTTTTAATAATTAATTAGATATATAACAAATAAATATATTTAATAAATTAATAATTTATTAAATTAAATTAATTAATTAAACCTTCATCAATTGTATTTATTATCTATATTTTATTATTTTTCATGATTATAATACCCTATTATATAGCACTGCTATGTAAGATGTGCGTGGTGTAACAGATAGCACCGCCGCGTCATACGCGGTCTAGGGTTCGAATCTCAATACAAACATCCTTTTTTTTTAATAAATAATTAGATATAAATATAATAAATAAATATAAATTATTAATTTATTAAATTAAATTAATTTATTTAATATTTTTATTTTATTATTTTATCGTCTTTTTTACAAACGTTTAGTACTGGCACGCGGGATAAAATTTTTGAAGTTATTTTTGTTTTGTTACGCCAAAAAAGTATAACTTCTGACGTGCGTACATAAGTACACACACACACTCTTTTTTTTAATCAATGATATAGTTATTAATTATTAAGTTAAATCAAATATCAACACTGGCACGTTTTCAAAACTAAGTCAAGAATCAAAAATGAAATAAAAAGCAATAACATAACGATCGTCAGCTGTTTTTTTTTTTTAACTTTCTATTGACACGGGTCATCAATGACGTCACGAAGTACAACAGCTATATGTCCTACGTAACTGCTTGGCAACTAAACTGATTGTGTTTCCTGTTGGAGAATATCATCGTACAAAAACAATAATTTTTACCCTCCTTAGTTAGCGGTCGACGGTTGTCTGCTTTTTGTTTTTCCCGTTCATTACAACGTCAGTGCGGTTAACTTGGATCCTTTGAGACACAACAGGCTATAAATTCTATCTTCCTTGATCGAATATACAACACAATATACAGGATGTAACAGAATTTTAACTTCAAACTTTTATAGTAGACAAAAAAGTTTAATGTAAATAAAAAAGTTTTAGTCGATGCATGTCCTAAAATAGCAAGATATCGCGGTTTTCGATGGCAAATTCTATGATAATCTCTTAGTTTCCAAGTTTAAATCTGAGAACTGGTGAACGTATCAACTAAATTTTCAATTTATTATCAAAAAGAATAATTTAAAAAAAACACAACTGAAAATATTAATTGATATTAAACCCAAATAATCCTGGCAGTTGGCGATTTTAATTATCTTTTATTATTTTTATTGACATAATATGGTCACCTTAACAAAAAAAAATGTGTCGTTATGTCATGTTTTATTTAACAATAGAAGATAAAATTAGACAAAACAATACAAACAGTTCTTCGTATCAGTAACAAACGACTGAGATGCCATTGCGACACGTTTTTTCGAGACTAGACGCATTATCTCAAAAAAAAACTTTTTCAATCTGCCGCAAATACTCATAGTTGTCTAATTGTCTAAGTTATTCTCCTTTGGATATCATAGCGTGGTAGCGCCGAAGGCGTATTGTACTGGTAGGAGAATGGCTTTAATTTTTAATCAATTTTAAGCAGCACAAGAACAAGTGTTTTAACGAGGTTAAAAATTTAACTACTAAAATATAAATGATAAATTTATTTTTGAAAATAAAATTAGTTACTTATAATTTTATTACGAAAAGTATTATAAAAATAATGTATGGAGAACCATACCTAACTTTCATATTCCAAAATCGTTTTTCTAAATCATTTTCAATACGAAAAATTTCAGGGTAATTTGTCAAAAAAATCCATAGAAGATATTGTTGTAGATAAAAAATATGCACCAAATTGCGCATATTAAATATTTCCAAAACAACACCAAAATCAATAAATCTGGAATCCTTACTGAGATAAACATTTAGAAAAATCAATCCAAACTGTGCATTTTTGTTAGAAGTTATTGTAAACGAAAGAAAATGTTAAAGACAGAAACACACACACACTGATTCGCGCACATCCGTCATGCGAAAAACCACTTTTCTTTACGTTTTGAGGGTAGTACATTCAAAATTTGACCTTCCCTCGCGGACACGATTTTTCGACCCTATCATACCTACTTCCATTTCCTTACAGAACACGAAAGACATAATTATTTATATCTTGCTTAAACAGCATTTTAGGACACACGCCCATTAGAACTTTTTTCTTTGTTTTGACCGCTTCTAATCACTCTATGAGTTTGGAAGATAACTTCCTGTTACATCCTATACAAACATATGGAAACGCCTATTGTGTGCAATAACGGGCGATGTTCAGCTTAATTTAAATACAATCATGAACTAACAAAAACATTTTATGTAAATACAACCTAACAACATTAAGTATTGTTTATATAAACAATACTTACGTCTTTATTAAGACACCAGTGAATAGGATTTTAAAGATTACTCGTTTACTTGCATTAATTCCGGTGAAAATCTTAATTTTAAGAATTTTCACTATTAAAACGCCACATTTAAATTTAAATTTCATAAATAATGAAGTTTATGTACTGCAGCTGGAAAAACGTAGTTTATTAATGGGATTTAGTACAGCGGTAAATTGAAACAGAGTTTAATCTTAAATCATAGTTTAAACTGTTCTAATTTACCGCTGTACTAAATCCCATAAATTTCGTTAAAATAATAGTTTTTTTTTAATATTTAAAATTCAAGTAAATACATAAAACAAATAGTTTTCTTTCCTAGCAAGAAATTATATTTTCATTTTACAAGAACAATTAGCGTTAAATCAAAAAAGAGACAGAAGTGTGTCCTACTAAAAATTTCAAGGAAAAATTAAATTCACTGGAATGAATAACAATCTTAACTGATATATTTTAAATATGAAAACTAATAAATGCTATTTTACTAATTAATTAAACTATTGTTTATTGTTTATGTAATTCGAACTGAGTTCTAAATCATTTGATTTTATGAGTTATTACATAGATTCATCTTTCTCTAAAAGTGTCGAAAAAATCGTGACTTGGGTTTTTTCTTAAAGTAATACAAATAACAGAGTTGACAAGTGTTTATTTATTAACTAAATACAACACTTCAGCCTAAGTAGCTAAACTTGTGATAATATTATTTGCAGTGTGTTCCAAAAAAATCGATAAAAAAGACATTATTATATTAAGTACATGAATAATAAAATTAACTAATTTGACTAATTAATAATAATTGAATTGATATTTTAAGATAAATCACATATATCTATATAAATTACCATTCTTTATTCTATTATTATTAATAAATTAAAATTAAAAATATGAATTGTACTAGAGTAAGATAATCTTGACAGTTGTTGGCCTTACGAAAAATTTAAAATAAATAACTTCAATATTTGCGCCTTCTATTTCAAAGTATCTGATCAAATCTCCATGAGGGAAGATTATATTAATTTCATTCACTAAAAAATTACTCAAATTTTTACTTGATTTTATTTTGAATATATGTACTAGTACCTACTTTATTTCCATTCTCTAAATAAATAGACGTATTTTACATTACAGCATTTTGTGTTACAAAACATATGATTCCCAGGAAAATATTCTATTTTTCACAACTCATTGAATAGATTATAGTAAAGGACAAAAAATCCCTAGGTCTACAAAGACCATATTTTACAACCCCTATATAAATCTAGGATCCTTAACATTTAACAGTGATGTGTTATCATAGAAAACGATTGGATCATAATATGTGTCCCAAAATATCTGATCATCTGAAAAAAGGATTTAACAGATCAAAAGTTAGGTACTGGATAATGGAAAATATTCCTAGACCTACAAATAGGTCAGTGTACCGCTGAAAGAGTAACCTAAATTTCTAAATAGTCTTGTGCCTACGTAGAAAGCCATTAGCCCAAATTTGTTTGAAAATACCTGATCAATGAAAAAATATTTTACTATTCATAAGTTATTGTTTGATGATAAGGAACAGAAAATATTCCTTAGGCCTCCAAAGATCCCCTTGTGCAACCCTATTAGTAATATGAATCATAGGAAATGATTAGGCACAGCAAGTTAAATCTGGTTAAGTGGTTTAATACCCTATAGTATTGGTACCAAAGATTTTATGTCTTATAGAGCCACTGAAGAGCGAAGAAGCGCACTCGGGCACTATGCTTAACTTGTTTAATATAGTGAAATAGTTCTATGTCTTCGCAGTGAACGACCAGGTCATTAAGATTAAACCTTATTAAATGGTTTAGTAACCCCCCCCCCTCCAAGTATGAGTACAAAAATTTTATTGGAGGGCACTAAACCAGCTCACTCGCACACTCTACTTAAATCCTTAAATAGTTCTATGCCTTTTTAGTAAGCGGTCCGGCTTTTAAGACTAAATATTTTTAATTCTTTTAGTTATACCAAGTATGAGTAGGTACCGAAGAGTTTAAGTCTGAGAGCCGGGCACTAAGTGATAAAATCATTTTAGCTTATTTTTGCTTACAATACAGAAATTACGCAGCATCCCAGCAAAGGTTATGCAATTAACAATAATAAGTACCTACAATAATACGTTCTTATTACCTAAACGATTAGTTAGAATTATTACTAGACGGCACATCAATTTAGTTGAGCTTGTATAAATCCAAGCTTGGCACCCATATTATGACGTCATTTGATGGATAACATTTCGTCTAGTTAACACAAGAAAACACAAATATATAGATAGAGCCGTGAATGGTTTTATCTACGTGCGTACACGTAATCCGCGAAACTACCGAGTGAGAGCGTTACGACCGAACGTAAATCCAGTCCGCGCGTTACTGGCAAGTCTTTTGGTAGCTGAGCCATACGGCAACACACAGCATCTACATTCCGCCCTGCATACGGCGTCGGCGCCATACAGAAGCGTCGTGCCCTACGTTATACACTGGTGATGTGATCCTATACATATATCTGTACGCATACTGTGGACATACTCTCTTAAATGTTCGCAAGCTACACGTGCATAAAGATCGTTTTGAGTTGACGAAACAAGCTGTGTATTGGTGAACCGAAGTCTTAGACTATAATCCAGGAATATCACAAGATTGAGAACATAATTAATGAGTACAACAAGGAAGGCATACCTAAACAAAATGAGTAGCGCGACACAGATAGAATGCAATCATGGCTATCTAAATTAAATTAAATATCATTAAATTATAATTATCATGGGTTTTACTTGAAAAGAAGGCAATAGAAATCACTGATCCTAAACGATTTTCACCACAGTGTTTTGCTTATGTTCTCAATCCTGTGATACACCCTGTATATACAAAAAAAACTTTTTAACAAAAAAAAAAACCTTCTTCAAAAAACCATTAAAAAGAGGAAAATAATGAAATTTTGAGGTCTGTGCCAATGTAATAAAATATGAAGTCGGTTAAAAAGTATAATAAAAGTATAGTATAGTGATTAATATCTTCTTTTTAACCAACTTCATATTTTATTAAATTGGCACAGACCTCAAAATTTCATTATTTTCCTCTTTTTAGTGGTTTTTTGAAGGAGGTTTTTTTTTGTTAAAAAGTTTTTTATTTTTTACTTTTTAGTGTCAAAAAGTGACATTTACCTTAAAAGAATCACACGCCGTTACTCACTTTTATTAAACCGACTTTCTTACGCTGTCTATATATGTCAAAAAAAGTGACATTTACCTTAAAGAATCACACGCCGTTACTCACTTTTATTAAAATCAGCCGAACTACTGAACCGATTTTGATGAAATTTCTATGGGACCAATCTGAAAGTATATCCTTTCAAATAAAAAATCGGTTTATAAATGACTTAGTTATGAGGTAACAAACATAAAAAAAAAATTCAACCGAATTGAGAACCACCTCCTTTTTTGAAGTCGGTTAACAATGAGGCAAAGTTTGCATTGACGTGTCAAAAAGGATTGTTTTTATTTTGTAAAGTACAAGAATTTTCGACAAATTCAATAACGGTTCCAGAAAATTTGCAAGCTAAATTTGCAGGAATATGATTTTATACTCCGAATATTGTAACGTAATATGAGCATTCGCTAGTCAATGCCGATTCGCAAGCGGCTAATGGAGCCGCTCAAGTCGAGCAATCTTGCTTCACTTGCCTGTCGGTTTTTTAACGAATCCGTTTGATTGTTACATTGGAAGTCAGCACAGGTCGCGACTAATTTCTTTATTTTTTAGGATACTCATTAATAAATAAAAAAAACTCGGGTCGCAGTGCCAAAACCCTGCCGACAATATAGTGTATTTGCTAATACTGGCATTGTGGCTTTATTATGTGAACTTAAATCTGTTTTTGGACAAAATAAAAAATTTAACCCCTTAATACATCCCTTAAAATAATATTTTTTTTCTTAATTTCAATATTTTTATCAATGCAACCACGGTACCAAATTAAATACACCCTTCAGTAAGTAAAGCACTATCCCCAAACTAGTGTTTTCATAAAATTTGTAAGTCCGGTCCTGTCAGGCCGATTTTATTAAAATTTTGGCAGCACATTTTAATCGTTACTAAAAGGTTAAATTTCAATTTTGAAACGATTTTGAGAATTTTTTCGGCACATTTGGGCCCAAAAACATTTTTCAACCCCTAAAAACTACCCTTAAAATGGTCCGATTGAGCCCATTTTAAATAGGCTTCGTGCGGTGATGGATTTCAACGTGCCTACCAAATTTCGTCAAAATCAATTAACTCTTTCGAAAGTTATTGCCCGCACATATATATATATATATAAATATATATATATATATACATATATAAATAGACATTTCCAAAAATGGTGCCAAAATGTTCAGGAGACTATGAAACGTCGAGAAATTTTGGTCCGACCCCTAGGTCCCGCCATCCGACCGACGCCAATAGTGTATGTGCCATATGGCAAATACACTAATAAATCTGTCTGCGCACCACCGTTTTTACTTCCCACCTCTACTATGGTAGGGAAGTAATGGATTTAGTCCGAAAAAAATATTTCGAGATTTTAACAGATTTTCACGTTTTGAGACCCTAGCAATCGTTTAAGATCATTTTCTGACTGATGTCTGTATGTGTGTGTGTGTGTGTGTGTGTGTGTATGTGTGTGGTCAATTTTTCGCCTTCGATATCTTAAGAACGGAACAGCATACGGGCATGCCGATTGTTCTATTGTGTTTATCAGCCTTTAACTTAGATCTGATTAGATTTTGAGTCAAATCGGTTCTGTGGATCCCGAGATATTCAAAAAAACGTCCTCAATGTCACGTATTAACATAGGTAAAAAAAAATATAAATCAATTCTAGATGTTATAATATGAAAAAAATGTAAATATTTTTTTTCTCTAAAATGTATAGTTTTCGAGAAAAAAAATATTTTACTAAAAAAAAATAAAAATTGTACGTAAATCAAGGTAACCATGATTTTTGCTATATTAAGTTAGCCATCAGTAGATCACCAAACAAAAAAGAGGGCCATGCTTTTTTCAAAGAATAAAAATTAAATTGTGTTTTAAAGACCACCAACAGCTAAGGTTATTTGGGTCTAGTCAAAGAATAAAAAAAAAAGTGTTTATTTTTTGCAAATATTTACTAGGTGGGAAGTATAGGACTGGTCATCAGTCGAATTTTTCTCTTTTTTTTTCGCTAGCAATATCCCATTAGAATGGAATAACCATTTCTAAGTCCGACATTTCAGAACCGACTGAATAGTGGAGTACGGTTGAGCCAAGAATTCAAAATGAGGAAGCGAGCATTGTAATGTAAGGCTCGAGACAGAGGGCACTATAGCCGAGTGGTTAGCATGCTTGGTGCCGCAACCTCTAGACTGGACTGCCGTGGGTTCGAATCCCACCTGCGCTCATGGATGTTTTGTGATGTTATTTAGTTTTAAGTTAGTTGTTATTTAGTGTAGTTAAAATACGCTAATGACCTTAGATGTCGACGCGTCTATAATCTACAATAAATAAATAAAAAGGCTCGAGGCGAGCATTACATTACAAAGGTCAGCTCAAGTCAATCGCCGCCTTTACAGTACAACGTTCAGTTACAAGTCAGTCGCCATCTTTAGACCTCGCCAAACGATCTACGCCAATAATGTATGTGCCATGCATAATCTTTACTAATATTATAAATGTGAAAGTAACTCTGTCTGTCTGTCTGTGTGTGTGTCTGTTACCTTTTCACGCCTAAACCCCTGAACAGATTTCGATAAAATTTGGTAAGGAGATAGATTACATCCTGAGGAAGGACATAGGCTACCTTTTGTCTCAAAAAAAATGGTCTCAGTGAACCGATTTCCAAATGTTTTTCACTGGCCGATAGGTGATTCTTTGCTTTAAGACATTGGCTATAATAATAATTGATCGGTCCGGCTTCGCTCGAGTGAAAAAAGTAATCTCAGAAACTACTGAACCGATTCTAAAAATTCGTTACAGTATCCCTGAGTGATATACGCAATATGATATTTTGATTCTCGCGAAGGGGGGGGGGGTAATCCTTACCAATATTATAAACGCGAAAGTAACTCTGTCACTCTGTCTGTCTGTCTCCTACCTTTTCACGCCTAAACCGCTGAACAGATTTCGATAAAATTTAGCAAGGAGATAGATTGCATCCTGAGGAAGGACATAGGCTACTTTTTGTCTTAAAAAAAAACCGGCTTCGTCCGAGTGAAAAAGTTATCTCTGGAACTACTGAACAGATTCTAAAAATTCTTTCACTAATGGAAAGTTACACTATCCCTGAATGATATAGGCTATATTTTATTTTTATTCTCGCGTGCGGGGTGGGGCTTATAAATCATAAATTCATATCGCTGGAACTACTGAATCGATTCAAAAAATTCTTTCACTACTAGAAAGCTACATTATCCCAGAATGATATGGGCAATATTTTATTTTAATTCTCGCGGGGAGGGGGGGGGGGGTTAATAAATCATAAATTCTTATCTCTGGAACTACTAAACCGATTCTAAAAATTCTTTCACTAATAGAAAGCTACGCAGGGGGAGTGATTCTCGCGAGAGGCAGGGGGAAAATTCTTGCGGAGGGCTAATAAATCATAAATTTTTGTCTCTGGAACTACTATTCTTTCACTAATAGAAAGCTACGCAGTGGGAGAGATTCTCGCGAAGGGATAACAAATTAAGAATATACTAAATATACGTGAGCGGAGTAATGGGTGACCGCTATAAAATCATAATTTCATACCAGCCGGGCGAAGCCGGGCGGGCCGCTAGTATACTATAAATTAATAGATTTATACGGCTGAATTGCAATTGAGAATTTTCGTTGGAAAGCAGCCAATTATATAATTGATTCGAAACATATTGGAAAAAATCATTTTACCAACCATAGCCATAGTCAAGATTCTATCCTGAACCTTTCCACTTTCGCGGCGGAAAGAGCTTACATTTACTCAACCGTGACATGATTGCTAATCTAATATTCTCCTTATATGCTATTCCGAAGCATATAAGGAGAATATTAGATTAGCAATCATGTCACGGTTGAGTAAATGTAAGCTCATTCCGCCGCAAAAGTGGAAAGGTTCAGGTTAGAATCCTAACTGTGACTATGGTTGGTAAAATGATTTTTTCGAATATGTTTCGAATCAATTATATAATTGACTGCTTTCCAACAAAAATTCTTAATAATATACTATGTGTAGGCGAATGCACTATAATAAGAATTATTTTAACCTATCTAAAAGGAACATTGTCACTTCAAACTTACTCCGGAATTGCTAACGGGAAATCAGATGTGCAAAAACAATTTAATTTATGGGTGATGATCAGTAATAGTCTTTACGTCTTGTATGTCTGTAGATAAAGTCGTCCCTCATCTCACATATAAAGACGTATCTACCATTTACATCGTACTGCAGTTACGCGCTAAGTCCAGTTACGCCACTTCGTGAGAAAAAAGTCAAACTTAAGGGCTGTCGCTCGGTGGCGTATCTCACGTTTCAAATTTTTCTCAGTTACGTCTTTACGTGAGATGAGACACGAAGTGTTCCACCAGTCTACAGTGACTCAACTGTAGCACTCATGACCAGCAACATAACATGTGTATGTGTTATGTGGGTATCTGTGGTCATAAAGCAAAGCCGCTTATGTCGAATTTGTGGTTATATAAGATTAATGGCGATTGAAGCCTCCAGTTCGCTATGATGAAAAGAGACAACACAATTGACCACGATATGGCGAGCGTCACGTTCTATCAACGTAAAATTATTTTAACTATTAAAAATTATTTTCAAAAAATTGAGTTGACCACAAAAGTGGATCAGAATATCTTTAAAAAGGATTACATTTATTTTGTTTTGTTTTACAATCACCATCTCTATGTAGATCAAAAGTCGGCACAATTATTTCTCTACTAGGCTAGATGTGCATGAATAATAATTCAGCGGATCGAACTATCCGGATAGTAATGATATCGGTGTTATATGAGAAAGCGCGCATGAACCTTCACAATTTCACAAAATCCACCTATTCCATGCGTGATTTTTCATATAACACCGATATCATTACTATATCCGCTAGTTCGATCGGCAGAATGGTTTATCATTCATGCATCTACCTAATAGAGAAATAATTGTGCCGACTTTTGATTTAGATAGAAATGGTGATTGTAAAACGAAATGAAAAAAATATTTAATCCTTTTTAATGGGTTCAAGTCCTGACAGTGGTCTTTGATTTTTCCTTGTATATCTTAATTGTTTGACGTTTAACATCACGATGGCATGTTCGCCGACTGATTACGTTAAGAAAAGTGTTTGTTTGTGGAATGGCTACTGTCTATTTAATAATTATTACCTTTTTAAAGACTTTCTGATCAATTTATCGGTTTATTTAAGCCGATTTTTAACTGAATGTAGTTAGGAAATGTGATTGTAAAACGAAGGAAATAGTAGATTGTATTTCTAGTGTCATAAATCATAATCATGTATTTTACGCACTAAAGTGGCATGAGTGATAAAACCATTCGCACGAGATATATATGGTATTTTTTGTTATATCCCCTATAAAATAGCTGCTTTTCACTTCATTTTCATGGCTGTATATATCGGTTATAACGACGGCTCCGGGACCATACGCCGTTATATCCGATTGTCGTTATAAGCAATAATTAAAATGAATCAATCTATTCACACATATTGGGCAATTGCTTTAATTTTATTCATTAGAGGCCCATTGTCTTTATTCAGAAATTAGCCTTAATAACACGATACATACTATACTCGTAATATGTACTACTACTACATACTCATACATATATTTGTACATACATACTATTATGTATAATGACGATGACGACGACGGTGGGGATCATGTAGCAGAAGTAGTAGCCTGCGTTCCATCATCTGATAACGATTGGACAGATGAGGAGAAAGAAGAAGAGGCAAACGCTGAGGAACCACAACCAGGCCCGTCACGCCCAAAGAGGCGGCGAATTAAATAATTCATTTTTTAAAAAGGTGGATGAGCAATAAGAAATGATTTTGGCAAATTCGTATTGTTACAATGTGCTACAGAGAATTTAACACATTTTTGAAAATCGGCCGTTTTTCGAAGCTCATAGCTAGGCAAAGAATGGAAATAGATAAAAATTGTGAAAGTTAAAGCTGTAGAGAATTTTATCAGCTTTCATTATGTAGTACAACAAAATTTCGTACGACGCACCGTTTTCGAGATAAAAGCAAAAAACCAAAAAACGGGACCCTCTTTGTGCCCCCTCCCCTCGGCCGTACCTCGGAGGGGTAAGGACGTTTAGTATGTTTATCTCCTAACTAGTCCAAACAAAGTTCCTAAGTCAAACGTTCTGCTTTCGACTTTTCCATCCACAAATTATTCGTTGCTTAAGCTATAGAGTGTTTCAAGGGTTGTTTTCTCAAAAACTGTGCTTCAATTACGTTCTCTAACTTTAACAAAGAGGAGTTTGCAAAATCGTCAGAAACGTATTCACGTATTCAGTAAGTCGGTGTCATGAAAACTATTTAATGTTGAACCCCGATAAAACTGTTTATATGTCATTTCATACTAAACAAAATAAAAGTAATTTAGATCTCAATCTTGTGTTATTTATTAAATGTTTAAATAAAAAATCAGAAGTTAACTTTTTAGGTGTAATAATAACTGAAACTCTGTCTTGGAACGCCCATATTGATAATCTATTTGCCAAATTATCCAAAAGTGACTAAATCCATTACTTCCCTACCATAGTAGAGGTGGGAAGTAACAAAAAAGAGGGCCATGTTTTTTTCAAAGAATAAAAAAAGCGTGTTTATTTTTTGCAAATATTTACTAGCTGGGAAGTATAGGACTGGTCATCATTCGAATTTTTTTCTTTATTTATTACGGAAAGACATGTTCTCGCACTCGGGCCTGTTAAATGACCCATTACAGGCCGGTATACATGCATGTAAAGTAGCTATTTTATAATGGGTATAACAAATAAGTAACTTTCGAATGGAGACTAATAACTTGGTATATTAAGTTAAAAAAGTCATTCTGAAAATATAGGAAAAATTACTAAAAATTCGACATAAACGATTTTATCTTTTGTCCTCAAATACGTATGTGTCTGGATGTAAGTACATCGGCATACAAACTACCTATGTCGCAGTATGCTTCTACTAGAAAATTTGAATTTAAAGTTCAGAAGTCCTAGTTTCAATTTTGCGGCCATAATATCTCATATCTCTTTAATGACTTACCATATAAATATGTTATTTCCAGTTATATTATATGAACTGGCGAGAATTTGAAATTAATATATGAGTGTTAATTAAAGAGAATAAATTACATTAATCACAGTGTAAAATGTTAGGTTCAATCTATATAATATAGGTACATATATAACTTGAGCGAAGCCGCAGATTTAGGCTAGTATAATATCTAATTAAAAACAATCCTAAATAAAATACATTCAATCATTTTTTTCTAACATGCGAAAACAAAATAGGTAATTCCAAAAACCACTTGCACTTAAAGTCATAAAAGAATCCCCATAAAAAAATGTGTAGCTAAAGCTATTTAAATTTTAGCGAAATCCTTGAACTACGCATCCATATTTACTTCCGTCATATTGAAATATCAAGAGTGGTGCCAGAACCGTATTAGCGAAACGAAGGCCTAAAGGCTACATTATCATTAAGGCTGAATGTTAGAAGATTAATGGAATTTATAAAGGACGGAAGGAAATATCAAAAAAAAAATTATTTAAAAAAACAAAAAAAACCCGAGTGCGTAAAAATCGAACTTAAAAGATGGAAACAAGATCAAATAATAACATGCAGTCGGAGGCATCTAATATTTCTGTTCAACTTGTTACTACATGTATGCCTTCGGCTGCATGCCATTGAATCTTGTTTCCAACTTTTATTTATAATTTTTATGCAGTCGGGTTTTTTGTTTTAATAATTTATTTTTATTTCCCTTTCTTTTAGTTGAATCTACTCATCAAGCCTTTTTATTTGATATCCCACACAAAAGGTTTTACCGATTTTTTGCGTACTGACAAAATGGCGTCTAGCGTCCACCATATTGAATTTTCCGTGACGTCATGTAGGTACCTTATTTGAAATCTTCTCAGCGAAACCTTTCTTTTGATACCCATATCAATGTATTTGGAAGGAAAATTACTTTTGCATTCTGACAAAATGGCGTCTAGCGTCCGCCATATTGAATTTTCCGTGACATCGTATACCCAGTAGCACTAGTGAGACTATGACGAATCTATAGACGCCTCATTTTTGAAAATCCGTCAAGCCACAGAGCGGGCCAAAGAAATAGACATACATTTACATACATGCATACAACGCGCGCAAACATACACAGAGAGAGAGAGAGAGAGAGAGAGAGAGACACACACACACACACACACACACTCGGAAAACAAAACCCTCCTTCTGGAGCAGTCGGATAAAAATAAGTCAAAGCGAGAATTGCGTTTATAAAGTTAGTTTAATTACTGACAGAAAACATTTTTTTAGTCGTGATATTTTGTTATACAGATTGTAACGAAAAAAACGATACCGTAAAGAGTGGAGAAAATGATCTGCTAGCGATCGGAATTGGCTGACGGGTAGTTCGTTGAGGGGAAAACTCGATCGACACGCCCCTTTCTATTCGCATAGAAATAATGCCCAGGAAGCAAAAAATCGGCAATCGTTCTTGTCGCATTGACTGTACCTACTCAAACTGTATCTCTGTTAAAAATTGAACCGACTAAAAACGGCTAGGGAGGCGTGGCATTAAAAAGTTTGTACTAACATAAAAACAAATAACTGATCTGCATAGAAAAAGATCGGTTCTTGATGTTAAATTTTGATCAAAATGCGTAGTAAAAATGTGGTTTCGAAGTGAGAATTGCACAAAATCTATGTTATGGTATATTGCATTACAAGGGTCGAAATATAGCGTTTACTACCAGTGTGAAGTTTGCGGCCCGAGGTAGGAGGGCAGCAATCACACGCGTTGCAAACGCTGTTTCGTTCCGAGTAATTGCATATTATTGTTTTTCACAACAACTCTATTGACAATTCGATTTGAGGTACTTGCAATTTGGGCGCGCAAAAAAGCTGCAAAAATATTAGATCTGTCAGATTCATGTGAAATTTAGCTGGGGTTATGTCTGTCATTTTGACGTTTTCGAATATTATAATATGCGAGTTGAAGTTGGCGCGACTCAATCGCTCTATCTCCCTCTTAACAACGTTAAAAACAGAGAAAACCGACATCTGAAAATTTTCATCCATAGGGCTGAAACTCTCAGTTTCAACCCGTTAAACAGGTACCGAAAATCGCATTTTCAATAGCGGCGCGGGTGTTGTGAAAAATATATATTGTATACACACTTAAAAAATATCGTTTCAATCGATCAATTAGTTTTCGAGTAGGATCGATTTAAAATTCTACAATGCTTTACTTATGGAGCAAAGTATCTTCACAATCTAATGCCATTTTCAAAGTAGATTTTCTGACAATGCTGTCTGCAATCCAGTATCAATCTTATGGAAATTTTCCTTAAGGCGGCGCAACAAGAATTGGACGGAGCTAGGGAGGCGTGGCACAGAAAAGTTTGCATACCATTGACTTATATGACAAAAATTCAATTTGAAAGGCCGAAAATTAAATAGGACTAAAGGCCACAGATTTTTAAGTCGGTTAATGCGGCTCTGAATATATAAATAAATAAAAGATAGTTTATTGTCGTACGGTTAAAAGTTACACAATTTTAGAACATCCCAGGCCACACGGGGTATCATCTAGATGTACCTATTATTTTTTCAGATATGCACATTGCGATGTTATATACTGATTGTATTTTTATGAAAAAATAATTTCAATTCAATTCAATTATGGTCTATAACTCTTACTTACACTTTTATGTTTTTAAAAGGAAAGAAAAAAAAACAACTCGGGTCGCAGTGCCAAACCCTGCCGACAATATAGTGTATTTGCTAATACAGGCCTTGTGGCTTTAATACGTGAACTTCGGTTTGTTTTTGGACAAAATAAAAAATTTAACCCCTTAATACATCCCTTAAAATAATATTTTTTTTCTTAATTTCAAAATTATTATCAATGCAACCTCAATACCAAATTAAATACACCCTTCAGTAAGTAAAGCACTATCCGCAAATTAGTGTTTTCATAAAATTTGTAAGTCCGGTCCTATCGGGCCGATTTCATTAAAATTTTAGCAGCTCATTTTGATCTTTACTAAAAGGTTAAATTTCAATTTTGAAACAATTCTGAGAATTTTTTCGGTATTTTCGGGCCCAAAAACATTTTTCAACCCTCAAAAACCACCCTTAAAATGGTCCGGTCGGGCCCATTTTAAATAAGTTCCAACGTGTCTACCAAATTTCGTTCAAATCAATTAAGTCTTTCGAGAGTTATGCCGCGAACACATATACGAGTATATAAATATAATATATAAACATTTCCAAAAATGGTGCCAAATTATTCAGCTATGAAACGTCGAGAAATTTTGGTCCGACCCCTAGGTCCCACCATCCGACCAACGCCAATAGTGTATGTGCTATATGGCAAATACACTATTAATTATAATTATTATGAAGGAAACATTTAAAAAAACTCTCAAAGCCCTGAGTACAGCTCGTTAAATGAACTCGGCTCAATTAGATGCTTTATACTTTAAACGTACATGCGCTTACCTAAATCAGAAAAAGCTACCACAATGCAGAACTACAATTTATTTTTGTATGTAGCGAATAAGTGTAAATGCAGTGAACAAAACCATGTTCTGTTTATTTGCTGAAGTGTTTAGTTGAAGTACTGTATGTATGAAGTATATTCAATAACAGTTGAAGTAAATAACTAAACCACTGTAATAATTCAGTGCACTGGAAAACGTGTATAGTTATTTTATACCTGAATAAGCAGTGCTGTGCAATCAGAGAAACGGCAATTTGATATTTAAATATTTCATTAGTGTATTTGAATATAGTTTACAAACAATTTTTAGAGGTTTTTTTAACTTTTTCTGTCATAATAATTACAATTATTATTTTAATGAACGAAATAATTTTATTGCACATACCGCTACATTAGTAGCGGATGTGCTCTATTATCGCTTTGCGCTTCAGAGCTGAGCTTCGTTCATACAAGAAGTTATATCTAAGTTAATTTCGCACGAAATCCATTCAAATTGTAGCTTTTTGAAAAGGGGAGATTTTGTTCTATAAAATGGAACCATTTTTAGTTGATTTTAGTTCATAATTACTCCTAAAATTGTAATCAAAAATTGCGAACAGCAGTTGGCGGTTGGTCTGTACGTACGTACGTAAAGATTACAGTTTTTGACGAATCGATTTAGTTTATATTTTATTCGCTTTATTTACTATCAGACTAGAACCCATATATTTGAATTTACTGAAATGCGTTCACTAGTTTAAATTTTATAAACAATTTTATTTTAGTATTTTTGACAGCTAATAATAATATATGTATTGTACAGTATAATATTATGGTATAATTTATTATTGTAGAACAACCGAAGTTCTACACTGCTGTACCATAAAAGTAGCTAAACACACTTCGGGCTCGTGGAGTAATGGATAGAGCTGCTAATTCGTACGAACAAGCCCGCTGGATCGATCCCGGCTGATATCATAATTTTTTTTTATATCAATTCCATATTATTTTTCCACTTATATTTATTTATATATATTTTTTTTTATTTTTTTTATGTCTTTTAAATATTTTTTTATTTTCTTTTTTTTAATTTTTATCATACAGAGAAAAACTTAGCGGGATGTGCACTTTTGGTTGTGCCAACTATTTTATAATTTTTCTTTTATTTCAAAAACAAAAATGTGTAAGAGTTATAGACCATAATGGTCTGGAATCTTGGAACTGTATGACAATAAACTATATGTTTTTATTTTTATTTGAAAAGTTTACAAACTGCAGATGTACTATTCAAGTGGTCCGAAATCCATGTGAAACGGAACTATTCTTTTTCATTTGATTATCTTTTAAGCATTATAAAAATCATTAAAAATGTTTAAATAATTCTTGTCTTACCGGAGGAGTTTTTAAGAGACGTCAGTCCCCTAAGTGTTTTAATTAAACAATACTTAAACGATATTTAAATGATTCACTCCCACCAACAGATATAGTTATCACCTCGTCTACAATGATGTAAAAATTAGGTGTTTCGCGCTAATGACCTGATATATTCAGAAAAGAAGATACGCCTAATTAGCATGTTATCTAGTATCTACCTATAATATTTCAGAAGAATATACAACTTTGAGAAAATCTTACTTTGTTCGGCTTTGATCTCCAATTGAACCACTGTGTGTTGACGTTGATCAGAGGGCACGATAAAATAAACACCTATAGAACAGAAAAAATGGGTATGTTTGTATCGCGGGTACAGACCGATGACGTGAATACCGTTAAACACAAATAATTGTATTCGTTGTCATGGAAAGAAATATATCCACTTTTATTTATCTTATAAAATCAAATGCTCGTAAAATATAATAAATAAAATAATTGTAATTTTATTTTTTTATATTTCAAATTGTTATCCAGTACTATGTACCTACATATTTAATTCATTATTAAAAAATAAAATTGAAAGCCTTCGGGATTCGAACCTGGGCTACATTCTACCGACAGATACACCAGTATCTGTCGGTAGAATGTAGACTCGTACTTTTCCGGACGGTCACCTGGCTTACTGTTTAACATGTCAACCACTTCCGACTATTTCCGTTTCTGTTAGTCAACCCCCGTATAGCATGGTACATCTAAAACAAGGTTTCGTTCTAGAGAATGGCAGTATACTTGCATAACAGTGTTTTCAAGCTTACGTGGGGGAAAAACCCTGCTAATATAATATTAGAATAGTCAATACGATGTATTCAACATTTCCGTTCTTTATTATTAATCCCCGCTGTTAATTTACTAGCCGTTATGCAAAAAAAATGTAGGTATACAAAAGTTTGTGAAACGTTGATTCAGTAATCGTTATTTTTAATTCTTAGAAATAAGATTATAAAAATATTAAATAAAATGTTCTGTATAAAAATAATTTATCAAAAACTGTAAAAACAGCAAAATCGAATAATTTTTATATTTTTACGTCCATTATATACAATTGTATATTAATCGACGTAAAAAAACCACTGAACCGATTTAAGTAAAAATTATATGTGTAGGTCCACCTCGACAACTTTTTAAACACAATGGAGTCGAAATCATGTTAACAAAATCGGATAAACAGGACAGGATTTACAAAATATATGAAAATAGTTGCGGAGAGGAAAATACAATGGGAATTATTTCGCAGTGGAAATCTACAATGACTGGGCTATAAATGGAATTTCACTAACTTTGCTTGCCGTACTAGAATTTCAAAACATTTTTTTGTTTTACAGACGTCATTTATACTGCCACTGCTATGGAACAGGAAATAACACAAAACTGAAAACATGCAACTGTGTTCAAAGACTGTTACATACTCGAATAGGTCATCTGAACAAACAGAGTCAATTCTTGAGAAAATAAAGTTGCTTGCTGTAAAATGAAAAATACTATAACAAAAGCATGTAGCTTTATTGGTACATCCACAAAGGCAATGTTTAACTACTTCCATGAACAATGTACCTACACCCGGTATACTAAGAAATATAACTTCTAAATTATCGAAATATTGAGAAATTGTAAAGTAATACTGTTCCAAATTCAAACGTTTACGGGCTTCCACACCCGTTGTTATTTTAGTCTGATATAATGTTCCATAGCTTAAGAATTGTTAAAACCTCTACACCTGAAAATCTCATAATATTTTATCTTTAAGGATTATAATATATAAGCAAGTTTTTTATACACGCGATTTTTGAAGTTTTGAAGCCTCAAAAAATCCAAACTAATATTATAAATGTGAAAGTGTGTTTGTTTGTTACCTCTTGACGGCTTAACCACTGATCCGATTTTGACGAACATTGGCAAAGAGATTCCTTGAAGCCCGACAAAGGACATAGGCTACTTTTTATTCCGGAAAACTGTTCCCGGCGGAGAGCATTCAAGCCATGCATTCACGCTTCCACAATCCACACTACTGTGAAATGTGCATACCTATAATATATGGTCTTGGAAAAGACAGTAAAAATAGTATATGCTAAAAATGTCAATGTTTGTGATTCATCTAAATTCATCTGTGGTGTTTTCAATTTTTTTTTCTGTTCGTTATTCGTACCAATTTCAATATTTTCCGAAGTAGGAAGTAAATTAATCTATCTATTTTATCAATTACTATTTTCGAAATTGCGAACATTATTTAAGCTGGGTTTAGTTCCCTCCCCAAAAATTTGTTAGACGCTCCCAATCGTATTTTCCATACGAGAATAGATTTTTAAATTAAAGCTAATGGTTATCTCTTGGGGCACTACCGGCCAAATTGTGTTAGAGTCACTTAACGTCCTTCTGAATATTGATGGTTTCAGCTCACTGAAAAAGATGTTCAATATTTTTGAAAAGTGTCCTGTAGCGCGCCTGAATGCATTCTTTATCTTTAATTTGAAACCAACACGGGGGCCTGTTCAAAAATAAGATCGGGAGAGTGTAAATAGTTGACATATGTTTTTTCAATTTTTTTCTGACAGTATAATTGTTTGTCCTTGTCGGTTGCATTTAAACCCCAATTTATTGGTGTTTTAATAATAGTACATTGTGCCACAAGGAAGGAAAGTGCTACATTTGCCACCCTCGCCTTCGGCTCGTGTGGCAATTTTATACGCGGGAGGAGATGTAGTAATTTCCTCCCGTGTTGCGCATACTATTTTTTCTCCTGCCAGGCCGAAAGTTCGCAAATTAAAATTATTATTTTTATTTTATTAGTGTATTTGCCATATGGCACATACACTATTGGCGTCGGTCGGATGGTGGGACCTAGGGGTCGGACCAAAATTTCTCGACGTTTCATAGCCTCCTGAACACTTTGGCACCATTTTTAAAAATGTTTATATATATATGTATGTATATATATATATATATATATTTATATGATTATATATTTATATATTTATATATATATTTATATATATATGTGTGTACACGATAACTCTCGACAGACTTAATCGATTGAAACGAAATTTGGTACACACATTGGAACCCATCACTGCAAGAAGCCTATTTAAAATGGGCCCGATCGGACCATTTTCAGGGTTGTATTTAGGGGTTCCAAAAAGTTTTTGGGCCCAAAAATACCGAAAAGTTTGTCAGAATCGTTTCAAAATTGAAATTTAACTCTTTAGTAAAGATTAAAATGTGGTGCTAAAATTTTAATAAAATCGGCCCGACAGGACCGGACTTTCAAATTTTATGAAAACACTAGTTTGTTGATACGGATTTACTTATGGAAGGGTGTATTTAATTGGGTGTACTGATAAAATCCATGTCTAATATTGAAATTTAGAAAAATTTAATTATTTTAAGGGCTGTATTAAGGGGTTAAATTTTTTATTTTGTCAAAAAACAAACTTAAGTTTACATAATAATGCCACAATGCCTGTATTAGCAAATACACTATATTGTCGGCAGGGTTTTGGCACTGCGACCCGAGTTTTTTTATTATTAAAATTATTATAAAATAATTTTAAAGGAAATAATTTCAATGTGTAGGAGACAGAAATAGGTGCGTGAGAGCCGACATAAGTACTATTGCGCACGCGCACTTGTCCATACCACGGGAATAAAGAGTGACTTTGTTCCCGCTTGGCAGGGACGAAAGTACGAACTTTCGGCCTAGGTAGGAGAAAAAGATTATATCTATCTATATATCTATCTATATTTTATTAAACCATACATAATCGGTATTTTGTGTGTAGTGTCAATCGAATGGGTCAGTGAGGGAGCCCTCTTAACACAATTTTAGATTTCCATAAAAAAATTGCGTCGACCATAGGCTACAACTACTTTTCACACGTGCCTAACGACATTACGCGTGCGCGCTTGTATATGTTTCCGGCAGAAAATAAACAAAACGATTATTGCCACCACAATAAACGGAAAGTAATACTCATAAACAAGACACATTCACCCAGAGCGCTGCTTTGGATAACAAGTTTTCTCTTGAACATCCTACACCAAGGATGGTCAACTAATATTGTGATTGCTTAAAAAATAACGGCCAGAACAGCGTTTGTCTATATTATTTTTTATCCACGGCTTGGTTTCAAAACCTGCCGTCAGAAAAACTATATAGGTACAGTCGCGAACTTAATATAGTTTACACTTGAATTTTTTTCAGTGTAAGTTCATAAAAAGTCGGTAGGTTAGCAACAAATTTAGTTTGATAGGTGAATGTGAATGTCAATAATTAGAAGAAAAATTGTCGTTTAAATGCCTTGAAGTTATTTAAACGATGAACAAAAAAGAAAAATTATTGTCAAATTGGAAAAAGGAATTTGCTGTTATCGAATATTATCAAATATTTTTATGTTTTATTTGAATAATATTGACTAATTTGGATTGTATATTAAACAATTGAGGTGTTTTGATAATAATTTTTTATTGAATTTTTCAGATGTTACCCTAGTAACTGATACATTACTACCAATAGCTAAATTTAAAAAAAACGGTAATAGACCAAGAGCCGAGCGTAAATATACAATGTCAAAAAAACAAATATAATTTATAAGTTTCCAATATAGTAATCAATATTTTCTTAGGCAACCTTATGTATTTTAATCCGGTTTTTAAAGTCTACAATATGGCGTTAATACGTCATGTCGTGAGGAAAGAGAATTATGAGCTAATGAAGTATGCGTATTTTGCGCCGAAAGTGAGCTCCTCCCGGCCGTGGCATCAGGATTTGACGAGGCAACCCTAGAGCGTTTTCTTTGTCATACTAAATACTATCTTCCCTGAAAAATTCATCCTGTCTGAAATGAACTTACTATATTTACGCCTGGCTCTCAACCTATAAGTATGTAGATGAAAAAAAGTGTAAACTATATTGAGTCCGCAATTGTACAGTATCTTTTCGTTAAGTGAACGACTACGGGGCGGCACGAAAAGTAAGCACTGAAAATTACTATATGTCGTTTAATTATTAACTGCACGACGGAAGAAACGTTTTAACTTCATAATTATTGATTTATCAATTCTTATAAAATAAACTTCCTTAAAAACGAGAGATTTTAAAACTAACTTACTTAAATTTAATTTTATTTTATACACCTCTCAATAATATTGTGTATACGCTCATATTATGTACCCGCAGTTTCACTATACGCGCCCGTACTTCCACCATATACACCCGTACTTTCACCTTATATACCCGTACTGCCACCATATTATTCCACCGTAAAATAAATATTTTCTCAATGGTGGCTTCTCGTAAGTAGCCGATTATGATAGACCCTAATTTACCGGACTAGGCCGTAAAGTATAACTTTATTGTACTATTGACGTGAGTAACGTCTAAAGTCTCATAGTGAGGTGGTATTTTAGAAATATTACTGTTAACCAAGCCACATGTATTTTTTAAAAGAACTCGTTATTTTCAAAAACCGTTTCTACAATTTATTAAGGCACTAATTTAACTATTTAAATATGTGAAAATAAGCATTTTTTACTGTATATAATGTGAAAAATAAAAAAGTGTGAATTTTCAACAGTTCAGGCATATTGCATGTTAAATAAAATTGCAATTGGGTTTTTAAACGAATTTTTTTTTTTACTTAAATGGAAGGACCACATCAACTTTTATAGCAAAACTGTTTTTATTTAATTTTTTTGCTTACTAATTAAAAAGTTATATTTAAATAAAAATTAATTTTTAAACTCAGTTCCGATAACGCGCCGAAAGAATCCGAACGCGTGACGTCATTATGTTATCTATGGTCTTTGTATCCATGGTTACCAAGTTAAAAATTTATTATTTTTGATAGTGTGCGTAATACATATACACAAATACCAACAAATGCAGACACATTTTAACATAACGACGTCACAAACATTCCTGGCGCGTTTTGAAGTCACGTGATATTTTTTAAATTTTTATACATTTTAATTAATTTTTAGTAATTTATCTATAGCTTTAAAAAAATTTTTCTTTTCGATTTTCAATATTATTTATGTTAAATTATTAGAAAAAATTAAAAAATTAATATTTTTTTTTAAACTTAAATACCTAATTATTTTATTAACCCCATTGGAAGTTATTATAATGGGTCCGAAAATCGAAATCAAAATGTATAACAAATTTTTATGTTTCAAGATCACTACACTATTTTTTTTACACTATTTTTTTTACACTATTTTTGAAAAGATGTCGGTATGTGTGTGTGTGTGTACGTACGTATGTGGTCATTTCAATCTTAAACGAAATCTCGAGAATGAAAAATGATATCGACAATGTTAAGGTGCCAATCAACGCGTATTAACGTAAATATGATCTGAAAGAAATTTTTTTAAAATCGGTTCAGCCGTTATTTTTCCTTAACCAAATAGACTTTAAAAAAGTAAATTTTACACAATATCTCGCGAATAAAAAATTATATCGACTTCGTAAGGGTGTCAATCGAGATGTGTTAATGTCGTTTTTATCCGACAGAAATTTTATCAAAATCAGCCCAACCGTTTTTTTTATTTAAAGAAAAAGACGGCCAAAAGTGAATTTTACACGAAATCTCGGGAATAAAAATTGATATTGACTTTGTTAGGGTGCAAATAGAGCATATTAACATCAACAAGACCCGAAAGAAATTTTATCAAAATCGATAAAGCCGTTTTTTTCTTGTTTCAATAAAAAGACTGCAAAAAAGTAGATTTTATATGAAATCTCGTCCAAAAAAATGTTATCAACTTTGTTGAGGTGTTCTATCAAAGCATGTTAATATCACTATGTTCCGACATAAATTTTAAAAATCGGTCCAGCCGTTTTTTTAATTTATTGTTAAAAATAAATAATAATTATGATTTAATGATTAAAATGGTTACTTTTCTGTGCAATTTCTAATCTAATTATTTATATTTAATATTCATCAAACTGGGAAGTTCGTCGTGTGGACTTCAAGGGTCGCACTTGTGAGTCCCAATTAAAAGTAACTTTAGTCCTAATAAACGACCCCCCTCACGGCTTGTTTATAATATTTTACGATATCTACGTCATTTGTCTGTACTCGCAATACAGACCTACCCATTTTTTTATTTTACCGGACGAAAGTGGAAAAAAACTGTAAAAAATTCTACTTTATCGACCGATGATTGTGAATACATTTTTATTAAATTATTATTTCTCTCAAACTAAATTTTCTGAGCAATAGTAACAAAAAATATTGTATGGAACTTGTCCGCAAAGTGGTGATTCAGACAGTCACGATTTTACGACACTTGCCTAAGATTTGTGGCGCGTCTTTACGAAAACTCGTGTAACTTAACGCACTCGCCTTCGGCTCGCATGTCAAACTTTACACTCTTTTTCGTAAACACGCGCCACAAACCTTAGGCTCATGTCGCAACATCGCGACTGTCTGTAAATCGCCACTTTACTGACACGTTACATAAAATACTATTGTTGCCATAAAAATAAAACACTATGTTCGGTTTCTGGTACAACATTAATGTACTTCTAGTACTGAATTACCATGGAAACCACGGTAAAATTCAAGGCTGAATTGTACTTTAAGGTAGTTGTCTTGTGACAATAACATCCAAAAGTTTCGTTCATAATACGCTGTAAAACAATAAATAAGTATAGTGTTAAATGTAAAAAAATGTTGTTAGAAATTGTACTTAAACTGCTGTTCACATAGTTACACATATTTCACTTAGTTTGTTCGCTTAGATTATATAAAAATGTCAATCTTTTCTCATAGATTGTTGAACTTTGCGTTATTATATCTCAACAATAAAAAGGTCAATAATTTTTGGATTTTCTTTTTTAAACTCAGAACAAAAACATCAATGAACAGTTACTATTTTGAAAATTTCTGACTGTTACTTTTTTTTTTAAATTAAAAAACTTGTCAAAAACACAACCTTTCCTATGCTCTCCGTGTTAAATATCCGAACTTTAATTAAGTTTATCTCGAGATGGTCAATGAACTTCAAATTTTATTGGTATTTGTATTATAGTATCCTTAATGAATATACGAAAATTTAGAATTTTCTGACACTATGCCCATAGCACGACAACTACCTTAGAAGTTATCTTTAAAAGTTCTATCAGAACTCAGCATAAGCCGTGTATCGACCGAGTATCATTAAGTGATTTTTTTGTTCATATTATATCTATCGAAAAGGAAAATATACACATTTTTATTCATTTTTAAATTTTCTTTAGATAAAAAACACAATTCAAAATGTTCGCAATGAAACCCGAATTGGTAGTTAAAACTAATTTTCACTTAATGCTAATTACAAATTCATTTAATACTACAAAAATACAGTAATTTAATTAATAAAGGGTTAGAACAATCACAATTTTGTAGTTGAAATTCCCTAATGCATTTTCAGATTTTTTTGTTATTTGAACTTTTTTTATTATTATTAAGGAACCGCCTGCTAAAATTTGTCGATTTAACATCCTAACACCCTGCAGTTTACATCATAAAGTGCAATATATGAAACACCAATATTATATACACATTCAAAAATAACAATTTTCAAAAAACAATTGAATAAAAAAACTGCCAAATATCGTGACTCCAAAATGTCTCATTAAGTTATATGTACGTAATTAAACATTACGATGACCATACTGTATTTTAAATAGACCCGCCCTATTTTCAAACAGTTTAAGCAGCTCTGTTTTATAAACGTAGAAATCGAACAGTTGAGAAATACAATTATTACAATTCTGCAACAAATTTATATTATAGCCGTGATACTTATTGAAGGGACTGTACATAAGTAAGTCAATTGTTGTTCAAAGAAAAAAAACCTATACCAAAGTTCTTTCTTGTTTTTCGATAGACTGGTTGTCCCATCCTTACAAGAAGTGAAGGACGTCAAATGGTGTCGAGTGGATAGTATGGCGAACAACGACGAGCAATATCGGCCTTTGTGCAATGACACCGACGCCATCGACGCCACCTTCTATACGAAGCATTGAACGACACTAGGCAAGGCTACGATCTGAAAGAAGTGTCAGTTATTGCCAAAACAAGCTGCGGGTCTGACATCAATGTGTCACCATTACAATGGGCTTTGATTTTTTTGGAATCAAAATAGTTATTTTCGATACGTGTGCATGAAGTGAGGTATTCTAGTAGGCTTAAATTGAGACACGAGCTAAGGGTCTGACGCATACACAACGAGATCTCGTTATGTATGCGTCAGTCCCTTTAGCGAGTGCCTAAATTTAAGCCTACTAGATATCTCACTTTAAGCAGACGTATCGAACATATTTTTTTATAACGACTGCTTCTAAAGTTTAATAGAGAGAAAAAAAATTATGAAAACGGAAAATTTGCTCTTCGAGTCCTTAAAACTTTACAATTACAGACTAAGTTACGATTTAGTTTATTTTTATTAAAGTTATTAACTTCTGTATAAATCATTAAAAACATGACTCTCTCATGATGTGGACTTTGTACGCGCGATACTATATTTAGGAACACATCGATCGATAGCCAGTAAGTGCTGTATTGTACAAAGTGTGAAAATTTCGAATTTATAAGAATGATGATGTAGAGATTGTACTTTTACGCACGCTTTGGACTTTTACGCACGGTGACGGTACTTTTACGCACACTTTGGAATTTCACGCACGGTGACTGTACTTTTACGCACGCTTACTAAAATACGCCTCTTCTCGCCCGCCTCACAGTGCTTGAATATTGAACTTTAGAAGCAGGTGTTATAAAAACGTTATTTATAATCAACACAAAGCCTGCCAATCGCATAAATGTATTTACATAGAACGATAATATACGGGGTATCTATTTCATCCTATTAACCCTGCAGCATAAAACAAAATGTGATGTAATTGTTATATCAAATTTCGCATGTTATGCTGGATTTTCACTGGTTCTTTTTAATATCACTTTAGTACGTTTTGTATAACATAACATTGTCAAATCTATCATCAATACAGACATCATTAATGCTTAAATAATTTCCACATAATATAATATATTTTTCATAAATATGATGTACCTATCAAAAATAAATGTGCGAAACTTTGCCTATTTATTTGGAAAACAAAAACTGTAAAAGGTATTCAAAAACTTCCATTTCTCTAAATTATATTGTAACAGTAGCCATATTCACACCATTTGCGGGGACAATATGGTTCAGTTGGTAGCGTCGCGGCCTCTGAATCAGACTGTCGTGGGTTCGAATCCCACCTCTGCTCATGGATGTTTTGTGATGTTATTTAGTTTTTAAGTATTATATTATATTATATATTGTTGTATTTAAGACGCTAATGACCTAAGTTGTCGACGCGTCTATAATCCACAATAAATAAATAAAATGAAAAAACACACCATTTGCATTGCATTTTTTCGTTATTTTTACAATAATTTCAAACCTAAGCTTTTGCAAACGCAGCACAGTACGAACTGAGAAATTATAAAAAATTAGAATACGGTAAGCAATTTTTGAGCACATGATTTGGAGAGGTTCTCGACCATGGTTTTGTATTAAAAAAAAAGTATCTTGACATTAAAAATACTATATAATATATGTAACTAAAATTCTTCTACAAAATATACACGACTTCTGTAACTGATATATTGTATTGAGGTAGTTGTCCAGTGGATTTAATGCAGGATTTTAATAAAACTTTGCTTAATATATTCTTTGATTGAATACAAATCATTTGAGCCTAATTATTTTAAAATTGACTACGCCGTTATTATAAAAAACTAAATCGAAATGTTGTAATTTTAAGACGGGCTCTTATGAAGAATACAAATTTTTATAAGAATTTTTTTGTTTAAATTCCAAACGTAATGCAGGAACTTCATGAAAAATTGATATGTTATTATAATCGTAGTCACAGACCTCATAAAAAAAATGAAAATTATTGACTACGTCGTTACCGAGATATTATTATTTATGTCGTTAATGTGTTACGGCGATATTAATAATAAATGCTATTAAACGCAGTCAGCGTTATTGCCACGATCATTTCTCGATTTACACGGTAAATCAGTTCTGCAAAAATACCATGTTAACAGAAATCATGTAACTAATTGAGAGTTGAGACTTACATTTGTAGATAGTGTTGAGGACAAACACGTTCAACTAAAAAAAAAAATCAAATTTTTAAGAATATGTCTTCTTAAAATGATTTTTTGCGAATTTTTTGAGCGTATCAAATCTAAATCGTTCCATGTAAAATGAATTTTTGAAGCTATGCTTCTTAACTAACGTTTGTGATGAAGACCTAACACAGAAAAAGTGAAACGTCACGTAGCATTGTCATGCACAAACGATGCAACGCACTTCAGTGGCTATAGGCAGCGCGTATAAATTGTTGTTAGGCAAATAATGTTTATATTGTAATATTTTATAATAAGAAAACAAAAAATATATAGATACAATGCGTAAGAAGCATAGCTTCTGTCGGTTGTCCCATGATACCTCATGACATTTTTTCAAATTTCTTCGACCGTGTTAATCCGAAACCGTGCAATCCGAGTATCATTTAAATCGAGGATTAGGTGTACAGGTACTAAGTATGGAAATATATTGTATTATTACATTACAATACTATAATCTTCTGCCCAAATACTACTGAATATAAAAACAAGAACTAGGGTGCGGTTTTATAAAACCACGATGCAAGAGATTTTATTTATTTAATAAATGAGTAATAAACATCGCCGAAAGTATATAATTTTGTTTACGTAGTTTTAATTATGTAATTTGAACCCTGGTCATATCAGTATGAAGACGAACGTAAGAATCCAGATTCTATCGTTTGTGGCCAATGGGTATTTGATGTGCTGCTCGACTGAATATTCGTACAATATTAGTTATGTAGACGTACAATACAGTTATGAACATAATCATCACTGCTTTTCGATGAGTACAGGTGGTCGACTACCATCACACTTGTATGCAGTCGTAGAATATAATTCTGAATATAACGTTGGTGAACGTCGCTGCTTTTCGATGAGTATTTGTCTGGTCGATCGTTTCGATTGGAAGTGACGTGACCTCTACATACGTAACCGAACGGAAAAAACGAGACTAAAAAGTGTCACTTAAAATTTTAAAAACGATATATTTTGAAAAACATGAAATAAAGGAAAATCGTGCAACCATTCTATCATGCTGTAATCGTGGATAATTAAAAAAAATGTAATTTTTTTACAGTATAGAGGTATGACAATAGATGCTTATTAGCAATCAGTCACGTATTCCGCCGTTGGTCAAAATACAATAAATCACGACCTGCGGGAGTACATACACGTATATGGGGTATGATAAATTAACTGATTCATACACATATGTATCTACTGTGACTAGGCTTACAGTATACAATGCGCGTCAAAAGTATCCCCCCTTCATCTTGTCTCTTGACCGAAATATTTTAGTAGAAAAAACCGAATTACTCATATGGAAACTGGTTAAAATCTGTTTAAATTTTTTATTTTTCATTTTCACGGTAGGAAAGTTCTGGGTTTCGGGAAAATCCCAATTTCTTTTTTAGCCCGAAAGTAAAAGCGGAGAAGCGTTTTTGTTTTTAAATTTTTTTGTTATTTTCAATTAACAATGTTTATTCTTATTCAGTTTTTATTTTTCTCGTTATTCATTAAAAATAAGACAAATATAAAATTCTTATTATTTATACCTACCTAATTGAGTATTTTTATACAATATAATTTTCAAAAGTATATAAGTATTAAGTATCGTTAAAAACCAGAATGAATACAAAACCCGATTACGAAATCGTAACCGAAATCGAAAATAAAACCGAATTCGAAACTCAAACGTTATTTTATTTCGGTTTCAATGCGTATTTAAAACGTTAAAGTGACTAGGGAAATCCTGGGAATTTTAAAATCGGAATCTCAGGAGAAATATAAATATTGCATTTGATCTGACAACGCTGCTTTGACCATAACTTTGCATTTTTCATAATGTTATACAGATATGGTGGAGGAATCTGAGGATATTACAAGCTTTTATTTAACTTGCTTTCTTGTCTGTCTGTTTGTCTGTCTGTCTAGGACAAATCTGGCAATCGAATTTTCGACCACTTCCCGATATCCAATCATGCTGAAAGTTTGCACACACCTTTGGTTCTGAAGACAACACAATATAGTATATATTTTAATATTATGGTAAATCTAATATAGCGGCCACCACAAAATGGCGGATTATTTTATTCTTTATACAACCCCCTCAACATGAGTAGGTATCAAACAAAATAGTATGACAAGTAGAATACAATAAGTTATGTGACGTCATTCAAAATTCAATATGGTGGCAAACACAAAATGGCGGTTTACCTATTTTTTTACAATCCCCTTGATATGGGTATCAAATGACAGGGTATGACGAGTAGAATACAATGGCGGCCGAAAATTTTGGAAGACTAAAAAGAACAAACGAAAATATTAGTAAAAAAGAAAACTTTTTTAAGACAAGCTTTTATTGAAATGAACTAAAAAAGAAAAAATAATTTTTAATAATTTAGGTTCATAATTATAAAAACGTGGGTTGTAAACTCTATGATAGTTTTTTATTTATATATTTATAATTATGAACCTAAATTATTAAAAATGATTTTTTCTTTTTTTAGTCCATTTCAATAAAAGCTTGTTTTTAAAAAGTTTTTTTTACTAATATTTTTTTTAAATAAAATTGTTTATATTTTATAAAATTAGTCGTGAATTCCATGACTATACCCGAATATTCAAAATATATATCCTCTGTCAAAATCAGGGCAATCACTGTTTCTCTGTGCTGTCTAAAATTTTCAAACAAATCAAGCACCATCTTTATGAACTGACTCGTCGCTTACATCTCAAAACTCGATATAGTTTTCAAAAAAAAAAAAAACAACAACAACAACAACAACAACAAAACATCCTAAATAAATTATGTAAAATCATTCAAAACCAATAGCAGAGGGAGACACTTTTGACACACACCGCATGTACCTAGTAGCTATATTATGTACTACTATTGTGGATTGTGGATACCACTGTTGGTACTCACCAGCGTTGGTGAAAGGGGTCAGCTGACCGTGAGACCACACAGGCCACCGGGGGTGTCAAATCAATGAATAAGGGCGCTGAATTGAAAAAACATTGGTCCCCTGTCATTATAATAATATTCATTACAAATGAATATTTTATACCTCTGCACAAAATAATCAAGAACGCTGAGAATTTTGAGGGCATATTATTTATTGTAAAATTCCAAATCGGAAATCTATAATTTTTTCTCAGAAGTGTAACTAAAAAGAGTTGTTACATTTTAAGTATTGCGTTATTCTATTTGGTGCAGTAGTTCCAATTTTTAAAAGATGTATGTTTATCGTAAATTATCTATATCTATAACCTATCTATTTATTATATAAAAGAAGAAGCTAACTGTCTAGCCGTATCAACGCCCAGACCAAGCCACTGAAGTTAGAAACTTGAAATTTGAACAGTAAGTTCCTATTGTGACGTTATAATCCACCAAAAAGAGATATTTTGGAATGCAACCCTTATATGAGGTCAAAAGGGGTGTATAGAGTTTTTTTTTTAAATGTTCATATCTCACAAATCATTAAAGTGAGTGCAGGTACTATTAAATTCAACATTATAAAAATGTATAGAATAAATGAAATATAAAATAGGACTTTTTAGTCCTATTTTATATTTCATTTATTCTACGTTCTCTAATTTCTTAGAGAACGTAGAATGTAGAACTACGAACAATGAGAAAAGAAAATGGATAGGGAAATTAAAATAATTAAATTGAGATAGATCAGACATATAGGTTAAAAAATTATGTCCCTACTCCATCTTATTATATATCGCATTCAAGTCGTAATAAACACGAAAATACCAGATTTAGGTCTGGGGAACCCTCTATAAAAGTGTTAGTAAATATCCTAAAGAAAACAATTCGGGTATAAAAACAACCCCGTTGTATTTAACTATCAAAAGTTATACGCGATTTAAGTTAGATAAAAGAAGTACAATATTTTGAACACCCTGTATAGTAAATTATTTTTTTGAATACAAAAATTAATTTGCCCTTTCATTACCTATTGATCTCCAAAATATCAGTTTGATAAAGTTTTTCATTTGGGCTATCTCGAATTTTAGGTAAAGGTCTGCATATGTCAAAAATTTAAAAAAAACTTGAATAACTCAAAAACTGATAATTTTTCGAGCAACGCTTCACTTACAGTTTCTATTTACAATTAGGTGCAGAATTCAAAAAACAAATAAAAACAGGGTGCTGCATTAAAAAAAACATAATTTTGGTCCGCCACGCTTAAATAGGACAACCTGTATAATTGAAAATATTTTCCAGCTGTAGAGTAGATCGAACCTAACAGCTTTTGTCTGAAACATGTTTCCGTAAACGTCTTCATTTTCGAAATAAACTTGCCTTTGTTCCTCGCGTGAACACCCTGTATTTTGACTATATTTTCTTTATTTATTTATTTTTTTTTCAATATTTTAGGTACCTACCTATAACTATCATACAATGTCAAACTTAGCGGGGTGTGCACTTTTTATAGCTTTGCAGAGTTCATACCACGTAAACAAAATTATCTATACTTTCGGCGCTTTCGGGTTAAATGCGTTTAAGGTTATGGCAAAAAATTTTATTTGCACTGTAGTTTCATAAAATCGCATCCTAGTTTTTTGACTACAAATCAAGCCTTAAAATTATGTTCATGTCTTTTAAATCACTCTGTATATAAATAAAAAAACAAAGACTATTAAAATATATAACAGCAATGAAAATATTTGAAATGTAAAAATATTCCAAAGCTCGATCAATTCTACAAAACAAAATTTAATAATATGTAAAACTGAAAGACACCCGTCAAATGGATTGTATACAACTGGGAGATGATCGTACACACACACACACACACACACACACACAACGTATAGGTACATGATATAAATATGCGTCTTTTCATTGTTTTATTGTTGAATTATTGCACTAAAGTGCAGAATGCGGTTGTCTGCATGCTGTTTTATTTTATTTTTACAGTCTATTCACCCAGAAATAAAAGTACTTACTTTATATAATACGATCCTCTACGTTATGTTTTTGTTTTTGTTTTTCTTTTCGAGATAAGTAAAATTACTATTTCAGAAATCTACAACGAAATGTCGTTCTTAAGTGCAACATCCAATTGTTTTTATGACTGTCTTTGAGTTCTAAAATTGAGTTGTTTTGAACACCAATAGTGACACGACATTATTATCATTGTGGTTGATAAATGGCACTGCATTAACAAGTGTCTATTCTTCTACAAGAATTTATAACAAACATATTTTATATAGTTGCAGTTGAACTTTTGCGTAATTAGTAAATTTTTATTTAAATGTAAGACTCGTCGTATTTACAACTAGATAAAATACGCGTTCTATAAACAGAGTGACCACTTCCAAGTCTTCATGGTTTCCGGGCTTGTAGGCCGTGGTCCGGTAGTATTTCTACCTGACGTTTCGTCTACAACTGCGGTAGACATTCTCAAAGGCGATGTGGCAGCTGTCGACCCTGGCGGCTCACAGGTCAGTGTGTGGTGTTCTCCCTTCTTTTATGCCTAGTACCAGTGTGTTCTCTGTTCGGTCGTAGTCCGTCTCTCTGTAATTGGTCAACTGCGCAGTGTGTAGTGGTGGGGGTGAGTTCTCTACTCGGTCGTATCCCGTCCTTGTACGAAGTGTCCTCCTTGGCGGCTCACAGGTCACACTGACCTGTAAGCCGCCAAGGAGGACACTTTGACCGCTGCCACATCGCCTTTGAGAATGTCTACCGCAGTTGGTCTCAAGGGAACGCAATCCTTGTGAATTTTCGGTAGACCATACAGTTGTAGACGAAACGTCAGGTAGAAATACCACCGGACCACGGCCTACAAGCCCGGAAACCACGAAGACTTAGAACAATGCCGGCCGTGAAAGCTTGCACACCTAAATAGAGTGACCACTTCTTAAAAACCTTGCTTCCAACTGAAAATCCAATACCTATAATAGCATGACCCTTTAAATTCTACGGATCGAGTTTATAGTAGATTGCGTATCAAAGATGTAATGAAGTCGATTTTCGACGATGTGTGACGAATTATGTTACACTAACGCAGCGAGCGTAATAGTCACACAAGTCAAAATCAATTTTCGCTCTTGATGCACTATGTATTTTTTGTCCTATACCCTATAAAATAGCGGCTATTTCCAGTATTATCATCTCACATTTTTTAATTTTTCACTATTTGAAATTTCATTTTAAGTCCTCACCGCCATACAGTGTACCTATATGTAGCTCAGTTGATTAATATGTCGCGCTATATATTACGGTTCACAAGTTCGCAGACTCAATCCCAGCTATAGAGTAATATGAAATAATAGTAAGGTTACTGAATTTTACTTTTTCGCCCGTTATAAGCGGGCGCTAAAATGACTTGAACGCCCGGATCGTCATCGGTCTGAAATCGGTCTTTTTAACCAACTTCAAAAAAAGAGGAGGTTCTTGTTCTATAAGTATTCTGGACCATGTTTTTTAGTGTATTTGCCATAATATGGCACATACACTATTGGCGTCGGTCGGATGGCGGGACCTAGGGGTCGGACCAAAATTTCTCGACGTTTCATAGCCTCCTGAACAATTTGGCACCATTTTTGCAAATGTTTATATATATATGTATGTATATATTTATATATATATATATATTTATATATTTATATATTTATATATATATATATTTATATATATATGTGTGTACACGATAACTCTCGACAGACTTAATCGATTGAAACGAAATTTGGTACACACATTGGAACCCATCACCGCAAGAAGCCTATTTAAAATGGGCCCGATCGGACCATTTTCAGGGTTGTATTTAGGGGTTCCAAAAAGTTTTGGGGCCCAAAAATACCGAAAAATTTGTCAGAATCGTTTCAAAATTGAAATTTAACTCTTTAGTAAAGATTAAAACGTGCTGCTAAAATTTTAATAAAATCGGCCCGACAGGACCGGACTTTCAAATTTTATGAAAACACTGGTTTGTTGATACGGATTTACTTATGAAAGGGTGTATTTAATGTGGTACAGAGGTTGCATTGATAATAATATTGAAATTAAGAAGAAAATATTATTTTAAGGGATGTATTAAGGGGTTAAATTTTTTATTTTGTCCAAAAACAAACTTAAGTTCGCGTATTAAAGCCACAAGGCCTGTATTTGCAAATACACTATATTGTCGGCAGGGTTTGGCACTGCGACCCGAGTTTTTTATGAATGTATGTTCACCGATTTCTCCTGTATTTGTAAATCGATTTTGATGATTAAAGTTTTATTTAATAGGGCATACCTCCAGAGTGGTCACATATAAATCTTACTTAAATCGGTTCAGTAGTTCGACTGAATTTAATAAAAAGTTAGCAACGGACTGTAATACAGTTAAGGTAAATGTCAGTGTTTTTTTTTTTTTAGTTATTTAGTAATCAAATATCAAAACAGAACGTGCAAACTACGTATTGTCAAGTCACTAAAAAGCAAAAAATAATAAACTTTTTAACAAAAAATAAACCTCCTTCAAAAAAGCCACTAAAAAGAGGAAAATAATAACATTTTGAGGTCGGCGCCAATTTAATAAAATATGAAGTCTTTTACGATTTAAATTTTTTACGATTTTGAGAATTTTTGCACTTTTTCGAAACTGTATGTATGGGGTCAAAAAATACGTTTTACCAATGAATATTGTAGGAAATTTAACCCTCTACAATTTACTAAAATCAATCGTTTTCGAAATATTTCGAAAAAACCGAAAAAAATGCAAAAATTTTGGGAATTTTTGCCCCCTCCCAAAATTCCACGGGGTTTTTTTGTTGGATAAATTGGGTGTAGCACTACTGGACACCCACAAACAACATCCCAAAGTTTCATTTAGTTCGGAATTTTTCGAAGGTACCCCCTGTTTCGAGTCTATGACGATTGGACTAAATTACCACTATACTTAATATATATTATTACTTTCTAGAAAAATGATTACTTTAAGTTTCTGTTATAAAAATCAATAATAAATAACAAAACTACTAAAAATTATTTGTTATTTTTTTCTTAACAAACTTTGTTCACTGTTTTCTTTTTCACGTTTAAATGTTCAGTAGCAATTACCTATGTTAGTTTGAGGTGGCAAAAGGACAGAACGAGCGCTGGTATTTATATGAATTTACTAAATGAAACTTTTAGCCTAGCTTTTTTAGTTCGGATACGCATGTCGAGGTCGCATCACGACCAATTGAAGCGATCGACCAGACCAGTACTCAATTTACTCATCGAAAACTATATTGTACTATGTACATCTACATAACTAATATCGTACGAATATTCAGTCCAGCAGCATATCAAATACCCATGCACCTCGTGTTAAAAATTTGGAAGCCAATAAAAATTCTACCTCCCAAAAAAGAAATGTTTCATTTCCGCAAAGAATTACAGACCTCATCACAAATCTTAACATGAACCCACTACCTCAAGTCAATATACTTAGTCCAAGCACACATCCTCCCTGGTCTATAAATACTCCTGTGTGCGATCTAAAGCTCCATAATTACTGAAAAAAAGAAACTTCTCCTCTACTTCTTCAAAAAATTTATTTGGATATACGGTCACTATACAAAGAATATATACCTGTTTTTACAGATGCCTCAAAATCCAATACTTCTGTAGGCTGTGCATTTGTCTCCGAAAACTTCGCTAGCAAATACAAACTTTCAGGATGGGCAACTGTTTTCACTGGAGAGATGTATGCAATTCTCAAAGCGCTGGAATTTATTGGAAGGCAAACACCAAAGAAATTTATTATAATTACAGACTCCTACAGCTCCATTATAAGTATTAAAAATATATATCCAACTAATCCGATTGCCGCAAGAGTTCAGGATAAGCTTTCTGACTTAATTCACAATATCTGGGTGCCGAGCTTTGCTCGGATGAGTTCAAAAAAATAGTACTTGTATGCTGTGAGATATTATTTTCTCAGAATATTATTCCGAAACGAATTTATTTCTGAAACATAATTTAAATAATTGTTTCTGTTAAATATTTTAAATACCTATGTGTATTTTTAAGCGTAAAAACTAAGTATCAACTTGAATCAAGCATTTTTTCCTGTAAATATTACTTAGGTCGCCATTTTCAAATCTACCGCCGTTATTGTTTTGTTGACTGAAGAACTCGCAAAAACCGATTTTCATAGATTGAATATCTTGTAAAAATGTTCGAATCAGATGAAATTCTGCTTGCCCGTTGCCGTTTCAATAATCCGTTTTTAAACATTGATGCCAAATATCAACTTTATCGAAGTACTTTTTCTCTGTGATGTCATCTTAGCAACTTCCAGTAAATTTCAAATATTTTTTTTGCATAGAAGGTACCTACTGAAAAACTCACAAAAATCGATTTTCGAAGAAATAGAATTCATATTATATCTTTTAATAACAAACGTCAGACTATAAACCTGCAGCGCAAAACATTTTTGCATGCATCTTCACCATATTTTTTAAAAATCGATGTGTTTTGATATACTGCATGCCTGCGTCGCTAGAAGTGCGGCCCTTCGGGCCGCCGTGCAAATTTTTAAACAAAACTTTTTTGTATGTATCTTAACAATAGTTTTCAAAAATCGATGTGTTTTTACACAGACTCGCGGTGCCAGAAGTGCGGCCCTTCGGGCCGCCTGTTTGTCATTGTTTACATATTGTGCAAGACACTTCTTATATTAGTGTTCATTTACAGTTTTAACCCTTGTGATATATTATACAAAATCTATGTAGAAATAGGCTTCGAATCGATCTGACAATTGATCGAGTTATAAATAAAAAAACCCTTTTTTTAATTGCTCCCCTCTGGGACCAAGATTTCTACCTAGATCGATTTCTCGCCCCGAAAAATCCCCATTCTGTAAATTTCATCAAAATCGTTATTCGTTTTTGAGAAAAAAAAGTCTAGGTAAGATTATACGTCATACTATATTTAACGTACATAATATACATATTTTATATAGGTAATATAAAAATAACATATTTTATATAGGTAATATAAAAATAACATACTTAGGTACCTATTTATTTAAATATTAGTTAAAACTACTTACATAATTATGTTTAGTTTTTATTTCTGTTATTTTTTGCTATACAAATAGTTCACGGATTATTTTAATAAGTTAAAAATTCTGTCAGAGTATTTTGACATATAAATAATGAAAGTAGTTTGTTTTCTCCAAAGCCTACTCACGATATTACAATGTTTTGACAGGTCAAAAAACCGTTTTTAAAAATGATAAAATCGATAGGAAAACGAATTTTTCCAGGGATGAGACCTAGCTAAATCGATTTTTTGCCCCCCGAAACCCCTTTTCGGTAAATTTGATCAAAATCGTTAGAGCCGTTTTCGAGAAAATATTTATATAGGTACATAGATACATAGAAACATAGAAACATATATACAAGATTTACTCGTTTAATAATATAGGGGGATTGAAAATCAGATCGTATTTCTCTGGGTTCCATCGCACGTCGGTATTAACCGGCAATGAACAGGCTGACACCGCTGCTCATTGTGCGGCAAATGATAACGCAGATATAATCCGAGACAGTTTTATCTGCTATACCGATATGAAAACAGAACTTAAAATCTTAAAATCTTTAGATGAGTGGAGAAACCGTTGGCAAACTACAACTGATAATAAACTTAGGGAGATCAAACCATCTATTAAATCATGGACGATTCCTATACTATCTTCGAGAAAGGATCAGATAGTAATGACCCGAGTTAGAATAGGACATACCTTACTGACGCATAAATATCTTTTTGACAAGACCGATCGTCCGCAGTGCGATTTATGTAAAGTCCCTGTCAGCATCAAACATATTTTCCTGGAATGTCCACAATATGCTGTTGCACGAATCTCTTGCGGATTTCCCGACGATCTCCCTAAGATATTTGAAGATACAGAAAACGGAATTAATCGCATACTATCGTTCCTCCACTCAACAGAATTGTATACGCGCATATAGTTTCATTAGATTAATAATTTATAGTTCCGGACGCTAATGACCTTCGATGTTGATGCGTCCAAAAATAACTATATTAAAAAAAAAAAAAAAATACCCATTAACAACCAACGATAGAATCTGGATTCTTACGTTCGTCTCCATACTGATCAGGGTTCAAATTACATTACCAAAATTACGTAAACAAAATCATATACTTTCGGCTAGTTTTATTACTCATATTTTATTAAATAAATAAAGTTTCAATTGCACTGTCGTTTCATAAAATCGTACCCTATACTATAGTTTTTTTATTATTAGCATTGTTATTACACATTTTATTTATAGGTAAGTGTTTATTGGAGACCCAAAATAAAATCATACAAATAATGTCCTGCTGCAATTTTGGTTCTATGTACAATAAAAGTTCGATTTGTCAAAATTCACACTCAAGTCGCTTCACACCCATAAGCTTCTACATGAAAGCGAAATGTAGCATAATGCCAATTGATTTTACAGTTTACAAGTAGATACGTATATATTTATACAGGCTGAAAAAAAGTTCAAACGAAAAACGACAAGCGAAGAATGTAACCTTTGTACACGTTTTCAGAGCTTTAATTAAATCTCTGTCTTTTCTTTTCAACATCAAATGTTTTGAAAGCAAACAAATCAAGCTGTAAATATCCATATTTCTTAAGCGGCAATTGTTTTTGTCGCAAAACGATGTAATAATAAAAACAAGTGATGTTTACGAATTACTGCACAATAAAACAAAAGGTAGAGAAAACAAATTTAAGGAATTAAAGATTGAGTTTAGATTATTTATACATTTAAATTTCGATTCAATTTACAGAGAATGCGTGAATATATTTTGAATATAATCAATTATATGCGAAATATGGTTGCAAAAAGCAAACAAAAAAAATTGATTTGCCTTTGTTATCAGAATAGTATACAGACGATCCATTAAATTCATTCATCAAATTAAAGGACTTGAAAATATTCCAGATCGTGGGGATTTCATTATTTTTATGGCTTATCTATTACAAAACCTCAGATCTCAGGTTACAATCTATAAACTCCTAATAATTTTAAAAACGATTTATTCATGTATTGTCGTTCAAAATTGACTTGCAAGATTTGACCCACATTATACTAACAGACAAACTTACACAGCAAGTTAAAAAACTCGGGTCGCAGTGCCAAAACCCTGCCGACAATATAGTGTATTTACTAATACTGGCATTGTGGCTTTATTATGTGAACTTAAGTTTGTTTTTGGACAAAATAAAAAATTTAACCCCTTAATACATCCCTTAAAATAATATTTTTTTTCTTAATTTCAATATTTTTATCAATGCAACCTCGGTACCAAATTAAATACACCCTTCAGTAAGTAAAGCACTATCCGCAAACTAGTGTTTTCATAAAATTTGTAAGTCCGGTCCTGTCGGGCCGATTTCATTAAAATTTTAGCAGCACATTTTGATCTTTACTAAAAGGTTAAATTTCAATTTTGAAACAATTCTGAGAATTTTTTCGGTATTTTTGAGCCCAAAAACTTTTTTCAACCCCTAAAAACCACCCTTAAAATGGTCAGATTGGGCCCATTTTAAATAGGTTCCGTGCGGTGATGGATTCCAACGTGTGTATCAAATTTCGTTCAAATCAATTAAGTCTTTCGAAAGTTATGCCGCGAACATATATATATATATATAAACATTTTCAAAAATGGTGCCAAATTGTTCAGGAGGCTATGAAACGTCGAGAAATTTTGGTCCAACCCCTAGGTCCCGCCATCCGACCGACGCCAATAGTGTATGTGCCATATGGCAAATACACTAATAAAAGCTTGTAAAAATAACAACACATATCAATTAATTTTTTAAAATAATTATAAATTAAATAGGTATATGAACTGAATACTATAGGCTTAAATAATTTTCAAATTGGCGGTCTTTATTTCAAAGATATGTTAAAAAATTCAATAAAACGGCATCTTCTCGAATTTATTTAAATCTAACATATTTGTTAATAAACTAATTTTGTTTGGTTCGTTATTCGTGACCGACGTGTTGAAAGAAAGTACATAGAGACAATATGAATGGCAATACTGTCTCTTTTCATTACAGAACCCTTGAAGTCATTATTCGATAAGTTAATGCTTTCCCTTCAACGTATACCGGAATTAGTTATGACTGTCACATCTCCCCACTCCTCTTTACCCATAACGGATTTTTTTTGATAGTAATTACATTCATTAATCACTTCATTCTGATTTCTTATGACAGTTTTAGGCGAATTTAGAGGCCCTGATTTTTACGCCAACTTCTAAAAATTTGAAATAATATATCTTTTTACATTACCGTATAATTTTGATTATCGTTTATATTATTTTATATTTTAATTAATAGATCGTTAAAAAAAACTAGTTTCCTTTTCGTGCTCTTAAGACTTCCAAGCGCGCTTTATTTACGCCTGTGCGGTAATCCACTACTTGCTCTGACCCACCTCCTATGGAAACGTCTCTGAATGGTCCTACATCACACTGAACTATTATTGCCACTGCTGAAAATAGCTTGAAAAAATAAACACTTTTTAGTGTATTTGCCATATGGCACATACACTATTGGCGTCGGTCGGATGGCGGGACTTAGGGGTCGGACCAAAATTTCTCGACGTTTCATACCCCCCTGAACAGTTTGCCACCATTTTTGAAAATGTTTATGTATATATGTATGTATATATATATATATATATATTTATATATATATATATATATGTGTGTACACGATAACTCTCGACAGACTTAATCGATTTAAACGAAATTTGGTACACACATTGGAACCCATCACCGCACGAAGCCTATTTAAAATGGGCCCGATCGGACCATTTTCAGGGTTGTATTTAGGGGTTCCAAAAAGTTTTTGGGCCCAAAAATACCGAAAAATTTGTCAGAATCGTTTCAAAATTGAAATTTAACTCTTTAGTAAAGATTAAAATGTGCTGCTAAAATTTTAATAAAATCGGCCCGACAGGACCGGACTTTCAAATTTTATGAAAACACTAGTTTGTTGATACGGATTTACTTATGGAAGGGTGTATTTAATTTGGTGCAGATGTTGTACTGATAAAATCCATGTCTAATATTGAAATTTAGAAAAATTTAATTATTTTAAGGGATGTATTAAGGGGTTAAATTTTTTATTTTGTCAAAAAACAAACTTAAGTTCACATAATACTGCCACAATGCCTGTATTAGCAAATACACTATATTGTCGGCAGGGTTTGGCACTGCGACCCGAGTTTTTTATAAAATAAATACGGTATATTATAAAAATATAATCCAAATAAAGCTTTGAAACTCTCGTGTTATCGTTATATTATTATTATTTTGAAAAATTCAATTATACGAAAATATGAATTTTGCATTGATGGGAAATTGGTTTCCGCTTTGCTGTCGTCACTATTATATGAATATATAAAGAAAGCGTTGATATCGGGCGTATAGCGAACGGGTAAATGAATAAATAAAAAGAACTTCCACTTGTACGATCTCCACCTCCGTAGAATCGATTTCGGGCCGTCCTTGTGAAATATTGTTCATAAAAGTGATGCGAAAAACGCGATTTAGGCAATCAGACGTTGGAATTGTACGGAACTTGACGTAAAATATGCGAAAAAAGCACGAATGTATACATCAGCTGTCTCTGTAAGCGTGAACTAACATACCGCCCGAGGGGGTGATTTATAAATACGGTGAAATTTGTTTGCACGGAAGAACAATAAAAAAACTCTGTAAATTACGAATTAGTTACATCGAATACATACTACCAAATACACTTATGTATAACTATAGCTTTTAGGCTTAAGAATATAGCCGAGCGTGTAGCAATTTCGTTGATATATATAGCGTTTCCATGGTTCCTCTATTACAAGCCTCCAGTTCTTAGGTTTTAATCTGAGAGCTAGTAAAAGTTTCAGTTGGATTTTCAATGTATTATTAACAAAATAATAAATAGACGATACTATGCCCAAATAACCTTAATTATTGGTGGATTTAAAAAATATATATAACTAGCTTTTGTTCGCGGATTCAGTCGCGTGAAAGTAGATTGTCTACACTCGCTTTAATGCTAGTTTTGACAGAAACTCTATCTTAACCCAAGCGTAACCGTGTGAAAAATACTTTATACTTTGAATTTGAGTACCACCTATTAATGGTGTATCAAGTTTCGTCAAAATCGGTCTAGTCGTTTTGAAGGAATATCGATCTAAAACAGATATACAGGGTGTCACAGAATAACTATTCCTAATTTTCAGAAATGATAGAGCACACTTAAATAAACATTTTTTATTAATAAGCTAGTATCCGGAAATTCTTCAGTATCGAGATAAAATGAAATAAAGTTGAATCATAGCAAACTTTGAAAAACAACAACTATTTTCGTAGTTGTCATTTTACATGTGTCACAAATTATTCCTTATACATGGTAATTACATATTGTAACAAAACTCGTTGGTAACTTTGGTAAAATGTTTTATTTTTCTATTCTTTCACAACAGTGACAACCGTTTACATGCTTTGGACAATTATTGTTCCTCACTTTATATTCACTGTTCGCTTTTTGTCTATTTTTCCGTTGGTCAGTTTTGCTTGACCGTTGGTCAATTTTTGTTGACCAACACTTCGTTACTACTTGACCACTGCTTGACCACTATGTGTCCACCATATGTCTGTGGTACGTATATTGTTCACTGGGTCCACTATATGTCTGTGGTGGTAGTATTTATTTGCCACCTGCAGATATCTTCCACACTGTCTGTCACTTTGCACCAGAAGATTATCTGCACTTAATCACTCGAAGATCTCGTCTGTCACTCTCAAATATCTTCCACACTGTTTGTCACTTGGTACTGGAAGATTATTTGCACTAGGTCACTCGAAGAACTTTTAACTCGCTGGTGGTCTATTTATTTCTTGTCGCACTTTTCACGTCTGCTCTCGTTGAGAATGTATACGTGACTCTCCGGTGTTTCATACTCGCTCTTGCCTATATGAACTTTCCTGGTCATTTTATATCCATGGTGGCGGGTTTTCTTATTGTTGTCAACCAGAATATTTCTTCGCGCTCAAGGCTGCGTGATCCATGTTAAGCCAACGAATCATGGCTGCAACCAGCCTGCTTAGATTCGTTACATTGCCTCCCTCTTAGACCTGTCCTGTCCCAGGACAGATTACAAGCACGAAAGAAGGGGTCATGTCGATAGTGGCATCTCTCGCCTCGGCTGCATGTTCCTCTTGGGTAGAAATAGCAGTCTACACTCTTCTGTTGGCTCATGTGCGTTTTCAGCCCGAAACTGCATACCAGGATGTCCACTTCAGTATCTTCAAAGATTACTTCCAGCATGTTTCGTACGACTCTCCAATCCAACTGATCGAGCCCACAGCCCAGCTTAGGGACCGCTAATTTCTTGACACCGTCATGAAGTAGGTTGGCCTTTAACTCCATTAGGGTGTTCCACAGATCCACGTATGTAGGTTTCTGGTAGACCAATCGTTTCGTCACCAAATAGTAGATAGGACGGCACTGTTCTAGCAGCCGTAGTACCCTACCGACCGCAGGGACTTGTCTCCATAGTTCCTCTTGGCAACCAAATCGTCGTCGGAACTCACCCGCAATCCCTCTGGACATGCGCAGGTCCGCAGAGACACAGTGAGCGAGTGAGTAGCTGTCGGGGACACCAAAAAGGTCCTGTCGTTCTTCCTTGGTTACACCAAAACGGGCCTTTCTGGTCCCAGAGAAGTCGGCCATGAAATTTTCAAACTTCTGTCGGTCGTCCTTGATCGTTGTTTGCCCGACGATTCTTCTGGCCTGGTGGTCTGGCTCAGCCGTCATGGCATAGTCTCCTTCGTAAGGCGCTAGTCGATTGGAATGCACTACTCTTGGTTTCCCTTGTGGCAACTTCCGCACACGATAGACGACATCGTTTATTCGCTTCATTACTTGATATGGGCCTTTCCAATCTTGTTGTAGCTTTGGCGACAGGCCACGTCGTCTCCGTGGATCATACAACCAGACCAAATCTTCTGCTTGAAATCCACCATCTTGCGCTCGCACGTCGTACCGACTCTTCATTCGATCACTGGCCAGTTGGCTGTTCTTGCGGACCCGTTGATGTATATCGTCCAGCTTCTGTTTCAGTTTTGCGGCGTAGCTGTCTCCTACGACTTCTTCTTCCACAGGTGGTCGTCCAAACTCTAAGTCGCAAGGCAGTCGCAGTTCACGTCCAAGCATCACGCTGGCCGGTGTTTGATCGGTAGTCTCGTGAACTGACGCGCGATAAGCCATCAGAAACAGATGCAAGTACCGGTCCCAGTCTCGTTGGTGATCGGAAACAACTTTAGCTAGGTACTTTCCCATCGTCCTATTCATGCGTTCCACCATTCCATCAGACTGTGGGTGCAGCGGCGTAGTTCGTGTTTTGCGAATTCCAAGCAACCGGCACACGTCACCGAAGAGGGCGGATTCAAAGTTTCGGCCCTGATCTGAATGCAGTTCCATTGGCACTCCAAACCGACTGAAGAATTCTTTGACAAGCACCTCTGCCACAGTCGTCGCTTCTTGGTTCGGGAGCGCATATGCTTCCACCCATTTAGTGAAGTAGTCCATCGCCACCAGGATGTATTTATTTCCGTCGTCGCTCTCGGGGAATGGTCCGGCCACGTCTATTGCCACTCTCTCCATTGGACTCCCCACGTTGTATTGCCTCATGGGTGCTCTCCTCTTTCCCAAGGGTCCATTTCCAGCGGCACACAGTCGACATTTGCGGCACCATTCTTTGACGTCCTCTTTGCAGTTGACCCAATAGAACCTCTCTCGGACTTTTTCCAGGGTCTTCTTCACGCCGAAATGGCCTCCCGAGGCCCCATCGTGAAGTTGTCGCAGCACATCCGGCACTCGGCTTCTCGGTATCACCAATTGAGACCTTACGCTCGTGCCGTCTTCATTTTCCAGTCTTCTCTTCAAGAGACCGTCCTCCACCTCCAGCGAGTTCAATTGGGCCCAATATGCCTTCAGCACTCTACTGGACGAACTGACGGCCTCCCAGGCTGGTCTTCTCACGTCCCGTTTCCACTCTAGCACTATCTTCAGTTCCGGATCCGCTTCTTGTTCCCGCCTAACTTCATTGGGCAACCACTCGTCGTTTACCAGGGTGGTTCTTGAAATGCAGCAAGTCTTCACTTCTTGGCGAGAACAATGTTGACAATCTTCTGGACACGGTCTTCTTGAGAGGGCATCGGCATTCCGGTGGATGGTGCCCGCTCGATGTTCGGTGTCGAAGTCGTATCCCTGCAACCGCTCGATCCATCTGGCAACCTGTCCCTCGGGGTTTTTAAATTGCAGGAGCCACTTCAACGCAGCATGATCTGTTCTCAACAAGAATCTTCGGCCATATAAATACTTGTGGAAGTGTTCTACTGACTTGACTACTGCCAGCAACTCTTTCCTAGTTACGCAATAATTTCTTTCAGCCTTTGACAGGACTTTGCTGAAATAGCCAATGACTTTCTCGTGCCCGTCTTGAATCTGGGACAGCACACTACCAATAGCCAGATTACTTGCGTCGGTATCCAGTATGAACTTCTCTTCTGTGCGTGGATAGCTCAGTATCGGTGCCGTTACCAGAGCGCGTTGCAGGTGTCGGAAAGCTTCTTCGCACTCGTTGTTCCAGACGTATTCCCGTCCATCTTCAGTCAATCTTGTCAAGGGCTTTGCAATGTTCGCAAAGCCAGGGACGAAACGTCGGTAGTACGTGCATAGTCCAAGAAAGCTCCGAACTTGGTGCTTGTCTTTCGGTGTTGGCCACTCTTGCACGGCTTTAATCTTCTCAGGGTCGGCTTCCACTCCTTCTCGAGACACAACATGTCCAAGATATTTCACTTTCGTCCGGAATATGTGGCACTTCTTCGGACTCAACTTCAGGTTGGCTCCACGTAGTCTTCGGAACACCTCTTCCAAGTTCTTTAGGTGTTCTCCGAACGTGCGACCAACCACAATCACATCGTCGAGGTATACCAAACAGGTCTTCCATGACAGACCCCTCAAAATGGTCTCCATCAGGCGCTCGAAGGTAGCCGGTGCGTTACACAACCCGAAGGGCATGACCGTGAATTGCCATAACCCTGTGCCGATTGTGAACGCTGTCTTCTCGCGGTCTTGAGGGTCCATTTCGACCTGCCAGTAGCCGCTCTTCAGATCTAAGGTCGAGAACCACTGAGATCCTGACAACGTATCTAGTGTGTCATCGATACGGGGAAGTGGGTAGCTGTCTTTCTTGGTCACGTCGTTAAGGCGCCGATAGTCCACACAAAATCGGGTTGAGCCGTCCTTCTTGCCGACCAGAACCACCGGTGATGCCCATGGGCTGCTTGATGGCTCTATGACTCCCTGCTTCTCCATGTCCGTGACGATCGTCTCAGCTTCATCTCGTCTCGTCAATGGAAGACGTCTCGGTCGTTGTCGTATCGGCCTGGCATCTCCCGTGTCAATTTTATGACGTACCACATCGGTTCGCCCTTGTTGCTCATCGTCGAGTGCGAAAACGTCCGAATAGCTGTGGATTAATCTTCGCACTTCTCTTGACTGTGCAATGTCAAGGTTCTCACACGAGCCGATAATCATGGTCGCCAATTTTTCAATGTTTCTTGCGACGGTTGGCCGTGGTACGTCCTCTACACATCTGGAAATTCGGGAGGCTTGCACACACTGTCCCAGCAGGGTGTTCTTCTTCAGGGTCACCGGTGTCGAGTTAACGTTCATAATTCTCACCGGTACCGTCTCTCCAACCCTGACTAGTGTTTTTCCCACTAGCACGCCGTTACGAACCGACTTGTCGTAGACAGGTTCAACTACTCGCACACTTCCTGCCCGAAGATCTCCATCCAGACCGGCTCGTATCATCATATCGCTTCGTTCTGGCAGTGTGACGTCTTCCTGGAGCCAGACTCTGGCCACCGAGTCCTCCCCGGGATGTAGGGGAAGTTCCTCGTCACCAACTCTCAGGACACCTTCTTTCAGGTCTAGTGCAAAACCAAATTTCCGCAGGAGATCCATACCTAGGATGAAATCGTCGGAGATGTCAGCCACCAGTACTTCATGGTCGAGCTTCTGGTTTCCAATGCCGATAGTCATCGTCGTCGATCCATGCGTCGAGATCCTGTCACCAGTCGCTGTCTTGAGCATAACTGTCGCTGGCAATAGCCTCGTGGCTTTGTGTACAACACCAGGACGTATAATTGATTTCATCGCACCTGTGTCCACCAGTAACTGGATGGTCTGGCCAGCGACGTTCCCATCGACAAATATGCTGGCCGCGCGGTCTTGAGGTGACACGGCATGGATAGTAATCTCCGGAGCATGCTTTCTCCAGGTCGACGTTCGCTCCTTCTCGTCAACCTTCTTTAGTTTTCCGGCTTCTGTTTTTCACCGGTTTTCGGGCAGTTGCGCCGTATGTGGCCTCGTTCACCGCAGTTCCAACAACGGGGTCGCCACGGTTCTTGTGGATTCTTTTGGCGGCCGGTCTCCCGGAGAATTCTCCGCACCAACTCTGTCATGCGGTCTTCGGAGCTCTCGGTTTCTTCCGCCACAGTCCGGACACGTTCGTGGCCTCGTGATGCTTGCTTGGCGGCTTCAAATTCCATGGCATGGGCAAGCGCGTCGTCTATGGTCTTCGATCGCGCCAGCCTCAATCCCTGCTGAGTTTCGCCGTCTCGTAAACCATCAATGAACGTTTGTACCGCCAATTGCTCTAGGAATGACTCAGGTGCTGTCGGATACGCCAATCGTATTAAGCGCGCAACATCGGCTTGGAACTGTTGAAGCGTTTCTCCGTTCTTCTGGTTACGGTTCCTCAGCTGTGCGTGATATACTTGCTGGAGGTGAGCATCACCGTACCGTAACTCCAATCGGGAGACCAACAGGTGGTAGTCGTTTTGTTGACTTGCTGGGATTGCCTGCAGAATGTTTAAGGCATCCCCGCGCAAGGCTACCACCAGAGAGATGACTTTGTCGTCCTCAGACCAACCGTTGGCTCTTGCAGCCGCCTCAAATTGTTTGTGGTAGGTCGACCAGGCCACGTTTCCGTCAAACGTCGGAGGTTTGACTCTCATGCTGGAGGTGGTTGTCTCTCTCTCTATCTCGGTTGCACTTCTGACTTCAACAACCGGAACAGAACGTCTTCCTTCTAGCATTTCCATTCGTTCTTCTAGGGTGTCGAGTCGTCCATCGAGCACCCCCATCTTTTCTTCTATTATACTAGAATTTCCGCACACCGTTTCTAGTATCGTCTCTTCCATCTTTCTGGTATTTTCTTCTTGCTTTTTGGCGTTTTCTTCTTGCTTTTTGGCGTTTTCTTCTTGCTTTTTGGCGTTTTCTTCTTGCTTTTCTTCCATCCTCTGCATCATTGTCATCATCAGCGTGAGTGCATTATCATCGACTCCGCTGTCCGACACAGCGAACAGAAAGCTTTCTGGGTCTTCGTCCTCCGCCACTAGCGCCTCTCTGAGCCGCTTTCGCAATACATCGTTCGTTCCTGATGTTTCCATGCTTCTTTTCTCCAGCTCGCGTTTGAGGTCCGCCTTTACCAAATCCTTCAACAGTTTTGTCGTCATCGTTACACCCCACACCTGACACCAGTGTAACAAAACTCGTTGGTAACTTTGGTAAAATGTTTTATTTTTCTATTCTTTCACAACAGTGACAACCGTTTACATGCTTTGGACAATTATTGTTCCTCACTTTATATTCACTGTTCGCTTTTTGTCTATTTTTCCGTTGGTCAGTTTTGCTTGACCGTTGGTCAATTTTTGTTGACCAACACTTCGTTACTACTTGACCACTGCTTGACCACTATGTGTCCACCATATGTCTGTGGTACGTATATTGTTCACTGGGTCCACTATATGTCTGTGGTGGTAGTATTTATTTGCCACCTGCAGATATCTTCCACACTGTCTGTCACTTTGCACCAGAAGATTATCTGCACTTAATCACTCGAAGATCTCGTCTGTCACTCTCAAATATCTTCCACACTGTTTGTCACTTGGTACTGGAAGATTATTTGCACTAGGTCACTCGAAGAACTTTTAACTCGCTGGTGGTCTATTTATTTCTTGTCGCACTTTTCACGTCTGCTCTCGTTGAGAATGTATACGTGACTCTCCGGTGTTTCATACTCGCTCTTGCCTATATGAACTTTCCTGGTCATTTTATATCCATGGTGGCGGGTTTTCTTATTGTTGTCAACCAGAATATTTCTTCGCGCTCAAGGCTGCGTGATCCATGTTAAGCCAACGAATCATGGCTGCAACCAGCCTGCTTAGATTCGTTACAATATTAATAATTACATATAATGGTGGTCGTAACTTCGAACAATTTTTATAAAGTTTGATGCAGTATTTCCGGACACTAGTATGTTAATAAAAAAAATGGGTGTGTGCTTATGACCACACGACAGAAGTGAAAACTTCAGATTTTCTAATTTTTGGTGTCATCTATTATAGCGCATTTATGAACTAAAAATAATTTATTACCAAAATACTAAAATTGTATTTTTAATTAATTCCACCTTGGTTTCAAAAAAATTATAATTATTGTCAAGGAAAGAATATAACAAAAATAAAAAAATATATAAATAAATATCATGTAGAATTCAAAAAGAAAAAAAACGCCAAAAATTCTACGCTGCCATCAGGTCTCGAACTCAGGTTCCTATGCATAGAACGCAAAGACGTAACCAACTGCGCTATGGGTGGAAGTGTGGTAGACGGCCGTTTTTATGATATAAGTATGTTGCGAATTCTTACGGAAGTAGTTGCGAACGCTTCACATTTTTTCAGTACCCAGGCAATTTATTTTATTTATTGTAAATTATAGACGCGTCGACAACTTAGGTCATTAGCGTCAGTACCCAGGCAAAGGGTGCCTAACACGCCTAAGGAAGTTTTCACTTCAAAAATGTTTATTTAAGTGCCCTCTATCATTTCTGAAAATTAGGAATAGTTATCTGTGACATCCTGTAGACAGACTGGCAGCATTAAACACGTTCTCTCATCTACATATTAGACAAAATATTCGAAAAGTCCAAAAAAACCCGCACGAAAATTAAACTAATTATCTACAGAGGTCCTGTTACTATTTTATATATTAGTACTACTGAATATTATTATAATAGTATTTGTAACATTTCACATGAAAACATTTTAAGAATAAAAAGGTGTTTTTTTTATTGGAAGATGAATAGCAACTGGGTTATGCATAATGTAAGCCGATTTTCAAAACACTTAAAATACTAATAATCCTAGAGCCAGCGTATGAAACCTGGAAGTATTTGTATAAGGTTGAAAATTTGTGATTATATACTTTTGAATAAGTCCGACAACATAGTGTCAACTCCGACCTTGAGAACTCTACCCTAAGTTTGCAATATTAATGATTGAAGTTGTAAATATTTTCCATTTATTAGAATTACTTGAATAAAGCCGTTCTTGTTTTCTAACGACTAACTGTATAAGCTATGAAACATAATAATAAAACCGTCCGAAAATTGTTTAAATAAGCATCTTAAAACAGATAAAAAGCGTTGTTTTTACAGTTTGCATCCGAAACAAATAGAATGTAGATAAAGCCTTATTGTTCAATTTAAAATAACAAGAAAGTGTAGGCTTCTTAGACCAGAATCGCGATGTATCCACTCTATCCACTCTATTATATCATGGAAAATGCTCCTTGCAAATCGATGCTGACATTGCTTAGTGCTGACAACAGCTTCTTTATTGAAAACCTGGCACCGTGGATGCTGCAACTTTTACATTTAAAAGGACTAAGTACTTAGAAAACATTATAATATATTAGCATGTCACCTTGCATTAGCTAATTATAACAGTGGTAGGTATTAGTGATGTGCCGGATATCCGTATCCGATCCGTATCCGCGGATATCCGAGGGAAAAGAAAGATCCGTATCCGTATCCGTTAGTTTTTTGGCGGATCTTTTACGGATCTTTTACCTTATCAATTTTCAATTCATAGATAAAATTTTATATATATAGGTAATTAGGTAATAATGAAAAACAGTTAAATTCCATTCAGATTATTTTTTATTTTTTAATATCGTGGTCAATAACTTTTTCCCATAACAGATAGTCTCTTTCCAAAGGTCGATGTGCAATATTTAGTATTTACCGCCGCGTACTCTAAGAAAGTTAAGATCCGTATCCGTATCCGTATTCGCGGATCTTGAGACCAAATATCCGTATTCAGATCCGTATCCGCGGATATACATTTTTAACGATCCGGCATATCACTAGTAGGTATATAATAGAAAGAGGACAGAATGCGGCTTCGTCTGCATAATAAATTATAATTTAAAAAAACTAAAAAACACGCTTTAATGAACTAAAAAGTAAAAAATAATTATTAGGAGACTCCATTTTCCTCTTGCACTTGTTAATTATATAATTAAAAAGTAAAATTTTCTTCCTTGGCAAGACTTAGAAATTTTATTAAAAAATAAAAATTACATAAAACCGCAACATGTTTCGGCAACATAGGTTGCCATCATCAGGCGACAAGAAACAATTTTAGAAAAAAGGCTTGGTCTGTAATATAAAATTAAATTAACTTTAAAGTCATTATTAGTTAAAATATCAAATAACCTAGTATAATTATTTACCTTACATGGTGTTGGAATGAATAACAAAGATCAAATCAATGTAGAAACATATTATGTTCATTATTATTGAACATAATACAACGTGTGAATTATCATCATAATTAAATTAAAATATATGCACAACTTAAAAATGTGACTGCAAATACCGAGATTGTTCATGAAAGACAGAATCATAGATTTGATTGACTATTGATGTATGTTAGGATGAACTATTGATGTGTAGTAGGTATGAAAGAAAATAAAAAATCGAATACACAAACCTCTTCAGTATCCATATTTGAATTTAGGCAATATTTTGCTTGTTCAGAGCAGAAAGCTGATTTAATTTCGAACAATTCATATATATCAATAAGGCCGTCTTTTTCAAATTTGAACACAACCACTCTCTACCCTTCTTAGATATCCTTATCACAGTCTCCAACAATAAATTTAAATTCTCAATATATAGGAAACCTTCCTTCACTGATGTACTAATAGATTACAATTCCTTCCATCCATTTTCTCATAAGATCGCTGCATTTAACTCTTTATTTCATAGACTTTTTTCGTACAGTTTAGATAAAGATTCTTTCTCAATAGAATATAATACCATTTTACAAATAGCACACAATAACAATTTTCCAATTGACATCATTAAAAATTTATTTCAAAAATTCAAATGTAAATTCACACTACTATCAGAAACAACTCTCTATTCATTCAATAGAAACAATAAATGGATTGGATCTATAACTTATTTCGGACAGCCCTCAGCTATAATTAAATCTATTTTTTCTAAACATAATTTTCACATTGCGTTTAAACCAAAATATAATTTTTCTAACATTTTTAAGAATAATAGTTCAGCATTAGAAACTTTATCAAAGAGTGGGGTGTATAAATTAACATGTTCCCAGTGTCCATCCTTTTATATTGGGAAAACACAACGTAAATTTAGTACTAGATTAAAAGAACATACTTCTAATTTAAAAAATAACAAATCTAATTTTTCAAAACACTTAGTGTCACAGAGTCACAGTTTTCAAATTGAATCAGGTTTCGAAGCTTTACATACAGTAGAAAAAGACGGCCTTATTGATATATATGAATTGTTCGAAATTAAATCAGCTTTCTGCTCTGAACAAGCAAAATATTGCCTAAATTCAAATATGGATACTGAAGAGGTTTGTGTATTCGATTTTTTATTTTCTTTCATACCTACTACACATCAATAGTTCATCCTAACATACATCAATAGTCAATCAAATCTATGATTCTGTCTTTCATGAACAATCTCGGTATTTGCAGTCACATTTTTAAGTTGTGCATATATTTTAATTTAATTATGATGATAATTCACACGTTGTATTATGTTCAATAATAATGAACATAATATGTTTCTACATTGATTTGATCTTTGTTATTCATTCCAACACCATGTAAGGTAAATAATTATACTAGGTTATTTGATATTTTAACTAATAATGACTTTAAAGTTAATTTAATTTTATATTACAGACCAAGCCTTTTTTCTAAAATTGTTTCTTGTCGCCTGATGATGGCAACCTATGTTGCCGAAACATGTTGCGGTTTTATGTAATTTTTATTTTTTAATAAAATTTCTAAGTCTTGCCAAGGAAGAAAATTTTACTTTTTAATTATATAATTAACAAGTGCAAGAGGAAAATGGAGTCTCCTAATAATTATTTTTTACTTTTTAGTTCATTAAAGCGTGTTTTTTAGTTTTTTAAATTATAATTTATTATGCAGACGAAGCCGCATTCTGTCCTCTTTCTATTATATACCTACTAGTGATATGCCGGATCGTTAAAAATGTATATCCGCGGATACGGATCTGAATACGGATATTTGGTCTCAAGATCCGCGAATACGGATACGGATACGGATCTTAACTTTCTTAGAGTACGCGGCGGTAAATACTAAATATTGCACATCGACCTTTGGAAAGAGACTATCTGTTATGGGAAAAAGTTATTGACCACGATATTAAAAAATAAAAAATAATCTGAATGGAATTTAACTGTTTTTCATTATTACCTAATTACCTATATATATAAAATTTTATCTATGAATTGAAAATTGATAAGGTAAAAGATCCGTAAAAGATCCGCCAAAAAACTAACGGATACGGATACGGATCTTTCTTTTCCCTCGGATATCCGCGGATACGGATCGGATACGGATATCCGGCACATCACTAATACCTACCACTGTTATAATTAGCTAATGCAAGGTGACATGCTAATATATTATAATGTTTTCTAAGTACTTAGTCCTTTTAAATGTAAAAGTTGCAGCATCCACGGTGCCAGGTTTTCAATAAAGAAGCTGTTGTCAGCACTAAGCAATGTCAGCATCGATTTGCAAGGAGCATTTTCCATGATATAATAGAGTGGATAGAGTGGATACATCGCGATTCTGGTCTAAGAAGCCTACACTTTCTTGTTATTTTAAATTGAACAATAAGGCTTTATCTACATTCTATTTGTTTCGGATGCAAACTGTAAAAACAACGCTTTTTATCTGTTTTAAGATGCTTATTTAAACAATTTTCGGACGGTTTTATTATTATGTTTCATAGCTTATACAGTTAGTCGTTAGAAAACAAGAACGGCTTTATTCAAGTAATTCTAATAAATGGAAAATATTTACAACTTCAATCATTAATATTGCAAACTTAGGGTAGAGTTCTCAAGGTCGGAGTTGACACTATGTTGTCGGACTTATTCAAAAGTATATAATCACAAATTTTCAACCTTATACAAATACTTCCAGGTTTCATACGCTGGCTCTAGGATTATTAGTATTTTAAGTGTTTTGAAAATCGGCTTACATTATGCATAACCCAGTTGCTATTCATCTTCCAATAAAAAAAACACCTTTTTATTCTTAAAATGTTTTCATGTGAAATGTTACAAATACTATGATAATAATATTCAGTAGTACTAATATATAAAATAGTAACAGGACCTCTGTAGATAATTAGTTTAATTTTCGTGCGGGTTTTTTTGGACTTTTCGAATATTTTGTCTAATATGTAGATGAGAGAACGTGTTTAATGCTGCCAGTCTGTCTACAGGATGTCACAGATAACTATTCCTAATTTTCAGAAATGATAGAGGGCACTTAAATAAACATTTTTGAAGTGAAAACTTCCTTAGGCGTGTTAGGCACCCTTTGCCTGGGTACTGACGCTAATGACCTAAGTTGTCGACGCGTCTATAATTTACAATAAATAAAATAAATTGCCTGGGTACTGAAAAAATGTGAAGCGTTCGCAACTACTTCCGTAAGAATTCGCAACATACTTATATCATAAAAACGGCCGTCTACCACACTTCCACCCATAGCGCAGTTGGTTACGTCTTTGCGTTCTATGCATAGGAACCTGAGTTCGAGACCTGATGGCAGCGTAGAATTTTTGGCGTTTTTTTTCTTTTTGAATTCTACATGATATTTATTTATATTTTTTTTTATTTTTGTTATATTCTTTCCTTGACAATAATTATAATTTTTTTGAAACCAAGGTGGAATTAATTAAAAATACAATTTTAGTATTTTGGTAATAAATTATTTTTAGTTCATAAATGCGCTATAATAGATGACACCAAAAATTAGAAAATCTGAAGTTTTCACTTCTGTCGTGTGGTCATAAGCACACACCTATTTTTTTTATTAACATACTAGTGTCCGGAAATACTTCATCAAACTTTATAAAAATTGTTCGAAGTTACGACCACCATTATATGTAATTATTAATATTGTAACGAATCTAAGCAGGCTGGTTGCAGCCATGATTCGTTGGCTTAACATGGATCACGCAGCCTTGAGCGCGAAGAAATATTCTGGTTGACAACAATAAGAAAACCCGCCACCATGGATATAAAATGACCAGGAAAGTTCATATAGGCAAGAGCAAGTATGAAACACCGGAGAGTCACGTATACATTCTCAACGAGAGCAGACGTGAAAAGTGCGACAAGAAATAAATAGACCACCAGCGAGTTAAAAGTTCTTCGAGTGACCTAGTGCAAATAATCTTCCAGTACCAAGTGACAAACAGTGTGGAAGATATTTGAGAGTGACAGACGAGATCTTCGAGTGATTAAGTGCAGATAATCTTCTGGTGCAAAGTGACAGACAGTGTGGAAGATATCTGCAGGTGGCAAATAAATACTACCACCACAGACACATAGTGGACCCAGTGAACAATATACGTACCACAGACATATGGTGGACACATAGTGGTCAAGCAGTGGTCAAGTAGTAACGAAGTGTTGGTCAACAAAAATTGACCAACGGTCAAGCAAAACTGACCAACGGAAAAATAGACAAAAAGCGAACAGTGAATATAAAGTGAGGAACAATAATTGTCCAAAGCATGTAAACGGTTGTCACTGTTGTGAAAGAATAGAAAAATAAAACATTTTACCAAAGTTACCAACGAGTTTTGTTACACTGGTGTCAGGTGTGGGGTGTAACGATGACGACAAAACTGTTGAAGGATTTGGTAAAGGCGGACCTCAAACGCGAGCTGGAGAAAAGAAGCATGGAAACAAGTTAATTTAATTTTATATTACAGACCAAGCCTTTTTTCTAAAATTGTTTCTTGTCGCCTGATGATGGCAACCTATGTTGCCGAAACATGTTGCGGTTTTATGTAATTTTTATTTTTTAATAAAATTTCTAAGTCTTGCCAAGGAAGAAAATTTTACTTTTTAATTATATAAAAAATAATTAATTTTATTGTAAAAAAGCGTGGGGTAGTATGAAAATATGATACAAAGCACCCCACGCTTTATTAAAATAAAATTAATTATTTTTTACTTTTTAGTTCATTAAAGCGTGCTTTTTAGTTTTTTTAAATTATAATTTATTTTTTCTTTTTAGTCCTGGAGATCCTGGTGAGGATAATGGGACAAACTTATGGAATTATTGTATTGTCATCGGTCCTTGATAAGTGTGCAAAGTTTCAGTTCAATCTGAAGTTTTTTGCTTTTTTTTTTTAGTCCTGGAGATCCTGGTCAGGATAATGGGACAAACTTATTGAATTATTGTATTGTCGTCGGTGATTGATAAGTCGACAAAGTTTAAACTAAATCTGACCGTTCAAAGTTGGTCAAAATCACGTTCAAAGAAGTCGGTTACAAACTGACAAACAAGCAAGCAAGCACGCAAACATACAGGTGAAGCTAATATAAGCGTGTTAAAAAGTTAATAGTTCAAAATTCACTTGCATCAAGGGCCTCAATACTGGAATTCAGAGATTTGACAATAATATTCCTCAATTTAGAACAAATTTTTTAAACATATATCAAGTCCGGAAATGAGGAAATTTATATCGGAAATCGAAATGTTCCTAATTATTACTAGACGATAATGTTGCTTTTTTTGTTTGTTTGAAAATTTCTTACTCAAAGTTTAATTCAACGTTTTCTGTGTCAATAAATATATTTCGATTTTAAAAAATACTTATTTTATTCTACATGCCGTATTTTTGTATACCTTTCTCGATATCGGAACAAGTTCCAGAATTGTGGAACTGAACTGAGAACCAATTATCGAAACCAGTTCCAGAATTGTGGATGATCAGATATTGAATATCCTACAATCTACATGCATCGGGTTAATACGGTAATTCGTCTTCTATTCTGTTAGTGGAAGTTCGTGTAATTTGGACCCCCTAAGAACAATTATTCACGATAAACTGTTTCTAAAACCATCCAGAAGATCAGTTTTTTTGTATAGGTATATGCTGTACATAATAAAGTATTGTATTAGCAACCCAAATTAAATCATATTATTTTAAAAAAATTATTGCAAACTTAAATATACCGTGTAATTCGGCCCATAGACGTGTAATTTGGTTTTACTTGACGTGTAATTTGGTTTGAGGCGTGCACTTTGCTTTTATTGTTCCTTCATAAAAATTGATGCAAATAATTAACAAAGTAATACACTTAAGTACCTAGTATATTTTAGTGTTTTGTAATAATACAAATGCCGTTTGTAAAAACTGACATGCGTGTAATTTGGATCAGAACCGAATGATACATTTTTCGTTGGACCGAATTACACAGCGGGTAATTTCTAAATAAACTTTTTTTTTATTTTATTCAGTACAAATTTTGAAATTTTCTATTGCAGTAATATGGATACAATTAAAATGATAGATTGATCTTTCAAATATGTCCACTCACTTTGCGTAAATACACATTTATTTGTCACATAGCCTTATAAGACAACATGCGTTGCGCTTAAATTCAACATAACTGTACCGACAACGAAGAAATCCGACAAAAGTTTATTTTGCCGATACCCTCTACATATTGATAGTTCATAGAAACTCCTGTGGTCTTAATGTCTAAATATTTCAGTGGTACATTTTACACATCTGTCCAAATTACACGGACTTCGCCTATTTGTTCATAATGTTTGAATGGTCCATTTTGTGAGCAGACGATGCCATGTCCTGACCTCTTTCAATTCACACACACGCTTTAAAATATCTACCCACTTTGCAAATGCTGTGAAAGTCGCAACCAACAGTATTTCTTTCATCAATCTAATAAATTTTAAAAGCTGACAACCTTGTCGTCTATAATTATTATGTGTGTTAGATACTTTTTTCCAGAACTGTCAGTGAAAATAGCCTGGCATCTTAATGGCATTATTAGACCAACAAATTCAAGTCATCATACTCTTTCCCATCAACAGATATAGTAACTACTATATCTGTTGCTGGAAAAGATTATAGTCCAATTTTTACACCAGTGTTTCTGAGCCTTTTAATTTTGCGACCTTTTAAAACGTCATTAAATTAAATTCGATCTTCGCGAACCCTCTGCAAAAACTTGAGATGCTTGTGCACAAAGGTGCATAAAAACGATAAAGAAACTATTATGTATGTATTTGCCTTATCTACCAATATGAGGCTACCCCGTGCAGGGGATCGTGCCTCACAGGTTGAGAATAGAACCGTAACTGTTATGTGAAAAGTACACTCGGTATATGATAAATCAATTTCATCAACTACTAGATTTGGCAAACATAATTTGAATTAAACAGACAATACAATTTATTGTTTCACTACAGTTCTGTTGCATCATGGGTAATGTGTGGACGTGTGTAGTTTAGACGACAGCGAACCATCCAAATCGCTTCGGTAAATTCCTGTGAAGTCAACCGACATGTAATTGCGATGGCTTTCAAGGGCTGTCCTTTCGGGAAGCCGGTCGTCGCACGTCCACGGTTCGCCGCCGTCGGAGATTAATGATGCGCCGGTAGACGCGTCCGTCCGTCCGCCCGCCCGTTCGTACGCTACGCGACCCTCCCGCTCCCTAACATCGTTCGCACCGCGCCGTACCCTGTATAGTAGATACCTACTTTACTCACTGTCTATCTACACCACCTTCACACTATATCACCTTCTTTCGCACCAGACTGATGAGTTTATCACACAGAATTACTCTCTGTTTGTACAGACAGCAACACAACCAACAGGGAATTTGCACGATTTTTTTACTCTGCTCTGAAAACCTAGAGCTAGATTTATTACCAGAACTGCAAAAGATACTTGAAAAAAATATCTAGATACAAGATATCAAATAGTCAATACCTTAAATGATAAAAAATACCAGATACATAAAAATATACTTTTTGGGTGGCTTCCCTCCTCTATCTATGATATCTCTATGATCGTAGATATATTTAAAGGTATTTTAGATACATTTAAAGTATCGTAAATATCAGATATTTACTTTTGAGCAGTATCTTCACTTTCTGATACAGATACAATGGAAACGGCAAGCTTCTAGACGAGAATTTAAAGTATCTTGAACTGTCTTCTCTAAAATGGCCAACGAGTGCCGTCACTATATTATATTATCAAAGAGTGGATAGGTTACTTAATATGTCAGTACCGATGCAAGAGGTAAAATATAAGAACGCTTAAATATTGCATTATGTGTAGATATTAACGATAGAAAGAGAGGTCTTGTGCATTGAAAATATTCGTCAGATAACGACACCAGTTTGATGTGACAGAGAATCTAATACCACGATTGTATTAATCCTTATTTGCTAAAAATCGGCTCTCTTGTTTGTTATTATAGTAAACCATATAATAATGTTAAGATAGTTTTGTCACATCAATGAGGGCTACCATATTTTTTTATTCATCAAATAGCGATAGTGGCAAGTAAGGTCTACGTAAATGTTACATTTTTTATTCGTCAGATGGCGCTAGTGGCAAGTAAGATATGTCAAACGTTTAGAGTGGTTTAAAGATTAACGGTTTGTATTTAGTCATTCTTCTTCCATCCATTATTAAGGAATAAATAAATAAATACAAAACTGCGCTTTATAGTCGTTAAATGATTGAATGACTAATACTTTACTTGGTAATGACGCTCTCAGGTGGCGGAAAATATAAACAGTACTGACATTTAAATGAAATCAAGTGAGATATACCTTACTAATGTTACTAGATCTAGTAACTTTGTACCTTACTGGCCAGTGGCGCTATCAGGTGATAGAAAAAGCCTGGCAACCCTCATTAGAGTGACATTTTGTCACGTACTTAACTTTTAAGAAGATTTTCCAATTTTTTTTTAATTTTAGCCCAAATATTTGGAATCTTCACGTTTCCAGCAAAATTTACATACGGAATTTGTCATTTTGTTTGAAAAGCACGCAAATTTTTTATTGCGACAAGTCTGTAATTGCATCAATCTACGTGACGTTGTTATAGGGTGGTTGGGTCGTAAAAATTATTTAGTAGAAAACTTTCTTCTGTTGGAGCTTGGACGTTTGACTGTCTTCTTTATTGTGGTCAAATCGTTTGTTATACTAAATGCACCCCACGATTTTATTTTAGTCTGATCAAAGCCACAGATCGGTGACCCATAAATTATTTTCTAGCTTTTGATACCTACATCATTCTGTGCTATAAAGCCGTTTAACTTAAAAAGTTTTTTCAGCTTTTTTTAAGCTTATTTGCTCATATTGTTAGCATCAGCCATGCCTGTTTTCGAAGCACACTGGCTTTTAAAATCACAAAACAATAAAACGTGCGTTGACAATGTCACGTTTGGTCGGTAAGTAAAAGTGGAAATTTAGCGACTCTCTCCCTGAAGGTACAGAATATATAGTGCAGCGACTAGGTTGGAGGCAAGCGACGAGACTTGAATTATCAATTGCGTTTTAAATGAACCCGTCCATAATGATGAGATAATCAGCACGTTACGTTGGCACGGTGATACTGGCACATTTGAAAATTAATTCATAAGTCTCGTCGCCGCAATATATATATGCCTTAATTATTAGACCTGGCTAGTCTCGGACATGTATAATTCCAGGAACCATGTCCTCTGTCGGAGATGTTTCCAATCTTTCCTTAGAACGCATCTTAACATGTCAATACTCCGGCATACAATCTGATTTCATCACAAGATCTGCCAAATTCGTCAAGTTCAATAACGGCCACAGTATTCGTTCGTTCCCGAATGAGAGTGCATATGTACTATATCGAGCGTCTGGCATGTTCGGATAAGCTCGGCGTCTTACACTAAGAAGCATATTCTTGCCCGTTTAGAGTTTAGAACTGTGGAACGAGATCAGTCCGCAATTCGCGGACACATCTCTTTCGAAGCAGTATTTCCACTTGTGCAACTGCACATGCCTCTGTGCATGCAGATCAAGAACTCGCATGCTAACTTGCGTACTTTGTGTGCATGCAACATGCATCTTCATTGTATTGCACATACCGCTAGACTACTAGCGGATGTGCTCTATTTTCATTTCTGTTTACTTTTTGATGCGAAGAAGTGGAATTTTGGGTCCAGTCATGGAATTAAGTGTGAGTGACGACGTACCTGTCGTGCATCATTGCAACTAGTTCCGGAATTCCGGAAATGAGAACCAAATATCGAAATCAGTTCGGAATTGGTGATGATCCGATATTGGAGGTCCTAAGTCGGATATTATGCAAACATTCGTAGTTGCAAAAGTGGAAACACAGGTCAATTTTCTACCTAAAATACGCAACGTTGCCACAACCGTGACTTTACATCCTTTCGACGTTCCTGCGCATTCTTTCAAACAAAACTTTTTCCACCGATACATTAAAAACGTAGTCATCTGATTGCTAACAAATTGCTATATATTATGAAGTATTAGAAATACCTTGTATTTTTTGATGTCCGTCTTGTGACTTCCTGTGTTTTAACACGACGCGTTTCAGCAACGAGTTGCTATCTTCAGGTGTGGTTAAATTTTTTTTTAAATACAAGGTATTTCTAATACTTCATATAGTGACTTTGGAGACCCAACACTCTAAAAATGTATCAAATTGCTATAATTTGGATATCGTCACGATTGCATCGATATCACGTACGTTTATATTATTTGTGAAAGAGCCTATGTTCCGTCACAGTATACGGGAGAATTTCTGTTTGGAACAATGTGTAAGACTTCGAAAGAATATAACATCACTATAGCGTCATAATCACACGTTTTATTATAATTTAAGAAGACGCAACGAGCAACGTAGTTTAGTGGTAAGACCACTAGGCTCGCATTCGGAAGATACTGGGTTCGAATCCCAGCGGGGACAAATGTGGCTAGGACTTTTTCCTATACTGCCTCTCGTCGGGAAACGGTAATTCCGGCACCGGCCATCTTGTTGAGATTTTTATGGTTTCCCTCAATAATTCCAGATGAATATCAAAATGGTTCCTCGGGCAGCAACCTTCACACTGGTTACAAACGCCAAGTTTCATCCCTTGTATGCAATATACTATTACTGTGCGTGCGCACTGCTACAGCTACGCATGGCCTACTAAAAAAGTAAAGTTGGCGACGCAAATGAACTGTCAAATTTTTTAATACTGAAAATGAAGTGAAAAGTAGCTATTTTATAGTGGGTATGGCAAAATCTCACTAAATTGTCTGAAGAGAATTTTTTTAGTTGCGGTGGCCACATAGCTATAGTCGCAAATTAACACAGTGATAAAGCAGCCTAAAAATACATTCAATCCTTGACTTGCAATATCTACCACACTTCTACATTCTCCATTCCATGTCTGCTTTTCACAGAAAATTTATAATGAATTCTGTGATCAAAGTAGTTCCGATCTTTTATACGCCATTCGTTTTAAAACAGCTGCCGTAAACGTGATACCACACCGTCCCTTCGCCCTTTTTCACTTCTGGCATCCCCTTAAATGCCTGCTTTCAGAACAAATGTTCGGTGAGTGTTCCGTGCGCCCTTAAACTTTACAAAAGTACCAAGCAATTTTTTATTATTAAGCTTTTTATATAGAAGCACCAGGTAAGTAATCTGTCGGAAATATTCAGATCTATTCCAACAAATTAACACGGAAATTCTTAGAAAAGTAAGCCTTTGTCCTCACTTTCTTTTATTATAGAAAATAAAATTAATGAACGCACATATTTAATAATCAGCAGTTTCGCTCCTGTTTGTTATATTAGAGCTTTTTCCCACGGATTCACTTCCGTGAATGTCAATTTTCCCCGTAGATTCGCTTGCATAAATGTCGAGTTTTGACAAGAAGCTTAGCTTGAACAGTACGCGATACTTTAAATTTATAGGTATCATTAAACAGATAATTAGACTGTATTTTATTCATTTCCATTCATAACTATGATGTTTCAACGAAATCCACTGAAAGTGTTTATATATGAATTAGATCAAAGTAGGTATGTATAAAGTTCCACCCTTTGAATATGGAAGCCCCATAATACGTATACATAGCGAACTTTAGGTATTGAAAATCAGTTCGGTCGTTTGTTGATTTTGTGTGAAAAATAATTTTGTTTGTATGAGAGCCCTACCGTAACGCGAGCGAAACCTTAGTATAAAGTAGCCTATAGTTCTTTGGGTTGAGGAACCCTGCTTAATTACATGAGTGACTACTTCTTATGAAAATGCGCTCATCTTGTGAATCATTTAATTGGATCTATGTGCACTGACCATCATCAATCGACCGACCGAATAATTTCCCGGTTAGCGTAGCCGACCTTTGGATCACACTATCGTGGGTTCGAATCCCACCTACGCTCATGGATCTTTTGTGATGTAATTTAGTTTTAAGGAAATTGTTATTTAATGTAATTAAGACGCTAATGACCTAAGTTGTCGACGCGTCTATAATCTACAATAAATAAATAAAATAAACAAGCCGTGAGGTGGGTCGTTTATTAGGACTAAAGTGCGACCCTTGAGGTCCACACGACGAACTTCCCAGTTTGATAAATATTTAATAATAATAATTAAATTAGATATTACACAGAAAAGTAATCATTTCAATCATTAAAACATCAATAATTTAAAAAAAAAAAAAAAAAAAAAAAAAAACGGCTGAACCGATTTTTATAAAATTTATGTCGGATCAAAATGACGTTAACACGCCTCGATTGACACCCTTACGAAGTCGATATAATTTTTTATTCGCGAGATATTGTGTAAAATCTACTTTTTTGGAGGTTATTTGGTTAAGAAAAAAGAACGGCTGAACCGATTTTGAAAAAATTTCTTTCAGATCATATTTACGTTAATACGCGTCGATTGGCACCCTAACGTAGTCGATATCATTTTTCGTTCTCGAGATTTCGTCTTTGAAAGAAATGTACACATACGTACGTACGTACGTACGTACACACACACACACACACAGACATCTTTCTAAAAGTAGTGTAAAAATAGTGTAGTGACCTTGAAACATAAAAATTTTTTTTCCTTTTTGATTTCGATTTTCGGACCTATTACAATAACTTCCAGTGGGAAGTTAATAAATAAAACGAATAATTTCGCAATAAAAAATGGCCTGTCAGCGCCATATCATTAACATTTTTTTAGTCTTTATTGGCTGATGTATTTTACATTCTTCTTTTTTATATAGAAACAAGTTTATAGAGTAATAAAAATTAATCCATTGTAAGTTGTAACACATTCTCTTTTAACATTTTTACAATTCCTTCTTTGTATTTGATAAAGAACGCAGAGGGCACTATAGCCTAGTGGTTAGCATGCTTGGTGTCGCAACCTCTAGACTGGACTGGCGTGGGTTCGAATCCCACCTGCGCTCATGGATGTTTTGTGATGTTATTTAATTTGAAGTTAGTTGTTATTTAGTGTAGTTGAAAGACGCTAATGACCTTAGATGTCGACGCGTCTATAATCTAAAATAAATAAATTAAAAAAAAGATAAAAAACGCGTTCCCAAAATGAGAACATTGACATGTAATAGGTTAAATTATTATTAAACTAGTACTTACCCTTAATTATGTAACAACGAAAAAGCAATATTAAATGCATATTATAGGTAGAATAAGCTATAAGAAGGTAATATTTTACTTATTATATTAAAGAAAGAAATTACAAAAATATATTAATTTTTTTTCAAGATAGGGATTTAAAATTTTCCTTACGTAATTCACTTTATAACAAGGCTGTAAACACATAAGAGGTCATCCGTAAATTACGTAACGCATTTTTGAAGTTTTTTTTACCCCTCCTCCTTTAAGTAACAATTTGTAACAAATTATCAGACCCCCTCTCCCAGATACCGACTTACGTAATAAGGTGCATTTTCATGTGACGCTTGACGCTGGTTTCTAGCGTCAAATGCGGTCACGTGATAAAATTTCAACATGAACGCCAACTCGAAAAAATGTAGCGTAAAAGATAAACAATTAGCGTAAAAGCTAAACATTGTTTATCTTTTACGCTTGAGTTCTACTGGTTCTACAGCTGTACTTAACCTATATAGACAAAGATTAGTCTGATATCAATAATAAATCGAAATTTGAAGAATTTCATTGAAAAAAAATGAAATTTTGACTTTGAATTTCAATTTTCATCTTATTTCCCTAATTTTATCTGTTAAAAATAGCACTATTTAACCTAAATGTGTTCAAAGTATAAAAAAAAAGTTTTTGACAATGAGAAACAAGTTGACCTGTCAAGGTCTTCATAAAGAAATGTTACTTAAATCCTAATCGTTTGTTAATAATATTAAGATTTCTGCAAAACCTGATATATATTAATTATTAAATTTGACGCTGCATTTTTTTAATATAGATTAGTGTAATGATGATGACGTACTTTTACTTTAAAATTCTATAAAGAACATAATAAATAGTAAATACAGAGGTTGAAAAGGACATTACAATTTAGTCGTGGGTTATGAAGCTGACGACGCAAGGTTTTTTTTAATATGTAGGTACCTAGGTACATAATTTTGTTCGAAATTGAATCAGCTTTTAAATAATGATATTGAACTTTTTTGTTTAATTATCACTTTAATTACCACTTTAGGCAAAAAAAATGTACCTAATTCTAAACAGAAAATTCTGTCGACTGGACTAATTTTATCGCATTCGCTATGGTAAAAGCACTAAAAAAAATGTTAAAAATTTAAATATTATTTGGAGCTACTTACTGAAAATATGTTTTTCCCGTCTTGCTTATTTTTTCCATTGTATTTAAATAATTTACTTTATAATTTGATAACTAAAAGAGAACTGAAATTATTTTGACATTATGCAAATTGTTTTTTCGTAATTTTGATAGATACTGCTAAGTGCTGATTAAAAAGATTTCCTTTTTGACAATTCATTTTTAGTCGAAAAGTACTATCTTGAACAAATTACTTCTATTGGACAGCTTTCTGACTAGACCACTCCGCGTCAAGTGTTTCCATTTTTACTCAAAAGGTACCTACCTACTATTTTGATAAAATTACTTCTGTAGAATAGCCGGCAGCCCCTTTGGATTTTCCTAATTTTTTTGACGAAGTTAGATAGTCCCATAGATATAGATATCCGGGGGGAAGCCATTCAGGAGAGGGTGCATGCCTGTCTCATGGACATGTCCATGCTATGCACGTGCCCACGTTCTATTGGTCGCGTCTTTGCGCATGCTTAATTGCGCCAGATGCAGTCGTCCGCGTCTTTGCGGATGCTCAGTTGCTCGTACAGCGCTTGTGCAACTGAAGCAACCAATAGAATGCTGGCACACTTGCTTCCTCACCCCCTCCCAACAACAACCACTCCTCTCGCTTGTACTACATCCACAGATTTCTATATCTATGGATAGTCTATAATCCCGATGAGAAAAGTTAATATCTTTTTAACACTCTTCATTCTAGAACATTTCGCGTGAAGAGTTTATACATTTGCTCCATTTAAAAAAAAAATGAATTTTCGAAAAACGACAATTTTTAAATTTATTTTATTTATTGTAAATTATAGACGCGTCGACAACTTAGGTCATTAGCGTCTTGATTACATTAAATAACATAACTCACTTAAAACTAAATGACATCACAAAACATTCATGAGCAGAGACGGGATTCGAACCCACGGCAGTCTGATCCAAAGGCCGTGACGCTAACCACTGGACCACACTGTCCTCGGCAGTTTTTAAAAGGTAGGTAAACTTTTTTATAGGTAGGTACTCACTATTAGAAACTCAATGCAAAAAAATCATGAAAATCCGTCCAATATTACTGGGTTCCGAAATTTTTTATTTTTTGAGTTTACTTCGACTCCACTGTAGCTAAATTTAATTTTTCATATATAAGGGTATGTTCTATCGCCTTGGTATTGCTTTCATTCGATTCAGCATCCCAAAATAATATAGATATCGACACCCCACTTTGCAAAATGATGCAAATTTGGTTTGGGTCTCTCACATCCCCTGCAAAAAATACTTTTCCCCACCCTATATTTTTATGGACTTTTCGGATTCTTCATTCCTAGGCCAAAAGGAACTTACAACCAAAATTTCATGAGTGGAGGAATTTTTTTACTGTTCAGAGCTTATATTACCTAGTACTAGTTGCCGATATAGATTTAAACAAAGAATATCTTTTTTACGTAAAAACATCCAAAAATTCTAAATTTACGGTAAAAATGAAAAAAATTGATAAAAAAAAGTTACAGAATAAAACGTCCTTGAACCCCCCCCCCCTCCCCCGCAAAGAACCTATACTTTCTTAAGGATGCGTTAAAGACGGCGGGCATAATTCATAATTGTTTATAAGAACTTTTTGAATTCTGACTTACTTTAATTTTTAGAAACAATCTGTATACAACTATAAATATTGAGAAATAATTGCGCCGCATTCTAATTAAATGCAGGGGGGAAATGATTGTAAAACCAAGGGGAAACAAGCCGCGAGGCGTGTCGTTTATTAGGACTATAAAGTTACTTTAAATTGGGACTCACAAGTGCGACCTTTGAGTTCCACACGTCAAACTTCCCAGTTTGATGAATATTGAATATTAATAATTAAATTAGAAATTACACAGAAAAGTAATCACTTTAATCATTAAAACATAATTATTACCTATTTATTTTTAACAATAAATAAAAAAACGGCTGGACCGATTTTTATAAAACTTATGTCGGAACATAGTGACGTTTACATGCTTTGATAGACACCTCAACGAAGTTGATAACATTTTTTTGGGCGTGATTTCGTATAAAATCGACTTTTTTGCAGTCGTTTTATTGAAACAAAAAAAAAACGGCTTGATCGATTTTGATAATATTTCTTTCGGATCTTGTTGATGTAAATATGCTTCTATTTGCACCCTAATAAAGTCGATATCATTTTTTATTCGCGAGATTTCGTGTAAAATCCACTTTTGGCAGTCTTTTTCTTTACACAAAAAACCGGTTGGACCGATTTTGATAAACATCCTTACGAAGTCGATATAATTTTTTATTCGCGAGATATTGTGTAAAATCTACTTTTTTGGAGTCTATTTGGTTAAGAAAAAAGAACGGCTGGACCGATTTTGAAAAAATTTTTTTTAGATCATATTTACGTTAATACGCGTCGATTGACACCCTAACGTAGTCGATATCATTTTTCATTCTCGAGATTTCGTCTTAGAAAGAAATGACCACATACGTACATACGTACACACACACACACACACACACAGACATTTTTTCAAAAATAGTGTAAAAATAGTGTAGTAACCTTGAAACAAAAATTTGTTAAACATTTTGATTTCGATTTTCGGACCCATTACAATAACTTCCCAATTAATTCAGTCAAATAGTACCTACTTTTAAATTGCGTTAATTAGAAGTTTGATGAAATTTTAATGGTAGGTAGGGGGAGCCACTAGAATACTCCAGCCATTTAAATTCATCGCATTCTCACCAAATTCATCATTAGGGGTTTTTCGGGGTCGCTGATTAAGATTCGGGGTTGCCCCGCATTCTTTCAGGTATTTTGTAGGAACGAGACTAGTTGGAGCCGGGAGGAGAAAGTAAAAATTACTATTACAAAAATTGTTAAGGAGGATGTATCCAACAACTTTTGTTTGGAAAATTTTTTGAAATTTCTTATTAATCAAAAGTTATAAATTCTCAAAAATGGTTGGGGATGGAAACGGTTTTTTCGATTTTTTAACAAAACGGTCAATCGGGGGCGAAAAATGGTCATGACAAAAGTTGTAACTTTTGAGTTTCTCTACAATATAGGTACATATTGTGTTCAACATTTTTTTTTTTGCTTGCTTGGTACGAATATATAGAGGGCGCTAAAAGTCGACCAGCGCCAATATTTTTGAAAATATCCACTTATCGCAATTCTGAAACCTTTCTGCACATCTGTACCTGGGCCATTTCAAATGATACCTCGATCGTCAAAATCGGTCCAGTATAAATAGTAAAATGAACGACGAGAACTTTCGGTGTTTACGTATTAATACATACTTATATAGATAAAATGTTATCACCATTCATGTAAATTTAAAAAGTCGCAAAACTTTCTCTCTTCAAAAAAAACAAACGAAATGCAGCGAATAACAAATTATTGTTGATATATAAAGTCAGTACCGGTTTTAGGGTAGGGCGCGGTTGGGCGACCGCCCAGGGCGCCAGATTTGAAGGGGCGCCTGCCGCTTGGTCATTGAGCGAGTCCTACTTACTAGTAAATTTCCTAAATCTAGCTACAAAATTGTTATGATGGCAACACTAGAAATGGAATGCAGTGTACGGTCGGAGCACCGCTGTTCATTTTACCAGGAATCCCCGACCATAGACAAAACAAATTATCTATCTCTTTTAACATTTTTATTAGAAAAAGTTGGCGTTATATTGGTTGTTTGGTATGTATTGGTATGTATTGGTATGTTTGGCGAATATTGATCACTATACCTGTAACTGAGGCTAGTGGGGAAAAGAGTTTTTCTAAGTTTAAGCTGATAAAAACCTATCTGCGATCGACAATATCTCAATCTAGATTGACAAACTTAGCAACTTTGTCAATCGAAAATGAAATTGCGGAAAACTTAGATTTTGATGTCTTAATAAAAGAGTTTGCTGATAGAAAGGCTAGAAAAGTAAAATTTTATTAGTTTTTTTAATAAATGGTTATTTCATTATATCCCTTGCTTTTTAGGCGCGATCTTAGCGAAGCTAGAAGCGCCTATATACACTCGCTTTGTCTGTGAATCTGTGAATCTGTGAATCTGTGAATCTGTCACGCTATTTTGTGTCACGCGTACAGCCCAAACGGATGAACCGATTTTCAAAAACTTTTTTTTGTTCGATTCCTCTCGGGGTCTATTTGATCCTAACGTCGCCCGATTTTTGAATTTTGGCCCCAGAGGGGAGCAAATTAGAAAAAACGGTGTTTTTTGCTTATAGTTTGCTCAATTTAAGTCAGATCGATTCGAAACCTGTCTTAAACGAAAGAGCAGAAAATTTTAGATAGATTTCATGTATAATATTGTGTCAAAACAGTTTTTTTATACAGATTTATATGATTATTAAACGAAATAAATGCGACTTTATCTAATAAATCGCGAACTTGTTTCGGTTGTCCTTGTCTGTTGCACAGTGTAATATGGATATTGGAAGATAGCGTATGCTCTGTCTTATATTGCATTATTTTAATATAGTTATTCAATTTTTTGACTGCTGATGTTTGAATTTAAGTTTAAAAACCCTGGCCTACTGAGTTAAAATGACGTGTAACTAATTATTAACGTCCATCGGATGGCGAGACCTATGGATCGGACCAAAATTTCTCGACGTTCATACCCCGGCTTTCGTCCGGGTGTAAATCGTACTTTTGAATTTTCACCCACTTCCCGTGATCCGATTGAGTTGAAATTTTGTACACATGTGTAGCTCCGGTGACAATACAATATTATGGTAAGTAGCTGACCGGCCCGGCTTTCGTCCGGGTGTAAATCGTACTTTTGAATTTTCACCCACTTCCCGTGATCCGATTGAGTTGAAATTTTGCACACATGTGTAGCTCCGGTGACAATACAATATTATGGTAACTAGCTGACCGGCCCGGCTTTCGTCCGTGTGTAAATCGTACTTTTGAATTTTCACCCACTTCCTATGATCCGATTGAGTTGAAATTTTGCACACATGTGTAGCTCCGGTGACAATACAATATTATGGTAACTAGCTGACCGGCCCGGCTTTCGTCCGGGTGCAAATCGTACTTTTGAATTTTCACCCACTTCCTATGATCCGATTGAGTTGAAATTTTGCACACATGTGTAGCTCCGGTGACAATACAATTTATGGTAACTAGCTGACCGGCCCGGCTTTCGTCCGGGTGTTAATCGTACTTTTGAATTTTCACCCACTTCCCGTGATCCGATTGAGTTGAAATTTTGCACACAATATTATGAATTTTCACAGGCAAAAGGTCTTTCTCCGGTAACGTTTCAGTGGATCGGATAAATGTTATAAAATCAGACTAAGAAAATAAAGCACACTAAAAAATTAAAAATAAAAATAGTTAAAAAACTTTTAAGTTAAACGGTTTTATAAATGTACTAAAAAGAAAAAAATAAAATTTAATTTAGGTTCATAAGTATAAAAGCGTGGGTCGTGACTGTAATAAATTATCACAGAGTTTACGACCCACGCTTTTATACTTATGAACCTAAATTAAATATTATTTTTTTCTTTTTAAAACATTATTATTATAAAACCGTTTAACTTAAAAGTTTTTTTACCTATTTTTATTTGAAGCTATGCTTCTTAACGCACGTTTCAGATGGGGACCTAAATAATAAAAAGTGAAACGTCACGTCACGAAGTAATGTAACGTCACTTTTGTAAAAATTATCCGATCCTTTTGAAAATTAATATTTGAGAGTTTTATAGGACACAAAAAAATAAAATGGCGTCAGATTTCAAAATGGCGGCCATATGAACTGTTTTGTAAAAATTATCCGATCCTTTCGAAAATTGATATTTGAGAGTTTCATAGGACACCAAAAAATAAAATGACGTCAGATTTTTCAAAATGGCGGCCACATGTACTCTGTTGTAAAAATCATCCGATCCTTTTGAAAATTGATATTTGAGAGTTTCATAGGACACAAAAAAATAAAATGATGTCAGATTTTTCAAAATGGCGGCCATATGTACTTTTTTGTAAAAATTATCCGATCCTTTTCAAAATTGATATTTGAGAGTTTCATAGGACACAAAAAAATTAAATGGTGCCAGATTTCAAAATGGCGGCCATATGTACTTTTTTGTAAGAATTATCAGATCCTTTTGAAAATTGATATTTGAGAGTTTCATAGAACACAAAAAAATAAAATGACGTCAGATTTCAAAATGGCGGCCATTATATATACTTTTTTGTAAAAATTATCCGATCCTTTTGAAAATTGATATTTACGAGTTTTATAGGACACAAAAAAATAAAATGACGTCAGATTTCAAAATGGCGGCAATATGTACTTTTTGTGTAAAAATTATCCGATCTTTTTGAAAATAGATATTGACGAGTTTTATAGAAAGCAAAAAAATAAAATGACGTCATATTTTAAAATGGCGGCTATAGGTATATACTTCTTTGTAAAAATTATCCGATCCTTTTGAAAATTGATATATGAGAGTTTAATAAGACGCAAAAAAATAAAATGGCGTCAGATTTCAAAATGGCAGTCAAATAATAACTTTTTAATTGTATTGTTTATATCTTTGATAAATTCGGTTTTATATACAATGCGTAAGAAACATAGCTTCTGTCGGGTATCTTACGACACCTCATGACTTTTTTTATTTAGCAGGTTCCGAGTTTCGCTTAATAGTCAACCGTTGCTATGGAAAATTGTTTAAAAAATTCACTGCACTATTTTTTCTATGTAATCCAATACATATTTACATTAGGTCTTATGGCCATAGCCTACTACAAAATTGATCTTCTTAGTGTTATTTTCCCTATGTTCGGTAAAACCGTTTTCACACAATACCTACATGAATATCGCGCCTTGTAATTCTTGAATTACTTGTATGCTCCAAAATTTTTTTCGTATGGGTTTCAATGGCAGATAGGGGGCGCCGTAAAAATCTCGCCCAGGGCGCTGATAGTGCTAAAACCGGCACTGTATAAAGTTTCCCTCACACCGCAGGATTTTATATTGATCCTACGCGGGATGGAGGAAACTGAATATCAACCCGTGGTCCGCGGATGAGCTTTAGCGGCCAGTGTAATTTTTCACGTAGAAGCAGTATTTACCCAAAGTCAGTAAAGTAGTACTCTAGCAATCTTGGTATTTACCAAGATACGCGATTTCATCCCTTAAATTTTAAATTCAACATGGCGGCCACCCTTTGCGAAATCCGAGGGTGGAAACTTGGCTAAAGTGTTCTAGTGGCACCCCCTATCTACCATTAAAATTTCAACAAACTTCTAATTAACGCAATTTCAGACCTATTTTTTCGACTACATATTTGATAGAACTAAATATATTTGGAGGTTAAAAATATTTTATCCTTTTTAAGAGGTATTTTTTTGAAGTTGGTTTAAATTTTTTTTGAATTATTTTATTTTTTATTGCATTTAGAAAATATTCTGTACCTGTATGATTGTATCTATCGGAAATATTCCTTCGCCTGTATCACTTGCTACTGTCAAATGTCAAAACACAATTGAATATATACCTAACCCCAAATATTCGCGGCAAAAATTTATAGTATCTTAATTATTCTATATTTTATCCAACTCAGCGAAGCAAAAAAGGAGGGTTATGTGTTTCGCCATAATTTATAGTTCCTTTTTTAATGACACAGGTATTTGTCTTGTAATGTACATAATAAAAGTTAAAGTGTTAATTTTATTACATGCTAAATTCTCTCCGCAAGACGTTAGAAACATTCAGAAAGTGAGAAATTTAAGAAATTAGTTTGAGACACAAACGTTCTGTTATTTTTTAGTATTTCAGTAATTCAGTATGGAAATAAACAATAATACAATCGAGAAAGTAGCTTCAACAGCATCGTCAACTCGAAGAACAGCAGTTACTTCGTTTCTAGGTAGATTTGAGCATCTTCCAAAATTGAAAATAAATTGGGATCAATTTTTTGTTAATACACACCGATTTTTGTGCATGGTAAGCATTTTTGGACTAACGTGGAAAAACCAGAACTGAAAGGTTTCCGATTTCAACCAGATCTTTTTTGTGAAACTAGTTACTAAACCCCAAAATAAAAATACTTCTTACAGCATTCGATACCATATTATTTCCACCATGTAAGATACTAAATTTTGAAAATGTAAGTCATTCATACTAGAGTGTAGTCTATGTAGTCATCTCGTATACCTGAACATTACCAGACAATAATTTCCTGGAAAGTCTAGACATTTCATGAAAGGTTCATTTACACCAGATGACTTTAACTAGAGTCTATGCATATCCCTGAACATAATGCAAACTATTAATGTTGACTCATCGAAGTATTAGCGGTCTTCCTTGACCTGTACGTATACATGCTATGCACTGCAGTATTGGATAACGGGTGAAAACCAGATATTCGATTCGATTTATTTATTTATTGTAGATTATAGACGCGTCGACATCTAAGGTCATTAGCGTCTTTCAACTACACTAAATAACAACTAACTTAAAACTAAATAACATCACAAAACAATCATGAGCGCAGGTGGGATTCGAACCCACGGCAGTCCAGTCTAGAGGTTGCGGCGCCAAGCATGCTAACCACTAGGCTATACTGCCCTCCTATTCGATTTGAGTACTTACATATTTTCAAATATGTATTAACAGATTTCATCATCCTGTCTTTATATCTTAGCTGTATATAAATTTTAACATATGTACTTTTCTAGGAAGCTGCTGTGGTATGTTCCCATAAAAATACATCAGCACAAGTCGTATCCAGGGATCATAATGCATTGTTAGCTGGAATTAATTTATTTAATAAGATTATAACACATTGTATTACGCAAGGTATGTTAAAAAACAGGATGATTATTTAAAAATAATATATTAATTTTGTATTTAAACTTTATCAGAAGTTTCAAAAACCATCATCGCAGCGCTTCTGATATTTTGGTTATGCTCATTTTCACGAAATTTGGTTATACTTGGCAGAACTGGGGTATATCTTGTATCTAAAATACTATTCTATTTCTGTATCTTATAATCTGAGATAGCATTTATTGTACCTACCTGTATCTGAAAATGAAGATACTGCTCAAATGTGTCTGGTATCTAAGTATATTTAAAGGTATCTTATATAGGTACTTACAAAGTAACTTAGATATTTTAAGTAACTAATAAATTTTAAACAGTCTAAATAATTACTTTTAAAAGTAACTTAGATTGATACTTAAGAGTATATTCCAGTAGAAAGTATCTTAAAGACAGTATCTTTTAGTTAGATACTTGAAGCATGTTATTACAAACCAAGTAGTAGGTGATGTGTACAGTGTACATGCTATTGACGGTGTTGACCGTGTTGTATCTTTATATTGCTGCTAAAAATATACTCTGGGTAACCCATACACCCACTGGAAGGTTAAGTGCTGTTTTAAAACACAATATAAATTTAGATTGTATATTGTACAGAAGAAACAAAATAAAGTTAAAAAATCTATCTGAAAATACAGAAAAATATTCTAAAAATTCGACATAAACGGTGTTACTTTTTAGCAACAGACGTGTTTTTGTAAATTTAATACTTTTCATATTTTTTTAGATGACGTTATTTTAACAAAACGTGCAAATATAATGGAAAAAATATTACATGCCTTTAATGACAAACCGTTGTTGAAATATTGTCTTGAAGTTTATGCTTTGCTTGTTCAGGAAGTATTATCTAATAGAAAAGCTCGTAAACTTTTGACAGAACCAGTACCAGATGGTATGTTAATATATTTGTCATTTTTATTTTGAATTATTTTTATCATAACTAACTTATGGGTCGATTACACTGGGCGATTTTACACGCCATTCGTCAGCGAGTAAAGTCGCGCGCGAGTGAGCGAGTAGCGACCAGTCCGATTACACTTAAGCGGGTAAATACGCTCAGTCGCTCTCTAGTCTGCTAACGGGAAACAATAACAATTCCCGAGTGAATTACAGCTTTCGACATCTTGACACACTACACGCTACTATTTTATTAGCCAGTGTTGATTACACACAGCGATCTCACTGGCCAGAGAGTGAAACGCCCAGCGAGTAGCGAGAAATGTACGCCGGTCTTTAACTTAAGTCGCGGGCGACAGGTGAGCGATCCACATTGGGCGACTTTGGTAGTAGCGAGTAAATTCGCAAGAGAGTAGCGTGTAAAATCACCTAGTGTAATCGGCCCTTTACCAGACATTTTGATTTTAATTGAAAATTTAGAAACTGGAGTTGGTGGTAAGAAAAAGTAAATGAGATAAATAGAAAACTATACAGTATGCATATTAACATGTAAACTATAACACTGTAAAGTTTCGATTATCAAGCTTAAACGGGATATATTATGTTATATGGTCGGTCTGCTTTTAACATCAGAGACCGAAATATAGTAGATATAATCAACTGTGTTTGAGTGGCTGTAGAAGAAGATTGAACATTATAGACGCTCTACAGCTGAGGTCATCAGCGTCTATGGCTGGCTGTAGTCTGCATCATTTCCGTAGCGGCATTATTCTATTTTTAAAATTATATTGAAAAATGCATTCTTTGAAGAATTTTAACAATATTTATAATACTAACGTTTTGTTTTTAGAATTGTTGCCCTGTTTAGAACGCGCCATTAATGAATGCAGCGTGTCTAAAAGAAAAATTGAATTATTAAAAACATTACGAGTTGTTGTCGATTGCTGTCCCGTTCTTAAATTACGCACTTTGTTGCCGTTAATATTAAATTTATGTAAAAGCGTTAAAGCCAAAGATGATGTGGCTTACCAGGAATTAATAGTTCTTATATGTGTGCATTACTTCAAAAGGGTATGTTTATCAAAATACTGTAGATGTACAGTCGCGGACTTGAAAAAGTTTACACCTGTATCATCTAGTTACCGGATTTTTTAATTTTTGCATATTTGGCTTTGATAGTAATGTATCAATTACTAAGGCTACATCCTAAAAATTCAATAAAAAATTATTATCAAAACACCTCAGTTGTTTATTATACAATCCAAATTACTCAATATTATTCAATTAAAACATAAAAAGATTTGATAATATTTGATACTAGCAAATTCCTTCCTCCAATCTTGCAATAATTCTTCTTTTTTATTCATCATTTTAATAATTTCGAGGCATTTAAACGACAATTATTTCTTTTCATTTTTGACATTTATATTTACCTATTAAAAACTAAATTGGTTGCTAAGCTACTGACTTTTTGTGAACTTACACTAAAAAACTCAAGTGTAAACTTTATTAAGTCCGCGACTGTACAAGGAAAAATGCGTGCCTCAGTGTCAACACCAGTCAACACACTAGCAAAATTTGTTGGTAATAACTAATGCAATTGGTTGTCGGGTCAACTGTCATTTATGAACTAAATAATGGGGTCTATGACGCTATTACACCTTTTTATAGGTTTTCAATAAAGATTATTTCTATTCTATTATGGATGTACGTCGCTATGTTTAGCGAGTCACGTGACTCGCTATGTTGGTGACATAGCGATAATTTGTCCAAAACCCGATTACGGAATAAAACTCGCTATTTTGTTTATCTATTCTCGCTATATTTCGTTATATTTAGCGTGTACTCTAGAGCACTAGTTATTCACGTAGCGATTTTGATAAGTGCGATATTTTTCATATTCACCTGCAATTTAAAGATTAAAATGACTTTTGGAGGTTTAGTAGAACTTCCTCTAGTATAAGAAATGATATATCAAGGAGATATACGAGTAAAACTTAAAAAATAAAAGGAAATTATACTGTGCGGCTCATCGTATAAATATTAATTTTTGACTTTGTCCAACATATTGTAGTGTAAAAAGAATGATGACGAGGGGTTAAAAAAGAAAGAACAAGATTATTTTTTTTATTTGTTTGTAAAGCTAAGTGTCCACTTGAGAGAAAGTCTCGAGATTAGTCTCAGGGTGTTGTCCATTTGAGATCACTTTCGCTCTCGAGACAATCGTTTGAACTCGACAGAGAATCCAATCTCGTGACCAGGAAAATTTTGTGTCGACTTGAGAGTCAACTCGCAGTCAATCGCAAGTTTTTTATTTTTATCTTTTTATTTTTTTTCGAAATTTTTTTTTATCTTTTGAATGGCTGAACCGATTCGAATGAAATTTATACTAGTTATAGATAATATTGGAAGGTATTTGTAAAAAAATAACTATAGAATCTGATCACGGAAACATGAAAAAAATGCATGAATATTTCTAGATTTTTTTAACCCTTTTAAAGTTCTGACACAACTACGAAAATTTTTTTGTAGAATCTTGAGATAGCTACAAAACGATCAAATGGGTACGCGATACCTAAAAAAATAATATGTTTTTTTTTGTATTTTATTAAATTATGATACACTGAGGATAAAGTTGAAAATCATTGAAAAAGCAGATTGAATTTTTGGGTGCGTGAAGTTAGCCCAGAAAAAAAATATTTGTTTAAAAAAATTAAAGGGGGTAAAACGAAATCAATTGGGGGGAAAATGTGGTCTAACGATGGACAATTGATTGAGCCGTTTCCCCCCCAACTCGGATTTTTTCCGGGCTAACTTCACGCACCTAAAAATTCAATCTGCTTTTTCAATGAGTTTCAACTTTATCCTCAGTGTATTATAATTTAATAAAATAAAAAAAACATTTTGAGAACTTATAATATTTATTGCGAATAAATATTAACTTCAGTCACTTGAAAAAGTCTCAGGTCTTCCAACATTGACGGAAGACTTGAGACTAGGTCACGAGAACGGGAATGAGCATGTCCACTTGTGACACGGGCAGTCTCTGATACCTGCACCTGCTTGTCTCCAAGACTGGTCTCAGGCCCTTATCCATTAGTGAGTCTAGTCTCGAGACTACTCTCGAGACTGTTTTGTCTCAAGTGGACACTTAGCATAAGTTGTAGTAATTTTGTGCATTAAAAATTTTAAGAAAATTAAATAAAATATCAAAGAAATATTGAGAAGCAATTAAAAAAAATAGTATTTTATTTTACGTTTTTTGTTAATTCTCGAAATTTTTATTTTATCTCCTTAAGATTTTGCTGTAAAAATACCCACAGAAATTATTACACTGGTCCTTGATTTTTTTTTTAAATTCAGACTCAGTTTGACAACTTGTCAAACTGCTATGTTGCACGGTAACTGCGTTGAAGTTCGTTTTAGAATGAAAAGTTATTAGAGATAACGAGTGTATAATAGCGTTTTTACAATAGCGGTTTGAATAGTAAGTGACCATCGGTAATCGCATTTTTATCTGTTCTCGCTATCACCATCGCTATAAATTATAAAATAGCGAGAGAATTTTAGCATAATCAAAATAGCGAGAACAATCCGTAATAAGCCCCATTATGGGTTTTTACTTGAAAAGAGACAAAGCCATCACTGATCCTTAATGATTTTCACTACAGTATTTTCCCTGTGTATATATTTTTATATTTTCTATATACATATGTCAGTAAAAAAAAATTATTATTTTAGAATCAAGACAGTCGTAATGTTATGTGTAAAAATGGAGAAGCAATAATATCTTACTTGTTTCAATTGTACAGACCATCTCAAAGTGATGTTAAGGTGAGAATTATGACATGTTTTTTAGCAAAATGAGTTTCTGTTGAAAGTACAGAAAGAATATTACTTGTAATAGTAGCCCAAAGTATCCCATTATTGGTTGAAGAACCTTCTCATCTTGAGCCATTTGAAACTGCCCTTTGTTCACTTTTTTCCTCATTCTGTTATTTGTCCATCTATGAACTTGGTATCCCTTCCACTTATTACTATTCATTAGGGGCCATCCATAAATTACGCCACACAAATTTCACGATTTTTAATCCCCCGCCCTCCGTCCTTGTCACAGATGGTCACATTTTGAAAGCCCCCTCCCCCTTGGTGTGACGTCACATATTTTTTAATTTTAATAATTAGAAATAATTAAAATAAAACAGCAGTTAAAATTTTTTTTTTATTTCTTTAAATTTCTTAGGGCAGCGAGCGTGCACTCGCCGACGACTTAAACCTATACATAAACCTTACAAATATAAATCGAGTTAGTGATATTTTTTGTTTACATATAAATTTCGCGTTTTAATATTTTAAATTTAAATTTTAACATGTGACATCACAAAGCTTATGACCCCCCCCTGGCCTTTGTCACACGATGTCACATTTATTTGACTCCCTCCCTCCCTCTTAGCGTGTGACGTAATTTATGGATGGCCCCTTAGTGTCCATTTTGTTTTGTTTTTTTCGACCATCTGTTATCCATTCTTTCTCGAACGGACATTTCAGTTAGTCTCGGTGGGATAGTCATGGTATAGAACTTTTTCCTGTTGCATCTAGCTGAGAAAGTAATTCTTGTACAAGCCATTTTGTTGAGATTTTCTATGGTTTCGATAAATAATTTCAAATAAATCCTGAGATGACCGTTTTAGTTCAGTCACGAGAGGAAGTCCACCTTGCGTTTTGTGCAGTAAATGATTTTATTTTTTTGTGTCCTCAAGCATGTTTAGGAGATGTCAAATCCAAGTTTGCGACCTCTAAAACAGGGCGGGGGAGTTTTGGTGGGCTTAAAACCACGATTTTTTTGCACTTTTTTCGGTTTCTTGCTTATAACATGACAACGGCCGGTCCTATCGAAAAAATGGTCCTATTCAAAATTAAAGGGCATAAAATTTACTTCAAAATGCACTAGTCAAATATGTTTCTGTTCCCATTTTTACCGGCTCTACAGAACTTAAAAAATCGCCAAAATGAAAAAAAAGCATTTTTTCAAGCTTTTAACTAATGAAAAACTCGAATAGCGCGTTCAAACAAAAAAAAATAAACTCTTTTTTTGTTTGAACGCGCTAATCTCAGGAACTACAAGTCCGATTAAAAAAAAAAATTTTTTTGTTAGATAACCCATTTATTAGGGAAGGTTATTGGCTATTCGAGTTTTTTTTTAATTCAATCCCAAAGGGGGTAAAACGGGGATGTAAGATTTTTTGTTATTACAAATGGTTGAAACATATTTTAAGTCAGTCTAATTTAGAAACTTAGACTAGATGACATTAGAGTTTTAGATGATTGTAGATTTTTTAAGGGAGGGGGAAATCTACCCCGTGTTATTGTAACCAAATACTAATTATCATATTTATTTTTCAACAGAAATATTTGTTTGAGTTTTTCCACTATCAACTCGTTGTTCATCATCCAGCAGGTGCTCTTATGCCGGAACCTCTTGCTTTTGCTAACAAATCAGAGATTTGGGCATCGGCGATGGGGCAAATGAAACATGTCATTTTAAGCGAATTGAAACGTATTAAGCCAGCAGATATGTGTGAAAATTACTGCTGTAATCAGAAACACAGTTGGGACATCTTCTGCCAGTTTGCTGTTGAATTGTTCAGACAAGTAAATTTCAAAAATTTATGAATACAGTCAAAGCTGCCAGATTACACACCATCTAAACCAGATGTGTAATGCCAGAGCTTTGTGTAATGTCAGAGCTTTCTGTAGTCAGTAAATTAAAGCAACTAATAATATTTAAAGTGCTCTGTTCCTTGATTTCGGTTTTGTCGAGCGGTTAGATGAAACCCGATTCATACATGTGTTCTCAGCTGCTTGCTTTGGACTTCTCCGAGCAGTCCCGATGAGACCTAATTCATGCACAAGCATGTTAATAAGGAACGTTCATAATTATTTAAATATAATATAAACAATGATAAAAAAGAAGAAAAATAGTGACAAAAAAATTATGTAAATCGCTGGCGTACTGTCGAAAGAAAAAGTCTTCTGTTTTAAATATATTACAGAATTGTTAATTGGTGTTATTATTGTAAAAGAGTTACAAATCTAACGTCACTTATGCGTCAACAGTGTGTAAACTCGCAGCTTTGTTGTATTTAAAACGTTGCAAATGTATTAAATTTAATTTTTTTACTATATAAATGGTTTAAAAAAACAATATTCGTTTTCAGTTCTTTCAGAGCAGGACTAAACAGTCGCAAAATACTTCCGTAACTATAAATGATTCAACTGTTACCGACGAGCCGGCAAGTAAAAAACAACGTATAAGATCGGTAACCTTATTAAATTTTATTGATGATATAGACGATATTGCGTGTGGACTTCCTTTACCGAGGTATGCTCTCTTAATATATCTTCAAAATTGATTGACCAAAATCAAAGCTTCTTAAAATCCACCTTTATAATGCCTTTATGTATGAATTTGTTTCTAGATTACGAATTTTGAGGTTATTGTTAACTTCATATCCTGATACCGTTTCTAAAAAACGTCTAGAACCTGTGTTACGAAAGCTTGAAGCTTTGAATGGGTCATTAAAAAATGTAGATGAAAGAGAAGAATTGACTCGATGTCTAACAGCATTATTAAAAACGCAAAATAATTATGCTGAAAATATTCCTTTGAACGTAAACTTGCTATGGGATAAAATCTGGAAAAGGTACTGTGTGTTGTCTGTACTTTATGCGGCGAGAAAAGATCAAAACAAATGCTCCTGTGGGGTAATATAGCCAGTGCCGGACTTAAAGACCCAGGGCCCCTAGGCACTTGGGCCCCCCCATCTCGAAGCCATTTTGGAAATTTAGCGAATTAAATGCACTAGTACAGAATATATAATTTTTTATCGACTTTAATTAATCAAATCAAAATACAGAAGATCTGTAAGGTAGTTTACGGTATTATTATAATTAACCAAGAAAATATTAGTCCTATCCGTAAATAATATTTTCGATAAAGCTTTTTGATAAGGCAAGCCAAGCTTTTGAGCTTATATGAAGGTTCCGTCACTGGAGCCCCTAGGCTGGGGCCTTGTGGGCCTAGGCGGAAATCCGGCACTGAATATAGCCAGTAGCCACCATAGAGTAGACATAGAGAACTGGACAGCGCCATCCATATCTTAACAATGTATAAAAAGTGGCCATCAAAAATGGAAGACAGATAGAACGTGTGACGACTAACTTCTGTATAGCGGCACTATGTAGAAGGAAATACAAACTGGCCGTCACACGCCTCATCTCTCGCACTCTTGTCGACGACTTTTAGATGCGGTGTGTGCTGTCCAGTTCTCTATGTCTATGGTAGCCACATTTTGAACTAAACGTCAGACAAATTATCAGTGTTACATTTTGTGTTGTAGTAATTTACTATACGGAGTGAATCAACTGCTTATTGTTGTCTATTTTGTTTTAATTGTAGTCCTCTAATAGTTTACCAACTTTTTACTTTCTACCTTTTGCTAAGAAATAATAATATTTCCTGTACTTCCACGATAAGGTTTATATATGTGATTTTGCTTATACCTTGATCTTTTTTCATACAATTTAACAAGTACCTAATAAATCTGTATTCAATAATAAAATTTTATAATAACGAAGATTAAAATTTATTTATTTCACTTTTAGATTGATCGGTCTTCATCCGCAGGATGCTGTATATCACAATCTTTTGCAAGCACTTATTTTACATCAACCGCGTAATAAATTAATAAATTCCATTCTTCAAATGTACGCTTCTCAAACTATTAAACCGACATCTCATACCATCAGGACACTGGATTGTATTTTTCGAATGGGTTTAGCGCCGACTGTGATAGAAAATTTAAATGGTGAACTAATTAACACGAAAGAAATGATTATAGCGTGGATTTGTGATATTTTGGAGAATCGTTTTTTTAATGCATGGAATGAAACTGCAAATTTTCTGTTCGCATTAATATTAAAAACATATCCTACATGCAAAGTAATAAAAGAACCCGACGAACATGTTGATTATTATGACGAATTAATATGGAAATATTACGCTGTATGTTTTGAAAATGGACTAATGATTGATGACAACCAAGAAGAAACAAACGGTTTTAATAATTGTGAATATATTGTTGATGAAAATTTAAAAAATAAATTAGTCTGTATATTATTGGAAATAGACGCTTTTAATAGTGATTTAAGTAACTTAATCAACGTTATAATGTTCCTTTTAAATATTCTTAATTTGTTTATAAAACATCGTGTCGTATGTGAAGGTTCGTGCGACTACACCACATTGGTACATAGAGCGCTTGAACATCTTTCGAAATATCAAGAAAAAATCCAGACGTCGGTACATTTATTAAATGAGAGAAAACAGTATGCACCTCTTATCGATGAATTGGAAAAATTGCAAGTGTTGTTTGACTCAGAATTCAATGAGCCTCTCTCATCTGATTTTCGTAAAAAAATTTCAAATGAACTTATACAAGAATTAGTTGACATGTTGAAGGTTGATGTTGTTAAAGGTATTTTTTTTAATAAGATTTGTTTTTCAGCAGCGTTGGTAAATGTCTGAACATTTATTTTTTTGAGAAAAGTTTGGGTAAAGGATCCAAGACTGAACAGATTTTATAAAATGGCCCAAAAATCGCTTGTTTTAGATAACTTTCTTAGCAGAAATGGCAAACTGCATGTTGTTTTTAGTTTCCTTTTTTACATAAAAATAATTCCATATTATTCTCTGCATTTTGCATTGTTCGCGAAACAAATTTATAGGTTATATTAAATTATTAATTAGATACTGTATTACTGTTGGCAACTTTCGGAAAAATAAAACATTCAAAAATGTTCAGTTATTTTCAATGTGCCCATGCTGACATTTAAATAAAGATATTTATCAAACTAGAGTTGTGAAAAATCTAATTGTATAAAAAATTTCAGATGATATGGATATTTTTTTTGAACCATCTACATCGCAAGCTCGTATTTCGAAAAATGAAAACGTGATTAATTCATCTACAACCAATTTACAATTGCAAGACGAAGCTAAATTTAAAGCGTTCGAAACACTTTGTCATTTTATGTGTATGTCATCAAAAACTGCTCGTCATATAAATACGTTGCAAAATCAAACTTTTGATACATTATTGGAAATTAATATGAATTTTACACAGGTTAAAAGTTTATTTTATATTCTTTTAATAAATCAAATGTTTAAAATAATAAAATTAACTTAAATAGCATTCTTACAAAAAGTCTATTTAAGAACTATTAATGAACTGAGCATACATTTTTCACAATTTCTTTAAATTGATATTCAGATTACATAAACTCAAAGTCAAATTTTTATGTCAGTCTACTTATGTAATCTCCAACAAAGTTGACCTCAAATTACCAATCATTAATATTGAATACAAAAATATAATTACCTATGTGTACAAAATTTCAAATTGATTGGACTGGCAAGATTTGACCTAAACTGAATGACAAACAAACGCATTTCCAAATTGTTTGTGTGTTTGTACGGCCATAGTATAAAGAATTATTATAATAGAATCGCTCCTTTGTCAGTACCTAAATTGCGCTGACGAGCTGCGCAGGTTGGGTTAGATCAGGCACGCCCATACTGTTTTTTATTGGTGCTACCTACATAATAGTCAGTGTCGCTATAGAACGACAAACAAGGCCGCACAGTGCTGTATTGTTTTTTTCTTTATTACCCAACGCAACATGATTTGAAAACATGTTTCTAATACGACTCTGTTATACTACATGCAGTGGAAGGAATAGACAACAGTCGCGTACTCCAAACATGACTATAATTAACTGCCTCAAAGTCAAATGAATTGTGGTACCTACAAACATCGAAGTGCCGACAGGAGCGGCTCTACTAAAAATATATTCTTGATAGTTGATACTATGCTGATGTCTTATCATTATAACAAAAACTCTATAACGAAAAATGTTATTCAGTCCCCTGAGTTTCGTTATAGATTCTTAACTGTAAATTGGTCATTTCCGCCTTTTATTTTGTTCTTATTAATGAGTTCTATGAAATTTTCAGAATTAATAATCATTCTGTAAACTGTTTAAAGAAGGCATTGGTTTGTTTTATAGTCACTATTCTCCATTTTTCTTTTTGCAGATGCAGTGTTTCTTCAAGTGCATTGCTAGTTGTAAGGAGTCATTTTTAGATTCTTCTCACTGTAGTAAACTATTCGCTTTAATTCCTAAAATATATAATTCTCAACCTGAAGATGATGAATTCATAGTTCAAATTTTGGACCTTTTGAGAGGTAATTAGAATACTGTTATTTTGTTACAGTCGACTCCAGGGGCGGACTGGCCCACAAGGCAACCGGGAAATGCCCCTAAGGGCAGGAAACATATTATTTCAAGATAATAATAGTTTTTTTTTTATACGGCTATATGCAATTGAAAGATTTTTTCGTTGGAGAGCAGGCAATTATATAATTGTTTCGAAACATATAGGAAAAAATCATTTTACCAACCAGTGGTCACAGTCAGGATTCTAACCTGAACCTTCCCAATTTCGCGTCGGAATGAGCTTACAATACTCAACTGTGACATGATTGCTAAATTAATATTCTCCTTATATGCTTCAGAATCAATAGATTGACACTCGCATGTAGTGAAAATCTATTGATTCTGAAGCATATAAGGAGAATATTAATTTAGCAATCATGTCACAGTTGAGTATTGTAAGCTCATTCCGACGCGAAATTGGAAAGGTTCAGGTTAGAATCCTGACTGTGACCACTGGTTGGTAAAATGATTTTTTCCTATATGTTTCGAAACAATTATATAATTGGCTGCTCTCCAACGAAAAAATCTTTATATTATTTCAAATTTAACACTAATGCATATTTTAACCATTTAGCTTTTAGGTATCTAAACATACTGGAACTTTTTTCAGAATTTGTTCAAGTAAGCTGATATATTTTTGTTCAAGTATTTCCTGAAGTAAACTAAATAGGTATTATTAATTGAATTTTACAGGACTGTGGGGTCGTAGGCCTTAGTATTTGATATTAATTTCAACATGATACCTCTAGCTGTTCCTAAGAAAGAAGGTCTTGACGGACAGACAGACGGACAACAAAGTGATCCTATAAGGGTTCCGTTTTTTTTATTCTGAGGTCCAGAAGCCTAAAAATGGGACACCTTTTAAAGTCCTTAAGGTTCCAGTCCGCTTCTAGCCGGTTCTGCCCTTTGGGCCTTATATGTAATTTCGGAAATGGCGTAGTCGAAACACGTTTGAAGAATAATGCATATTTCGGAAAATTTCAGTTATGACAAGTGATTTTTTAACTTTAAAAATACGGTTGACACAGGTATTAAACATCCTTGAAAATCTGTAGTTAGATAATTGTGCCCCACGTGTGACGCCCTTTTCCTATAGAATTTACATTCTTATACTGAATTTTTGTAAAATGATAGAGTCGACTGTGTCAGGAAGATCTAAAAAGTCAAACAGTTCAGAATACTGAATCGAAGTAGTTTGAGATTTTTATTTAAATTTTAGATTTTTATTTAAATTTGTTTTTATCGAAACACTGTTTATCTATTGCAGAATTTTTAAAACACGTAAATGTAGCAGATAGCGTTTCTAAGAAGAATGTAATGATTCTTTTAAAAAAGTATATTCTGGCCTGCAACTCATTCGAGCCATCAGTGTCGTTAATGTGTTTGAAATGTATTAATGAGTTACGAAAGGTATGTACCCAATGACCCATATTTGCTTATCAGAGCTGTATTTTTTTTTAAGAAATGGTGACATCAGAAAATTAAAATTAGAAATAACAAAATGCGTTTTAACTTTATATTGGTGTAACTCTCAATATTGTGAACAATTTCGCTGATGTGAACCATCGACGTTTAGACGTGAGCAGGATCGATTTTTTTTGTGTTCACACTGATGCGAGGCTAGTGTTTTTTTTCACCTGTTGACCTTTTGTTTTTAATTTTAATAGTTGGATCCAACTTTTTCTTGGGCAGTGTTGTTGTTCGAAGTCAAGACAAGCCCTATTTATATGTATTTAGCGTCATACATACGTAGTGACCACATAGATGTTCGATTTGCTACAGTTAAGATACTTTGTGAAATGTTTACCACGACAGCAAGAAATTACATCGGAAGCGAAAAACAAACAATCCTTTTCGATGAAGTGTGTCAGGCAGTGAGTATATTTATTAATTAATTTCTAATTTATTAATTACTGACTGAGCAGGGGCAGTTTTAACGTTTTAACAACAGTGCGATTGGTGCATTAAAAATCACAAAATAGCGGTAGTTATTATGTTTTTTTTTATATACAGGGTGGCACATCTTAAATAATGCAGTGAAATATCTCGTAAACGGTACAAACCATAAAAAAATGTTTTATACAAAAGTTATAGAGTGTCAAGGGGGACATGATATCAGATTTAACATAGGTGGTGCTGTGAAGGTCAGGCGAAGGTCAGCTTCGATTTTTTAATTGCAACAGTGCATTTTTATTCCAGAATACGTTGAAGTATTTAGTAGTGAACAGTAAATTATTAAGGTACATATCACCTAAAGTTAATAAATATTGAGATATTTAGAAATTAAATAACGGCCAAAATGAACGTGCAATTAGATAAATTATGGCATAGCAGATAGCCATGAAGCATGATAATATTATGCACCGACCTTCTTGGCTTGAACTCAATTCATAAAAGAACCGAATTGACAAATTAAATTTTCTATTTTATTTGTAAATATCTCAATATTTATTAACTTTAGCTCATATGTACCTTAATAATTTACTGTTCACTATTAAATACTGTATCGTATTCTGGAATAAAAATGCACTATTGCAATTAAAAAATCGAAGCTGACCTTCGCCTGACCGTCACAGCACCACCTATGTTAAATTTGATATCACAGTCTTCTGTCCCCCTTGACACTATAACTTTTGTATAAAACATTTTTTTATGGTTTGTACCGTTTACGAGATATTTCACTGCATTGTTTAAGATGTGCCATCCTGTATATAAAAATGTCATCTATGTTTCGGATCTTTCATTTTATTTTCGTGGATTTCCAAATAGCATTTTTAGGCGAGAATAATGTTATTGTTGACCTTGAAATTTGACTGTTCAAATATTTCCATTTTCATGTATAGGTGGTTAAAAACTTCAATTATTTTTGTTTTTTTTTTCAAAGTCAGTTGCATTGCCTCCTTTTAATGTAAATGGAAACCAACAGACTTGAAAAAATATAAACCAAAAGTCATAAATTCTTTATCTTTGTTAATATTTTTCTCCTTTTCAAGTTTTGTGGTGATGGAATAGTCCTATTATCAGCCAATGAAATGTAAAGAAAATTTGATATTTGTGAGCGTATAGTAATATTTTTTTAGCTCATGAAATTATTTGAAGTGGATGAAAAAGTGATCATTGGAGATTTTAATTTTGACGAAATCGCCAATCGAACAATGAGTGCGTTACATTGTTATGCGTCGATTGCATACAAAAGTCCTGCATTTAGAAGAAGGGTTTTATTTGCTATTTTGCAGCTAAGCGAACATAAAAATCTTAATAAAGGTTTGCATTAATTTTTAATATACAAGAATACCCCCCATTTTTGCACTTAATGCGTGCGTGAAAATTTTGTACTAATTGAAAATTCAATAATCTGGTACTGTCAGTGCCGGCTTTGGGAGGGGAGCAACCCGGGCGGTCGCAACGGGCGCCAGGGTTAAGTGGGCACCGCCCATATTTCAGTCAGTGTTAAATACTAGATAATAATAAAGGGCGCTGAAAAATATCTCGCCCGGGGCGCTTGGGTGATTAAGACCAGCGCTGGGTACTATCTCTCACCTATGAAAAACAGTCTAGAATTTAAGTGCATTCAATCAACATAATTTAAAACGATAGCACTTTTAATTCTACTGAGACCCTTATTCAAGGCCGTAGCCAGGCTGAGCCTGCCCTGGAAAATTTTGAGCCTGCCTTAGCCGCTAGCTTGAACTTGCTAAGGATTTCGAAATGTCTGCGCGTAATTTCTGGATTGTACAGTAGTACTGCCAGTGGAGGCTCCTCTGTAAGAACCTCCGGTATAAATAAAGATTTTATGTAAATGCCTCATAAAATTTTGCAATTAATTCTATTTTTAATAATATTTAATAATAAGAAATCAACAAAAACAAATATCTTCTCAATTTCTCAATAATAGCTTCCATCAACAAATGTCAAATTTGATTCTTCAGCCTTCTTGCATATGAACAAAATTTTACAAAAACCCAAAACCTTGAGTTACTTTTAAGAAAATTTAATCAGCGGAAGACCCAACGATTACAACTCTTCTAATTTTTTTTGTATGTACAATTACTAATTAATAAAAGTCAAGGTTTTGAGTTTTCGAACGATTTTGTTCGTGCAAGAAGGATCAAGAATTAACACTAAGTCGTACTTTATGTGAGTAAATAAAAAGTTACTGTTTCAATGTGCTCACTTTTATGTAATACCACAGTGTGTAAGAGCTATGGCACACACGGCGATTTGTCAGCGGTTTGTACCGAGGTGGTTGTCGAGTCGGCGGCAAATATGTTAATGTTTTTCAATGATGCAATGATCCTCGGCGAGAATTGCCTGCCGACTCTCAGCCGCCTCGACACATCGTTCTCCACAAAAAACGCCTGACTGCCAAGTTGACACCGCTGTGTGTGTCATCGTCAAGTCAGCAACCGCCTCAGCTGCTGAGTCGACGCAAACCGCCGTGTGTGTCATCGCTCTTAAACTGTGGTAATGCCTACTACAAATAAAATTAACTAAAGTATTGCGAAATATGTAGATATAAATGTGGGAAAATTCGGCGTTCTGCCTGACCTGAATTCTTTTGGGCCTGTCCTAATTACACAGTCTGGCTACGACCCTGCCCTTATTATTGATATTTGGAGTGTTTATTGGTAAGTTCTGAATTAATTGTGAACTCCCAAAGCGTCTGTTGTACAGAACTTTTTGGACTCAAATTCTCGAACTCTTTGGACTGTTCGAATTTCGTTCTAGCAGTCCCCCCAGGGGGAACATTGGAATGTGGTTGCTATCACAAATTGCATTCCAATGTTCTTTGGGAACTAGCGCTCCCAGGGACCCGAGCTCGTACCAGTCGGTTTGTGTATGCCGGCTGGCGGATTCTAATACACAAAAGGATTATTTGTTGTGTTGACAAAAGGATTATTTGTTGTGTTGAAGACGCTAATGACCTGAGTTGTCGTCGCGTCTATAATCTACAATTAATTAAAAGAAAGGTTATAGCAGTTTTAGGCTTCTAGAACTATTAAAAATCTAGAATTTCTAGGGCCAGATTCAAACAGTCCAAAGAGTCCTAGAATTTGACCAACAAACACACAGTTGTGTACAGAGTTCTGTATTACTGACAGACGCTTGGGAGTTCAGAACCATTTTAGAACTTTCCAACAAGCACATGTATTAATTGATTCAACAATAAACCATACCCCCTGATGTTTCCGACTTCATGCCTTGAATAGTAACGTCACACGTCACCAATGAAAGGGGTGATTTATAATTATTTTTAGTAAATAATACGTTTCCAACTTTTTTTATAATTTTGCTTTTGTTACAGTAGCATGTATTGATGAAGTATTTAAGGTCTTGGCTATTAAACTGGGTTTAAAATCGGCACGTAATTTATTGCATAGTCATATTAATTATCTGCTTACGCACTGGCATTTTCAAGACTATCCACTCGAAAAATTTCCATTTTATTTGCTGAATTTAGATAGCGCCACAGATTTCTTCAAACAATATTTAGGTATTGTTATCCCGTTGTTGATTCAATCAGATAAAATGGAAATTGCACAGCCAATAATTGAATCCGTTGGGGAGGACGTCCTAATAAAGGTAAGTTTTTGTTGAGGCCCTGGCCATCAACTGTCAAAATTATCTAAACCAAGCACCGATTCATAAATTCGGTTTGTTAGTGTCTATTTTTTTTTCATTTTCATTGATGGCCGGTTTATCGTAGGTAAATTTTAATCACGATGTTTTTTTAATCACACTGTTAAATGTTGACAGCTACGGGTTCATTGATTGCAGCGTTTCGTTACCATAGCAATCCGCCATTTTACAGTCTCAATAAAAAAAACATCGTGATTAAAATGTATGATAAACCGGCCATGAGAATGATAAAAGTTAGTAATTTTTAGTAAGTACCTAAAAGGTATCTAGTAGTCAGTAGTTATTCCAAACAACTGAATGATAAGTAATTACCATATATGTAATACTCCTATATTGCTTGCGCCCGTAAAGGCTGATTTACACTTTGTTAAGCAGCAAGTGCAGGTGTTAAGTGATTAGTAAAATCAAAGTGTAAACGGTCACGCTGTTAAGTGATAAGTGCGAGTGCGAAGTAAAGTGAATAGAAAGACGATCTATTTTTTGTGTTAAGTAGCTGTTAAGTCTCTTCCCCCGCACACCCGCTCTCTCAGCGTCAGCCACTTTGATTATTGCTTTGACAAGACGTGCATTGTTCGGACGGAATCATTCGCATTGAGTTACAAAATTCAGTTGGATCCTCATTAATCAGTTCCTGGAAAAGTTTATCACTAGCTTCATACTGAAGTCTTCTGCTTATCCATTTTCTTTGCCATAACCTCTTAGGTTTTTCGATTTCAACTAACAATTCATGTTCGATTTCTGATGCGATGACTGCGAATATATTTTTTAAAATGTTTCGTATTTCTAAGCGTTGTGCGTCCCCCATTTTGCGACACGGACAGACACTTTGGACCTGCAAGAGGCACTAAACACTGTGAACGTTTTCTTCACACTTAACACTTAATACCATAAAAACATGTTAACTAATCACTTGTCACCTGCACTTGCTGCTTAACAAAGTGTAAATCAGCCTTTAGTGGAAGTATCAGGCCGCAAGTGAGACAGTAAATTACTGTTTCTATCTTTGTCGAGAAATCCATCTCGTTGTGCGCAAGCGTTGCAACATTCGATTCACATTGTTTCCATAGCAATTTCGGAAATATTATTATCACTACTAACCTTGTTATTGTCATAGATCAATTAATATTATAAATTGTTCATGCGCAAGACTCAATGTCTTGCGAGAGAGACAGACATATATATGTCTGCACCGTAGGCTTTTCGTCCGACTCCAGACCTCGGCTAGCAATATAGAAGTATTACATATATGATAATTACAACGACGTCTATAAATAGACTGCTAGTCTAAGCTGCGCGAGACAATTTCTGTTAGAAAGAAAATTCCGAATCCGAGGAAATGTTCTGTCTTCGTCACGCTCATTAGGCCCTATAAAGTGTGCTGTGCAAATTTTGAAAACAGATCCGCGTCGCAACTTGAATATAACCATAGCGACCAGATACCAATTTCCATTAGAAAGAAAATTCCGAATCCGAAGAAATGTTCTGTCTTCGTCACGCTTATTAGGCCCTACAAAGTGTGCCGTACAAATTTTGAAAACAGAGGCAACTTGAATATACCTAACAAGTGATCAGATAACTACTAACAAGAAAAAGTCAGAGAGAGATAGACGATTTGCTCGTATTCATGCCTTCTCTATCCAGCGCATTTGGATGCGCAGTAGTAGACTAGCACTCCATAATGTGATAACTCGATGAGTAATTATAATAACAATTATAACTCATAATAGAAGACAAAAAACTTAACAAGTTAATTCGTTCCTAGTAACTCGTGACATAGGAATTCATTATTTGAGTCAATAAAATGCTTTTACCTATCTAAACAAACCCATGAACAGTATCAAATGCATAATTTTTGTGTAACCAATCTTTCAACAGCTAGCCAACAAGGCGACAAATAAGAAAAGAATGCGTAAATAAATTCGAATAATTATGTTTAAAAGTTAGTTCGGTAACTAACGGAAATAATTACCGGTATACTGACTTGATACTACTTGGGGATCCAAATTTTGTTTTTAATGGAAACGCCATATTGGAACATAATGAAGCCATGCCCATAATGCCCCGTGCACTTTTTCTTGTAGATTATAATGCGAGTATAATCGTCTCCTCTACTCCGTAATTCAAATAATTTTCTTCAAAATCGAACAATTCTTTTGGATTTATATTTCTTCAAATTAAAAATTTTAAGTACAAAAAAAATGACAATATATGTGCAAATCGTGATTTCAAATGTTTTACAGATGAGTTTTCCTCATGTGGCTGCCCGTGTTTTTCCGATATTAGCTGTTGGAGAGACGTACAGTGCATACGGGATTAAAGAAAAACAAATACGCGCCACAAAACATTTACATCAAAATTTTCAAAAGTATTTGAACTTGGAAGAAATGGATAACTTATTGGAAAATTGTTACGATGAAGTAATTGTGCAGCTTTTGGATTCAATGTATGACATAGAACATTTTCAAAACAAATTTGATATTGTAGCCATCTTAGCATATCCTCCTCCATATTGTTATAAAATGGATGTTATAGCTAAAACTTTTCAGTATATTGAGGTATGTACGTGTTCACTTATTTTGTTATTTATTTTTATCGGTCAAACAACTTCACAAGTTCACTCATAGTTAGGCTGACTGTATGCTCTGTTTTTAACTAGACAGTATAGTTTTTTCTTTTTTTTTCTTGCTATGTCCCGTCGTTTTAGCAAAGAGTAAGTTCTGTTTCGGCCTCAAGGAATCATGGTCTACCTAGACAAAATGGAAAGCAGAGTTTGTACGTTTTATGTTTACAACTATTTATTTTTGTTTGTTTTTTTCTTACTTTTCTAGACTAGAATCCACAAGACGTCATTAATATTAAATTTGGCACTTGAAAGTCCAGAAAAGTTACAACAAATGCTATTAAAAATGACATTATCGATTCACAATCAAATTTTATTAGAAGAAAAACTGTTATGTTTTCATCGTTACTGCGTTTTCGTCGATTACATTTGTGATGATATGAATGATGCAACTGTTGAGAATCTCACTACATTTTTAATTTACGACATCTGCTATACACTAATAGAACTGACTAATCAAAATTTCAATACACTAGGAATTGCGGCTTGCTCTTATTTATGGATTTTTTTTGCAAAATGTTTGCCGAGACATTTGAAATTATTACAAGAATTGTTTCCGAAAATCGTTTATGTTTTAATACCAATCGCAGAATCAGACGTAGACAGCAGCGCCAAGTGCCTGTCTTTTCTTAAATATTTAATCATAGATGTTGGCAAGTTTTTTTCTGAACAAATCATTTACCTTGATCCATTCCCAAACATAGACAAATTCGAAGCTTTAAAAGTAAAATATGACGACCTCAGAAATAAAAATGATACAGTAGATTTCTGTGATGAAATACGTAATTTTTTGAGCACTAATAAAATCGAGTGGCACATAGAAGGACTTAAAAAATTACAAAAAATTCTTTCATTGAATAAAGAACAATTGAGGAATATGTATATGGCTCTTCAAAAAACGTCAGTTGTCTGTGAAGATAGTACTAATTGTATATTATATGACTTAATTTGCACCTTGAGAAAACTGAGTTTATCACCCAACAGAAAAGTATGTATTATATTTTAAATTTTAAGTGTTTATTAAATTGAGTGAAGACAAATTGTTTTTGTAACAATATTTCTTGTTTTTAGTTAAGTACTGAAGCGACTAAATGTCTTGGTGAGTTGGGTCCAGGTAATTTGGCCACATTTGTGCTTCCTTCGAAAATTTTGCCGTTGTCTGAAATACGAAAAGATGTGGATGCCGTATTGTTAACAGCAGGCTATGCTCTCGCGGAACTATGCTTGCTGCTGGTCGATCCAAATCCTGAAGTTAAATCTGCGGCCAGTGCTGCTACTTATGTTGTATTGAAGAGTGTTGAAGGCTGCAATGCTATCGGTAAATAAAAGAACATAATTGGCTATGCGCTCTTTAAAAAAATTGAAATAAAAACTTTGTCGCATTCTTAACTACAATAATTTCTCGCTTAGCGTTATTAATATGATTTCATGAAAATTTCAAGTAAAAAACAACGCTAAACAATATTAATCTCTTGAAAAGTTGATAGGAGTTTTCTGTGACGCTGTGGTCATCAGATTTTAATACTGAGGATGCGAAAAGTTACATAACCTTTGAGAAGTGGGAGGGAAGGTTCAAGCTAATTGTCTACATGGTATTACATGGAGGGGTTGATAGTAAAAAAAATGGGTGTGTGCTTATGATCACACGACAGAAACGAAAACTTCAGATTTTCTAATTTTTGGTGTCATCTATTATAGCGCATTTATGAACTAAAAATAATTTATTACTAAAATACTAAAATTGTATTTTTAATTAATTCCACCTTGGTTTCAAAAAAACTATAATTATTTTCAAAGAAAGAAAATAACAAAAATAAAAAAATATATAAATATATAGAATTTAGGAAAAAAAACGCCAAAAATTCTACGCTGCCATCAGGTCTCGAACCCAGGTTCCTATGCCTAGAACGCAAAGACGTAACTATGAGTCAAAGTGATGTAGACGGCCGTTTTTATGATATAAGTATGTTGCGAATTCTTACGGAAGTAGTTCGAACGCTTCACATTTTTTCAGTATCCAGGCAAAGAATGCCTAACGCGCCTAAGGAAGTTTTCACTTCAAAAACATTACGTGATTTATGAATGACCCTTTTACAAGTTTTTTTCCTTTTGTTTAAGATGTCGAAAACAGAGATACAAATTATGGTTGTGGAAAAATAAACGTAGCATTTCTGTATCCATTTATTTCGGAAGTAGAAAAAAAACCAAGGCGAAAACTAATCATACGTCTAGATTTGCTTAAGGAAGTTACAAATGATGTAGAACTTTGGTGGCCTGCAGGTACATCAGATGAAGCGCATTCAGAATGGATTAGTAAACTTGTCTGCAAATTGCTTGCTGTTTTCCCAGAGGATTGTTTTTTGTATGATTTAATAAACGTCTGTAAAGTCAAGGTACTTTTTTGTAAAATTTGTTTTTACCATATTCATCACATTTCAACCAAGTAGACTAGAAACAAGGAGACTAAGCTCGCTAGTTTGCCACTACCACGAGATCGAATTAGCCGGTAACGAAAACACTCGCAGCTCCTTTCGCGTCAAAATATACGAAGCCACCGCTAACCAGCGAACTCAGTCTCCTTGCTTCTGGTCTTCTTGATTTCAACACTATATTGTTTAACAATATATGAGCTAGGTAATTGTGGACAACAATATAATAATTAGTAATTAATTCAACAATGAATTCAATCCACAAAGCATTCACTAAGTAGTGAATAGAATTTTCGGGTTCAAGTCCCGACAGTGGCTTCTGATTTTTTCCTTGTATATCTTATAACAATCGTTTGACGTTTAACAATCATGATGTCATAATATGCTGATTGATATGTTAAGAAATACTATTCACTACGTAGTGAATGCTTTGTGGATTGAATTCATTGTTGAATTAATTAATAATTATTACTATAATATTGTTTGTTGTAATAAAAATATAATATGACGTGTATCCTATATTCTAAGTGGAATCGACCTTAGAATAATATGTCAGAAGTTTCATGAAATTCCCTGCTGCTATTTTTACGAACTGCTAGGAACTGAATTAGACTTCCAGGGTGTCAACATTCTGGAAAGTCAGATTTTGGTCAAGGAAAGTCTGGGATGTTTTTCCGAAAACCTGTGGACACCGTGACTTCTCTCAATTAAGTTGAAATTGATTATTATAATTTTGTTTCAGGCTTCGTTCAGTGAACACTTATTCCCGTTGATTATAGAAATTTTAATGAGTTATAAATTTGGTGGTCGCGAGAATGGCAACTTATTGAGTCAGCGGGTGCAATTGTTTTTTGAAAAGTATTGGTCAGAAGCTTCGTTTAGCTTAACGTCAGTTCGTTGTATGCTACATGCAGTAAATCTAAATAAAATGCGCTCGTCTAGAAATCATAAGTAAGTATTGACAGAACTGTTTATTTATTTAATTACCTAAAATTAGAGTAGATACCGCCACTAAAAGTGCTTGCGTTAAACTGTAAATCGTTATGATTGGAATTCCCGGTAGCTATCGCTAAACAGTAATTTCAAGTAGTGTATCTAACATTAAGGCTACACTTTAAAGGTCTGATTGCGAAAAGAATGGGTTATGATTTTGACAGTCTATGTATGTATGTATGTTCCCTCGTAGCTTCTGAACTACTGGACCGATTTTGACAAATAAGGTGTTTATCGATTTGTCTTGGTGACGTGCATGTTACAGGATTTATTACGTCAATACAGATCCAATATGGCGGATCATAAACGCAAATTATTAACTAAGGAAAAAAGACGTAGAATTGAATATTACGTAGAGTATTAAATGAAAGGGATTGGCGAGTGGACTTCAAAATAAAAATTTAGAAAACTAAAATCTGACTACAAAAAAGTAGAAAATAAGCCACTAAAGTAGTCAGGTAACTAAAACTAACATCTTTTTACCCGAGTACTTTACATATTTGAAGCTTGTTTTCTACTTTTTCGTAGTCAGGTTTTTGTTTTTTAAATTTTTATTTTTTTTTTTACATTCATTCCACATTGGTTTAGTTAGTAAATAGAATAAAAATTTGTAGTGTAGGGAATGTTTTTCTATACACCATCACAAGTATGTATTTTCAAAATGAATCCAGTCTTTTTTTGAGAAATCTATTACAGTTTAGTTGTCTGAACATACAACAAATTTTGAAAATATGTATCCTACCAAAAACATAAATGTGAAAAGAGGCCAAATTCGGTACAAAGAACAGCTTCGCCAAAAAGAGAATTGAGATCTAAGTGGGTGCCAAGTTGTCACTTGGCAAGTTTTCATGTTTTATATTATAAATAAATGAATCGTGTGTGAAATCTTGCTAACTGAAAACTTGGCACCCACTTAGATCTCAATTCTTTTTTCGGCGAAGCTGTTCTTTGTACCGAACTTGGCCGCTTTTTCGCATTTATGTTTTTGGTGGGATATCAATACTTTTTGTGAAGTTACATTTAATTCTACTTAACTATTATCTAGACACATATAGTTATTCATCATATACTTCATGTATTTATTTTGTATGATAATCAGGACACGCCCGATACTTAGTGCCTGAATTTGATAATTTGTAGTTTTCAGATTTTTTCCTTTGTATACGCCTAATGATCTGCCTTGATGCCAAATTTCAAGTTTCTAAGCCACCTAGAAGTTGTCTAGGTTTTTGATGAGTGAGTCAGTCAGTGAATGAGTGATAAAAATCGCACTTTTCAGAACTTAATAACTCAAGAACTATAATAGGTTTATTCACGAAATTTGGGATTCTAGGTGTTCTAAGAGTGCCTTATTAGACATGCAAAATTGCAAGTGTGTAGGTCTAATATTTTTTGAGTATGGGAGGGTCGAAAGTAGCTCGAAATGGTTCGTGTAAATATACACACAGTCAGTGTTTGCCGAACTTGGATGACACACTACCGTGTGTCTAGATATCAGTGTATAAGAAAGCATTCCGTTCCTTAAAGTTTAACTTGAAGGCTTTTAATTGTAAATCCCACAATATTAATTAAACTTACAGCCCAGACCAAAAAGCACTGCTAAATGTGGATTATTTACATGTATGCCGAGCTGCTCAACGTATTTCAGCACATTTCACAACCGTCTTTTATGCTGAACAATGGTGTCGTCAAAAAGCAGATATTTTGGAAGCATCAGTTGTTACAAAGACGGAGAGCAATAATTTATCGTTACTTGAACAAGTTTGTGAAATGGAATCATCTTCAAAAGGAGAAATGCTGCAGCAAATTTTACGAGAGGTGTGTGTTACGATTAATTTTATATATTAGATAAAGATTTTTGTGGCGCTAATTTTTATTTATTCAATTATGGTACTTCGCTTTCACAGCTTAAAACAAATATAGAAAAACCTTATCAATTAACTGCTAAATTTAGTTGTGTAATTGTATATCGATACCTTTTACCGATACTGATATACTAAATGAGTCGATACGTATCGACACATCAGGATGTATCGCTACGTCATATCAGTGCATTAATATGTATTGATTTATTGGCACATATTGATAAATCAATATTTATATCAGTAGATGTCAATACACTAATTTATTAGTGTATTTGCCATATGGCACATACACTATTGGCGTCGGTCGGATGGCGGGACCTAGGGGTCGGACCAAAATTTCTCGACGTTTCATAGCCTCCTGAACAATTTGGCACCATTTTTAGAAATGTTTATATATATGTGTGTGTGTGTGTGTGTGTGTGGGTGTGTGTGTGGGTGTGTGTGTGGGTGTGTGTGTGTTCGCAGCATAACTCTCGAAAGACTTAATTGATTTGAACGAAATTTGGTACACACGTTGGAATCCATCACCGCACGGAACCTATTTAAAATGGGCCCAATCGGACTATTTTAAGGGTGGTTTTTAGGGGTTGAAAAAAGTTTTTGGGCCCGAAAATACCGAAAAAAATTTCAGAATTGTTTCAAAATTGAAATTTACCCTTTTAGTAAAGATCAAAATGTGCTGCTAAAATTTTAATAAAATCGGCCCGACAGGACCGGACTTACAAATATTATGAAAACACTAGTTTGCGGATAGTGTGATTTACTTACTGAAGGGTGTATTTAATTTGGTACAGAGGTTGCATTGATAATAATATTGAAATTAAGAAAAAAAATATAATTTTAAGGGATGTATTAAGGGGTTAAATTTTTTATTTTGTCCAAAAACAAACTTATGTTCACATAATAACAGCACTATGCCTGTATTAGCAAATACACTATATTGTCGGCAGGGTTTTGACACTGCGACCCGAGTTTTTTTTTATAAATACAGTGTAACCTTAATATAACGAGCCTCAATATAACGATTTCCTCGATTTAACAAATTTTTTGAAACCCCTTAGAACTGCCCCTAAGAGCTAATACAAAATATACCTTTAAATTACGAATACATTTATCAAAAACCTCTATAAAGAGGTTTTTGACAAATGTATTATATTTTGCAATGATTGAAAATTCGTTATAAAACGAATTTTCAATCATTGCAAAATATAAATAGAAAGTATTATTTCCCTCTATATAACCTTTATATAACGTATCCTATCAGTTATTCACACTTAATTCCACAATAATTCATGTCTTGACAGGTTCAGACACGTTACATTTTTCGTAAGACAATCATTGTTGTTTGATGCTAAGTAATGTAAACACTGCTGTTTGTCACTGTTGTTAGTTTTAAAGTTGCAATGGCTGAGAAACCTTGTTAAAACGAATCGTAGTCCAACCTAACCTCTATATAACAAACATCATTGTAACAAATTACTTGGTATAACGAATATTTTCTAATTCCCTTCAGTTTTGTAATATCGAGGTCGCACTGTATTCTGATTAATACACCGATATCTGTCGATTCACTGATATGTAGACATCAGTATATTTATTGATGCACTTTTTTTTTGGAAATCTTTTCACGTAATTAGTACTTATAAAAAGTGTTTTTTATTTTGTGTTCATTGCCCTTAATTTATATCCTTTTATAGGCGTATGTTAAAATCGGAGATCTCGATGCAGTGGATGGATGTGGTCGTCTATATTTACAGGATATCGATTCTCGTGCTGAACACTACAAATATAATGGAGACTGGAATAAAATGTTGCTCCACAATAATTTAAAAATGTCAAAAGGTAAACCGAATAGATCTCATCAATGTTCGAGACAATCAACGAGTCAGATTGCAAGTTCTAAAAATAATATTTTTAGTGACTTGATAAGTTCACTGAAACATTGCAGTCTTTATTATATTGCTGAAAATCTTTCTGAAAATAATTCTGAAATGGATTATGAATGTGTTTGGCGGTTGGGTAAATGGAATGTGGACGATTTTAAATTGGAAAAGAAAATTTATACTTTCGATCGTTACCAGTACACAGCATTGAAATTGTTACATGATAACGATAAAGAACAACTGATTCCTTCAATTAATGAAGCCAGATTGTTCGTAGTGAACTTACTTGCAAATGCTAGCGTAGAAGCGAGCAAAAATTTATATACTCCTTTACTATATTTGAAGTTATTACAAGAACTGGAAGAGTTTGGTATGACATTTTTGGAATGGGATAAAAATAATAATGAAGATTTGAAAAGAATTCTTGTAAAATGGAACAGTAAAGATATATTTGAAAATAATAATTTTGAATATATTGAACCAATTTTTGCACAACGTTTGTGCTTACTGAATTTAGCTAATAACAAATTTGAAGACATAAATTTTAATGGACAGCTAGCCAAGATTTATTTACGTCTTACAAGTAAGTACATTGTTTTACAAGTAATGCGATTATACTAATATAGTCTTTCCCACCATCAGATATAGTTATCACGTGCTTGGCTAAAGTATCGGACTGCTTGTTCTACTGTATTCTATTGCATTAACAAACACACAGCCAGGGGCGAACTGGTAGGCTTACACTAGCCCGGTGATTTCCTTTTGAACTGGCCCTCAGTGCCAACTGCCAACTCAATAACCATCCACCCCCTCCCTCCGGTGCAAAAAATATCAAGTTTAAATTTTTTTAAAGTGATATACATATAAGTGTATGGCAAACAATTAAAGTTAAATCATAATGTATATCAATGGTCTTTCAAAAACAGGTAAAAAATTTCGAAAAAACACTTACATTATTATGTAAATATTTTTACTTCCCACCTCTACTATGGTAGGGAAGTAATGGATTTAGTCCGAAAAAAATATTTCGAGATTTTAACAGATTTTTACGTTTTGAGACCCTAGCAATCGTTTAAGATCATTTTCTGACTGATGTCTGTATGTGTGTGTGTGTGTATGTGTGTATGTGGTCAATTTTTCGCCTTCGATATCTTAAGAACGGAACAACATACGGGCATGCCGATTGTTCTATTGTGATTATCAGCCTTTAACTTAGATCTGATTAGATTTTGAGTCAAATCGGCTCAGTGGATCCTGAGATATTCAAAAAAACGTCCTCAATGTCACGTATTAACATAGGTAAAAAAAAATATAAATGAATTCTAGATGTTATAATATGAAAAAAATGTAAATATTTTTTTTCTCTAAAATGTATAGTTTTCGAGAAAAAAAATATTTTACTAAAAAAAATAAAAATTGTACGTAAATCAAGGTAACCATGATTTTTGCTATATCAGTAGATCACCAAACAAAAAAGAGGGCCATGCTTTCTTCAAAGAATAAAAATTAAATTGTGTTTTAAAGACCACCAACAGCTAAGGTTATTTGGGCCTAGTCAAAGAATAAAAAAAAGAGTGTTTATTTTTTGCAAATATTTACTAGGTGGGAAGTATAGGACTGGTCATCAGTCGAATTTTTTTTATTTACATAAACATACGTGCGTATTATTTATTGACATAATCAGGGGCGGCGGCCCAGGAAAGTAAGATACCTACCCCGTCAATATGAATACTATATTTTTAATTTATATACACCAGTGGCTCCCAATCTTTTGTTGTGGCGCCTCTTTTTTGAAATTATTTTGATAATATTATTATTATTAGTATCTTTTAAGTTACATGTATCAATTATCAATTAGAATACCAGCCTCCGGTCAACCGGCCCATTGACCTGCCTGGCCCATAAGTGATACATTGAAAGCTTATATGGCCAGTCCGCCCCTGCACACAGCTATAATCTTGACAGTTAGTGGCCTCAATGTAAATTTGATTTATTTTATTATTTTTTTTTATATTATTGCAGCGCTTGCAAGAAAGTGTGGTCGTTATGATATTGCGAAGAGTTCAATTTTTGAAGGTTTGAAAATAAAAAAATTATCAGTGAATAAATTTTGTCAACTTAAACTTGAAGAAGCTCAGCTAGAATGGTCAAATGATCAAAACAAAACAGTCGGCTGTTATCTCTTACAAAAATTATTGAAAAGCGAGCATCGCAACATTGACTCACGATTGAAAGCAAAAATGTATCGAGTGTATGGTACTTGGATGTTGGAAACTAAATCGGAAAATCCGGAGCAATATTTCAAGAAATCGCTGCAAATTCTAGATAATATGTCGCATATAGATGATGATATAATAGATGATAATGACAATGTGATCCAAACGTACACTGCCTTGGCGAAATATGCCGACTCAAAATATGAACAGGTATGATACATTTTTGTGTTGGGTCTCCAAGTCACTATATGAATATTATGAAGTATTAGAAATACCTTGTATTTTTTGATGTCCGTCTTGTGACTTCCTGTGTTTTAACACGACGCGTTTCAGCAACGAGTTGCTATCTTCAGGTGTGGTACACAGACACAAAACCAAAGTAAAAACCGTAAAAAACAAAACAACAAAACCAGGCAACCACTACATTTCTGCAAACTTTACCAATTTACTACCGTACACCATACAAAACCAATTATAAAAATACAATTACATAGTAAGCTTCCGTACAAACAACAAAATCAAAAACATTCTCAACCCAAAAGACAAAACACCTAAAAACAAACACACCGGTGTCTATAAAATAATATGCAGCACATGTGATAAATTCTACATAGGACAAACTGGAAGACCTTTTGAAGAACGCTTCAAAGAACATCTTCCCAAAAGAAACTTGTTAAATGCTAAATCAAATTACGCCCAACATATAATTTCACAAAATCATGAATATCACTATTTTGAAACAAATTTTATTCCACTACATATTTGCAGTAAAGGTAAACACATGGACACCCTCGAAGAATATGAAATATATAAAGCCACAAAATTCAATAGACCAGTCCGAATCAAATCTGGTTTCTGCGCATGAGGCGGTTAAATTTTCTCTAAATGTATGAACTCTACCCTGGTACTTTCTGGCTTACTCTGCCTCTAAGTACCCGGTCACCTTTTTGCCCTAGCTACTGAGTCAGGTGACCAACAGCGACTATAAGTTTAACCCGAAATAGATAGTTTATTAGGTATCAGTACTTCTGTAGTGTACAGTATAAACCATGTGTAAACTACACGATCCATTTTTTTTTATATTGTAGGTGCGTCAGTATATGAATTCACAAGCGTTTGAAACAAAGAATAAACTAATGAAGGAAACTAAACAGGAAGCTCTCGAACTCAGATTAAAATTTACTAAACTGAAAGATAAAATGCCTGAAGCTGAACGAAAAGCAATGGTTACAAGAGAAAGGGAATGTAACATTGATGAATTCGAAATAAAAAGCACACGAAAAGAGTTGGATGAATATTTGCTAATGTCGATGAAGTAAGTAAAAATTATTCTTACACACTCAATCCGAAAGTCGTCTCAGGTACGGACATCCTTTGTCTATTCAACGCTATATTTATTGTTTGGATGTTGCTTTTAGTTTTTGAAGTTATAAGACGAAACTAGAGATGCGTCGGGTACAATTTTTACCGAGTGCCAAGTATTACTTGGTTTTATGTTTGCCGAACCGAGTACTCGGCTGAATTACTCGGTTCAGTTTATGTAGGTTTGGGGCGCGAAAACACGTTTATACATGATTGCGACGTGCGACCGGTGAGCGAGCGGTATCTCTCCGCTCACATCCCTGACGGAAATTCCCCGTCAACTGCATTTGTTATCTGACTTACAAATCATACACGAAACGCGTTAAATTGTTAAAAAAATGTTTTTAGTGGAAAAACCTCAAATTTACTGGTTAGATTGTATTTAGTATTGTTTAGTTTCGGCCGAGTACGAGTACAAAAAAAATTGCCGAACATGCCGAATATCAAACGAGTACTCAGCGCATTTCTAGACAAAACATTATCGCACATTTTTGTCACAATTTTCATAACGCTCGTCTTTTCGTGCATACCTCCCCCCCCCAGTACTTTTCCTATTTTAAAGACGTATTCACGTCATAAATATAATAATAATAATAATAATAAATTCTTTATTTGGGAACAGAGTGCAGCCAAAGCTGATTTCTACTCTGCCCCATCAAAATATTTGTACAGACATAATTCATAAAATAACAATAATTATAATTTAACTATACCTACTATATATAGGTTGAGGTAGTTTTAAAATTTAATTTAATGTATGTTTTCTTTTTTTTCTTTTTAAATTTGAATTTTAAATGTAAATTTTTGTTAATTGTTGACTCATTCTACACTGTAAACCAGTTCTTGAATAAAGTATGCTATTATTATAATAGCAACAGGTAAAGTTAAAAATGTAGCATAAACTTAATGTTCCATAATTTAGGTCCAACAACTGAAAAACTCGTAGCGCCGACTGAGGTTTTGCTCTTAAGGTGCGGCCTCATGCAGTCGCTCGACGCTCGTTTAGAGCGTCAAATTCAGTCACGTGGTGAAATTTTAAATCTCCCACCATATGAAAAATCGCAGCGACAAAATCCACTGGTGCGGCCTCATGCAGTCGCTCGACGCTCGTTTAGAGCGTCAAATTAAGTCACGTGGTGCAATTTTAAATTTTCCGCGACATGAAAAAGTGTAGCGTCAAATTGCAGCTTCAACATGGCTGCTTGCATAAATAAACGTCAAAATAAATCGATATTTATATTGCTTGTCCCTAACCTCATTTACGCTAATGACCTCAGTTGTCGGGCGTCTATAATTTACAATTCATTCTAACCTCATTTAGTAGTATATATATTATATAATAATATACAAACAGAAATATAAAATCGTTGTAAAGCTGTTATAATAAATAATTACATATTAATAATTTATACCGAAATTTCCTATAAAATACGTTTTGAAGAAAAATCGTAATAGAAAATAATTTCATATTGTTTAATTTATTATACATAGGCTATCAACATAATAGAGCGATGTCTGATATCAATAAATATCTATCAAATATGGGTTTATTATTATTATTTATTACTATTATTAATGAAATTTTCCGGCAATCAAATGAAAAAGCGTAGTAAAAACGTTTTTGGATTAATCCATTATTAAAATTCCTAGGAACTCATCGGCTTTTTGAAGCAGCTTCCAAACGTCAGAAGTGTCAGAACTGCACTAGAATCGCGCTGCAAAACTAAACTGTGTTTAGTTTTATCGCTGCGATTTTTCATGTGGTGGGAGCTGGTGGGAGATTTAAAATTTCATCACGTGACTGAATTTGTCGCTCGAAACGAGCGTCGAGCGACTGCATGAGGCCGCACCTTTAGGCATGTAAAACTCTGTATTATTTTTGGTATCATAGGAGTAAAGTATGTTTTTTTCTTTTCACAGATATTATTTGTATAGTTTATCACACCCTGTCAGCCAAACGTTCTGTCTCTACAGAATTCTGACACTTTGGCTAGAAAACAAAACACATGAGTGCTTGTCGAAATTAATGGACGAACAATTACCGAACATTCCGAGCTACAAATTCATATCCATACTGCCTCAGTTGGCACCGCACATCGCAGATAACGCTGATATGTTTGTGGAAAGAATCAACAGTTTGTTGGGTATGCCGTATGGAATTTTATTTTCGAAGTGAAACTTCTAATGCGAGAACGTTTACATTAAATATTTAACGCTAACGTAGAGGGAGAATACAAATGTATTGCTTCAATGAATGACAAATTCTTTCACTGATTATGAAACTTCGATTGAAATCGTGTTTGAGAGTACGTTTCAACGGTTTCTGTTGTGATTTGTTTTACTGTTCTCTATGAAATTATCAAAATATAAAAGTTTTGAACGTAATGTATTTGCTATGTGCACAGACCATAGTATACGCAGTATTATAGTTCTATTTCAAACAAACATCTAGCGTCTGTAATCTACAATGTCAATATCTTTCTATTTCAAATAAAACAACAAAAATCTAATAAATAACTTTTTCATTAAAAATGAAATATAAAATGCATTATCTAATAAAAAATTAGACTGATGACCAGTCCTATACTTCCCACCTAGTAAACATTAGCAAAAAATAAACACTCTTTTTTTATTCTTTGAAAAAAAGCATGGCCCTCTTTATACTTCCCTCTTCTACTATGGTAGGGAAGTAACGGATTTAGTCCGAAAAAAATATTTCAAGATTTTAACAGATTTTCACGTTTTGAGACCCTAGCAATCGTTTAAAATCATTTTCTGATTGATGTCTGTATGTGTGTGTGTGTGTGTATGTGGTCAATTTTTCGCCTTCGATATCGTAAAAACGGAACAACATACGGCCATGCCGATTGTTCTGTTGTGTTTATCAGCCTTTAACTTAGATCTGATTAGATTTTGAGTCAAATCGGTTCAGTGGATCCTGAGATATTAAAAAAAACGTTCTCAATGTCACGTATTAACATAGGTAAAAAAATATATAAATGAATTCTAGATGTTATAATATGAAAAAAATGTAAATATTTTTTTTCTCTAAAATGTATAGTTTTCGAGAAAAAAAATATTTTACTAAAAAAATAAAAATTATATGTAAATCAAGGTAACCATGATTTTTGCTATATTAAGCTAGCCATCAGTAGATCACCAAACAAAAAAGAGGGCTATGCTTTTTTTCAAAGAATAAAAAAAGAGTGTTAAATTGTAAATTGTGTTAAGACCACCAACAGCTAAGATTATTTGGGCCTAGCACCAATTCATATTTTCATTTCATTATTTTTTTTTTTTTTTTAATAATAAATTGAAAATCCAATTGACACTTTTACCAACTTTCGGGCTAGAACCAAAGCAATGCCATGTAAACAACAGCACCGCTACACAAGAGTGCATTTATTTTTTGCAAATATTTACTAGGTGGGAAGTATAGGACTGGTCATCAGTCTAATTTTTTGTTTAGTGATCTACTGGTGGCTAGCTTAATATAGCGAAAATCATGGTTACCTTGATTTACGTACAATTTTTATTTTTTTTAGTAAAATATTTTTTTCTCGAAAACTGCATTTTAGAGAAAAAAAATATTTACATTTTTTTCATATTATAACATCTAGAATTGGGTTTTTAAACGATTTTTTTTTTTTCCTTAAATGGAAGGACCACATCAAGTTTTATAGCAAAACTGTTTTTATTTAATTTTTTTACTTACTAATTAAAAAGTTATATTTAAATAAAAATTAATTTTTAAATTCAGTTCCGATAACGCGCCGAAAGAATCCGAACGCGTGTGACGTCATTATGTTATCTATGGTCTTTGTATCCATGGTTACCAAGTTAAAAATTTATTATTTTTGATAGTATGTGTAATACATATACACAAATACCAACAAATGCAGACACATTTTAACATAACGACGTCACAAACATTCCTGGCGCGTTTTGAAGTCACGTGATATTTTTTAAATTTTATACATTTTAATTAATTTTTAGTTATTTATCTATAGCTTTAAAAAAATTTTTCTTTTCGATTTTCAATATTATTTATGTTAAATTATTAGAAAAAATTAAAAAAATAATAATTTTTTTTAAACTTAAATACCTAATTCATTTATTTTTTTTTTACCTATGTTAATACGTGACATTGAGAACGTTTTTTTTAATATCTCAGGATCCACTGAACCGATTTGACTCAAAATCTAATCAGATCTAAGATAAAGGCTGATAAACACAATAAAACAATCGGCATGGCCGTATGTTGTTCCGTTCTTACGATATCGAAGGCGAAAAATTGACCACATACATACACACACACACACACACATACAGACATCAGTCAAAAAATGATCTTAAACGATCGCTAGGGTCTCAAAACGTGAAGATCTGTTAAAATCTCGAAATATTTTTTTCGGACTAAATCCATTACTTCACTACCATTATATAGTTACATGGCGTTGCTATGGTTCCTCTATTACAAGTCCCCAGTTCCCGAGTTCTAGCCCGAGAGCTGGTAAAAGTGTCAATTGGATTTTCAATTTATTATTAAAAAAAAAAAAAAATAATGAATTGAAAATATGAATTGGTGCTAGGCCCAAATAACCTTAGCTGTTGGTGGTCTTTAAAATACAATTTACAATTTTACCATTATACAGTGTGTCCACAGACTCATCCTCAACATGGGGATCTCCGTTGTTATGGGAGATAGAGATTTGGTTAAATGAGACAAAATGTGCAGAATCTCCAGTACTACTACCCTGCGTAGTCAAACTTTCCATATTTTGCTTGGTTCGCGACCGACAGTTGAAAAACGAGATTTACCCATTTTCGTTTTTTGTTTATAACTCGCTTATTAAGTAAGTTAGAAAAAAAATATTTTCCTTTTCTTAAGGCCCTTTTTTATGAAGATTTCAAATCTCTTCTCATATTTTTTTTTACTTTTATAGTTTTAGAGATACTTGTATTAACTTTGTTTTTTTAAATACACGTCAAAGATGGCCATGACACCATTCGAACGAGATTTTTTTTCTCTTTAATTTGATATCAGGGTTGATGGATTTATTTTCAAAAATAACAGAGTTATACGTAAAACACTGATTTTTAATAGTAGGCTATGCTAAATTAATTGATAAAACAATAGAAGGCTTAGCAAACAGTTGAAATTCGCGTTGGCTTAGTAAACGGCTGTTTTGTTTTAGCTGTCAAAGTGTAGTTTGTTGCTAATTTGTCAGTTTACTAAGTGATTTATTAAATTTACTTTTGTTGTCATGGAACCATTTTGTAACAATGAAAAATTTGAAATGTTATCTTGTTACATTCTAAGTCACAAAAATTCGACCAGAGCTGCAGAAATGTACTTCGATCAGTATCCAGAACGAAGACAAACTCATTCGTCTATTTACAGAAACTTATGAGTAAATTTAATAAACTATGGATCATTCAAAAAGCCGTTTACTAAGTCAACGCGAATAAGTGAAGAAGACAAAACTACTGTTTTACGATCAATTGTTGAAAATCGCTTATTTTTCACTGTTACAAAATGGTTCCATGATAACAAATGTAAATTTAATAAATCACTTAGTAAACTGACAAATTAGCAACAAACTACACTTTGACAGCTAAAACAAAACAGCCGTTTACTAAGCCAACGCGAATTTCAACTGTTTGCTAAGCCTTCTATTGTTTTATCAATTAATTTAGCATAGCCTACTATTAAAAATCAGTTTTTTACGTATAACTCTGTTATTTTTGAAAATAAATCCATCAACCCTGATATCAAATTAAAGAGAAAAAAAATCTCTTTCGAATGGTGTCATGGCCATCTTTGACGTGTATTTAAAAAAACAAAGTTAATACAAATATCTCTAAAACTATAAAAGTAAATAAAAATATGAGAAGAGATTTGAAATCTTCATAAAAAAGGGCCTTAAGAAAGTGAAAATATTTTTTTTCTAACTTACTTAATAAGCGAGTTATAAACAAAAAACGAAAATGGGTAAATCTCGTTTTTCAACTGTCGGTCGCGAACTAAGCAAAATATGGAAAGTTTGACTACGCAGGGTAGTAGTACTGGAGATTCTGCACATTTTGTCCCATTTAACCAAATCTCTATCTCCCATAACAACGGAGATCCCCATGTTGAGGATGAGTCTGTGGACACACTGTATAGTAGAGCCTAGAGGTGGGAAATAAAAATTATACAAGAGGATTTTTTACAACTTTGCACAATTTAAATGTCCCTTCAATCTATGTTAATTGTTTACTAACTTAATTTCATAATCCAACGTTACCAACATACAGCGTGTCCACGAAAGTTCTTTACAAATGGATTTTTTTTTATTAATTATTGGAGCAAAAATTTTTTTCTGTGGAAAAGTTCTGCTTCGTCCAAAACCTCTAAAACACCAAAGAAAATTTTTTTCGGCCTAAAGTTATACGAGGGAAATCAAAAACTTTTATTTTACTAAAAATAAAAATTATCTGTGATATTCAAGATTTTCGCCCGTATTTTGAATTAAATTTGATTATGTAACTAATTTTGCGAAAATCTTGAATATCACAGATAATTTTTATTTTTAGTAAAATAAAAGTTTTTGATTTCCCCCGTTTAACTTTAGGCCGAAAAAAATTTTCTTTGGTGTTTTAGAGGTTTTAGACGAAGCAGACCTTTTCCACAGAAAAAAATGTTTGCTCCAGTAATTAATAAAAAAAAATTCCATTTGTAAAGAACTTTCGTGGACACGCTGGCTGAAGGCTAAAGCCAAGGCCAACAAAAGAAAAATGTCCCTTTCGCGTGTTTCATGTTTTCACATACATAACCTGTCAATGTTTTAAGTCCATCAAAATGTTCCGTTTTTCGCGTCCATGGGTGCTGTAAATCCAATTTTATCTATATTTTATAGCTACTCAAAGTCATGCACATAGTAGATAGCTTTGTGTTGTGTCGTTTTATTTGAACCGTTTTTTATTTACTGTTTTAAATTGTGTTTTTGAAGTGAAAGTTCTTTAGCCATTGCGCCAATGATGAAAACGCTCGCAGCGCCTCTCGCGTTAAAATATATACGAAACCTTCGCTAACTAGCGAGCTTCGTCTCCTCGTGTCTAGTCGTCTTGATAGAGTGAATAATTTCTTTAATTTATGTTTATATTTTATAGAACGATGTGCCAAAGATCATCCTCATCATACGTTGCCAATCATATTAGCTTTGGCCAATTCTTATTTGGACAATCCGGACCATAACAGTCCAGATAAACCACGAGTATCGGGAGCCAAGATGATTATTAGGAAATTAAAACGTGATCCTGACTTAAACTTGATAATTACACAGATGCAACAAGTGTCTGAAGCACTAGTTGAATTTGCTTACATGCCGGTGAGATGGCTGATTTATTATTTATTTATTTTTTTGTTTCATATTAATATTTGTAGGAGATAATTTTAATAATATTTAAGAATAGTGATAATGACTATAGTTCAGTCAATAGATGACATATTGAAATGGAAAATGTGTTTGTAGGCTAAATCCGACAAAAACAAAAAAAGCGAAGAGCATAGTATACCGGCGCGTTTGAAAATAGTTAAAATTAAAGATTTCGAAGCTATCTGCCTGCCAACGTTAAACATAGACATGCGACCATCTGGAGATTACAGGAACATTATAGGTAATAAATACAAATTTAACACGTAAGTCGTGACCAAATACATAATTAGATGAATGCAAAATGACTGCAAACAGTATATGAAAACACCTGTTGTAAGAACAATGACGTAACACAATGCTGTAATCAGGAAAAATTCATTAATTCAAACCTATGTCACCGTAGGGATTTTAACCCTAAACTTTCCACTATCGCGGCGGACTGAGTTGACATTACTCACACAGTGACACATTTTCAAACGACCGACTCACTCCCTTTAAAGCATTCTGTCACTGAAAAACCACTACATGCGAGAGTCAATATTCCAACACCACTGCTAGACATAAAATGGATACTTCATCGTTGTATTCACCTGTTGTGTTTACTTTACATGTGAGTCGGTTGTATGTCTAGCAGTGGTGTTGGAATATTGATTCTCGCATGTAGTGGTTTTTCAGTCGGTCATTTGAAAATGTGTCACTGTGAGTAATTGTCAACTCAGTCCGCCGCGATAGTGGAAAGTTTAGGGTTAAAATCCCTACGGTGACATAGGTTTGAATTAATGAATTTTTCCTGATTACAGCATTGTGTTACGTCATTGTTCTTACAACAGGTGTTTTCATATACTGTTTACAGTCATTATGCATTCATCTAATTATAGGTAATGATTATCAATACCCAGTATTTATTAATTTGAAATACGCTATCCTGTAAAATTGAAAGTCATTGTCTGGACTCTTCCAATATTCATTATCATTTTATTACTTCCATGTTCCGTAAGGAAATGGATCTATGGTGATACGATCGAAAAATCGTGTCCAAGATAAAGTTGTACTAGCCTCAAAAGTGTTTTTTTTTTGCATAGCAGCTGTGGCGCCCGTGTGTGTGTGTAATATGTAAGTGGAATGTTCTTTCGTTCACAATACCTTCTGCAAGAATTCACTGATTTTAATGAGATTTTTTTTGTGCAAGGACTCAAGGCCTATTGATTTTGAAAATAACATACATGTTTCGGTTTTGTTGAGTGTTTCAGTTTTATAGTTTTGAAAATAAATGAAGTATCAAAAACTCAATTATAAATAATAATTTTATATTTATCTTATTTTTAATGAATAATGGACAAAATAAAAATGTAATAATAATAAAAGTTATTAATTTAAAATAACAAAAAAATAAAAACTCGAATTCATCTGAGGGGCTCAAAAGCAAAAACGCATCTCCTTTAACTTTCGAGTTAGAAAAATACCAGAAATTGAGATTTTCCCAAAACTCGGGACATTTTCATGAGAACCGATTTTAATTTGTTCCCACTATTTATTCGATTTTGGTTTAGATTTATTCTGCTATAATAATGGTTGCGGTTCCTGAAATGAAACGGTTTTTAACGGTTACGGTTTCAATTACAATTTCATTCCTTGCTACAAATTTAAACTAGTGGAGTGATTTTCGTCGGTGTATTATTTTGTTTCAATTATTGTGTTTCTAGGAATACATAGTTGGAAGGGTGTATATGTGAACGTAGGTGGTAGAAATGCTCCGAAAAGAGTTTGGTGTGTCGGCACCGATGGTAAATATAGATCTCAGCTGGTTAAAGGTCATGATGATCTGAGACAGGATGCTGTTATGCAGCAAGTGTTTTCAATCATGAATCAACTTTTGACTGATAGCAATTACCATAACCTCCACATTAGGACATACAAGGTAATTAAAAACTTTATTTTATACTGGACATTCCAGCAGCTACACACATTTATACAGGATAAACGCAATAGAAAGCCCTATGTGTATTTGTGGAGTTGGTGAAGGAGTGCCTATCATAGTTTTTTCCAATGTCCACAATATTCCCACCTAAGATATATACAGTCAAACCTGTGTAAGTGAGAACTGGATAAGTGAGAAAACTCTATAAGTGAGAGTAATAGGCAGGACCCGTCATTTTAAGCTCCCAAAACCTCTATTAGCGAGAAACAGAAACCTCTGTAAGAGAGAGTCGTTTTTCCCTCATGGACCTCCGTAAGTGAGACTGCTACTTATCTATACCTCTATAAGCGACAATATAGCTACAATAAAAATACATACATACATAAAAGATACACACATACAGTAACAAATGACAAAACAAATTACAATTATAACATCGTGGAACTTCCTACCATTGTTTTTGTATTGTTTTCTCGTCAATATTGTACCTAAATAGCTTGTTATTGCTGCGTACCTCTATAAGAGAGAAACGCTACCCATGTACCTGCATTAGCGAGAAACTCGGGTTAGTGAGAAACCTCTATAAGCGAGAATGAGATTGTGCTCCCTTGAACTCTCGCTTATCCAGGTTTGACTGTACTGATAAACGTCATTAACAACCAAAATTTATGTTATACTAACTGGGATGATGCTATTAATATCATAGCCAAACAAGAACTCAATACCTTCAAAGCAATCTCATACCTAAAAGAGTGTGGTATCAAATTATAACTTACAACAATCAATAAAGATATAAAACTTATACAATAGGCTACTGGCCTGTGGCCAAAGACAAGAGTCAGGACAAACACATCTCAAATTCTAAAGATATTAGCGTATACTTAATTCAACAATTAATAACAAATTTTGTTTATTTGTTCGTTTTGTCTAGGTCGTGCCATTGTCGCAAAGAAGCGGAGTACTTGAGTGGTGTGAGAATACTTTTCCTCTATCTGCGTAAGTAGTGACTTTTTTAAAACAAAAAAAAAGATTTCGTTAGGCTTTCTTTGTTTATTTATTTTGTTTTGTTTTTAGGTATCTTCATCATGCTCATGTTGATTATAATCCTGCAGATCTTACACCAGAAAAATGTTGGCGTGTAATGGACGTAAGTATAATAGATTGTTGTAATCGAAGTTTAAATTCCGGAACTAGTAGAGCACTCGATTTTTAATGTATTTGCATATGCATAGTATGTATTAGAGATGTTCAGATGTAGATTTTACTGATATCTGCTGATGCGGATGCTGATTTTTTGACGTCCGCATCTGCAGATGCAGATTCGGATGTGAAAATAATAAGAATAACAATATTTTCAACAATAAACGTGACTTCTGATTGGTAAATATTACATTTTCGTGAAATTAAGTAAAAGATATTGTAATTTATTATCATTTTTATTAAGAAAGTCATTATTTTCATTACTTAATAGACAAATTTTAGAATTGGTAAATTATATTACTTGCACTCGCAACCGAATTCTCGATCCCTATTGGTCAAGTAGCCAAAGAATTCAAGCACACATCAAGTTCTGGGTCCGCCCGCGATGATTTTGTCATGACTTGCATCCTCCCCCCCACTTGCTCACTTTTACGTACGTTTTGAACTTTTTGCTCCCATATACTTTTGTACCGCGCAGTCAGCGAAAAAATTAGAGGGAACATTGGTGACTATATCTAGATCTGTGTGCGACATATTTCGATGTATTCTCTTCACTTGAGTTTTTTCTCCTGGTCCCTAGACTTCTTGAATGTACCACTAAAATAATTGAAGTAAAATCCAGAAGCCAAAACGATATATTTGATTATCTTTCTAGGAAGTAAGATCTAAACCATTAAATGGAAAATTGAGGGCATATTTAAAAATTTGCGAACGATTTAAGCCCTCATTCCATCATTTCTTTTGGGAGTATTTCGGGGAATGCCCGGCCCGCTGGTGGGAACGCAAACAGGCCTATACATTGAGTGTGGCCACTGCCAGCATGGTAGGTTACATTCTTGGTTTGGGAGATCGTCATGTCAATAATATATTAATTGATAAATCAACAGCAGAAGTAGTCCATATTGATTTTGGTATGTAGAAATGTTTCGTAAATTTCATAGTGATCGAATTTTTTTATTTATTTTATATTTTCAAATTTAAGGAATTGCATTCGAACAAGGAAAAATACTACCAACACCAGAAACTGTACCTTTTAGACTTACAAGAGACGTGGAAGATGGAATGGGTATTTCTGGAGTAGAAGGTGTTTTCAGAAGGTATGTACAAAATTAAAATAAATAAAATTTAATAAATAAAATAGTAACGAGACTCCATAAGTTACTTTTTGACGGGTTTCCGAGGTTTTTAGTTAAATAAATTGGATCAGCCTGAAATCTAAGTTGTGAGTTTAATCATTTTATTGCATTTTCCAGATCTTGCGAGAAAACAATGTCTGTGCTACGAGAAAATACTGAAGTAATTTTAGCAATTCTTAATGTACTTTTGTACGATCCCTTATATGTGTGGAGTTTGAGTCCGTCGCAGGCTATCGCGGTACAAAGAAAACGAGATACTAACACTGAAGAACATGAGGACTCGATAGGTAGTGTTTTTTTATTTTAATTACAATTAGAAAAATTATGCCACTTGAACAGATTCATCTCTAATAGTCCTTCTGAAATAGTGTAGAATAATAATAGCGTATTTCATTGGTAAGTACTCAGTGAGTGCCAAAACTCGCCGAGATTTGAACGGGCTCTGCAGTGCCAGTGCGAGTTTTATGCCTTCCCAATGAAACACGACGGCCTTTATCAGTGCATTCTCATCCAACCTCTTTGGCGTGCTATTTGAACGATGAAACAATTCATAATTTGAAAAAAACGTGTGTGTCGTACACATGGCGGAAGTTATACTTTTACATCAAATTAGCTGTTTTTTATAAATATTTATAAATAATAACTGTGGGTTCGAACTTGATACCTTAATGTAATTCGTTTTCTTATCGATTTTATCATTTTAAAATCAATTTTTTGACGTTTTATTATGGCACGCCGTTTTACTATTTAAGGCTATTCATGCCTAGACGAGCAGTTTCTCCTGAGGTTTAGGGATAAAGCGGGAGGAACATTTTAAGAAGGAAAAAGGCGTTTACCTAGTCACAATACTCGGAATATTTCGACACTCATCGTTTACCCGTCAGGTTAGCCGTCGGATATACTGATGTGCTAGGCATGGTCGACCTTGCTGACTCGCGGGCGTATTGATAATTTAAAATCATTGCTGTAAGTGTAGAATATACTACAATAATAATTAATATTAATAATGCTTTTTTTATTTTTTTCGTAGTATCTACATATAGATTAATTGAAAGTTTGTCAAAATTACAATAAATTAAAGTAGTAAAACAAAATTGTGTACAATACTCCAAAGGTAGGGTACGTAGTAAAATTTAGTTTACTTATAAGACTGTGTAACACTATACACACTACAGAAGTGAAGTAAATGCTATAAATTGACGTTCACAAATAAATAGAAAATCTATTATGTACAGTGTAAACGATTTTATTAAACACGGGGCAAATAGCATCGAGAACATTTACAATTTTGTAGTAGGCTATAAACTATAAAATGTAATGTAAATATTATGTAGTATAGATGCTTTGTTTTTTTTTTATTTAGCAGATTCCGAGTTACCCTTAATAGTCAACGTGTTTAAAAAATTCACTGTATTATTTTTTCTATGTAATCCTACTACAAATTGTAAATGTTCTCAATGTAATTTCCCCTATGTTCGGTAAAACCGTTTACACACTGTATAATATTATATGATTTGTTTTTTGTTGCCATGGTTACATCGTTTAACGCGTTAAACATGGTGAAGATACTAAATGTATCTGAGTTAGGTCCTTAAAACTATAATAAAAAAGTAGGAACCTTCTTATTAAAATGAATTCTTACTGATACCGGTGCACTATAATAATAACTGCGATGAGAAAGATTAATCAATAATAACTCTTGAACATTTCATCAAAATTATTAAATGTCGCTTATAGTGGTAAGGTTGACCATGGCTATTTATTGTTATCGCCAAGATTTTGCTTTGTTACAGGGGAAAAGAGGGAAGACAGTCAACAGACTAAAGGGCTCTGACTAACCTCTCTCCCCGCCTAAGTAAAATGTACAGGACCGGCACTAAAGTCTGACGGTTTTGTAAATGGGATAAATAAATTTTTTTGAATTTTTTTCATATTTTTTTTTATTGTAAAGAGGAAATTTACATTCAGTATCAAAAAAGTTAAAAAATAACATCATAAAGCAAAAATTATGTCGCTCAAATGTTGACCACCAATGTCTCTACAGTGCACCAGTCTCTGAGAAAAATTTATTATGACTCCAATGTTTGGCGTGGGATCTCACGAATTTCTCGCCGAATGTTCTCCATCAGTTGATCCAAATTTTTTGGTTTGTCGAGATAAACTCTTCCCTTGAGATAACCCTCACCTCGGAGCGAGATCAGCTTAATGGTGGTCAACATTTGAGCGACATAATTTTTGTTTAATGATGTTTTTTCCTACTTTTTTGATACTAAATGTAAATGTCCCCGCTTTCTCTTTACAATAAAAAAAATTATGAAAAAATTTCAAATTTACAAAACTGTCAAATTTCATTGCCGGACCTGTATAGTATAATGTTTATAGGAAACACTACATGCCGCCAATAATAGAGTATGCAATATGTATCATCACACTGTTTGTGAATTTTTAGGAATGCTTATGATATACAGGAGGTCAGTCAAAAAGTGTTCATCATGAAAAAAAATGTATTTATGAAGTTATCAAGAAATTGAGTTCGTCAATTATTTCTCCTTCATAAATTATTTCTCAAAATAGGTATCGAAAAAAAGTTATTACGAAGAAATATCCAGATTTTAATTTATATTAGTTTTTATACAAAACTTTGGTACATTTTGTGAACTTTTTAAATTTAAAAGCCTTTGTTTAACTTTACTCGCTGTCTGTCTACTACAAATCATGCAATCAAAACTTTGATTAGTTCTAATTGAGCTAGAACTTTGAAATTTTGCACATGTGTGTAAGTCCCGGTGACAATGCAATATAAATGTGGAGTGATCCAATAAAGAATACTTACATACAGTATGAGCACGTAAAGTCAGGACACGTGCGATTTAAATTTTTGCTGAAACTTCTTTTGAAAAATGCGCGGACACGTCGATTTTGTTTTTTTAAAAAGAATTATCTTCTGATAAATTTCATTTTTTGATCGCGTTTTGCTTTTGAGTTACGACGTCATCGGCCATTTAAAAAAAAATAGAAAATCGTGTCAGCATTTTTCTCAAAAAGTTTCAGCAAAAATTTAAATCACACGTATCCAGATTTTACGTGCTCACTATAGGTACAGGGTGAGTTACTAAGAATTTCTCGGGCGGTATCTCATTTATTATGAGCATTAGAAAAAAAAAATTAAATAAAAGTTGGATTGGAATAAGAGCACTATACTTTAAAATTATTTTTAGCTATACAGTATGTACTATGTAGTCATGGTACAACTGACTTGTATTTTTATAAGTAGAACACCCTGTATATTTTCGGGTTATCTCATTGTCCATTCGGAGGTCTACTTAAAAATATACAAAAATATACAGGGTGTTCTACTTATAAAAATACAAGTCAGTTATACCATGACTACATCGTACACCCTGTATAGCTAAACATTATTTTAAAGTATAGTGCTCTTATTCCAATCCAACTTTTATTTAAAACTTTTTTTTCTAATGCTCATAGTAAATGAGATATCGCCCGAGACATTTTTAGTAACTCATCCTGTACATTATACAGAGCGATACAATACAACGATGGTTGGAGTTGTTGAAAATACGTGTGGTGATTTTTAATTTTATAGTGTAGAATGTTGAACAAAAAAATTTTTTTTAATCGAACCGAATACACAAAAGTAAAGGATAAATTAATTTTTCCCTTTGTTTTACAATAAATTTCCTTATCTACATTTTTATTTTATATTTTATTCTTTTTGTAGTCTGTTACAATATTTTTTAATATTAGTTTTTTTTCCCTTTTTAGAGTACCAACTTAGTTTTATTATTGGTGAAAAATAAAGTCTTTTAGGATGAAATTTTCTACAAGATGGCGGTAAATTATCGACGATATCACAGTATAGGCTAGCATAGGCTTTTTTAAATAGTACCGTACCTACACGTTATCTTCAAAAATAATCGAGATACAGACCTGGGGAGTAATGTCTGGGAGACCTGTATATATTTTTTTATCGAATATCTCGGAAACGAAGGGGTGTCACATGTTTTTTGCTTAGAATTTGAGGCAGAATAAAAAACTTCATTTTTCACCTCCAGTTTATGGATTCTGCATTTCAGAAAAATACCTTTTCAATCTCCTCTTCATACTTCTTTTTTTATAGTTCGCTTTTTGTTTGCCCATTGTACCCACTCAAATTGAAAGCAAAGATACCTATATATTTTAATATTCAAAAACAATCGCACTCAAACTTTTTTTAACTTCAACAAACATGCGCCTGCAAAGTGTAAAGTACAAAAACTAAACTACAGTACTACTATTTATTAAAGTAAAAGAAGCCGAAATCCACAAAAGAACACCGCCATACGCGTCACGCAAACGAAATTGTAAAACATGGGATTGCATATTATATTCAAACAATATAAATATTGTTTGATAATTTGATTATAACATGATTCAATTAAAAAAACTCTAAAAAATATTTATTTGTCGAAGTCCATCTTCCTACGATAAGATTTATTATAAATAGGTATAATACTGGACACGAATATTATTTATTTTATAAATAATATTTACTTAGACAGATACTTGACTTTTTTAGTATAAGACATGGCTAAGAAACATCTCGCAAATACCAACTTTCAAACAAACAAAACCGCATTGAAATCGGTCCATCTGTTGAAGATCTTGGAAACGGCTGAACCGATTTCAATCAAACATGGCTAAGAACCATGTCGCAAATACCAGCTTTCAAACAAACAAAACCGCATTGAAATCGGTGCATCCGTTGAGGATCTTGGAAACGGCTGAACCGATTTCAATCAAACATGGCTAAGAACCATGTCGCAAATACCAGCTTTCAAACAAACAAAACCGCATTGAAATCAGTGCATCCGTTGATGATCTTGGAAACGGCTGAACCGATTTCAATCAAACATGGCTAAGATTCATCACGCAAATACCAGCTTTCAAACAAACAAAACCGCATTGAAATCGGTGCATCCGTTAAGGATCTTGGAAACGGCTGAACCGATTTCAATCAAACATGGCTAAGATTCATCACGCAAATCCCAGCTTCTAAACAAACAAAACCGCATTGAAATCGGTGCATCCGTTGAGGATCTTGGAAACGGCTGAACCGATTTCAATCAAACATTAAATAAGCTATCGAATGTTAAAAACCGTATTAATTAATAATGAAACAAAATAATAAGTTCTAAAATTACTTATTTTGAAAAATATTTTCCAAAAAATGAATAACAAATTATTATAGAGAAGAGATACTGTTTCTTGTTCATTTGCTTTTCGAATAATTGACAATATTGAGTTATTTCTGAATAAACAGTTTTCTACGCAAGATATTTTGGCCTATATAATACGACCCCCACCTCCGCGACTGTCAATCAAATATTCAACTGTCGTTACTCCGCCCATTGTGTGAACTGGTGAAGCATGTAAGTTTGACCGCTATGCAGCGCTACCGTCCAATCCAAGGATTTTGAAAGCACATACTAATTTTTCGTAAAACATGGGATTTCCCTGCCCATTTTACAAAGAAACGGTAAAAGTTACATAATTGATTTTTTTTTTGGTATAAGATAAAAGTACGTACTAGCCTTCTAGAAAGTTATTTTTTACAAATTTATTCGTACAAAGGATTTATAGTGGACGAAAAGTGCACGAAAATGGTGCTTTTTGTATAAAATATGTATGTATAGAAAATTTTGAAAAAAAAAAATTGGCCTCTACATGTGTAGTGCGTACTTTTGTTATTCTTATTCCAAAATGTCAGTTATATTTTCCAAATAACAAAAAAATGCCATGGCCAAAACAAACGCATGTTTTTAGTCCTCGGCGCGTGTACTACCAAATCCCCTTAATCGTAAAATATTTTTACATAAAATAATGAATATCTTATAATTTTTGATAAAAAAACAAATTTCTTAAGTCAATTTTATTTATGTATCAACATAATAAAAATGCATAAAATTAAATGCTTAAATAATATGTACATAATATTATTTAAGCATTTAATTTTATGTCGGAACATAATAATATTGCATTTTTATTATGTTGATACATAAATAAAATTGACTTAAGAAATTTGTTTTTTTATCAAAAATTATAAGATATTTATTATTTTATGTAAAAATATTTTACAATTAAATAGTAAAACGGCGTGCCATATTTTATTTCATTTCAATCATGTAAAAAAGTATAACTTCAAAAATTGAACCTACTTCAAAAAGGAAACAAAAACGCCTCTAAAATGGATAAAATAATATTTCCCTTCTTTTTGCAATCACACATTCAATAATTTGGAAGTCGGCGAAATTATTTCTTTATTATAGTAATGATATTCATAGTGGTTTATTTACACCGACTTCTAATTGAATGTAGGGTAGGAAAAGTAATTGTAAAATGAAGACAAAAAATAGTTTGCCTTATTTTTAGAGGCATTCTTTAACACGTTTATCCCACTATTTAATCGTTGATATAGTCACTGATATAATTTAAATCCAAATAATGCGTATTATAATCCTAAACAATATTGAAAAAATCATTCCAATCAGTTAAGTAGTTCCTGAGAAAATCGCGGTCATACATGTTATAATAATATGCATGACTATACATGCATAATAATTGTATCGAATTGATATAAAAATAAATAATATGATTATTTTGACATTGACTCTACAACTAACGGAAAAATTATTGAAATTTACTATTTTAGAGACTACCCTACATTCAGCGTAAATATACTACTGACTAATAAAGAAATAATTTCGTCGACTCTAATTGAATGTATGTATTTGTCCTTTTTAGAGCCGTTCTTATTTCCTTTTTGAAGTTGGTTCAATTTTTTTTAAATTATTGTTTCATCGCTCAAATAGCGCGCCAAAGAGGTTGGATAAAAATGCACTGAGAAAGACCGTCGTGTTTCATTGGGAAGACATAAAACTCGTACTGGCACCAACCCCATTTCAGTGCGGCCAGCACTCGGCGAGTTTCAATGAAAAACGCTATTACAAACAATATCACTTGAACAGATAGACACTTAATAGAACATTATTATATAATAAATATAAATACACAAACACTTAGAAAATTTATACGAAAGTAATTTTTTAAATTCACTCAACGATTGATTTGAGCTATTAACACATCATCATGCGACCGAGTTAAAGTGTTAGTGCTTGGTGCTCCTGATGATGGGTTAATGCTTAATAACCTGAACTGAAACAATCGTTGAGTGAATTTAAAATATTGCTTTTGCAGAGCTTTTCCAAGTTTTTGTGTATTTAAGGTACTGGCGGCAAATATAGCCCAGAGGGTAATATGGCCCAACATTTGTCCTGCGCAAACTAAAATATCTGCCGACGATCTGACAACGTCATAAAGTGGTTTATGTTACTCACCACTGACGGTTTTATTTCCCACAGCCTCCCGCTACAAAACTTCCGACAATAGTTCATTCGTTTGTTTTTGCGGGTGTATTGACATGCTGTTGTTATTTGTTTAAGTTATTTGTCAATTTTTATATTTGTTGTTACGTCTGAAGTGGAAGCTGTGAAAAGTCAGGGGTAACTGTCATTTTGTTAGGAATCTGTGCATGAAATATTTAATTGATATTGCACTCGCTCGCCTTATTTATCATGATAATGTTGTTCAGTTACCCTTTCGGAAATATAGCCCAATGCATTGGCGGGTTATATGAAGTTTTATGAACCGCTGGTCATATAATCCAACAGTGGGTCATAGTAACCAACTCCACTAAATAACATTCATAAAATAGATTTGCGAATTCTTCCCGTTTGTTTTAGGTTTGCGATGGGAAAAATAAGCAAAAATTTGATGAGTTTGAGTGCTGTTAATTTTAGACCCTAAAAATGTTTAATGTTATGTTGTTTTTAGTGCCCATGGCAGGATTTGTTTTCGTTTTTATTTTATTTTATGTGAGTTGTGTGCACTGAGGAATTAGTTTATTAAAATTTAAAAAAAATAATGTAAAAACTATATTCATTTTATAGGTTTTAAGATATTTTTTGTTGTGGGCCATATAATCCGAACAGATGGATAATATGGCCCAAGTGTAAGGCTGATTATTTTTACACTTATTTCCGAAAAAAATCTTTTTTTTACAAAATAAAATTATATCCCCAAAACAAGTTCATAGTTACCTGTTATTTTGATATAAAAAATGTTCCATAAAAAATCAGGGTTAAAAGTAAAAATCATTTTAAATTAAGGTGGGCCATATTTGCCGCCAGTACCTTATATTTAAAACAAAAATTATAGTTACAAACGTGAATTGAAATGCCGTATTTTCGATCTTAACGGTACTTGGAAAAAAAAGAAGTTGTATAATCGTAAATAAATTTTTTAGGTGCAAGTCCTCAACCTGATGATGAAGTGAATAAAACAGCTGAAAGGGCTTTATTAAGACTAACTCAGAAATTGCAAGGCACTGAAAGTGGTGGCGTTATCAGTGTGCCAAGTCAAGTGGAGCGATTGATACAAGAAGCTCGAAATCCAAAAAATTTATGTCAGTTATATATGGGCTGGCAGGCATATTATTGATAATAAAGTCACAATTTTATACACTATTTGATAATTTATTTTTAGTTTTACTTTTAACACTTTGTTATGATCCGTTACTTTGTATATTATTATTGTTGTTATATTATGCATAGGACTATAATATATGTGTATCATTAATGACCTTATAAGGTAAGGCTCGATTTATTTTCAGTTACACCGACAGAGAGTGAGTTTATAAGTAGAATAAGACAATACACAATAATAACCATATTATTATCAAATATTTAGTATATTATGGTAATATCTTTCAAGAATTGGACTTTTTTTTAATCATTATGCTGATATTAATGGTTTTTTTCCTGATTTCTGGTGTCCAAAATCTTCAATTACATCATTAAAGTCAAATTCTTGAGGAATATCACTTTCTATGCACATAAATGACATTAAAATGATTATTTGTATAATTAAACATAATCTTTCGTTGTACCTTATTTATTTTTAAATAACTATCGCCAGTATCAAGATCAAATTTTATTTTGGTTTTTATTTTCCTAGATTTATTGGGGGTAGGGGGGCTGGACCCGTACCCAACTTGCCCATTGGGTAAAGACGGAAAAGATAGAATATTAATATTCTGCTCCTGGTATGTAGCGTCTCCATGACGTACAGGGAGGCGCAGAGCCGATTGATGGATTTCACCTAGCAAAAATTTATGGAGTAGGAAATAGTAGATTGTATTTCTAGTGTCGTAATGAGGATTATTACTGGCGAGTTGTGACAGTATGTAAAAACGAGAGTGATAGCGAGTTTTTAGTCACGAGAAATATTTAATGGTATTTTTTGCCATACCCATTACAAAATACCTACTTTTTAACACGCTTATATTAGCTTCACCTGTATGTTTGCGTGCTTGTGTGCTTGCTTGTTTGTCAGTTTGTAACCGACTTCTTTGAACTTGATTTTGACCAACTTTGAACGGTCAGATTTAGTTTAAACTTTGTCGACTTATCAAGGACCGACGACAATACAATAATTCCATAAGTTTGTCCCATTATCCTGACCAGGATCTCCAGGACTAAAAAAAAAAAGCAAAAAACCAAAGATTGAACTGAAACTTTGCACACTTATCAAGGACCGATTACAATACAATAATTCCATAAGTTTGTCCCATTATCCTGACCAGGATCTCCAGGACTAAAAAGCAAAAATAAATTATAATTTAAAAAAACTAAAAAACACGCTTTAATGAACTAAAAAGTAAAAAATAATTAATTTTATTGTAAAAAAGCGTGGGGTGCTTTGTATCATATTTTCATACTACCCCACGCTTTTTTACAATAAAATTAATTATTTTTTACAGCGTGTTTTTTAGTTTTTTTAAATTATAATTTATTGATGTGAAACATTTTTAGGCACGGGTGTAAAATCGTTTGAATGGAACGTCGCGTCATCCCGCACTATAATACTGCTCACAGTCGCTATGTTACGTGTGTGTGTGTGTGTGTGTATGAATTGAATTAAGATAAATTGGGGTACACTAGGGTAAAATCATAGATATAGAAATCTGGTGATGTAGTATAAAGTGCCACTTTAGACAAGGGAGGGAAGCCATTCAGGGGAGGGTGCATGCCTGTCTTATGGTCATGTCCATGCTATGCATGTGCCCACGTTCTATTGGCCGCGTCTTTGCGCATGCTCATTTGCTCGTACAGCGCTTGCGCAACTGAAGCGACCAATAGAATGTGGGCACACTTACTTCCTCCCCCCCCCCAGACCCTTAACAGCAACCACCCCATTCGCTTGTACTAAGTCCCTAGATTCCTATTTCTATGGGTTAAATGGGCATTAATTAGCGTTGGGCGAATACGAGATGTTTTTACAATCGAAACAATCGCAATCGTTCATAATAACAATCGAGTCCACAATCGACTCGGAGAGTTTGATTTTACAATCGAAATGTTCGATTGCTCAAGTCGATTATTTGCCAGCGAATGAGAATACATATAATCGCGATTCAAGGTTATATGCTGGTCGAATGAAGTCTGACGTTTACGCTACTCGTTCATCATTGATTCACTGTTCACACTGTTCAGTCGGTCTCAGAGCATTCGATTACTGCACAATCGACCATTTATTGACTCGACCACAGTTGTTGAGTGATGAACGATTATATATTATGTGGCTCTCGACAGTGTACGTCGTCTGTATGATTCAGTACTATGCAGCTTAGTCTCGGTGAAATATGAAACAACAACAATAGAGTCCAAGTGAAAACCATCGAGAGTCATCGAGATGTTTGAACAATCGACTAAAATATCTCGTATCGCCCATCACTAGCATTAATTGTTCAACAGACTCTCACTCCCTCGGCATTTTGTTGGGTGCGAATTGTCTTAATTGGTGTATCATATGCTTAACATCTGTAACATTACCGCTATTTTCAAACTTATTTATCTAGTTCAATATTGCGTTACGAGATGGAATCAGGCCAAAAACGGGAACATTACAATGAATACAAAATTTGCGCTGCGTCTTGATATTTACTGACTTAGTTTCATAATAAAAATAAATAATTATCCTAGTTACGGTGCTCTATTGTCCACCGATCATAGAGATATCATAGATAGAGTAGGGGAGCCATAGGCACAACTGTAAGTGACAGTGTTACCTTGGAAAAGAGAGATAGAAAACGAAGCAGTTCTCTTTTCTTTGTCTTCTGATGCATTTGTGAATTTAAAAATTTATAGTAGGAATTGTTAATTTACATCTGTAACCATGGTTATGTATTTGTGATAGAAAAAGATAAAAGAACTGCTCTATTTTCCATCTCTGTCTTTTGCACCAATACTTTTTTGGGTAGCTTCCCTATTCTAAGATTCTATCTATGATGTTTCTATGGTTTTCGCTTAATGTCATTTCTGCCAGTTATTGCTTTTGCAGCAAACACAAAAGGGGAAAAACTACACAATATTATAAGCTTAACACTTTGACTGCTCCAGACGTATATATACGATTACCTGGGTTACTGCTCCAGCCGTATATTTACGATCGGGCTGGAAAAAATACTTACAGCGATAAATTTCTACCGTCGTATATATACGAGCAACGCCTACCAGATCATACTGACCAATCCGGAAGTTTTTTGCGATTTACCGCAGAATTTTTTTACAGCGATAAACTGCTACCGCCGTATATATACGCACAACGCTTATTAGAACACCAATTCTGAACTTTGTTGTGGTTTTTTTCTTTTAAAGTCAATGCGTATGTACACATGTTTTACACGTGTATACATGCACTGACTGTTCTGTTTTTGATAAAAATATATGTTTTAAACAAAAAAGCAAAAAAAACAATTTGATATGATTTGACGAGATTTAGCTTCATTATTTTACCCCACTGATAACAACAGTGGACTGCTCCAGACGTATCTATACGGAACGGCCGAAAAAATTGCACACACAGCATGCACTCTCGTAAAATAAATGCGCAGTGAAAAGGTTAATATCAAAGAGTAGATGTTCTACAAGAGGCGACACTTAAAAGACAATCGCAACCAATTTAAAGATCTATATCTTCAGTCACATTTGACCCAATGGGTAATCTGGCGCGTTTTTGTTGAATAAGATCAGCGTTCTTCTCGTTAGTCTACTGTTATAATAGTATCTTAGAACATATTTATGGAACAGGAATTCTCTATACACTCCTATAGGGCGAAGTGTGTGCGAGGGATCGAGTCAATATCTTAGATCCCCCCCTTCTGTTTTGGGCAGACCTGCCCTAACTGCTGAACTAAAGCTTAATTTATTAACTGACAATCTTTAAGACCTTAAATAAAAAAGAAAACTCGTAGAATGTTTGTATATTTATTGACACTCATATTGTAAATTGTAAAATATATTATAATCAATTCATAACAATAATTATATTCATTTACAATAATTATATTGGTACTAATATATTAATTATTTTAACATTGCATTTGTTTTAAAAAACAAAACAAAAAACGTACACAAAAACCACTTGCAATTATCATAAAAAATCTCTTGTCTATCCTTTCATAACCAGTAAAAATATTCTTAGTTAATGTTCTGATAATATTATCTTTTCTAAAATGTTATACAAGCCACTTAACTTAAATACGGTTGGATTGAACAACCGCCTTTGTTACTACAGCTACAACCGTTATCAATCTCCAGTTCATGAGTTCGAACCAAGAAGACTATAGATAATGAGAATGAACTTGAGTGGTCGGGATGGGACGAAATGCATCGAACGCAAATCTACCGATGTTGGTAGTTTCAAGTGTTTTGGTAGTAACAATAGACATTGCCAACTGAAATGTGAGCGAGACAAGGACGAATGCATGTGCAGTATAGCATAGCGCAGCCAAAGTCAACGCCATGACATGTGACGTATTTGGTCCTAGCCCCACCACTCACTTTCGTTGTCTATAGTCTTCTTGGTCCAAACATTGATTGGTATTAATTACCTAATTCTTAACTCAGATATCCGTTTCTCAGAAAATGTACAAATTGTACAAAAAAAAATTCAAATAAAATCGTGCTTATATTAAAAAAATAAAATAAAAACAGCATAATATTACTAAATGTTTGCAATTTAAATACTTAAATACAACAGCTTTTTCATAATATTCTTGATATATTATTATATAATCATTTATTTGTACAGTGATCACACGTCTTAGAAATATTTATTTTAAAATATTTAAAATAAATATTTACATACTAAAAATACTTAAAATACACGGAATTCATTTCTACAGATGCATTATGTGTTGTCCGCACTTGCCGAGATAGCAATAATTTCGATAAGACAGCGACCAAACTCTTCGAGTACTTGACGTTCTGCCTCTTGCGCAGATAACATGTTCCGTTCGGCCTCGTCAGCTCGTGCCAAAAGACACTGACATATCGCTTCTATAACTTCATCAGTCATAAATTTGAATGCTTGTCTATAAACAATAATATATATAAATTCACGCATGCGACATGCCAAATCAATACTATCTTAACGGGACCTCTATCTGGCTGTTAGTTTATATTTGTTGTTTGTACCAATATCACTCGAGAATGGCTGAACCCATTTTGATAAAACTTGGTACACTAAAACAGACTTTAACAGAAGCCAAAAAAAAAAAAAATCTTCGGGCATATGCTTTACCCAACATATAAATCACAATTACTGCTTCAATTGTTTTATTTACGTCAACTATTTAGTAGGAGGTTTAAAGATCTATGTGAAAAACTTACTTTGCGCTGCTATCTCCAAGCATCGGTCTGAAATTGGAAACAGTATGTTGCTGACTCAATCCATGCTGAATTCTGTTTTTCGATAAAGAAGGTATAGCCACTTTGACTGACATAGACGAAGAGACCTTCGTCATACTGGCCAACAATGAAGACATTGACGGATCATCCAATACTGCCGACAAAGCAGGTGCTAGTGGTCTCAAACTTTTCTTTTCCATTGAATCTTCAATATTTCGACAACCAACGCATTTACAATTACTCGAACATGCAATTTTAGCCTGTAAAACAGTTTATTTATTTCGCATTGCAATAATACTTGAAACGAAAATGTTAATTATTTTGAATCTGTCAAATGTAACAAAAAATTTTTTTAAATAAATTATTTAAAATTTAAATACTTCAAAACATAAATGACTATTATTATAAAGAAATTAAAATACACACACATAAAATTCGTAATGCTTTACTGCATGCAATTTCTTCCAAAATTTACATCAACATGAAACAACTGATGGTAAGTGCATAGTTAACCAGATGTAGAATTTGATTTTAAAAAATTGTACAAGGTGTAATAATAAAAATTAAAAGCGTGATTGGAAATGAAATCGAAATAACAAGTTACAATAATTCTTGTTAGTTATTTCAAAATTTTAATTTTGTTGTTACGAAATGCATTTCAACTTCTATCTTGTTCATAAATTAACCACTAAGTAATATTTACCTCGTAACATTCACAATAGTTTTTCAAACATCCGGAACGTTTACAGTTGCAGCCTTTTGTGTGTTTTCTCACTGTTTCTCCAGAATCGCGACCTTTACCAATTTTTGGTCTAAAAGCATTAGGATTTCTTTCAAGACAACTTTTTATAGCTTTTTGTCTTTCTTCTTCGAAATCTAAATTATTAAAACAGTTTACGCAATTGCACATGTGACAAAATTCTCCATTTGCAAAACAATCGCAATATAATTTTAAGCACTGTGATTTAGTGCAGTTGCATGGTTTGCGCGGTCTTAAACCATTCGGTTCCAGAGAACTACGATTCTGAGAACTACTGACATATTCAGGCGAATCTTCGGGCGACGACACTCTCTCTTGTTTTATGAAAGGCTTCGCGTTGGTTACAACTTTTGAATTTATTGTTATAGATTTAGGTTGCACTTTCTGAACAGTAGCAGTTTGAGTCTGTGATTGTAGTTGAACAATTTGTGTCGGTACAACTAAAAATATTTTATAAAAACAATTATTATATTTATTATAAAAGTATTCATTAAAATTTTTCCAGAGCAATCAGTTTTTTGTATACTTAGGAGTCAGTACTATATTGAATATATAAGAAATAGATTTACCTTGCGCTGATGAAGCCGGAACCAATATCCTTTGTGTCTGTGTTGTTCCCGATTTTGAAGCAACCGTTCTTACCGTCTGGTTAACAGATTGGTTTGCGCCACTTACGGGTATTACCTACAAACAGAAATATTGTTGTCACTATATTTCAAAAAAAATTTATGATCGCTAACTAAAATCAGTCTATTTTTTAATCTAGTTTATGCTGTGTTACATTTACTTTTTGAAACACCTTGTATAAACTCACAAAATAAAGGTAGGGCTTGAGAATTGTCGAGTGTGTAGAGTTTCTCTAGTAAGAGTTAAGACAAAGGTGTATCGATTTCTGATTGGTTTGTTCAATCCGCCATGTTTTTCAGCCAAAATTCAAGTGCACAAACTCTGTCTTTGTCGAGCGTCTATAATCTACAATTTCTATTTATCTCACTGTGATATTTTCTGATTGTTTTCTAGGTAACATAACGTCTCAACTGCTGTCACTGCAAAAAAGTGAAACGCGCAATTTCCGAAGTTTTCAAAAGTACGCGCATATTTTCACTGCACTCCCTTACATTGTTTTTGCTAAATATGGCATCTTTGTCTTACTAGAGCAACTCTAGTGCAGTGTAGTGATGCCATTGTTTATATGGCGTTTCCATAGCTTACAAGCCCCCAGGTTAGAACTGGTAAAAAATAATAAATTAAAAATATGAATGGTGCTAGGCTAAATAACCCCAGCTGTTGGTGGCCTTAAAAAAACAATAAAGTTATGAAAATTGGAAATAAAACTTACTTTAATAATATTCGTGTGCATTGCATTACTAGACTGGTTTTGTCTAGTTGAATTAACAAGTGCGACTGGAACGATCGTTTGGAGTTTACTTTGAGACTGTGCAGACACAACTCTCAGAGTTTGAGTCGTTCCGCTTGTTGTACTGATCGAAGATGCAGTCGTACTTGTTGGAGCTGACGTAGCGCTAACCAATCGAACATACTGAATCTGTATTTACACAAATTAATAAACATACATAAATAATGTAATTGAAAATTTAGAGGTTCCTATTACAAATTTGATCATACCCCTCGTCCAGGAACATTAATTTGATGAATTTGTCCTGTTGTTGATGCCAGTTGTCCTGAAGGTATTCTCAACAGCTGTTGATTACTATTGACGACCCCAGTTTTTAGCTGAGTACTAGGTCTGATGACAACTTTCTGCTGACCAGTTTTTTGAATAAGTTTTGGGGCCGGTAATATTTTTGTTGGTGATTTCGTAAACGCATTTGTACCAACTTTGAAAACTTGAGTTTTCGGCTGCGTTTTAGTGACGATGATCTGTTTAGTCGGAGACTGTGGAAGGATTTGTTGTAACTGGCTAGTTGTGATAAGTCCCATTTGCTGCGCCTGAGCCAACGATATTGTTTTCGTTGGACTGTTCAAGATCGATGTTCCGGCTGAACTTGTTACGATTTTAATTGATTGTGCCTGAAAATAATTCATTTTATTAAAATGTTGTATTAAAGTTTCAAAAGACTAGAACGTGGCTTCATCTGAACAAAAAAGCCTCTATTAGATTTTAAGATTACATGTGTTTGAGCAATCAGCTACTGTTTTTTTTATGCAAATACAGTCAGATCCTTCTTCTACTCTATGTAGTTTGTCTAAAACTAATTTTCTAAAAACTAATTTCATTTATTCTCTATTGTCTCCAATAATGGATAGGTTTAACATTTAATGTTACGTGCACTGAACGAAGCGCCAAACAAACATAGTTGTGAGATCATTTCGTACAAACTACTTTTATAACCTCAAAAACATTTCTTAAATTCAACTAAATTTCTTTCAAATCACCTATCAGGTGAAAGTCTTTTAACAAAATGGCCCAAAGTAAAATATCTTAGCACTAGAATAACTAGCGCTAGGTCGTCTTTAAGCCTACCCTGCAATTTTTACATAACATACCTGTCCTTGTGCACCGACAATAATTTTTTTTGGTTGTGCACTTGCTATAATTCTTTTAGTGGTGCTCGTTGTCTTAATGGTTTGATTTGCATTTGTGTTCAGTTTCTGCACACCCGTTTTAAGAACAAGATTTCCGTCCGATGTTTTGATCAGTTGCTGTCCCATCGCTTGCAACTGAGGAAGAGTTAGTGTTTGACCCGAAGGCGACACCAATTTAATCTGCTGTCCACTACCGAGTGTCATAGCATTTGCTGTTCCGCCTACGATTTTCATTAAAATAAATTAATTTAACTGAATATCTGCTGTCGTGACAGTTTATTAGTGTATTTGCCATATGGCACATACACTATTGGCGTCGGTCGGATGGCGGGACCTAGGGGTCGGACCAAAATTTCTCGACGTTTCATAGCCTCCTGAACACTTTTTTCACCATTTTTGGAAATGTCTATTTATATATGTGTATATATATATATGTGTGTGTGTGTGTGTGTGTGTACGGGCAATAATTTTCGAAAGAGTTAATTGATTTTGACGAAATTTGGTAGGCACGTTGAAATCCATTACCGCACGAAGCCTATTCAAAATGGGCCTAATCGGACCATTTTAAGGGGTTGAAAACTGTTTTTAGGCCCAAAAATGCCGAAAAAATTCTCAGAATCGTTTCAAAATTGAAATTTAACCCTTTAGTAACGATTAAAATGTGCTGCTAAAATTTTAATAAAATCGGCCCAACAGGACCGGACTTACAAATTTTATGAAAACACTAGTTTGCGGATAGTGCTTTACTTACTGAAGGGTGTATTTATTTTGGTACCGAGATGCATTGATAAAAATATTGAAATTAAGAAAAAAATATTATTTTAAGGGATGTATTAAGGGGTTAAATTTTTTATTTTGTTCAAAAACAAACTTAAGTTCACATAATAAAGCCACAATGCCAGTATTATCAAATACACTATATTGTAGGCAGGGTTTTGTCACCGCGACCCGAGTTTTTTTTTCTTTGTAACAAGCTCTAAACTAGTGCTCTGTTTTCTCTGTTACTTACCTGGTGACTGGATTAACACAATTTGTTGTCCCGGAGTAACAACCGCCGTTTTGGTACCCAACTTTTGAGTCGTAATAGTAGTGGGTTTTGGAGCTATCGTTAATGGCTTTATAGGTAACTGAGTAGGACTGATAACCTCCTTTTTTATTATTATTGGCCGCTTTTCTTTTATTTCTGGTACAATTTCTTCAGGTACTTCCATTCTTTCTCCTTCAGTTTCAATTTCAACTTCAACAACGTTGTTGTCTAAGTCTGGTTCGGATTCATTCTGTTTTGAAGAGGCGTTTTCAGCTGTAAATAATATACGTATTTTTATATAAATGAAAATATAATTTCTGCGAGACAAAAAGTATCATATTTAAAATCAATTTAGACTGCATTTCACCAGTAAATGACTGTATGGTTTATCAAGGTCATTTTTACTACAATATTTTAGCCTTGATTCAGGACTGTTTTGCTGGGTTACAGAACGCATCGTCAGATGTAAAAATACAGAAATACATGTTTGACTGTTTTATGAAAAAACTACATAAATGGAGAAGGGGTGGATTTTTCGAGATACTATTGCTGTTTAGAATGAGCAATGCGGTAACATTTTAAACCCCACCTGGGCGAAACTGGATAGAACAACTAGTTTCTTCGGAAGAAAAGCATTGTAGAATTTTAAATCGATTTTGCTCAAAAAATAACTGATCGATTGAGACAAACAAACAACTAGACAGAATAAAATTGCAACTATTTATATCGATAAAAATAGTTTTGCTTACTTATTTCTTGTGTTTCTACTTCTTCCATATCCTCATCATTATCAATGTCTGCTAATTCAGTTTGTATATCGGTAAGCTGTTCTAAGTCCTGATTACTCATAGGAGTTAGCCTAGAATCTGTAATAGTTGCTCCTTCCATTTCTAAAGCTTCAACTAAAGCGTCAGTTTTACTAGGCGATTGATCTATTTCGCTTTCTGAAAAAAAAAAATCAAAAAATTAATATGGGTAAGTAGGTAAATATGTAAGCTTGTGAATGGTTTTTTATAAATCAATAATCGAAAACCATACACAGAAGGAAGTTTAAACAATTCAAATTCGTTGAAATCTGATTATTCAAAATTGACATCCTGTTAAAGGTTTTGCAGTTGTTACTCATACTTCCATCTCTTAAGGTGGGGGATAATGCTTAAATTACAGATTAAGTATCGACAAATACAAAAGAAAAAAAGATAATTAAAACAACTCTGAAATTAAAAAAATTAATAATAAATATCTTTTCCAAGACAATTATTTTCATTGTTTTGCCGAATAAGATAGTGATCGAAAAGTAATTATATGATACTAGAAGTTTAGATCCCAGAAAAACGTCCGAACTCATATTTTTTTAGGGTTCCGTATCTCAGAATGAAAAAACGGAACCCTTATACGGTGACTCTCGTGTCTGTGTCTGTCTGATCTCCCCTCCTCCTATCTCCAAAACTACTGAGGCTAAAATTCGAAAAAAATAGGGAATATAGGATCACACGCATAGTTAACAGGAAAACCTAAACGAAAATCTTAAGCCCTTAAATTCCCACGTGAAACGGAAAATTAGGCATAGATCCGTACCAAGTGTATCAGATATACCGTTGTTTTTGGCGTGGTACACGCGGAGTAGCGGTAACGACGTTCGCATGCAACCACGAAGAGCCGGGTTCAAATCCAACTGACGATACATGTTTTTTTTTTTATAATGTACCTAAACATTTAGGAATTTTTCACTTTATTTTTTATTCATCAAATATTCTGTTAATATATTTTTTTTACTTCAAAAATATACTTTTAATTAAATTTGATACGGAAAAAAAAGATCAAAATAAAATATTAAGTAAAAAACTTTTTAAAAACAAATCTGATAATTTTTCTGCCCCTACCTAACTCCTTATTTTTATTATTGTACAGAACCCTCGATGCGCGAGTCCGACTCGCACTTGACCGGTTTTTTAGGTAAGTAATGTAAAAAGTAGGCTTACACAGAACAATTCCAAAGATGAAACGAACATTGAACGTTTCCTTTGTTGAGGGGAACTAGTTCGAGGAACGATCTAGTCCCACTGTTTCACTTGCACCATTAAGTTGAAGACAAGAAAGGATTGAAATCTTTCTTTAATTCTAATTGTAATATGGAATATTTCACCCCCTTCTTGTCCCTGATAATTTTTTATAGAAGTGTTTAAAACTAGATTCAGATAATGATCCTTTACAGTTATATAAGTAGGGTAGGTACTAAATAATGATCAGAATAAATTAAACTCTTCACAATCGGAACAATATGGACATACCTACTAATTAGGTGCGTTCTAGAGAAAGATACATGTCCGGAACTATCCAAGTCTAGTAAAAAGCATCAAGCTAGAGTTCAGTGATAGAATCATAATATTATTAGATGTGATTTACTTGGTTATTTACAAAAATTAAGCCTATTAAACACTATGTAATTAATAAAATTGGGCATTTTTTAAACACAACGCCTACAAGAAACGAATAACAATCGTTTGTAAATTTTAGTTTGATTTTTTTGAAATAAATAAGTAATATTGTGTCTACGTCACAATGGTAACTATGGTTAGACAAATACGTTATTATGGGCATACCTATCTATTTTTATTTCATATCGTTCAAATTCTTGATTTTAATTTTGGGTATTACTAAAGACAAACATTGGAAATGTTGCAATAATTAGACAAATAAAATTCCAAAACTATTACTAATGCTTCTTTTGAAAGATTTTTACACGTTTCGAAATTTACTGCAAGTTTTAAAAAAGTGTGGAATTTTGTCCTTTAAAACCAATCATGTAGGTATGTATAAAGATGCTTATTGTTTAATGTTTATGAAGAACGAAAAATAAGTACCTAGTACTTTTAACTGAAAAACAGCAAAACAAACAACTCAACTACATGATAATGTGGCAAAAGTATCAAAACTGGAATAAATAATTTACCATTCAGTAGATAAAATTTTCTCATTTGGAGTACCTACAAATCAGTTCAATTTGACTACAATTATTTAGGGAAAAACCTTTAAATATTCATTCTGATATTTATAAAAATTGGAATTGGACATAGATTACAAAAATTTAAAATTGATTCGGTTAATTGTTTTTCATACAAGAAATTTGATACGTTATTAATACACAAATTGCCAATACTGTGATAAGAGATGACTAACATTTTAAACTGATATGGGGAATTTAAATGTAAACAAATGTTAGAACACACTTTGCAAAAAAAACTGTTCTAAAAATAAATCTACTTAACCACAAAACCACTTCAACGTTTAAGTTTATGGTATTTTTTACATAATTTAAGGGATTTTTTAAAATATTCAATAATAAATAATGTTGATAAACTGGTGACATTTAATATTTCTGTTGTGTTATCATTAAAATGATGTGTTCTAATTCATATATTTTAAAAATAACACAATTTTCACCTAATAAAAAGTAAACTAATGTTGTTACTATAATACTAAACAATAAAATTGGATATCAATAATTGTACTTACTGCTCATTATAAAATTAATCAACACACTATTGACAATTAAATTCAAATTTTCAAATATTCTAAACAATATGGCTGTTTTCTGGCATAAGCGCCATTGGTTGGAACACTGCAGTCAACAAAATTTTTGAACGGAATACTGGCTACACGTTCACTTATTTAAAAGAATTGTGCCGAAATTCTTGACTTTAAAAATTATAATATATTTTACTGGCACATCTTATTTCAAAAGTTAATAGCATTTTTTATTTAAAACGTCCTTTTTCAAGATGAATTAACACTTTAATCAATTTTACGTCCATCATGTTAAATCAGTGGAAAATTTGAAACAGTAGGAGGCAGAGAAATGATTATTTTCACGAGCAGCAGCAGACTGAAAATTGAATTTGTGCGTTTACAAAAATCTCAAAGTACAAAATGAAAACCTTTTTATATCTATGGGCTATACATTTAGCTAGCACACGCTAGCACTATTTGAATTAATCAAAAAGAAATTCAAATTACAACGATTAAAGCCATTTTTACTAAATATCAAATTACATAAACGTAAACAACTCTGCAGTTTGAAGTTGGTACACTTCAAATATATTATAAACACAGATTATAAACGATAACACCTTAATGGTTTAAAATGTATACATAATACTATTATAATTGATCATCAATAGTCAAATTTAGGCACAGTTTTTTTTAAATTGTTAAATTTATGACACTATATAAATATGCTAATTTCAAATTCGTATTATAATTTTTAGGTTCTGTTAAAATGTTATTTCGCGGTTATAGTTTGCAGCACTGCACTGCCTGCTTTAACCTGGCCTTGATCAAAAGATCAATAGAAGCAACCGCAAAATTTAACATTTCCCTAGAAAATTTGACAACCAGTGTAATCGTACCAATTTCATTCATAATTCATATTCTGTTTTTCATCGTTTTTAAGGTTAAATAAGTAAAATAATAATAATTTATATATTTTGTCGAAAATTACTACAAAACCATGTCTATAACAGCCAGTTCTGTTCGCCAACAACTTGCAGCAATTTCTTTTTCTGGAGGTTCGCACAAAGATCAAGCAGAAAAGTAAGTATTAAATTCAAATCAAAATGATAAATTAAGGTTTTTTTATTTGGCCTCTGCTTTAACAATTAGCTATAGCTGGAATTAGAATTTTAATAATTTGAATTTAATTAATAGGTATCGTTCAATTTTGGATTCAATATTGAATAATTCTGGAGATGAATTGGTAGAATCTTTGCAAACTTTTATTGAAGCAAGTATGTAACTACTTCAGTGAATTATAAAAATTAATGACATATTCACGACTTCCTTTATTATTTTAGTTGTAAACGAAAATGTGAGCTTAGTAATATCTCGACAGATTTTAACAGATGTAAGTACACAGCTAACAAAATTGCCTGATGGCATTTCTAAAGTCGTTTCGCACTATACGTTAGATAAAGTGCAACCTCGGGTAATTTCGTTTGAAGAACAAGTAGCAAGTATTCGCCAACATTTGGCTGATATTTATGAAAATCATCAAAATTGGAAAGAAGCTGCAAGTGTCCTTGTGGGGATACCATTAGAAACTGGTCAAAAGTATGATTATAAAATATCGTTAATAACGTTTTTGAGTGTACATAGAATATTTTTTAAATATATCTAAATTAAACATTTCTAGGCAATACTCAGTAGAATATAAACTGGAAACATACTTAAAAATAGCTCGATTGTACCTTGAAGATGACAATCCGGTGCAGGCGGAAGCTTTTATTAACAGAGCGTCGTTATTGCAAGCCGAATCAAAAAACGAGCAACTTCAGATTTACTATAAAGTGTGTTACGCTCGAGTTTTGGACTATCGACGCAAGTTTATAGAAGCAGCACAGCGTTACAATGAATTATCATACCGTGGTATAATTCATGAAGATGAGCGTCTGACTGCTTTACGTAACGCCCTTATATGTACAGTGCTGGCATCTGCCGGTCAACAACGTAGTCGTATGCTGGCTACTCTTTTCAAAGATGAACGCTGCCAACAATTGCCCGCATATTCTATTTTAGAAAAAATGTATTTGGATAGAATAATTCGCAAATCTGAACTGCAGGAATTCGAAGCTCTTCTTCAACCTCATCAAAAAGCTAGAACCATCGATGGCTCTACAATATTAGACAGAGCAATCATAGAGCATAATCTATTATCAGCCAGTAAATTATATAATAATATTACTTTTGAAGAACTGGGTGCTTTATTAGAAATACCGCCTACTAAAGCGGAGAAAATCGCGAGTCAGATGATTACTGAATCAAGAATGAACGGATATATTGATCAGATCGATTCAATTGTTCATTTTGAAAGTAAGTGGGGACTCGAAAGTTTTTTAAAATACTTCGTTTTCTCTTTTTGATATTTATGAAAATTATTTTTCCAGCACGTGAAGTATTACCACAGTGGGATAAACAGATTCAATCATTGTGTTATCAAGTTAATTCCATTATTGAAAAAATCTCAAACGCTGAACCTGAATGGATATCGAAGGTAATGGAAAATGACATGGTACATTAAAAATTTTAAAATACACAGAAAGTTTCACAAAATATACTCTGTATCTTTCAAAGATCCATAATAAAATGATAAATTTCTGTTTAATGTATATTTCATTTTAAAAGAAAAAATAAACAGACAACATGAATGTGAATCAAACACATTAATCTCAATTTAATCAGGTAAGGTATATAAACCAGACATAAACCCACTGCAAATATGTATTTATAAACAATGAAATTACTAATAAATGGCCGCAAACGTTAAAATTGTTTAAATGTGTAAATAGAATAATAATATATCTACTTTTGTCAATCTTGATAAATATACTGAGATAAAATTGGTAATTTCTCAAACTTTGGCTAGATACTTTATTATAGAGTGAAAATTAGGCCTTTTTTCTGAATCCGTAAAAAAAATACAGGGTGCTACTTAAATAACAAAGTTGTCTGTGCTAGAGAGCGGCGTAACATTCCGACACCTATCTCAAGTTGATTTATCGAACGTTTTCAATTTCTACCACAAATTGCAAAACGATGAAATGCGTGGAGTTCGCGTGGAAACCTGGTATAACAGGGTCAATAAAAGTTCCCCAATTATTTTAGCAAAAAATATTTTTTAAATAAAAAAAATGAACCTCCTTCAAAAAAAGCCACTAAAAAGAGAAAAATAATAAAATTTTGAGGTCAGTGCCAATTCAATTACTAGAACTTTTTATATATCTTCTATTTTATTAATTTGGCGCCGACCTCAAATTTTATTACTTTCCTCTTTTTAGTGCATTTTTTGAAGGATGTTCTATTTATTTTTTACTTTGTGACTGCAATACGTAGTTTTTACGTTATTTGCCGACTTCTTTCTTGATATTTGATTACTAAACTTAAAAAAAAACTACTGAACTGATTTAAGTAAAATTTATATGAGACGACCCTGAAGGTATGTCCTATTGATAAGAAAAAGAATCATCAAAATCAGTTCACAAAGGCGAGATTTGAGGTAACATAATTAAAAAAATAATTTTATGTAACACATGCACGCTTTTAGTGTTTTTTCGTATCAGTTTTGCGGACTTTAAATGGCCGTTTATTGACAAGTGACGTCATGATCCATTATGAAACGCTTTTCGATGAATAATGGAAAAACATTTGAAAAACCCGTTATCTAATGAACATTTTGTACCTCTTTTCGGTGTTATAAATGAAATATGGTTACTATGGTAACGAAGTGATTAAATATTGTATCGAGCCCAATGTTTTTATTATGAGATGTACTTCTGTCAGTGACATAAAATTATTCAATTAAAGTCTAAAACCATGCATGTGTTATATAAAGTATAGTGTGCAACACGTATGCTAAATATTTATGCGTCAGGCGCGATGTTTTCAGCACTCGTATTCGGCACTCGCCAAGGCTCGTGAGCGCTCTCCTACTACTCGTGCTGAAAACATCGCGCCTGACGCATAAAAATGTATTTAGCATACTAGTCACACAATATACTATGATAACTAGAAAAAAAACTACTGAACAGATTTAAATAAAAATTATATGGGATCATTCCGTAAAAATTCTGAACCCAATGGGACGAAATTTTTCAAATCGGTCAACCCCTTGAGAAGTTATGACTGAACAAACAAAAAATATAGGTTTCCAATCGATAACATGTTATTTTGAAGGCGGTTAAAAATGAACCAAAGGTAACGCGTTATTTGTTACAACAATTTTTTGCAAACACATTTTTGTATAATTACAGTCAAACTGATAACTCGAACCATGACTTGCCACAAAATAAATTCGAGTTATCAAATAATATTAATTTTCACTCTGACGCTATTGCCAACCAATTTTATTCGAGTTATCGAAGTTTGACCGTACGTGAATTATACAATAAAATGTTTTTTGTAAAAATTTTCACTGGCAGTGTTTGCTTCTCTCTGACTAAGAATCGCTTCTTATAAGGTCTTGGTTCTAACCTCTCGGCTGATTACATTGAATTTCAGTACTTCACAATCCACGAAATAATACACAGTGTTAGCATCATAATATTATATAGTGTTACGAATACTCAATGTGTTTTTAAAAAAATAATTAACCACACCTGAAGATGGCAACTCGTTGCTGAAACGCGTCGTGTTAACAACACATGAAGTCACAAGACGGACACCAAAAATACAAGGTATTTCTAGTACTTCTTATTATTCATATAGTGACTTGGAGACCTAACACTCTAAAAATGTATCATATATGATTACATTGATTGAAGTTGTCCCAATCGCTCCACTCCAGATGTCGAAATAGTTCCTTACCTTAAATCAGTGTGTGCCCTTTCTCCGCGATTTAAAAAATCCAATTTCTGTATTCCCTATAAATTATTCGCAGGCGGGCGCCAGGCCCCTTGGCCACCCCTTTGTACGGACATTGCCCTTAATATTGAAAAATGTACAAAAAACAAAAGAAAATTAATAAACTCAACTGTCCAACAAAAAAATGTATGTTGAGAAAGTCCATGATACTTTTCTTTTAAAGCTTTATTCAGAATCACTATACTATATTGGTAGACATTATTTTACAGATTATATGAATATAATATAGGCATAATTATATTGTATTTTAAAATATTTTATTCAGTAACATTTCGTAAATAGTTTGCTTTGTTCTGCTTGTTTTCCAAAAGTTAAGCTCACTTTAAAACTTTACGGACTTCAAGACTCTGATTTCTGCACTTTTTTTTCCTAACAATTAGCTGAACCTTTTACAACGCGATTTAGGAACATTCCATTTCCTTAAACTAATGAAAACTTTCATTTATTTTTAATACAATTTTTATCATCACAAATTTCAAGATATTTAAAAAGTCCAGTTAAAACTTTGGGATGCATTGATCAGACATTCAATTTAATATACTTTGTCACAAACGTAATTATCAAAAATTTGCCTCTAAATAGTTAATATAATTTGTTAATGAAATCCACAGATATAGAAATCCGGGGATGTAATGTAAACTGTAAAGTGCCACTTTAGGGGGGCAAGCCATTCAGGGGAGGATGCATGCCTGTCTTAATGGACATGTCCAATGTCCATGCTTTGCATGTGCCCACGTTCTATTGGCCGCGTCTTTCCGCATGTTCAATTGCTCGTACAGCGCTTGCGCAACTGAAGCGACCAATAAAAGGCGGGCACACTTGTTTCCTCACCGCCCCCCCCCCCCCAACAGCAACCACCCCACTCGCTTGTACACATCTCCAGATTTCTATATCTATGATTAAATCAAAACCAGCTTAATGCAAACAAACGTAATACTCGAAAATATTCAAACCTATTCACATGTACAAATATTTGTAGATAATAAGTGATATTATACATACAGATTGAACACCTACCGGCTACAATAGCCTATAAATTTCCTCATACATGTAAATTCACCTCAGTTCTCTAAAAAAAAAGATTACGGCTGCTTACCAAAAATAATTTTCCACTGTAAATTTTTTTCGCAAACGCAAAAGATATAATTTTTAAACAATCATGAAGAAATACAACAAATTTTGCTACACATTAGGCATTGAATAGAATCAATTAGGTAAACAAAAGGCATGTTGATATCGCGTCATTGTAGTAGTGTACAAAATGATTTCTATGGGCCGGTTTTACATATTCGGCTTAAACTCAGTTTTTAAGTGTTGAACCTATCTTAAAGTATCGTGTTTTACATTTTGAGTTTATTAGTTGAGAAGCTTATAAATATATTATTTCTGTGTAACAGACAAGGACAACCGAAACAAGTTGCTTACAAATCGGTATAAAAAAAACTGTTTTGACACATTCTAGTATACGAAATCTATGTAGAAATTTCTTCTCATTCATTTAAAACATGTTTCGAGTCGATCTGACTCTAATGAGCCATTTTCCTGAGAGTAGTTCCTTCAATTATCCACGAGAGGCTTGTGGTAGGTACGAAAATTATTTATTCCCCATTAGTGTCGTGTCATTTTAGTGGTATAACTTAATTATTTAATTAATTTCATAATAATAATAATTTAATAATCAAGTTATACCACTAAAATGACACGATACTAATGGGGCATAAATAATGTTTGTACCTACCACAAGTGCTGCCTCTCGTGGATAATTGACATTGAGCGAACTTAAAAGCAAAATAAGCGGTGTTTTCAAATTCTCCCCTCCGGCACCAACATTAAAAAATCGGGTGGCGTCAGGCACAACTAGGCCGCCAAAAGATCTAACAAAAAAAAGGTTTTATAAAATTGGCTAAGCCGTTTGGGTTGTACGACTGATACAAAAAAGTAATATAAACTTAGCCTAATTTTAATCTCAGTTCACTTAAACTGGATTTAAACTCACATTGTAAAATCAGCCCTAAATGACCTAGAAATAGAATAAGTAGACAATCAAATTATATCATGACATGACACCATTCGTTCATATTTTTGATCTCTTGTCGATGCCTAATGTATAGTAATGAATGAATATCGTTTGATAATGATAATGCGCTAGTACTACCCATTCCGATAATATTTATAACTGTTAAAAACTCAGATACATACAAATTGGAACAACAGCATAAGCTAACAACATACCATAACGACGTTAACTTCATTTAATTGTAACAGCAGTATTTCTTAAACGATTTTTTTTTCTTCATTTTTTTATATACTTACATACATGTAGGTAATTTTGTATCAATAAACAGTAACACTCGCAGGAAACACATTTGATGAAATTTTTTTTACACAAATGACAAAATATTGTTTCCATGATGCTGCCCCGTCTACACGTAAAGGTTATCTTCGATTATGCTGCTTTTAAAATAAAGTTACCTTCACTGCGCTTTTTTTTTTGAGTTGAATCGCTGTCCCATATGCGCTGTCCACTGAACGATTTAAGGATATGGTCAACTCACAGTTTAGTCATTTATTTTGACAACTTTCAAACTCAGTTCAGTACTTTATTCACAGATGGCTACGGATGATAATGGAGCTGGTCATATTAGCCCGGGAGTTTGCGTTGCATTTTAGGTAGTGTTTTTACGTCGATCGATTGTTACCTTTTTTCGATAAATCTGGTATGACTAATAAGTAAACCAAGCGTCAGCTGGCGCACCCGCGGTGGGTTTGGGTGTGAGAGGCTACAACTATCGATATCAAAATCAGCCGGCTTATTACGACTTTTTCATTTGGAACGCAAACTCCCGGACTATATTGTTCTGTGATGATCAACACAAGTAATATTGAAGGTTACAGGTTAGATTCACGTGTCGATCAAAGGCATAAATACTAACATTATGTGGATCAGGAATTCGATCCGATGTTTTGTAAGAGGAAAATAAACATTAGACATTAAGTAGTTCTGTTTAGAGTGAACTTGGACTCGTATATTTATTTGTTTTAATACTATTTCAAGCGTACAAACAATAAGTTCATACCTATATTTCGAAATTTACACAGCAGTGTATCAATATTTTTTAAAATTAAGAAACAAAAACTATTTGTTATGGTTTCTCACCTATAAATATACTCAATATAATGTTCTGTATAGAAAATAATTCAAACACAATAAACACAGCCTGACTTGAAAACCGCTTTTAAATTCGGCTCGAGATATAATGAAATCCCTCGATAGTCATTCGTGCATATAATGTATATCGGAAAGCAAACCAAAAAAAATAGAGTTTGTAATGAATTTATTCACTAAATTTAACGTTACTGGATTTATGACGATCTACAAGTACTTAACATTTTCGATATACAAGTAGCCCCGACATTTGTGTGTGAGAAAAATGGATGTGTTTTTTAAAGATGACGATGATGAAATATGCTAGTGGATAAGTAGTGGGGCTCCCAAACACAGGACATTCTAACCTTCTAATTCGAGAGCAGCTCCTATCTTGTGGCCTCCGTTATTGAAGTTTTTACCATCAATAAGGGCTGACAATGTTAATGTAATACCTATGAACAAAAAAAGTCACTAAGTTTCTAGCTTCAAACATTAAAACATCAAATAGCTAATTCTGGCAAAATTATTTAAAACAAAAATACAAAAAAAAATTTTTTTTTTACTCTTGTATAACATAAATACTTTTCAGATATGATTTAATTAAATCATATCTGTAAATTAATAATAAGGTGCTATCAAAGAAATTTTCTATAAATACTTTTCAGTGTTTTTAGTTAAAAAATTATTAAAATCAAGGTCCACACATTACAAAACAATGTTAATATGTGTTTTTAATTGTATTATGACAATTTTACAGTTTCTGTTGACGGCATTTGAGCTCTGAAGATGTAATTATATATTACGAAACGTTAGCTAATAAATGCATTAAAAACAGTATTTGCATTTCAATTGGATCCTTAAGCCACACATTGAGTTGTTTATCTGTAATATCATCAGGATCACCACAGTTTATGTTTTTAAATTAAAACAGATCCTTATAAAAAAAAGTCTGTTTTCATCATTTTTTTCGAGACTGCTTAATCGCGTTTAGCACATGGACATCAAAATCTAGGGACGCAGTACAAGTGAGTTGGGTGGTTGCTGTTGAGGAGGGAGGCGGTGAGGAAGCAAGTGAGCCCACATTCTATTGGTTGCTTCAGTTACGTGTCAAAGTGTCATCCAAACAATAACAAACAATTGTTTTTTGCGCAACTGGTTCTTCTATTACCAGTTTCCAGGTTCTAGCCCGAGAGCTGGTAAAAGTGTCAATTGGATTTTCAATTTATTATTAAAAAAAAATAAATAATGAATTAAAAATATGAATTGGCGCTAGGCCCAAATAACCTTAGCTGTTGGTGGTCCTTAAAACACAACACAGCATGAGCAAAGACGCGGCCAATAGAATGTGTGCACCATAGACATAACATGGACATGTTCATGAGACATATGCATGCACCCTCCCCTGAATGGCTTCTCCCCTCATCTAAGGTGGCACTTTATACTCCATCTCTAAATTCCTATGTCCATGGTTTAGCAACAATCATAAATTCAATTTTTTTATATTAAATCAACAGTCAAAGCCGTCAGTTTACACATAAGTGACAAGTTCACAAATTGAGCTCAAAATGCTTTAGCATTACATATGTATGTAATCTGATAGCTTCAACTGCATTTTCAGCTCTCGCTTTTTTCAAAATAAAAAAGCAATAATTTCCTTCGATGTTTTTCAAGTATAATGTTTAATCTAAACACAATTTATATAACAAATATCAGATGTAAAATAAAACTCAATGCATTTTTCGAATGAATAAAATCAAAATGCACTTACCATTACGGAGTTTTTGTTGATAACCAAGACCTATCTGACTGGCATTATTGACTTTTGCACGAAGACTGGCATCTTTGTCCAAAGTATATTTCCATCCAATACCAAACGATGTATTGTTACTGCCCGAAGACCATGCAAGCTGGATACCTGCTTCTAAGTTATTGTTCACTTTTTGATAGATGCTTCCTCCAAATTCTTCACCGTTATTACTAAAAAAACGACAAGTACTTATATACTACACCAAAATATTATAATTATTAAAAATGTGCTGAGACAACGCGATCGTTTTTCAATAGCAAGAAAAAAAAATGTTTCGACGCGATTTTTTAACATATAAAATTTTTGCGAAAAAATCATAATTTCAAGATGTTATTTTTCATAACTGTATTTTTATAAATGAAAAGTGTTTACGTGCCGCATAATGTACAGGCACTTATATCATCAGATAATGGCCAATAGCAAGTTAAATTTCTGAAGTACTGTCTGTTTATTATTAATTTGATTACCTATACATAAATTGCAAAAAGTAATAAATAAATTACAAAAAAAAAACTTACACATTGGTATGTAATACAAAATCGCCAGCAGAATATCCTAGAGCAAAGTTGTTGACTGTAAGCTTTCCTTTTTCTGAATCGAACGATGTTTTGTAGCCCGCTAGCCAGCCTTCATAGCCGGCCACAAAGTATGCACCGACAATGGGGTTCTTTGTCACATTCACATCAGCGCCCAGTGCTATACGATCATTCTGGAATTCACCTTTAACAAGGAAATTCTTGCTTCTGTAAACAAATGTAATCACTAGCACTCAATTCTCTCATTCAGTTGTCACTATAACCATAATCTTTACGGTTTTCCATTACTCAGCATACAATTCATTATAATACGAGTTCTGTAAAATGGTTTATTAAGTAATATCGTAACCTATCTATTAAAAAAGATATAATTACTTTATTTTTCGACTAAAACGGATAGAACTTCTCATTAATATATGCCCTTTGTACGATGCTTCATTTTTGTTAAATGATGTTGTCACTGTAAATGTTTTCCTTTGAAAATAGTATTACATATTATTATGCAATAATAATAATAATGTTTTATACATACAATAATCTTAATTGACAATAAAATTGCAAATATGTATGTACATTGTACATATTAATAAAGATTTTAAACAAAACCTCCCAAATAACAGAACAATTGTAGTCCAGTTTTCAGATACTTTAAAACTTGTCAAACATTAAGCAGAAGCACACGTATAGTGATACGGTTCTTTCTTTGCGTGGTCATTCTTTAAGTAATCGCCTGTTTAACTATATACTGACCTTTCACCCGTTGAAAGCCAAAATTAAAAATTGAATTACTCTTTGTGATCACAGTAAAAAAACAAGTTTACTTCGTTTGGCAATACAACTGGCGTGCTCAAAAAGCATGCAGATTCATGCAAGCGTGGATGTTTTAAAATTCTAAGAACTCTATTCCCCTATTTCTCCAAAGCTGAACTTAAGATTTAACTGTATATATACCGAGAGCCCACCCATAACTAGATATGCAACGGTCAACAATAGCTATGGAAGTTAATAACAGTTTGGTCCAGCAGAAATAAAATTTTGTTTTCTATAAAAAAAACTTGCCAAGAAATTATACATAAAAAAGAAGTCTTCTTAACCATTTCCAAAAATGAATAGCCACAAACTCAATAATCTCTTGACAAGTTCTTCGCAAAAAAAGCTTAATTTCATTTCATCTGTTTTGTTTTTTTACCCAGTTTGTGGTGCGAATGAGCAATTTCCAGTCAGCTTAAGTCCTTGAAGAAGCTGATCCTTGACAGCAACTTCTGTGGCTAATGTGTTGTCTGTGTTCCACTTCTCACTAAATGTCACTCCATAATCTTTAATATTGTATTTGGTTTCTAAATTACCAAATACCTAAAAATATTAACAACGAATTAAAATACACCCAAAACACAATTTAACTCATAGTTGTTCCAAACACAATAATTCTTTTCAAACATTTATCTGAGATTACCGGTTTCCAGCAGCAAAAAAAATTATACGCGATTATTTACATATTCACGGTTTGTGAAAGAAATCTTACTTTCAAGGTGTTACTTTTCATTCCAGAATGCACCTGGTGACCCTGAAATACTTCAGTTTCGTCAACCGGGGCCTTTTTAGGGTTCTGTACCTCAAAATGAAAAAACAGAATCCTCATAGGATTACTCTCATGTCTGTCTGTCTGTTCGATTCCCCCCCTTATTTAAGAATGTATCCATACAGTTGACAAGGAATTAAGTATTTTGGAACCATGTCTCGATTATCAACACATGTAGCAGAATTAGCTGATATGTTAGGGTGTTCCATGCTGCATTAATACAACCCTTGTAACTCAAATTTGCAGAAGTAATACGCTTATATAAACAACTACTTATATTATAATAATATACCTTTCCAGATTCTTGATGCGATACACCACCAGTATTGAATTCTACTCCCGATTCTGTTTTTGTTTTGCAGTCTAATTTGATCAGACCAATGTGATAACCTTTCGAAAATATATCACTGGCTTTGCTTCCCAAGTCTCCATATTTTGGTGTTGCCATTTTGTTCTAAAAAAAAAAAACAATTTGTGGGACATTTGACTTTACTGGATTGATTATAAGTAACAGTAACCTGGTGGTTTATCTTTAAGAGTTTATTTATTTCTCATAACGGTAATAAAATTTTTTATTCATTATGATCCAAGAATTATGAACAATAGAAACAAGCATGGTGATATAAATATGTTATTGCGACTCTCCAAGGCTCCCACTACTACTACTCCCTAATCCCTTAAATGTTTGCAAATTTGACCGATTATTTTCAAGTCCATATTTTGCTTAACTAAGAATTGATGAGAAGTGTAAGATATCCGCATATAAGTACCGATGGTACTAGAGCAGTATCGAAGGAGACACCTGTCCTAATAAGCTAGAATAATACTGAATAGGTACCTATATGCAATGGCGTAAATAACACCCCCGCAAGGCCTGCGTTGCGGGGGGGGGGGCGCACCAAAGCTAGGGGCGCCCTCAAGTCTTAAAATTTCATCAAAAAATTACTTTATACAATATTTATTAAACGTTTCAATCGAAAAACTATTACGAATGACATTTTTTACCAAAATGTAAATACGAAAGATCAAGACTGCTGCAAAATAGCAGGGCGCTTTCAGAAATCTGCGGGGGCGCACATATGTACTCTTAGTTAACATGAAAATTGAAGAAAATTAATACCAGATATTTAACAGATCAGTACATTCTATAAAAAAATGTTTATATCATATATTTTACATAATATAGGTATAAACTGACTGTTAATGTACCTATCTTCAAATACACATTAAAAGATACGACCTAAGTTTAATTCAGTAGTTTCAATTAGGATTTGGAAAAATTATAATTAAAATAATTTAAAATATTTTAACGATTCCAAAAGATAAATGATAGAACATTATGGAAGTCATTTTTATTGGTATTTAGATCACGACACCCCAAAAGTTCCAAAGTTTTCTTAAGAATAATAAAATTTTAAGATAAAACCATGTTGATTTATCCATTTTTTAAAGAATTGAATCATTCGTTGAATTATGCATTTTACAAATTAATTAATTTTGAACAAGGCATCAAATGAAATCTGGCAGATTCACTTTTTTATTCTTAGCTGTAAAATCAGCAATAAAATCCCGACATTTTTGGAAATATTGCCAATATGCCAAAAGTAGAATACAAAATGCAAATGAGGCAAGATTATGTAACAATTTCTATTTTCATATTTCTGCATATCGTATTAACAAAATTCTACAATGGAAAATTAATTAACGGGTCATTAGTTTAAATAAAGAATAAAGATCAATGTCCATTGATGGGCCATATTCATTCATTAATGAAATTTGGAATTATAAGGCGTCACCTTGTCTAAAAAATGTTGAGTTTTAAGCCATTTTGTTCTATTAAAAGTCGATTGTGTACATACTATACCTAAGATGTGTTTTACTAGACAAAATGAGATATTCAATACCTGCAAGACGACAGTAAAATGAAGAATCAGGTGATAGGGTAAAAATAGTTAAGCCGGCATTGCAATTTAACATCATTGATTAGTATAAATATAATGCAATATTGACAACAACACGCGTGTTTGGTGAATTGATAATGTTTTAATTTGTACTTACGTGTAAAAACCTCGAATTTATTAAAAAAATAATAAAATTGCACAAATATAAGTACCCCAATCGTCGAACACGTCAAGGACAGAACTTATAGTAAAAATAATTTTCTACGTAAGAGGTCCCTACTCTAGTGGGAGCCACTGCAGCCAGTGTCAATACAGAGATTATCATATCGTTTAATTGATTAATTACACGTTGAAGAAATATTGATTTAATTTATTTTTCGAACAATACAAATAAAAAGTCAAATTATTGTTTCGAAAATGTTAAAGAGACAATTTTTTTATATTGCGAAAATAAAATCTCGGACCCGCACATATAATTCTGTATGTTTAAAATGACGCGGGAATATTTTTTAGGAAAATTTTAAAGCTCAAATTATTTTAATTTGTTGAAATAATTTCAAAAGATGCTTTTTTACAATAAAAGTATAATTTTTAATTATTAAATAACTTATCAAAAACGTTATTTTCATATTTTTGGAACTTTTCTTAAATTAGTATTCGAATTCTTTAAAATTTAATTTATTTTTACATCATATAATATAAAAATTACATTTGTATAGGAAACGAATTTTAAATTTCTATAATTTCTACCGTTTAAAGGATAGATAGTAAAATATTTTAAGATATCATGCGTTCAGAAAATTCATTCGTTAATCAATATTCTATATGGTAGATTTTATATCTAAATGTGTAATGGGCAATATTACGACGAGTTATGACAGTATGTAAAAACTCGCTATCACTCGTTTTTACAGTCACACGAGTCGTAATACCATTACGCACTAGATATATATTATGGTATTTTTTGCCATACCCACTAAAAAATACCTACTATTCACTTCATTTTAAAAAAATTTGACAGTTCATTTGCGTCGCCATCTTTTTTTCCACAGTATGCCGTGAAGTTCATGAGTAAGTAATGGTAGGCGCACGCAAGCGTATAGAGCGAATAAACAGAAGTTGCTTTGGCAACCGTTTACTTACCGCCCTAGTGCGGTAAGTAAAACGCTTTCCGCACACCTGCCTGTAAATGATTCATTAAAGGCCGCTATGCATACATCGATAGTAGCTATTTTGTAGTGGGAATGGCAAAAGAATTTTTGCCATACCCATTACAAAATAGCTACACTATCCCTGAGTTATAGAGGCTATATTTTATTTTGATAAATTTCTTGCGGGGGGGGGGGATAATTCCTGTGGGATATTAACAAAACGTAACTTTGAAATTCTTTTGCATTTTAGCGTATAGGTGGAACCGTGGAATCCTACTAATATTGTGGACACCACCAGCCCGACTTCGCTTCGCAAGGGGAGAATTTCTCACAGAGGGGGATAATATATCACAAATTCTTAGCACCCGAGCGAAGCCGGACGGGGACTGCTAGTATAATATTATAAATATCTACGCAATTTGTTTGCAGTAATAAACTTATTTTAACCTGACTTTTACATACTTTCCTGTAAGTTGGGTTGCCTGGTACAGGCGTTTTCTGAAAAAAAGTCAAGAACACAATCATCTTTGAATACAATAGATTATAGAATATAATAGTTATTAGGTATTAAGCTACGTTTATACTAGAGATTTATTTTCCTACATTTCTCTCTGTAATAAGTATATTTAATATTTATGCGTAAACCTTGCTGATATAAGCTATCGGAGATTTATTCACAAAGCTGAGATATATTACTTGACATAAAATGTAGTAAATGTAAACGCTGTTGAGACAAGACTCAACTAGTCTCTGACATAAATATCAAAAGTTGAATAGCCGTCTACTTTTTCTAGGATCTCTCAAGATATTTTAATGATTATATGTATGCAAACACGTTTCTAAATGTCGGGAAAAAAGAGTGGACCCGTACAGAAGTGATAATTCGTCGAGATCCGTTAAAGACATTCTTGCAAAATTTTGTATTTGTATTGGATATTCAATTTTCAATTCATCGCATAACTGTGAGTAAGCTCCTAGGGCACTTCTTCTCAATAACCAATTTCGCACCCAAACTTTCCTTTTTTTAGTGTATTTGCCATATGGCACATACACTATTGGCGTCGGTCGGATGGCGGGACCTAGGGGTCGGACCAAAATTTCTCGACGTTTCATAGCCTCCTGAACAGTTTGCCACCATTTTTGAAAATGTTTATGTATATATATATATATATATATTTATATATATATTTATATATATATGTGTGTACACGATAACTCTCGACAGACTTAATCGATTTAAATGAAATTTGGTACACACATTGGAACCCATTACCGCACGAAGCCTATTTAAAATGGGCCCGATCGGACCATTTTAAGGGTAGTTTTTAGGGGTTGAAAAAAGTTTTTGGGCCCAAAAATACCGAAAAAATTCTCAGAATCGTTTCAAAATTGAAATTTAACCCTTTAGTGAAGATTTAAATCTACTGCTAAAATTTTAATAAAATCGGCCCGACAGGACCGGACTTACAAATTTTATGAAAACACTGGTTTGCGGATAGTGATTTACTTACTGAAGGGTGTATTTAATTTGGTACAGAGGTTGCATTGATAATATAATTGAAATTAAGAAAAAAAAATATTATTTTAAGGGATGTATTAAGGGGTTAAATTTTTTATTTTGTCCAAAAACAAACTTAAGTTTACATAATAAAGCCACAAGGCCTGCATTAGCAAATACACTATATTGTCGGCAGGGTTTTGGCACTGCGACCCGAGTTTTTTTTCTTTTTTTCTCATGCAGTAATAAAATTATTATTGCAGCCGCCTGGCGCTTAGTACAAGGCATGATAATTAAAACTGTGGAAATGTCGAGAGTAAAGTGTCGACATATTTCTCTACCTCTAGTGTAAACACTTATGTTACATTTTTTCTCAACCAGAAATGTCAGCGTTTTATTCACTTACCATTTATGTCATAGTATAAACACACCAAGAAAAATGTCTCCGATAGTTGAGATTTCTATCATGAAATAAATCTCTAGTATAAACGTAGCTTAAGATTGAAGCAGCATTTCCTTTCCTAAACTTTTTCGCCTTAGAGATTTGCAAAATTATCAAGAGTAACTTATTTATTTAGTTTTTTGGAAGTTTAAACGTCAATTTATAACATTTAGATGCTGATTTTGCGTAAGTGAGTTGCACTTGTGTATTGTAAAAAGTTTGCCAGACGGCGTTCATGCAATAGGACCGTCGCCAGCCGAACTGCATAACTTTTAGATCGGTGACTAGAATCACTGTTTGCTGGACGTATAACAGATCTCGCGTAAAAAAGTTTCACTTCTGTAGGTCCATTTTCCCCTCACAGACGAGTTCGCGGAGCCCCTCGCTGCATTGAAGTGTCAGGCAACATTTGTATGAAAAAAATGTTCTCGTATGATATTGTGTGACATTTTACTGATGCTTATTAATTAGTGTATTTTTAATTATTGTTTTCTATCAATGGCCGTAGTATTTGTCGGTGTGCCGTCAGTTGATCCCAGCAATTTGATCCCACGACATTTGATCCCACGACAATTGATCCCAACGACATTTGATCCCAACGACAATTGATCCCACGACATTTGATCCCAAAAAATTGTCTATAAACTAACAGAGCCTGATAATTAATAAAGTTATTAAATTTTATTAATTTAATGAAATAATTTAATCGAGGGAAATTTGTTTGAATTAAATTTGTAGACATTATGATATATTTGTAATTACATTGATATTCGAATTCTAACGAATGTAATAGTAAATATAATGTGTTTATGAGTTAATAATTCTTTAAAGATTATGTAAAGATCAAGTTGAATAATCCACTTTTATTTATCATTTCCCGGGATACGTTGTAATTTTGTCAAATATTGTATTTTATAAATTTTGTTGAAAAATTACCTATTGTACATAAAAACTTCGAAACATCAGCTGTGCAGTCAATTTGGTCTTACGTGCTTTTCACATTATAATGAATTGTTAAATATGCCATTGAAGTTTATGAAAAGTCAACGTGATAATTTGTTATTAATTCATAAAATATAATATTTGACAAAATTACGACGTATCCCGGGCAATGATAAATAAAAGTGAATTATTCAACTTGATCATTACATAATCTATAATAGACCAAGAGGCGGGCGTTAATATATGAAGCTCATTTGTGACAGGATGAAATTTTCAGGGAAGGTAGTATTAATTATGACAAAGAAAAAGCGCTAGGGTTGCCTAGTCAAATCCTGGTGCGACGGCCGGGATAAGCCACTTCCGGTGCAAAATGTCAATTTTTATATGTATATGTATATATGTATAAATTCAAACAGCTCAAAATTACAAAGTGGCCCTTTGTCCAGCATGGTAACCATAGTTTTTAAGAAAATGACATTTCGAAAATTATAAATTGTTAATAACTGCTCAAAATTGGATAAAATATAATAGTTAAATCCTGTATCACGGAAAAGAAAAGTTATACATTTTGTAAAGTAGTATCAGTATATGCAAAAATTTAAATTTTTGATGTGAAACATCTTTAGGTACGGGTGTAAAGTCGTTTAAATGGAACGTCGCCAAATGTCATTTGTTATTGCATTTTGAAACTACGTGGTCAATAATTATAGTTTTTTTACTAACATTATCAGCGGTAATGTGTCATGCATCGTTTTTTTTTTTTTTTTTTTTTTTTATTAAAAAAACATAGATTATTATGTATTGTTTTTTTTCTTATTGAAAAATTATTAATGTGATATTTTTTAGCACCTTACCTATATTAAAAATGTTAAAAATTCAATTTTCAACAAAAAATATCTCGCATTATTTTCTAATTTAACTAGCATAAAGAGATACCTTTATTAAAAAAAATATATATAATTTTTATTTCATGATTTTCTTGACTTTTTTCAAAGCAACTACCTTAAACTACGTTTTGTTTAAAAATGTTTACATAATATTATTGTAAAAAAAAAAAAAAATTTTAATAGCACGTTAATATAAGTATGCTTAGAATAGGTAATTTAATAATAATTCATAAAATGTTATTGCCTTTGTTCGGAACATTTTTGAATAGTTTAATGTATAGTAAACTATATTGAAACTCATGTCGATCACTCACGTATGTAATATAATAAAATTAAAAAACCGGTTGATTTGTGAATCAGAATTGTCAATCATTGGCAAAGTTTGCCTTCTTCAGGCCTAAAATTACATAATTCTAATAATGTAATTTTAGGCTTGAAGAAGGCAACAAAATAGTTGCTGAAAAGTTGCCATAAAAAAGATTGACAATTCTGACTCACAAATCAATCGGTTTTTTCTTTTATTATAGTAAATTATTATTATTTTCCATTTTTTCATTATAGTTATTAGTGTATTTGCCATATGGCACATACACTATTGGCGTCGGTCGGATGGCGGGACCTAGGGGTCGGACCAAAATTTCTCGACGTTTCATAGCCTCCTGAACACTTTGGCACCATTTTTGGAAATGTTTATATATATATATATATTATGTATATATATATTTATATACAGTATGTAAACAGGTAAGCTGCACATAGGGAAATTAGCATTGAGAAAAAATGAATGGATCAGAGTCAGCCATGACTCATAATGCACGTATTTATATAGAGTTGCTATGGTTTTGTCAGTGTTTTTATTTTAGTTTCAATTATTTTTATTTTACTTGACATTTAAACGGTAATTAAAATAAAAATAATTGAAATTAAAATAAAAACACTGACAAAACCATAGCAACTCTATATAAATACGTGCATTATGAGTCATGGCTGACTCTGATCCATTCATTTTTTCTCAATGCCAATTTCCCTATGTGCAGCTTACCTGTTTACATACTGTACATATGTGTTCGCGGCATAACTCTCGAAAGACTTAATTGATTTGAACGAAATTTGGTACACACGTTGGAATCCATCACCGCACGGAACCTATTTAAAATGGGCCCAATCGGACTATTTTAAGGGTAGTTTTTAGGGGTTGAAAAAAGTTTTTGGGCTCGAAAATACCGAAAAAAATTTCAGAATTGTTTCAAAATTGAAATTTAACCTTTTAGTAAAGTAAAAATGTGCTGCTAAAATTTTAATAAAATCGGCCAGATAGGACCGGACTTACAAATTTTATGAAAACACTAGTTTTGCGGATAGTGATTTACTTACTGAAGGGTGTATTTAATTTGGTACAGAGGTTGCAATGATAATAATATTGAAATTAAGAAAAAAATATCATTTTAAGGGATGTATTAAGGGGTTGAATTTTTTATTTCGTCCAAAAACAAACTTAAGTTCACGTATTAAAGCCACAAGGCCTGTATTAGCAAATACACTATATTGTCGGCAGGGTTTTGGCACTGCGACCCGAGTTTTTTTTTGGTTTTATATTCGCTTAGTTAACTTTATACCTGCGTCTGATTAAGTTGAATTTCAAGAAAAAATATTAATCGAGGTTCAGTAAAGTCAAATGCTTCAATTAGTTTTTAGTGTCAAACCAAATTTAAAATCACAAACAAAAATCAGCCTTTTTTCTCTTTTCGAAACAAACTCCAAACCACCTTTTTTAAAACTTTTATTACAGGTTACTACGACCTTCAAGTAAGTAATTTATACTAATTTATATAAGAGGTGCACGTTGAATTACGTTGAAAAATAAAAATAAGAAATTGCTACCCTAAAATACATAAATTCTTGGGAAAATTGTCAATACCAGATTCAGGCAATTCCTGCGTAATTATACGGATATGAGTTAGAAACCAAATGCGTTGAAAACATAAAGTTATAAATAACTAGACATACGTATGAATGTTTGCCAAACACAAGGCCGATAACTCATTTCAGAACGGTTACAATATATATGTATACATATATATATAATGTTATTTGACAGCTTTAAAAATGTCAAAAAAACAAATATAATTTATAAGTTTTCAATGAGTTACCCAAAATTTCCTTTGGCAACCCTATGTATTTCAATACAGCTCTTCGAGATCTACAATATGGCGTCAATTGTATGCTGTCATATAATGACGAAAGATAATTATGAGCTAATGAAATATGTGTATTTTGCACCGGAAGTGAGCTCCTCCCGGCCTTCGCACCAGGATTTGACGAGGCAACCCTAGCTTTGTCATACTAGATTCTACCTTCCCTGAAAATTTCATCCTGTCACAAATGAGCTATATAAATTTACGCCTAGCTCTCGACCTATAAAGGATTATTAAATAATAAACACATTACATCCGTTAGAATTCTAATAACAATGTAATTACAAATATATCATAACGTCTACAAATTTAATTCAAACAAATTTCCCGACAAAGGGAATAATCGATTAAATTATTTCATTAAATTAATAAAATTTAATAACTTTATTACTTATCAGACGCTATTAGTTTATAGACAATTTTTTGGGATCAAATGTCGTGGGATCAATTGTCGTTGGGATCAAATGTCGTTGGGATCAATTGTCGTGGGATCAAATGTCGCGGGATCAAATTGCTGGGATCAAATGTCATGGAACCGTATTTGTCAAATGTTAATGAAAATCGTGATTTGATTTTGCTGCCCCTACAGTTCGGCCCATAGACAATTATCTATTGTTCTGCCGTCCTGGGTGACCTTCAGCCCCTACATAAATATGTGTCTGGGTATTCTGTGCTTTAGGTTAATTAGCATTTTATAAAAAAATACTTGATTTTTATTTTTTATTTAGAAGCAATTAGTAGTAACTAGTAACATTGTAATTTGAACCACTTTTGCACTGAACCTTACAAGTTACAACATGCGACAATGCTGTGGCTTCATGGGTTTTTATTTAAGTCTAACTATTGTACCTACGGTTGCAAAATAATTGACAGTGAGTCATAGATAGTTACTCAAGCTTAATGGAGCGGAAAACAATGAAACACTGTAAAGCATACGCGTCCCATCTATAAAAACTCTGCCGCTTATATTACATTGTGACTATAGGTTACATTTTGGTCGAACCGTATAGGTGGCAAACATAAGTACGCAGGTTTCACTGTGAAATGTGAATACTTAAATTATAGCGTATATTATGACAGCCATAACCCATAGCATTCACAGAGCGTCAGTACCTACTTCCAGTACCTAAGTTTGAGAAAAAGTAATATAAATCGCTAGTGAAAAATTTAATATTTAAACGGAAATCAGATGAATAATTATGTTGCATTTGCATTATACGACTCAGTCGCACATCTACCTGCAGCAGCTTTGTGATTTTAGCATATTACAGTTCAAGTTGTGTGAGGCAAGCTTTTTTTGTAGGTAGTATATGCTAAAATCCAAAGTCAGAACTCTATGGTTAGTTTTAAGTTCATAATCTATTATAATAAAACTGAAACGGGGCCGTGTCTGTACATGAAATATTTTTTCAAAATTGTAATCGCGGTGGGCATTTTTTCGATTTGGAGGCCAAAACAGCTGCAATATTTATAATTTTTGTCTATCTATCCGTCTGTGCACGGCATCACGCGGAAACTATACTGAACGGATTTAAATGAAACTTGGCAAGTTGGTAGCTTATGTCCTGGGTCAACATATAGGATACTTTTTATCCCGGCAAAAAAAGGAGTTCCGGCCAGGGCCAGATTAAGCCATGTAGAGGCCCCTAGGCATGGTAAGTCTCGGGATCCCTCTCCCCTTATGTATAGGTAGGTCTCTAGGTAGGTAGCATTTAAAGCTTATAACATCACCAAATTTTAATTTCTTTTAACTGTAAATCATCATCATCAATCATCCAGCAGTCAGAAAACCACATTGGAAACTATATTCAATTATCCAATCATGTTTTCAAAACGTAACTTTCCTCAGTTTTTTTGATGTGAAGTCATTCAGTATATCTTGAAAGTCGATTTTCTCCAAGATATCATATTCAATAGCCATGATGATTGCAAGTGCATTTAAACGTTTTTGAGCCATTGATGATCGAAGACAGTTTTTTATAAGTTTCAATTTCGAAAAACTTCGTTCGCCAGTTGCATTTTTAATTATTAAGCTTCTGTATATTTGCAATATATTTTGATTTCCCTTTGAATTCGGAAAGAAGCTAACTACAGTCTATGACAAATATTTAAAATTTAAATATCCAAATACATATTCGAAAATTACACATCAAAAATTATTTGTCAACACAGGAAAGATTATTTCGGTTATGTAGAACTTATTAAAATACGAGTATTCAAATATTGAATATTCGAATAAATTCTGAACCCTAGTTAGAACGGCTGCTTCTTAGCACCCGGGCGAAGCCGGATTGGGCCGCTAGTATGAAATAAAATTGATGATGTCTCGCTAATATTTAATTTGAGATTATTGTTAACACACCAGTCAAAAACTTGATTATCTACCGCGCCAACATTGGCATCAATATCTATTTTTATTATGTTACGACTTTGTGTTAAAAGTGTGGCGTCATCGGCATATATGATGACATTCTTGTTTGGGTCAAAATAAATGAGTAAACTGTTAATATAAATTAAGAAAAAAATTGGACCCAATGTGGAACCCTGTGGAACACCTTTTATTAAATTTAGCTCAGGTGAAAAATGTCCTGAGATGTTAACTTTTTGGGTTCTGTTAGTTAAAAAAGACTTGAGCCAGTCAAAAGCTTTGCCTTTGATACCTATACATTAAATAGTTTGTCAAGCAACATTGCATGGTTAACTGAATCAAATGCCTTACTAAGATCAAGAAAAATTGCAGAGGCAAGGCGACCATCATTGAAAGCACATACAATGAATTCTACTAGATCAACCATAGTTGTTTTATTTACTAACAATACCTAAATTATTTAAAAAGATCATTAGACGTGCACAGAAGGTATTTTCAAAAATCTTAAGAGAACACATATTTAATCTTTAATAGCTGCTTACGTCACAACATCTGCGAGGCAGGCTTTATAATCTTTACAACCAAGCCGCTTAAGATCGATTCCAGCGTTTCTATCAATCAACTATCAAAATAGGGCATGCACTTATTAAATATATGTGCTGTAGAGTAAACCGTGATATTCGGGGGATGTGGCGTTAGCCACTCGAAAGGAAAAATAAAGATGTCGTCAATTTAACCAACAAAATTTATTGTGAAGCCGTTTTAAGTGCTGGACAAAAAATCTAACGGCATTATTAAAGTTAGACGGAGCTCTTTCTAATGACATAATTTAAAAAATGACGTTTACAGGCTCATTAATGTTTTCACTATCAATTGCATTTTTGTTTTGATCTAATTTATTCAAGAAGTAGCTTGGGTTCACGTCAGTAGAGTGCTCGAGACGTTTCGAGTTCGCATAAGTAGATGATTTTAAAAACAGTTTCTGAAGTTATTTTTAACTCGTTCAGATTGAAACTAAAAGTGTAACGAACTTTCCACTGGCGAGCTTTTCAATCTTACCAACGGTGCTTATCAATGCAAAAGTAAATTATAGAAATACTAAAATAGAAAATCTGTTTCGTGCCAAGGAATATTCTTGAAATTTCTACCACAACATTTGTCTTATATATATTTGACTGAACGTGCTCTCTAGTGTCAATACAAAACAAACAAGCGAGAATTGTATAAAGCGTGCCTACTTCAAAAGAACAATCAAAATAAAAGTTATACTGTTGCAAAAAAGCAAACAAAACACGAAAATTACATTGTTGCGTGTGATTAAACTTTATTGAAGTGAAAAAATTAAAAAGCATAGCGAAGATGACTACTGAAACTTACAAAGTTTTGAAAAACGATAAAGTTGGACGTTATGCAGTTGCAACGAAATCACTAGAGCAAGGTGAATTAATTTTAACAGAATTACCGTTTGCTGTTGGACCGAAACCAGGTAAGTTTGCAAGCTTTCTCGTATTATTAAAAAAAAAAAACAACGTTATTAGTGCATTAAATCCGTCAGAAAATAGGGATTTGCTGTGCAAATGTCAGGTAGTTTGATTTTTGGATCTGTTGTTAGTGTTGGGCCTGTACCGTAAAATCCAAGTTTTCAACCTTGGCGTGCTACCGCGCACCACTTGGTATCGACAAAACATAAAAAAATTGACCGTTTCTAAGCTTTTTCAAAATATCTCCTAAACGGTTGGTTTTACAGAAAAAAATATTCTTCTCAAATTTAATCTAGAATAAAGCTGCAGTTTGACATTTGCTCTAAACATCTTAGTTTAGGAGATATTCAGCAAAAACCGACGAAAAATAATTTTGAGAACATCGTGATTTTTTGAAAGCCTGTATCTCAGTCATTATTTAAGCTACAGAGCTGGCTTTGGGCTTAATAGCCCAGTAAATGAAAGGAAAAAAATCACCCAATGTCGTAAATAATTCCCATAGAGCTGGATTTTTCACAAATGGTAGAATACCTTTATACATGTATTTTTACAAAAGTCCCCGGTTTTCCCTCTTGTGCTTCCCCCACGTTACGCGTTAGTGACGTTACCTACGAGTACTTTCTATACTGAATAAAAAAAATGTCCGTCTAGGAACATATAGACAATGTCATAAACAATTATTTATGTCCAATCTCAATAACTTGAGAAATTTTCAAGCTATAAGCATAAAATGTTCATGTTTTTACTTTTTACATAAACACTTGACAAGTTGACGCGAAGCGTTCTGTAGTGTGACCACTTCCAGATTTTTCTAATTTTTCTACTCATTTAGATAACCCATGAATATGTCTACAGCTCCTATATGTAAATTTAATATTTCAAAGTATAGTCCAGTCACAAGAGATTAAAACGGGGGGTCCACCTTTTGTTTTGTGCAGCAAATGATTTTATTTTTTTGTGTCCTCAAGCATATTTAGGAGATGTCAAATCCAAGTTTGCGACCTCTAAAACAGGGCGGGGGAGTTTTGGTGGGCTAAAAACCACTATTTTTTTGCACTTTTTTCGGTTTTTTGCTTATAACATAAAAACGGCTGGTCCTATCAAAAAAGTTGTCCTATTCAAAATTAAAGGGCACAAAATTTACTTCAAAATGCACTAGTCAAATATGTTTTATTCCGATTTTTACCGACTCTACAGAATTTAGAAAAACAAAAAAAATAATAAAATCTTTTTTTGTTTGAAGGCGCTAATCTCAGGAACTACCAGTCAGTAAAAGAAGCAAAGTAGTAATCAATGAGACCCTATACGAGTTTTTTAAAAATTCAATCCCAAAGGGTGAAAACGGGAGTGTAGGATTTATTGTAATAACAAAAAATCCTACACCCACGTTTTACCCCCTTTGGGATTGAATTTAAAAAAAAATAGAATAGCCTATAACCTTCCTTAATAAACGGGCTATCTAACAAAAAAAAATTTTTTCAAATCGGACTGGTAGTTTCTGAGATTAGCGCGTTCAAACAAAAAAATAAAACTCTTTTTTTGTTTGAACGCGCTAATTTCAGGAACTATAAGTCCGATTAAAAAAAAAAATTCTGTTAGATACCCCGCTTATTGAGGAAGGTTATAGGATATAAGAGTTTTTTTAAAATCTAATCCCAAAGGGGTAAAACGTGGGTGTAAGATTTTTTGTAATAACAAAAAATCTTACACCCTCGTTTTAGTTGAAAGTGAGAGTTTTAAAAGAGTTCCACCCCGTACGAAGAACGACTATTTAATGACTATACTAAATTGGATTATTTACAGACACTCCCCCTGTTTGTTTGGGTTGTTACGCGCCAGTTGATGGCACGTACTTATGCAGCAAGTGTTCGTGGCCTATGTGCGGACCCGAATGTGAAACCGTCGCGGCGCATTCCGATGCCGAATGCAAGATATTTGCCGCCGCTGGCATCAAAATTCAATTAATCGAAGATTTCACCGCTTCTTGTCCACAATACGAATGCATTACTCCACTCAGGTAAGCATTTACGAAAAAATCAGATGCCACTACCGGACATCTGATTTTTTCTTAAATATAGCCTAACAATCAAGGCAGCCTGTCTGTCTAAAATCTAAAATAATAAGGTTGTAAAATTAACCTATAAGACAGGCTTTTCGTTATAGTTTTTCGTAAACTTTAAGTAAGTTTAAGGTCCAGTAGTTTGGGAAATAAGCTAATATGCTATTTAAAATTATGAAAACATATTTTTGTATTCCTCATAACAAACCTTTTCAAAAGATACCCCAGCCCACACGATATATAAAATTAAAAAAAAAAAAAATTCGAGTACCTAATTAATCTCTTCTCTCTTTAAATTATTCTTATGTGAATATTTTAAAATGTCAACTAGTGCAAAATATTATGTGGGTTTATAAAATGTATTACTATGCCAAATTTCATGAATATCGACTGTGACAGACAGACACGTGAGTGATCCTATAAGAATTCAATTTTTTTTTCCTCTTGAGGTACGGAACCCTAAAAATAGATACATATCATACTTTTATTAATGCTGGGACCAGTTCAAAAACTCCGACTGAGATATCTAAGTATAGGTAATACACGACTTTTTCTAAATATGCGGTGTGCTCAAAACATTTCGAAAACCGTTATTTAGGATTTCTGTTTAAAGGTCCGATCCATAAGTTCTGAATACTGAGTCTTAGCCTAAAATATATTATGTTGCATTCGACGTTACACGTTTTTTATGTTGTAAATTACTACAGGGTCTTGGTGGCAAGAGATACAAATCCAAAACGTTGGGAAAATGAAGTGTCATTAATGGAATCTCATAACAAAGTACGAAAAGAAAAGCCAATCTGGAACTTAAACCAAGTAAACGTTGTTAATTTCTTGCGTGAACGATGCAAATTGTCCGATAAATACAATGAGGAGCTCATACACACAGTCTGCGGTATTCTTGAGGTGAATGCTTTCGAAGCAAGAACCATTGGTGGATACAATATCAGAGCACTTTATCCACAATTGGCAATTCTTTCGCACAACTGTGTTCCTAATACTACCCACTCTATAGTTCCAGGACATACAAACGATGGAGAAGATTTCAGGTTAGTAAATCAAAAGGACAACAACGTCTATAGTGACTATTTTTATAATACATAATTTTAACTAACGATTTCAGGGTAAAAGTTCATGCTCTTGTTAAAATAGAGTCAGGTGCAGAGCTATTTTCTTCTTACACATACGTCCTAGCGCCAACATTGGTCCGTCGGGAACATCTCCTTGAAAGCAAGTATTTCGAATGTGCCTGCAAGCGATGCGCTGACCCAACTGAGCTGGGAACACATTTAAGTTCACTTAAATGCAACAGATGTGATCCTGGACTTGTTATGTCAACAAATCCGTTGGGTAAGTTACTTATACCTACATCATATTACCAGGATTTGAAGAAATCTTTGTGTAGTATCTTGTCTCAGAACTGTTAGTTTAAGACAATTACAAACTATATTGATCTAATAGCTTTGCTTCAAAGACATTTTGAAGTATAATTTTTTTTTCAGATTCGGAAGCGATTTGGAAATGTTCACATTGCGATTTTACAACAAAAGGAGCCGCCGTGAGGAAAGTGTTTTCTGTGATTCAATCAGAAATTGACGAGGCTGAATATTACGGAGCCAGCGCCGAAGGCATAGAGAAAAGAGAACAGTTGGTTAGGAAATATAAATCTATTTTACATCCTAAACATGCTTACCACTCCATGCTTCGTCAGTCTCTTTCACAGCTATATGGCAGAGCTGAAGGTTATGTGCTTGATGATTTACCAGATTTATTGTTGGAGCGAAAGATTGAATTCTGTGAGAAACTCTTAGAAGTTCTTAATGTCATTGAACCTGGTAATTCTAGACTGAGAGGTTCGTATAATTATTGATTCAATTTTTCTCACAATGGGGTTGTCTCACGTATCAAAATTTGATAATTTTGAACAGTACATGTTATTCTTCATACATAAACAAATATGTAAATCAACTTTTTCGTTCTTATATTCTTCCCCTTAATTGAAAACAAGAATTAAAGAAATATATTATGTTTTAAACGCTGAGCACATACCGGCACACACCGATATATCCACCTGACACCTCTTTATCTATATAGAATGAGATGTATATAAATTACCATCATCGGTGTTTGCTTTCAATTTGACAGAACAGCGTGCGTGACGCAGACTACAGTAGATCTAGTCAGCCAGTCACGGCTGGCCGATTGTTACGTCATTTTTGTAGTGATATATTGTTTAAAATTACATTGAGAAATAGATACACGTTTTTGGGAATTTTTTTATTGTAGAAAAAGCTCCCGAAAAGTTATCAAAAAAATTATTTTATAATCTATTTGTAATATGTAGATTCCAACCCTCAAAAAAAAAGTGTGGGACGGCCCCATTGGTGCAATTATCTAATAAATTCTTGAAAAGGGAATAAACAAATATTAGACAGTAGTAAGGTATCTCAGCCCGTGATTTCTGCTCCTATAATATGTAATTATGATAGCAACTTGAACTGGCAGCAAAAGCATTTCAACATATTTTTACCATTTGGAGTCTAGTAAATACTATTATACTTCTGTTGATTTTCTTCAAGAGGTAGCAATTTTTAACAATCTATCGGTTAATGTTGTGGAACAACTTTCTCTCAGTCTCAATGTTATAAAAATGTTTTGATTCAGTGGTGATAAATACTAAATATATTAACTTAAACTAATAGGTACCTACTATTTAATATATTTTTTAGGGATGACGCTATATGAACTTCACGCACCTGTTATTTATTTATCTAGAAATAGATTCCATTCAGACGAACTCGATGAAACAGGTTTTAGAAATGAACTGAATAGAGCTGCATCATTTTTAGAAGAATCGGCTAAGATATTATCAATAGAAGCTCCTAATTCTCCTGAAGGCATTATCGGACAGATAGCATTACAGGCACACCAACAACTGAAAGATAATATGGAAATGATGATTGCAATGGCCTGACTCTGTGTGCAATTATGAAATAACTCGTAACGCAGAAATGAGAAGAGGGAAAAAAGGATTTTTTTCGAAATACCTTAAAATATTCAGAATTATTTTCCTGAAATTTTCTATATCCTAAAACTTTTCATCTTATGTTCTAACCTACTAATACATTTATTCTCTTGTATACCGTAATCTTATATTATGATTTATGATACTTACCAAATTACGGCATAATTTTTTGATAATACTAATTTCAGTATTTTAATTAAGCATCTACAATATAAATTTGTTTTTAATATCTAATCTATAATATCTGTATAGTGTATATTATATATATAAAATGTTTAAAGATATCTCTATATTTTGTAAATAAATTTATAAACTATAATATACCTATTGTGCATTATTTTTTTTCGAATGATTTTCACGTTTTTAGTATAATTTATTTATTATAGTAGCTAGTTTTGGGCTATTTATTTTAATGAAGCTTTCAAACATTATTATTTAAATCGAAACTGGAGTTGGACTCGAATGTTTATAGTAAAACAGCGCTTTTTCAAAAAACATATTTTCATTTCATAAATAAAATGAATTTTACGTAGAAAATCTAGCTCAGCTGAGTTAACAGAGACTGTAGCTAAGCAATATTAATTTATTACAAATAATAATAATTGCTGTTGTTTAAAAAATTTATAAAATATATTTTTATCTTGAATTTGTGCCGTTCCGAAAAATGGAGCAAGCAAGTAACATTTCACAAATAACATCGAAAGGTGCCGTGAAACGTAAAAAGTTAAATAAAACGGAAATACGTCATTACATATATTTGGATGGCGTTAACGTAACACCAAAACAGTTTACTAGTTCTGTATCTTTACAGCAAAACAAATCAGGTGCAGCGCAAACTATTTCGGCAGGTTTTCATTCTTTCCTGAGCTGCAGTAATTTCCCACAAGGTTCGAATAAACAAAGTAATCTCCAAGCTCAAATTCAGAGTCAAACACGTCTTACATATGATAGAACTTCGATGTCAACAACGACAATTCAACAATCAACAATGGAAAACACTCTCATTGACATAAAAGTGCCAGTAGACCCAAATAATCCAATCATGGCATTGTCTGTTAATCCAGTTTTTGGTGATGATGAAGATACTGTTTCACATCATAAAGGTTCAATTGATATTACAGATGAAATGTATCCAAAAACTATTAACGTTTGCCTTAAAGAAACACATACAATTGATTTCTTTGAACTGCCGAGTATTAGCGAAGATACGAATTCAAAAGAAGGCGCTGAAGTGACTAAAGACAATTCTTATTATGAGTATATGACTGTAGGAAAAGGACGCAACAGAAAAATGGTAGCTGCTGAAGCACAAACCATCAATCTAATTCCACAAACAAAATATACTTCCAGGGAACTTCCACACCGTAGAAGCAATTTAGCTTACGTATCCAACTGGGATTATTACGATACTATTAAAGAAACTTGTTCAGAAGAATTATGCGCAAATATTTCTGTTGTTCTAGACGAAGGTACTAAACCATTGGATGAAGTAGAGAAAATATTTGCTATGTCTGAATTCAAAGACGCCGTTACGATTATGGAACGCGTATTGACAAGCAATGAAATAACTGATAAACACAAAACATTCAAAGGTTTGTTGTTCTGAGATGACTGTTGTATAGAAGTTTGGGGGGGGGGGTGAGCTTAGATGGTTACAGGTTAAAAATATTGTGCTATCATTAAAAATTGCATTTTTCTTTTAGGCTTAATATCACAGGATCCGTTCAGAGACAATGTAGAATATAATTACAAATTGAATTTACTATGGACTCTAAAATGTGAGGATGTTAATGGACGTACAGTTACAATGTTTAACATCAGCCCTAGAAATCCTGATCTACTCGTTGTCAGCTACGGAAAATTTTACTTCTCAGAAAAAAGTGACGGTGTGGTCTGTGTTTGGAATATCAAGAACATTTTATATCCTGAACGTATATATAAATTTCAGACCCCCGTTAGTTGTGCAAAATTCTCTTCTCAGAATCCAAACTTAATAGCCGTCACATTTCATGATGGCAATCTTCAAATTTTAGACGTTTATTCCCGTGAGACAAAAGTAATATTATCTAATCAAAGTATACTGAAAAATAGCACACTACCCATTTGGATCTGTTATTGGGTTTCTACGAAGTCAATTGTGTCTGATGATTTTGAGGTTTTAATTACTTGTGGACAAGATGGATGTGTTAACAGGTACCGATAAATTAATTAGTACATTTTGAATAAATAAATAAATAAATTTCTTTATTTATATCGTACATCTGTACATAATAGCGTCAATTATATAGGGTGGCATCCCAAATCATTATTTTCTATAACAAAAGTAGAATCGCAGTGACATTTGATGAACTTAGCATTTATATAGCATTATAGTGGAGTGCAATTAGACTAAAAGAAGCAAAGACCTTGCATCCCAGTTATAGTGGATGGATTTTCATGATTTTTAGTGTATTTGCCATATTATGGCACATACACTATTGGCGTCGGTCGGATGGCGGGACCTAGGGGTCGGATCAAAATTTCTCGACGTTTCATAGCCTCCTGAACAATTTGGCACCATTTTTGGAAATATATATATATATATATGTGTGTGTGTGTGTGTGTGTGTGTGTGTGTGTGTGTGTGTGTGTGTGTGTGTGTGTGTGTGTGTGTGTGTGATGTGTGTGTGTGTGTGTGTGTGTGTGTAATTGATTTGAACGAAATTTGGTAGACACGTTGGAATCCATCACCGCATGGAACCTATTTAAAATGGGCTCAATCGGACCATTTTAAGGGTAGTTTTTAGGGGGTGAAGAAAGTTTTTGGACCCAAAAATACCGAAAAAAATCTCAGAATTGTTTCAAAATTGGAATTTAACCCTTTAGTAGGGATTAAAAGGTGTTGCTAAAATTTTAACAAAATCGACACGACAGGACCGGACTTACAAATTTTATGAAAACCCTAGTTTACGCATAGTGATTTATTTGCTGACGGGTGTATTTAATTTGGTACAGAGGTTGCATTGATAATAATATTGAAATTAGGAAAAAAATATTATTTTAAGGAATGTATTAAGGGGTTAAATTTTTCATTTTGTCCAAAAACAAACTTAAGTTCACATAATAAAGCCACAAGGTCTGTATTAGCAAATACACTATATTGTCGGCAGGGTTTTGGCACTGCGACCCGAGTTTTTTTGCATTGGGTTTCTAATAGTGAGAATAAAATAGTTTACCCTTTAAAAATTGCCCCTTTTCAAAAATGATTTTTTTTTAATACCTAGATAAAATATTTAAAAATGTATGTTGAAATGTAATAATTTCTATAATTCAAGTGCTTTAGGGATTTTAAGGTCGCAGATTATTAATGTGTGGTCAAAAAATCAAAATTCGGTCGAAATAATTGAAGCGTATTCTGTTAAACTGTTAAAATCACTTAACACTTTTTGAAAATTTGCATAAAAACTCTTCACGTGAAATGCTCTAGTATGAAGAGTATTAAAAAAATATTAAGTTCCCACATCGAGGTATAGACCTATTGATGGGCTATCTAAATGCGTTAAAAAATTAGAAAAATCCATAGAGGCCACCCTACAGAAGCAATTTTATCAAAGTAAACGTTTTGACTAAAAATTGAAACACTTGACGCGAAGTAGGGTGTTTAATAAATATTAATTTCCTATGTAGGGATTATAGACCTATCCATGGACTGTGTCGAAAAAATTTGGTAAATTTATTCGTAGCCACCCTAAGGAAGTAATTTTTCAAGGTATTACTTTTCGACTAAAAATGGAAACCCTTGACGCGGATTGATCTAGTAAGTAGCATGTTTTATAAATATTAATTTCCCATGTAGAGATTATAGACCTATCCATGGGCTATCTAAATGTGTTAAAAAGTTTGTAAAATCTGGAAGTGGTTACCTACCCTAAAAAAGCAATTTCTTAGAAATGTTACTTTTTTAACTTAAACATACGAGCTCGAAAAAATTGCTTCAGTAGGGTGGCCACTTCTAGATTTTCCAAATTTTTTCGACAGTTAGATAGCGCATGTATAGGTCTATGATCTCTACGTAGAAAATTAATATTTATTAAACACCCTACTTACTAGAGCAAGCTCCGCGTCAAGGGTTTTCATTTTTTGTCGAAAAGTACTATATTGAAAAAATTACATCTTTAGGGTGGCTACGAAAAAATTTACCAAATTTTTTCGACACAGTTAGACAGCTCATGGATAGGTCTATAATCTCTACATAGGAAATTAATGTTCATTAAACACCCTACTTACTAGAGCACTCCGCGTCAAGGGTTTCCATTTTTAGTCGAAAAGTATTATCTTGAAAAAATTATATCTTTAGGGTGGCTACGAATAAATTTACCAAATTTTTTCGACACAGTTAGATATCTCATAGATAGGTCTATAATCTCTACATAGGAAATTAATATTCATTAAACACCCTACTTACTAGAGCACTCTGCGTCAAGGGTTTCCATTTTTAGTCGAAAGGTACTATTTTGAAAAAAATACATCCTTAGGGTGGCTACGAATAAATGTACCAAATTTTTTCGACACAGTTGGATAGTCCATGGATATAGGATAGGTCTATAATCTCTACGTAGGAAATTAATATTTATTAAACACCCTACTTACTAGAGAACTTCGCGTCAAGTGTTTCAATTTTTAGTCAAAACGTTTACTTTGATAAAATTGATTCTGTGGGGTGGCCTCTTTGGATTTTTTAAATTTTTTTAACGCACTTAGATAGCCCATCAATAGGTCTATAACCTCGTTGTGGGAACTTAGGTAATATTTTGTTGAATACTCTTCATACTAGAGTATTTCGCGTTAAGAGTTTTTATGCAAACTTTCAAAAAGTTTAACAGAATATGCTTCAATTATTTCGACCGAATTTTGATTTTTTGATCTCAAATTAATAATCAGCGACCTTAAAATTCCTAAAGTACTTGAATTATAGAAATTATTCTATATATTATATTTTTTAAATACTTTATTTATTAAAAAAAAAATTATTTTTGACAAGCGGCAATTTTTAAAGCGTAAACTTTTTTATTCTCACTATTAGAAACCCAATGAAAAAAAAAATATTGAAAATCCATCCACTATAACTGGGATGCAAGGTAAAAAGCTAAAATCAATGCACTAATATTAATCTTTAGCATAAATTCCTTATGTGACAGACTGAAAATCAAAAAGTCTTTCTATCGAAAATTTATTATTTTATTCAATATAAATATAAAGAATTTTAAAATATGTTATTATATTAATTTCAGATACCTTGTTACAAAAAAAACGTTGGAGTGGGCTCCATTGATTCAGTTGGTTAATTTAAGCGGTAGAATTAAAGGTGTTAGCAATCGTGGTGAAGATGAATCTATTAAACTTTCGCCACAAGCACCAGCATTGAACGGTTGCGGAGATCCTCAAATTGAATTTTTCTACTATATTACTACCGAACACGGATGTGTATTTAAATGTTGCAAACATCATATGAATTATGTCGATGCTTTCTTCGCTCATCATGGACCTGTTTATAGCATGCAATTCTCACCATTTTGGCATAAGATTTTTTTGACATGTGGGGCAGATTATACAATTCGCATTTGGGTAAATTCATTTGTTTTATGTCCATCATCAATAATTATATTGTTTAAGTAGCGGAAAATAAGGACTGCGTGGTTGTAAAGTATTTCAATTTATTGCCAACGTTTCGTCAAGTGTTCTTGACTTCTTCAGGGCTCAAATTTCGGTTATTCCAAACTATTAATATTGACAGTTGTGGAATAGCCGAAATTTGAGCCCTGAAGAAGTCAAGAACACTTGACGAAACGTTGGCAATAAATTGAAATATTCTACAATCAAGCAGTTCTTATTGTCTGCTACTTAAACAATATAATTTGGGTAAATGTCAATAGTCCTGTTTGTTATAGATACTTGTACCAGGATTGACAGTCTATAAAATAGATCAGTCACTTGTTAATAATTTATAATTATACTGTCTCACTAACAAACGGACCTAATAGCTCTGTTGCATATATTTATACCAGAACTGTCACCGTGTAAAAAATGGACCAACCAATTGTCATAATGCTATAAAGATTCCAATCCGCTGATCCATCGCTTCTTATAACCGGTCTGTTTAGTATAGTATTTATCCTAGAAATTGCAGCGTAAAAATGGTTCAATTTCTTGACTTTATTTTATTAATAACTAGCGGCCCCGTCCGGGTTCGCCCGGGTGTTAAGAAAGCTCGGGTGCAATACACTACTCACTCGCTTCGCTCGTTCGCTATATATATAAACCTTCCGTGAAAAATTATCTAACTGATGGTGAAAACCGCATCAAAATCCGTTGCGTGGTTTAGGAGGAGTTAGCGGTTAAACAGACAGACAGGCGCCGAAAGCGACTTCATTTTATACTATGTATAATAAAGATAATAATTTTATTTGTCAAATGTAAAATACAGTGTTGACATATCAAAATCACAGAAATATCACCTTAAAAAATCGTTAACAGTATAAAACTCTCCCTCTAGTAACATTGCGAATATTATAGATTTTTTAAATGTATAAGCGTAGTTACTTTCTTCTACTGACTGTGCACATATGTTTGGCGCTTCTCTCCACAATGTTTTCTTTATTTCTTGAATTTTAATAATGAAGATTGGATCTTTTATGTGTATTGATTAAGTCAGTATGCCTTTTCTGAAAGTATAGACACACATATAATGTACTACAGAGAGGGATAGTAAGAATAAAAAAATTAAGTAATTTAAAAAAAACCTCTACAAGACGTAAGCGGAGGAACTTCAGCTAGAATTCTTACTATTCTTTTTTGTAGTATAAATATATTTGAGATGTCAGTAACACCCCAGAAAAGTAACGCATACCTGGGAAAAGACAGAAATAAACCAAAGTAAGCGTTTTATACTACTCCAAATAATTTTTTTTATTTGTCGAATAGCATAATATTGTTGACTACGTTTTATCGCTGGCTGTGTTTTATGCTGCGACCAGCTGAGTTGTTCATCAAGATGCACACCTAAAAATTTAGCAGGATGGGTATTTTTATTTTACAGTTTTGATAATTAAAACTGTCAGGTCGAACTGATTTATTTTTTGATGATCTAAAAAGACTACTTTCAGTTTTATTTGTATTTAAAATGACGTCTATTAAGAAGTAGATCAAAATATAACAGCAGATCGTGTAATTCCAGGCAGCAGAGATGTACGAGCCATTGCTGACTCTGATGGTGCCATTGCAATGTGTCCAGTTTGCCAGATGGTCTCCGTCGCATGCAACAATAATTGCAAGCATTGCTGGGACGGAGTTGTCTCTCTGGGACTTCGGGCGTCGAACTTATGAACCCGTATGCAAACTAACTTCTCCTACCGGCAGTCGTTACACTCATGTGAATTTCACATCAAACGGTCAGACGCTTATCGCAAGTGACATTGATGGTGCGGTTTTCTACTACAATTTGACAGACATGCCGTTCCCAGCATTCAATCAACGAAAATGGCTGGAGTCAGTGCTCGCAAAAACGATTCAATGCAAACAAAATTTGTTCCGTAAATTTAAGAAACATTGTTTATATTTAAATTAAATAATCACTTTTCTGTGGCTCGTTTTGAGAAATAAATAATATTATTACAGTTTACAAACTATTCCAGCACAATTTATTTTAATTTTAAAAGAAGAGTTTATAGTCTAGGCGAAATAGGAAATTTAGAAGAAAAATGGATATACAAAGGGGATTTCGCAGGAAATTGTCGAAGGTGGTCCCCTTACTAACATACTAAAAATCCCACCCTTCACTCACTTTGATTAATTTTTATGGGAGTGGTGAAACTATACCCCCAAAAGTGTATTTTTGCAAAAATCTCGAGAACTATCTACTTTAGGACAAAAAAGGTCCTTATTAATCTCAAAGCTGATAAAATTTCGAACAGAATGACGTTTTTAAAAAGAAAATACTGAGCGCGAGCACAAATCACTTCTCGGCGTCGCCTTGAAAACCCATGGTTAAAATTGGTTAAAATGTAATGTCTTTTTCAACCGCTGAATTTATTATGTTTTTTATCGAATTTTAAATTGAAAACACAATATATAGTCCGGGAATTTGCGCTGCAAATGAAAAAATGATAGTAAACCGGCTGATTTTGATATCGATAGTTGATCTCGTACAACTAATTAGTAAACCGACCGTCAGCTGCTCAAGTAGCGGTGGGTTTGGGTGTGAGAGGCTGCGAAAGTGGTAAAAAAATTTTTTAAGTAATAGTACGCCGGGTGAAACTTGTTTTTATAAATAGTTGACATCATTGTGAGTTGAAAAATAATCGTCAGCTGCATCGTGGAAGGGATTTTGTGCGTCAGCTGGTCGCATGAACTTGTAAAAAAACACGTAAAATATTTAGTCCAGTCACGAGAGCTTAAAAAGGTAGGTCCACCTTGCGTTTTGTGCAGCAAATGATTATATTGTTTTGTGTCCTCAAGCATGTTTAGGAGATGTCAAATCCAAGTTTGCGACCTCTAAAACATGGCGGGGGAGTTTTGGTGGGCTAAAAACCACGATTTTTTTGCACTTTTTTCGGTTTCTTGCTTATAACATGGAAATGGCTGGTCCTATCGAAAAAATGGTCCTATTCAAAATTAAAGAGCACAAAATTTACTTCAAAATGCACTAGTCAAATATGTTTTTGTTCCGATTTTTACCAACTCTACAGAACTTAGAAAAACAAAAAAAAAACTCTTTTTTTGATTTGAAGGCGCTAGTCTTAAGAATTACCAGTCTGTAAAAGAAGCAAAGTAGTAATAAATGAGACCCAATACGAGTTTTTTAAAAATTCAATCCCATAGAGTGAAAACGGGAGTGTAGGATTTATTGTAATCACAAAAAATCCTACACCCACGGTTTACCCCCTTTGGGATTGAATTAAAAAAAATAATCGAATAGCCTATAACCTTCCTTAATAAATGGGCTATCTAATAAAAAAAATTTTATTCAAATCGGACTGGTAGTTCCTGAGATTAGCGCGTTCAAACAAAAAAAAATAAACTCTTTTTTGTTTGAACGCCCTAATCTCAGGAACTACAAGTCCGATTTAAAAATTTTTTTTTTGTTAGATAGCCCGTTTATTGAGGAAGGTTATAGGATATACGAGTTTTTCAATAGTTAAAAACTTGAAAAAATGCTTTTTTTCATTTTAGTAAATTTTGGTGATTTTTTTAAGTTCTGTAGAGCCGGTAAAAATGGTAACATAAACATATTTGACTAGTGCATTTTGAAGCAAACTTTATGCCCTTTAACTAAAAAAATTGTGGTTTTTAGCCCACCAAAACTCCCCCGCCCCGTTTTAGAGGTCGCAAACTTGGATTTGACATCTCCTAAACATGCTTGAGGACACAAAAAAATAAAATCATTTGCTGCACAAAACGCATGACTGGACTAATTGCGCATTTTACTTTTTTACACTGACAGCAATTACGTTACCTAGGATTATGATAGCGATATAATCATAATCCTAGGTAACGCACAATCCCCCTTCCACGATGCTGCTAACGATAATTTTTCAACTCACAATGATGTCAACTATTTATAAAAACAAGTTTCAGCCGGCGTACTATTACTTAAAAAATCATTTTTTCGGTTGAAATTCAGAATTTCAACCGAAAAGATGAAGGCCTCAATCTCAGTAAACCCTGGACACCAGCACTCCGGCATACAAAACCAATGACCAATCGTACAAGGACGTGATACGACCGAGTAGAGAACTCACCCCCACCACTACACACTGCGCAGTTGACCAATCACAGAGAGACGGAGTACGACCGAACAGAGAACACACTGGTACTAGGCATAAAAGAAGGGAGAACACCAGTCACTGACACACTGACCTGTGAGCCGCCAGGGTCGACCGCTGGCACATCGCCTTTGAGAATGTCTACCGCAGTTGTAGACGAAACGTCAAGTAGAAATACCACCGGACCACGGCCTACAAGCCCGGAAACCATGAAGACTTGGAATATCTTATTAGTTAACAAGTAATCGTACATTTCGCTACAATTAAAATCATAGTTTTCTAGGCATTGAAGAATACTTTCCACTGTATATATAAATCAAAATAGGCCAAACCGGGACATTTGGATGTCCCGAAAAGTTTATTCGGGACACCTTGACTTAAGACTCAAAATCGGGACAATCCGGATTAATCGGGACGCCTGGCAACCCTAAGCTGCCTGCACTTCACGCATACCAAACAATCATAATATGACTGTCTGAGCGCACTGTGTCTCCGCAGCATTGTCTCGAACATCCAAATTATACTTAGAGCATGGTTCTAAATATAAATACTATAGACACAGTCAACTTTTTGTAGTTCGATATTGTGTGACGACAAAAGTTATTATAAGCTATTGTACAGGAAAAGCCATTCTATTTATTTTCAGTGCAAACGTTGTAACATTACTGAAGAACGTGTAATAAAGAATAAAAATATAAATTTACAATTTATGTAAACAGATTATTTTTTTTTGAAGTTATGGAAGTTAATGAATAGGAAGCAAACAGTTTGAAGAAATGGAAAATAATGATACAAAACAGTGCCAGATATGTAAAAAACCAGGTGGATTGTTTTGTTCCAATTGTGGTGGTGTTTCTTATTGTGGAAAAGAGCATCAGAAAAAAGACTGGTCTGAACACAAACTAGTGTGTAAACCGTTTAAAATATGTTTCAATGAGATTTTTGGCAGGTACCTAATAATATTTCAATCAGTCTAAAGCTTAGTGCCATTACTATCGCAATTACTTTCATATTATAGACTTATTATCCGTTTTTGTCAAAGACGATGGGGTTAAGAATTTAAAAAGAATTCGAATTTTGCTTGGATTTTTCAAAATATTTTAAAAATACTTATTTAATTCTGGCTGTATGAGTATGGATATTATTATTATTATTATGCATTATTCTCAGGAATGGCTAGAGGTATCAAGTTGAAATTAATATCAAATACTATAAGGTTTGTAACCCCATAATGTTGTAAAAAAGTCAAGCTTAACTAAATGCAACAAAAAGTTAAAAAATCGCGTACTTTTTTGATACACAGCCTATATATAGGGTACTTCTTGTCGATCTATAATCTTGAAATTTAGCACTAAGGAAGGTCTCACAGCATAAGTAAAGGAAAAACCGAAATATATTCATCTATCATAGACAATTTTTTATCAGATTTAAATGAATCTACATACCCATACGATAGCTATTTTTTTGCTGTTTGCAGTTTTTGCGGTCGGTAATTCAAAGAAAAATAATATGGTTGATGACATGGAACCCTGGACTAGTTTTTTTACTAAGCAGGATGGTTTATTACATGTTTTTAGATACATAGTGGCATCCCGAAACATAAAACCCGGAGAAGTAATTATAAAAGACAAGCCTGTTGTTTTGGGACCCAGTGTTGAGTCGGCACCAATATGTTTGGGTTGTTATCGAGTTCTTCCGGAAGAATCACTTTACTCGTGTTCGAGATGCAAAAAGGCTCCAATGTGCGGCATTGGTTGTGAATCACAGGGAGGACATAATTTAGAGGAATGTAGGGCATTTGCAAAATCATCAAACTTGACTAGACACAACTTGACAGAAAATCAGCAAATTATACTTCCTTTGAGATGTTTGTTGGCCAAACACAATAATGAAATATGGACTAGAATATTGCAATTGGAAAGTCACGTGGATAAAAGGATTAATACTCCGATTTGGAAAAGTCATCAAAGAAATGTTGTTGAAGTAAGTTCTTGTTTACATTTTAATATTTTCTTGCCGGAACACTCTCACACCTAATTTGCTAAAAATGCATCATAAACCTCTCGATTAATAAATAGTTTTCAAACGAAGTTTTGCACTGCACAAAAACAGTCCGATTTATGAACAATTTTTTTAATGTCAATAATAAATTGTGATTTTGATATGTCGAAATTAAAACTTGACATGTTTTCCAGGTTTTAAAAAACAGTGGTATATTAAACACAAGCGATATATCGGAAGATCTGATTCAACAGATCAACGGAATACTGGATGTAAACACATTCGAAGTGCGAATTCCTGGTCTGGGCCAATTCACTAATCATATAGCCGCAGAAAGCGATTGCATCAGAGGGTTATATCTGGATGCGTCGCTGATGGCGCATGACTGTATAGGCAACACGCATATAGCTGTCGACGATACTTTCAACATGATAATACACGCAAGTGTTCCAATTAATAAAGGAAATCCGATTTACTTTAATTATACAAATCCCCTTCAGGTATGTCAACAGGAGTCATCCTTAGAATAGAATAGAGTATAGAGATTTATTTGCAAAATCAACTAGAATACAAAGCGTCAATAAAATAGCAAATTATACATATCTATTTTACTTGGTCATACAGACAAGTTTTAATTAAAATACTGTTTCAGTTTCTTTTTAAACATTGAACAATTATGTCTTTTCTTACATTAACTGCAGGCTAGAAATGAAGGCTTATGTAACCTGTTCTGACTCTATAGTCTTTCCCACCAACAGATATAGCTATCACGTGAACACGTGAGTTGAGTTTCAAATGACTACTCAGATGCTGTCAGATGTTGATCAGGCAGTTTTATTGCTATATTGGTTCATGGGATAAAATACCTATAGCAGTAGTGATTTTTGTTTACCAACCAATTAATGTTTGTATTTAAGGGTACAGCTGAAAGACAGGAACATCTTCAAATTGGCAAGTATTTTGAGTGTTCTTGTCAACGTTGTGCTGATCCAACTGAAATGGAAACCTTTATGAGTTCCATTAAATGTCCGCGTTGTCGTAAAGGATTTATATGTCCACCAGTTGGTCAAGCGAATCATCGCTTTCGACCTACAACTATATGGAAATGTATTCAATGTCAACACGCTTATAGAGGGTGTCTTGTAAATACCACTACACAGTTAGTTAAGGACATTCTAGACAACGCAGGTTGGTTTCATAAGTAGACTCCTTTTTATATCGAAAGACTAATGCAATTTATGGCTTCTGGTACGAGCTAGAAATGAAAAACTCGAACATCTTTTTATTCAAAGTATAACATTAATGTATTTTTCAAATTAATCTTAATATATAATTTATTTTAGATAAAACAGATACTAAAGTAATGGAACGCATACTTAAGCAGTTACTAAGAACGTTACCAGTTGGACATTCATTGATCATAGACCTTAAGCAATGTTTAATTGGAGCATACCGAAATATACTTAGAACAGATCCAAACCCTGGCCGTAAAATATTAACAAGGAAGTTGGAATTATGCAGAGAGTTGCTTCCGTTACTCGAAAAAATTGAACCAGGAATATCAAGACTAAGAGGTAATTACAACGCAACTGATGAATAAGTTCATGCAGCAAAAGTAGGTAGTGAGACAACAGTCATATTGTATTTATGAAAAATGTTTATTTGGTCGTAAATTTGACAAACAGTCTAAATCCTTATCCTTACTAATATTATAAATGTGAAAGTAACTCTTTCTGTCTGCTACTTTTTTACGCCTAAACCGCTGAACAGATTTCGATGAAATTTGGCAAGGAGATAGCTTGCATCCTGAGGAAGGACATAATTATGCTACTCTTTGTCTAAAAAAAAATCGACTTCGCCCGAGTGAAAAAAGTAATCTTTGGAACTACTGAATCGATTCTCTTTCACTAATAGAAAGCTACACTATCCCTGAGTGATATGGGCAATATTTTATTTTGATTCTCGCGGGTGGAGGGGGGGTGGTTAATAAATCATAAATTCTTATCTCTGGAGACTAGAATTATACTTAACCTATTCTAAAAATTATTTCACTAATAGAAAGCTACACTATCCCTGAGTTTTATTTTGATGTTCGCGCGGGGGGGGGGTAATAAATCATAAATTCTTATCTCTGGAACTACTAAACTTATTCTAAAAGTTCTTTCACTAATAGAAAGCTACGTAGTGGAGAGATTCTCGCGACGGGGAGGGGGAGAAATTTTTGCTGGGGGGGGCTAATAAATCATAAATTATTATCTCTGGAACTACTAAACCGATTCTAAAAATTCTTTCACTAATAGAAAGCTACGCAGGGGGAGAGATTCTCGCGGGGGATAACAAATTAACAATATTAGTACTAAATATCTACACGTGAGCGGAGCAATGGGTGACCGCTATTAAATCATAATTTCACACTACCCAGGCGTAGCCAGGACGGGCCGCTAGTATTCAATAAAAACTAATCTTTCTATCCAAATCAGTTCAAGTATTCATAAAAAAGTAATATTTGTACTTATTAAAAACAGGAAGGCAAAACTTTCTTTTTTCGCCGTGCCGAAGACAGTTTCGGCACAGTCGAGGTTTCGGACGTTTTATGGCTGAAACACATATTTTTGGCTGTAACTGTATGAAACCGAAGATCGAACACTAATTTAAGCTTGTTTATAAATATTGTTTTGGCAGGTATAACGTTGTACGAGATGCATATTCCAATCGTAGTGCTATCAAATCGTGATTACGAAAATCATTCAATCAGTGCGCATGATTTGCTTGCTCGATTAGAGGAAGCGAATGACGCTGCTAGAACGGCTATTAAGTTCCTCTTGTATGAACCGCCCGCCTCACCGGAAGGACGACTTGCTAAGCGTGCGCTTGAAGAACTGCGCATGCTCGCTAACAGCATTGAAAACGTTAGACAAATCGTCGAAGTTGAAAAGACGAGAAAAAAGAAATCGAGACGTCGGAAATAACAGTCTATACAATATAATCGGTTATCTAAAAATTAATTAAAACCGAGTTTAGTTACATTTTTGTTTTCCTTGTTAATTTAAATAATAACCTATGTATTTTAAAGGTTGATTGTTGGTAATTAGTTGTTGATATCAATTTAAGAACATTTTTTACTTCATAAAACATTGTCGTTAGAACGCAGTTAATTTTTTATTGTTATATTTAAAAATCTTTATAACTGTATTGTTTATAAATTAATTATATCAAACATTATAATATTACACTGATTTTTGATACAAGCGACTAGGCCCTGCAGTCAGGGTCCATTCTGATTGGTGTCGTTTGACACACGTACACACACCCAAACGAACTTAACAACTACTAGTGAATTCTGTATACTAGTATGGATAGTTGATAGCGATTAAAAATAGGTTTTTTTATGTGGAGAATGTTCAAACACATTTTCTTCAAGACAGGCATTAATGTTCACAAAATTAGAATGAAAACTTCAGATAAGGCTTTGTAATCTAATTCTTTTTATAGGTAAAAGTCGATCAATTTTCTGACATTTCAAAATAAAACTTAATTAAAATTTATTTTTCTATTCCAATTTCTCAAGAACACTGTTTTTGTATAAATTTTGGACATCCTATAATATCTCAAATAATAATATTAAATTAGGTTTTATTTTGAAATGTGAAAAAATTGATGGACTTTTATAGAAAGAATTAGATTACAATGCCTTATCTGAAGTTTTCATTCTAATTTTGTGAACATTAATGCCTGTCTTGAAGAATATGTGTTTTCTCCACATACAAAACCCATTTTTTAATCGCTATCAACTATCAATATTAGTATACAGAGTTCACTAGTTTGTTGTTACGTTCGATTAGGTGTGTGTGCGTGTGTCAAACGACATCAAGATGGGGTATTCGACCAATCAGAATGGACCCTGACTGCAGGGCCTAGTCGCTTGTATTTTTGATTATATTATAGATTACATCAAATAATGCGTGTTAATCTATAGTCAACTAAATACCTACCATTAATTATTATACCCAGTCACAGTCGCCGAGAATTCTGCTTGGAAAAAATGCGGAATTATTTTTTTAGCTAAAATTAGTTAGTCCGGGAGTTTGCGTTGCATTTTAGGTAGTGTTTTTATGCCGATTGATTATCTTTTTTGATAAATCTGGTATGACTAAGTAAACCAAGCGTCAGCTGGCGCACCCGCGGTGGGTGTGGGTGTAAGAGGCTGCGAAAGTGGTAAAAACAATTTTTTTTAAAGTAATAGTACTTGTTTTTATAAATAGTTGACATCATTGTGAATTGAAAAATAATCGTCAGCTGCATCGTGGAAGGGGGACTGTGCGTCAGCTGGGCGCATGAACTTGTAAAAAAATACGTAAAATATTGCGCATTTTACTGATAATTACGTTACCTAGGATAATAATTGCGATATAATTATAATCCTAGGTAACGAAATTGTTCAGGCTGCTGTCAGTGCAAAAAAGTGAAATGCGCAATATTTTACGTGTTTTTTTACAAGTTCATGCGACCAGCTGAAGCACAATCTCCCTTCCACGAAGCAGCTGACGATTATTTTTCAACTCACAATGATGTCAACTTTTTATAAAAACAAGTTTCAGCCGGCGATTATTACTTAAAAAACATTTTTTTACCACTTTCGCAGCCCTTCACACCTAAACCCACCGCTACTTGAGCAGCTGACGGTCAGTTTACTGATTAGTTGTACGAGATCAACTATCGATATCAAAATCAGCTGGCTTACTATGACTTTTTCATTTGCAACACAAACTCCCGGACTAAGTGGTTTCCGAAGTAAAAGAAAGGTGCATATGTAAATATTCAGAGAGCTACAAGCAGTAACCTATTATAAATAACTCGAAAACAGGCAGTTTTAGGATATAGGTCCATTCGGAAGGTGATTAAATTTCAAACAAAATAGCGAACAGAAATATGTATTTATATAAAACCAATATTTCTATTTTTTACATTTCAAAGTTAAAACTTATAAAGGGAGATGCTTTCATTTAAATCAAAATAATTATTGTAAGGTATATAAATTTTATATAGTGTACATAGGTACACATATTTATAAAAGTTACTAAATCATGTACACAACAATATACCTATAGATTTTTTAAAATTTTATGGTTACGTAAATGTGTTTTTGCAACACCTGCATCAAAGTTCAATTTAAGAGTCCTTGTGTACCGTTTCTTACAGTACGGGAGCCAGTGATGATTTTCATACGTCATAGTGCTGATGCCCACCGTTTCGGGGGGAACAGATAGAGGATACCGAGCACATAATAGGTGCGTTTGGTATCAAGGTGTAGTGTAGTGTAGTGTAGATAATTTTTCACTGAAAAGTGTAAAAAGTTCACCAAAAGTGTAAACTAAATGTACACTTGTAACAAACGGGCTAGTGTACATTCTGAGTAGATTGTACATGCGCATTACAAAATAAATTAATGACAGATTGGCTGAGTTCATTATTTCTAGTTTTTACAGTTTTTTTGGTCGTAAAAATGTTAAACTCACTGCCATATTTATCTTGTACCATTACATTTTGAAGTTTAATTCATTTTTAAGAGACAAAAAATGTAAAAAATTGAGTACGAAAAAAGTATCAAATCTGTCAAAGCGATTGTCAATTCAGACATATATCACGTGACCTACACTATACTACGTGCACCTGCTCAAAAGTCAGGACTAATAGTTGTTACACTTTTAGTCCCACACTGAAATAACAAACAGATCAGTTATTTTACACTTTTGTATAACAAACGTAATAGGTGCGTTTGGTATCAAGGTGTAGTGTAAAAAGTGTAAGCACTTTTGACACTACACCTTGATACCAAACGCATCTATTGATAATGTAACTTTGGTCAGTTGGCTCTAAGTGTTTGCGTTCCGCCACTACGATTTTTCAAAGTTGCAAAAATTACGCATTGTCAAAGTCATATTGCTGATAAAAAATTTGAATTGCATATGAAAGTTTAACATATTCTGCAGATCACAAAAATAACCATTTTTATCGATTTTCAGGAAAAATATAAGTCGTATTAAAAAATTATAAGAGACAAAATCTATTGATATTAAAATTTTCTATTACCATGTGTGCTCAATTTTAGAATTTAGTGAATGATAAAAAAATATTGCACAGTATCAAAAGTTTCCTGATTGGTCTATTTCCAGTGTGCCGTTTTTCTCCAAATTTCGTAGGATAATAGATTTTCATTAGTAACGACTGAGTTCCAAAATAGAAGGTCGTAACCAAAACGGTTCTCCGAAAATTACGATGACAATGTGTAATTTATGCAACTTTGACACCCTGACAGAAGGCGATAGCAACCGCTTTGGCATGGCAGACGGTCGTTTTTGTGATTTGCAGAGGTTGAACTTTCATATGCATTTAAATTTTTTATCAGCAATATGACGTTGAGAACGCGTAATTTTTGCAACTTTGAAAAATCGTAGGGGTAGAATGCAACCACTTAGAGCCAACTGACCAGAGTTACATTATGAGCTCGGTATCCTCTATCTGTCCCCCCCCCCAAACGGTGTATTAGCGCTATGACGCATGAAAATCATCACTGGCTCTCACCTATTAGGTGATTCTTTATGGAAACTTAAATAAAAATTAATAAACAAACACTTGAAAAATTCTACACATTTATTAATCTCAACGATCGTTTCGGGTTCCTAGCCCATCATCAGGAGTTTACATTAAAACTAAAATCTAAAAAGTCTACAAACATTATATATAGTGACCCAGGGAAGACTGGGGTGTCAATTATTACCTGAACTTTAGTTTAGTCTATGGATTTGTTCAGGTAATAATTGACACCCCAGTCTTCCCTGGGACACTATATATAATGTTTGTAGACTTTTTAGATTTTAGTTTTAATGTAAACTCCTGATGATGGGCTAGGAACCCGAAACGATCGTTGAGATTAATAAATGTGTAGAATTTTTCAAGTGTTTGTTTATTAATTTTTATTCAATCATGTTCTACCAAGTGCCTAGCGATAATTCTATAGAATTTATAGGAAACTTAAATTTTACGCACTCCGTGTTATAAAGTAATACTGTTTTGTTTTATTTTAAAACTCACGTGTGTAAAGTAGTACTTTATAGAATATTGTGCTATAATGTCACTAATCAAATATTTATTTAAAGTGTATTTTATTTGCTTAAAATTGAACTTTTGAAGCAGTTATTGCAAAAAATATTATATGTAACGTACGACTAAAGTGACAAATCTGACAGCCGAACTCGTGTGATTACCGCGGTCGCCTTCGGCTCGCGCGGTAAACTCACAGTCACACTTATTCTTGTATAAATGCAACATAACCTTGGCTCGTATCGCACCATTGCGGCTGTCATATAATTCGTCACTTAAGCCACTTGTTGCATAAATATCTATTACCGTTTAGCTATATTATAACCACGTTTTTATTAACTCGCTTTTTTGTCTGGTTGTTTGTTTGTCTGTTCGGTACAAATTTTGCAATCAATTTTACACTAAGTTCTGATGAGTTAAAGACTTGAAACTCTAAACATAGCTCAGAACTGGATGACAATGCAATATTAAATTAAGTATAAAATTGTCCGGTCCGGCTTTGCCCGAGTGAGAAAAGTGATCTCAGAAACTACTCATCCGATTGCGATGAAACTTTGGTGAGTTGTTGTGCGCACGCCCATGAAGGTTTCTGAATTATAATAATGGGCCGGTCCGGCTTCGCCCGAGGGAAAAAAGAAAATCGATTGCAAAATTTCACATAGGTACACATGACTAAATAGCAGAAAATAATTATTTAAATTAAAAAAAAATTTAATATAGGTACCACATTTTTAAAACGGACTAAAAAGTATAAAAAAATTTAATATTTAATTTAGGTTCATAATTATTGTGACTGTAATAAATTATCACAGAGTTTACGACCCACGCTTTTATAATTATGAACCTAAATTAAATATTAAATTATTTTATACTTTTTAGTTCATACTAAAAACGTGGTAGGTATATTAAAATATTTTTTTTTATTTAAATAATTATTTCTATTATTATTATGAATGGGTACCTATAATCAATTACTGTGCGAAACATAATCAATATTTAGTAGTGAAATATAACTGTACAAGGATATCTATATGATTGTACAAATGAGATAAAAATCTAATAAGATAAGTAATGAAAATTATCAGTAATTATCACCAATTAATAATTTAATATTAACTAGTTTACACAGACGTGCATAATATAACGAATACCTGCTTTCAATGCCGTATTTCTTGAGATTTTGAGCTTTCATTCATGATGATGAAAGTTACTATGATTTTTTCCGTAAAGTTACATGAGTTTGAAAATTGATGATTTTTGACTTCGTGATTGGCGATCCCCTAATTCTTTCGACTTATTTATATTATAAATAATTATTCTGTAATTAATGTCACTTTATAACATGTCTGTGCAATTATAACTTCTATAGTGTGTAGTGTAAACTACACGGTCCATTTATAATATAACGAATACCTGCTTTCAATGCCGTATTTCTTGAGATTTTGAGCTTTCATTCATGATGATGAAAGTTACTATGATTTTTTCCGTAAAGTTACATGAGTTTGAAAATTGATGATTTTTGACTTCGTGATTGGCGATCCCCTAATTCTTTCGACTTATTTATATTATAAATAATTATTCTGTAATTAATGTCACTTTATAACATGTCTGTGCAATTATAACTTCTATAGTGTGTAGTGTAAACTACACGGTCCATTTTTTTTTATTTACGCCGGTGCGATTGCTAACATCAGTATAGTCAGATGTATCACTCAGGGTGATGTTTTTGTATTTCGGCTTGCGTAAGGCGGTAAATCGTTAAATCCGGCACTGCCTGAAGCCATCTTAAGAGATCGTGGAATATTATACAAATGTCTGCAAAATAATATTATTAATTAAAGTTTATTTTAACAAGCATTTAGAATAATTTAATCTATTATAGGTACTGAAAATTTTATGCGGACAGTAATTAAAAAAAAAACCTATTTTAGAAGTTTTGTTTTGACAATATATCAGGCACAAATGGTAATTTACGATGACGTCCAATTAGCTGCACTTAATTAATTAAAAAAGGATTGCTATCTTTAACAATCGTCATCGTCAATTACCCAGATTCAACAGTGGACAGTTACCTTTGAATTTGTATGTACTATGTACTACTTCTTTCTTCCTTGTGACATTGTCTCGATCTCTCGATATTTGATCTACTATCAAAAGCTAATAACAATTCGATAACATCAGTATACTCTTTCTGAATGGCCATATTCAATGGCGTGATACCAAACATATTCCTGCAATGTATATCTTGAATTGCTTTCGATTCTAGTAAGCATTTAACTACATCAGTATGACCGTGTAACGCAGCATTATGTAACGGAGTATTTCCTCTTGCATCAATGACATTTACCTCAGCACCAATAATGATCAACATTTGAACAATATCACAGTGTCCTTCCAAAGCAGCCAAATGAAGTGGCGTAGCTGCATTTTCATTTTTACTATTAATGTTTTTAAGTTTTTGATTTTGAATCAAAATCATCACTATATTCTCGTGCCCGCGTGATGCTGCAATGTGCAAGGGAATGTTTCCTTTTAAATCAACAATATTTATACTGGCACCGTGTTCTAACAACTCATGGCAAACTTCAATGTGCCCATTTAAAACAGCTAAATGTAATGGTGTTGCACCTGAATTATTTTTAGAGTTGATATTAAAATCTGCGATGTAACGCAATAAACTAGTCAATATGTTTATATGACCTTGTAATGATACAATATGAAATGGAGTATTGCCTTCATTATCAGATATATCTATTGAAGCACGAAAACATAACAATAGACGAAATATGGTAGCATTTCCGTGAAGACAAGCTAAATGTAATGGAGTAGACTCGTTCTCATTTTTGCAATTGACGTTGTTGGATCTTTGCAATAAACAAATAACTACCCTCTCATTTTTTCGAAACATTGCATTGTGCAGTGGAGTATTGCCATTGAAATCTATAGCATTTATATCAGCATTTTTGGATAATAAATTACGGACGACCCAATCGTATTTTCTTGAAATTAGATTACTGGATGTATTATCAGAGTATTTAACATCTTCGCTGTAATTAATTTTCAAAACGTAATCAACAAGTTCACTACGTTTTTGTAATGTTGCGTAATGAAGTGGAGTAGAATCAGTTATATCAGTAGCATTGACATCTGCTTCATAATCTATTAACACTTGGACCACCTCGATGTAACCTTCTCCGGCAGCTAAATGTAGTGATGTTGATTGGTTTTCATTTTTGATATTGACATCTTGCTGTAAACGTAGCAAATATCGTACAATTTCATCATACCCTTTCATTGCAGCGTAGTGCAGTGGTGTATTACATCTATTATCTGTTGCATTTATATCAGCTCCTCTTCTGGCCAGTGTGCGGACTATATTGATGAAACCTTTTTGAGCTGCTAAATGAAGTGGCGTCAAACTGGCGTTGTTTTTATTATTAATATATTCATTTTTATTGTTCTCCAACAGATAATTTACGATTTTGTTGTAACCTCCCGACACTGCGTAATTCAGGGCCGTATTACCTTCATCATCCTTGGCTGTCACATCAGCTCTACAAGAGAGTAATGAGCGGACTACACATAAACGTCCCTCTAAAGCAGCCAGATGAAGCTGAGTAACCCCTCTCTCGTATTTTGAGTTAACACTGGAAAATGTTAGATTACGCAATAAGCTTTTTATAACCTGTTTGTGGCTGCGCACAGTTGCATAGTACAAGGGACTATTACCCTTGGCATCGGCTATGTTTACATTAGCACCGTGTTCTTTCAATGTTGTGACCACGTCAAGATGACCTTCTTCTGCAGCTATATGTAACGGCGTAGCTTGAGTATTATTTTTACGATTAATTTCTTCTGGACTCATATGGGTCAATAAGTATTGCAGAGTTTTGTGACAACCTCCTTTGGCTGCCTTATGTAATACAGAAGATCCGTTGAAATCTGTAACGTTGATATCAGCGCCGTAGTTAATTAATGTTCGAACTATATCAACGTGGCCCTTTAGGGCAGCTAAATGTAGAAGAGTCGATCCATCCTCATCGTTTCTGAAATTTATGTCATTGAGTGATGGATTATCCAGCAAACGAAGTGCAACGTCGTTGTGACCATTTTCGACAGCGTAATGTAGTGCAGTGTAACCAGAACTATCAGTTGCATTTACGCTGGCACAGTTGTCTATTAACAAGCAAACCATACTAGCGTGACCTCTCTTGGAAGCTAAATGTATCGCCGTTAACTCATTTTCGTCGACTATATGTATATCTACATTGTTTTTGAGCAGAACACTCACAATATTTATATGGCCTTTTTCAGCAGCCAAATGCAACGCTGTCTTTCCATTTTTGTTTTTACTGCTAACACAGTCAATTTCTTTGACATCCAATAAACGTGTAACAACATTGCAATGACCTTGCATTGCAGCATAGTGTAACGGAGTATTATGTTCAATATCAACAACATTAACTTCAGCGTTATTTGTAATCAGAGTATGTACAACGTCAAAGTGTCCTTCTATTGAGGCTAAATGAAGTGGAGATTTTTTATATATGTTTCTACAGTTAATATCGTCAACTATATTCATACTCAATAAATATTTTACAACTCTGGCATGGCCCTTACTGGCAGCTTTGTGCAACAGAGTATCATTTTTGATATCAGCAATATTTACAAAAGCCCCAGCGTTGATAAACGTTTCAATTATGGCAACATTTCCGTTTTCCACAGCTAGATGCATTGGAGTTTGTCCAAAATCATTTCTACAGTTAATACTTTTTTGATTTGATTTACTTAATAGTTTTTTGACAATTCCATCGTAACCTTGAAGTGCTGCGTAATGCAACGGACAATATCCATGCTTGTCAGGAATAAATATATCGGCGCCACTGTTCATCAAAATCCAAATGATTTCAACATGGTTTCGTTTAAATGCTAGATGCAGTGGAGTATTTCCGTAACGATCTTTACGGTTTATTTTTTCACGTGTTGTATTTTCCAACAAATGTTGCAAAACTAGCGTGTGACCCTCAAGAGCAGCAAAATGCAATGGGCTGTAATCATGTTTACCCGTGATATTGATGTCAGCGCCATTTAGTAGCAACAATAGTACTATAGTTCCATAACCTTTTTTGGCAGCCAAATGAAGAGAAGTCTGTTTATCGTTATTTTGACAATCGACATTCGTACCCTTTCCTAATAAAGCTTTGACGGCATTCAAGTGACCTTTTGAAACTGCGTTGTGCAAAGGAGTATTACCTTTTTTATTAATAGCATTTATATCTGCATCTTTATCTATAAGTAAATTCACAGTTTGAATACAATCATTGGAACTCACAGCAGTGTGCAAAGGCGTATCCCCATTATAGTTTCTCGTATTAACATCAGTTCTTTCACGTAAAAGAAAATTGATTGTATAATATTGATTACTTTGAGCTGCGATATGAAGTAAACTTTTACCGTAAATAATTAAATCTTCTTTAAAAAACCTTCTTGAAAAATTTATCCTTTTTTTCCCGGTTTTGAGTAATGCATATATATTACATGGTGCATTTTGATGCTTGGTCGTGAAGAATTCAATAATATTTGTTAAATTATTTGTTACGGAATAAAAAAGGAATTCTTTAGTGTAGCTAGAAAGGTAACTTAACACATTCGGTATCATACAATCAGTAACATGTTTATTTATTAATTCGTTCAAAACATGTAACGACCATGTACTATCGGCGTATTGTATTGGTATCCACTGTTTTATTTCATCTTTTATATTGATATTTGCACCATTCTTCAGAAGAAGTTTACAGATAATTTTATTGTTGTTATTGATGCACTGTTTTTCGTAAGAATCGTCGTTGTAACACAGCGTCAAATTGTACTTTTCATGTTTTGGATAACGATCACATACATTCTGAGTGACGATGCTAAATAGATCATCGTCGTAAACAATCCCCCAAGAAGCGGTCACATGCAAAGCGGTGCGGCCACCTTTATCCTTTATATTGACATCTTCAAGATTTCGTTTTACTTCTGAAATATCGTTTCTTACAACAGCACTCAATAAAGGACTTTCCTCACACATTATTAAATCAAAAAAATATCTTACAGTATTGAAATTTCTTGAATTAAAAATTGATTCTGTTAAAATTGTTTCATTCCTCCAGTTTTCAGCCAAAAATAATCCTGCAAAATATTCCGCATAAGTTTTGTGAATAAAAAAAGGAATATGAACAGAATCGCATTTTCCAATTTTTTTCCGAAATAATGCAATTATACCAACTTTTGGAGCACTTTCATAAAATTTTTCATAATCTTTTAACGGATCGTTAAGTCTGTTCAAGATATTTTCATAGCTATTAAAAATTACAACTATTCCACATTTCTTGTAAAAATCAATGTGGGCTTTTTTTATTTCTTCTTTGTGAATTTCGTCGGCTGCTTTTGTGAACATCATTTTATTTTTACAATAAATATTAATTTTCTCGTCGACAAATTTTCTGTACATTTCAAGTAAATTCAATTTTGTTGGTAATATGTTTTCTAAACTAACAGATCCCTTAACATATTCTTCGAAATGACTTGAAAAAATATCTGCCAACATCATACACTGCAGGGGAATACTCGTAAATGAGCGTTCATCGTCATTTATTGAACTTTCTACAATTTGCAGTAACTTTTCAGCGAATTGACGAGCTCTATCAGAATCCGTTGACAAATTTAAACTGTTGAGGGAATAATTTCTAAAAAATAAGCTTTGTTCTTCTTTACTAAAAGGCTCAAGTTTATATGATACAATATTTAATTTTTCTTCTAGAGTTTTGGCAGTTACTGGCCTAGTTGTAACTATTAAACTATAATTATTAGAAACGCATTCTTCGATTAATTGTAAAACATTTTCTCTAGATGAATTACTTATCTCATCAAAGCCATCAATTATTAATAACAAATTTTTTGTTTCACAATTGATGTTAAATATTTCAGTAGTAACAGAAGATTTGCCTTTTTTGAAATTGTGGAAAATATCTTTTAATCTACAATTCTTTTTTAATAAGTCATTATGGTTTATTAGCAATGAAGGGATAAAATTTTTATTTTGTAGATAATTACAATAAGTTGTTTTTCCACTTCCAGCGTCGCCAGTCAAAATTATCGTTCTCCCTTTAATATTTGTTTCGTTTAAAACAAAGAAGTCGTCGTATAAATATTTTTTTAGGCCGGGTGTCACAGCTGTAGTTAGTCTCAACACAGTTTTATTTTTACTATTATCTTCTGCATGAAAGAGAACAAATTTGTACTCGCAATACTTTTCTTGTAACTGCAAGAAAATTTCTAGCGTTCCTTTAGAATCTTCTGGTAACAAAATAATTTTAAAGTTGTCTAAACATGACATATTCACTGTTTCTTGATAATGAATAACATATTTGTTTTCAGTCTCAATACATTTACGATAATTTCCTGACAAGCATATGATGCTACCATTATCGCAACATTCTTCGCTAATTGCGATTAAATTAATGTTGCTTACTTTCATTTTTCTGTCAATATAATATTCTGGAACGTTTGGGTAAGAAATTCCTACTTTAAACTTCGAAAATAAAATGTCAATCAAGTCGTGAGTTTTCAAAACACCTTTAAGCACTCTTTTTTTGTTAACAACATCACTTAAAGAAACATCTTTCCCATAATAAATTATTTTTTTCTCCATTATAAAACTGTCGCTTTGGATATCCGCTAAACTAATAAATTTTGGCAGATCTTTAGTCGACTTATCATTAAAAAAATTTGTTAGTTTTTTATCACCGTTACAGATTAGAATTAATTTACGTTCATTTGTATTTTTTAACACTTCAAACATTTTTCGTAAAAACGTTTGGCCTGTGTCATCGATACGGTCTTCGGTTTCGAAAAAAATTGTTTCACACTTAATTGTTTTCCATGCTTGGTCAAAATATTCAATATTTGCCACATTATTAAAGTATAAATGTAAAAATTGTTTATAATTTTTATTATAACTATTGCTATTTTCCTCAACGATACTTTGTTTTATTATATTTATGTAATCTGAACTATATTTGTTTAAAACAATTAATCGCTTTCCACGTTCAAGTTTTTTCCAATTTTCAATAATGTCAGCATCAATGTTCGGCTTGTTTACTTCAATATGCAATGAATCAACATAACACCAAACAATATTATTGATTATATCCGTTTTTGTAAATTTATGTTTCTTTTTGCTTGACGTACATTCAATAAAATATAAATATTTTGATATTGTTTCTTTTAGTTTACTTTGATGGCATTGGTTCTTCAAAAAAGTTTGTATGGAATCTTCTAGTAAACTATCCAAACTTGTTGCATTATTTTGGTTATTAAAAAACAGAAATTTCTCTGAAAAATCTTTACGGTACTTATCGCACGTTTCCTCTACAATATTCTCATCTACCTGCCAGTTAAAATTATGTATTTTTCCATCTGATCTTGTCGATAACAGGTCTTTATAAAATGAACTACCTTCAGATTCTTGCAGACCTTTACACTTTTCGGAGTTAATTTTGGCATTTGTATACAGTACGAACATTTTATTCTTATTTTCCATTGTTTGACTACTTTCTTTAGGTTTAGTAACTTCTACAAACGCGTTAAAATATTTTAACAAGCTGAAGTCTCCTGTTGCACTATTATAAAGTGCTTGATTTTGAATTAAGTAACTATCATTCAATTTATGTTTCAATTGTATATAAATCCAAAATGGTTGTTCTTCGGACACAAACTTATATTTAATAATAATATCGTCGAAAATTTTAATATTTGGCTCATTCATTTTAATTTCAAAATCTTCAATATTTTTATCTAAACATAGCCTCAATGCGATCAGACCACATATTTTTACTTCATAAATGAATCCTTTATTGCCTGCACCTTTCCCTGGATTCATTTTTTTCTTGTTGTTGGTACTAAAAATTAAATTTGTTATATTAATAGGAATAATAGAAGCTACATAGAGAAAATAATAAACAATTCAGTTGTGATAATCGAAATATTGAATTTATCGCGGTAATCATTAATCAGTTACACAAAATATATAATCATTGTTAGTGATGAGTGATGATGCCATTTTCGTGATATCAAGTAAATGTGTACTCAAAAATCTTTTACAGTGTATCCGGTTATTTAAGAAAACTTTAAAAAAATATTTAGAAATAATTTATAAGCTAAATAAATATGATACATTTTTAGAGTGTTGGGTCTCTAAGTCACTATATGAATATTATGAAGTATTAGAAATACCTTGTATTTTTTGATGTCCGTCTTGTGACTTCCTGTGTTTTAGGACGACGCGTTACTCAATGTGTAATTAAAAAAAAAAATTTAACCACACCTGAAGATAGCAACTTGTTGCTGAAACGCGTCGTGTTAAAACACAGGAAGTCACAAGACGGACATCAAAAAATACAAGGTATTTCTAATACTTCATAATATAAATAAATATAATTTGTATTCAAGCATAGTTGAATTATTAGACATAAGACAAATATGTGTAGTTAGAAAATTACTCAATTTTGAAAAAGATATTGTGTTTTGTAAAGTTTTCGATGATAATAGCACACTCAATTTATTGTAGATATTTTTGAAAGCTGATATCTACTGCAGTACAAGGAAACTTTAGCAAAAATTATTATTGTTTGTAACCAAATTAAATTTTGTAGGAAGTACATCATTTAAATGAAACTAATAATTAATTTACATAATGTTCACAGTCAAAGCTGAAAATTTTGCAAATTTTTCTGATTGAGGGCTTAAAATTCTTAGAGATGAGAAATGCAGGAATCAAATAACTTAATACTGAATCAGGGCTGGCGCGTCAAAATATGCCGCCTAAGGCGAATACAACTTTTAACGCCCCCCCCCCAAATTAAAAAATTTAATAAACCGATGATATATTTTATTTAGGTACTTAACAAATAAAAAACAAATGTAATTCTAATAACAATATTTACAAAAAATAATATAGGTATAGACACTTTGAAAAAAATATAATTATTTTTAAAAAGTAGAATACCGCACGAAAAATTCGCTGCTACAAAAATATGCCGCCCTAAAAATATGGCACCGTAAGGCGATCGTCTGTCCGACCAGGCGCACGTGCCGGCCCTGTACTGAATTAAGTCATACATATTTTGATATACCTAAACATTGGTTTAATGATAATAGGTGTTAAATTTCTCACGACACGCTGACAATACCCATACTACTGCCGAAACAAGGGTAAATTTGAGTACCTATAAGGAAAGCTGGTATTATAGGCACTCCTGATCTCTAGCTGCTGCATTGTCACTAATGCTGGGTTACAGGAATCATTGTCAGAAAATCTCATTTGACTATGTCCTTAGATTGTGAGCACACATTTTTCTACATAAGAAAAGCATTGTAAAATTTCGAATACATCTATTTAACATAGTTTTTTGTCCAATTTTAAACGCATTTTGATCAAAATTTTACTTGAATAGCGATCTTTTTCTATGTAGATCAATCATTTGTTTTTCAGTGAGTACAATCTAATGTTCTATCGAATGTTTTACATAACAAAGACTTTGACAATGACATTAGACTGTTCCTTCATATTATGTATAAAAACTGTAATTTATGATTATTTTAGACGCACACTGTATAAACATTCGTTGTTTTTTTAACTTCCCATTGGAAATTATTGTAATGGGTTCGATTTTTTTCCTCCTTTAATTAGATGACCTTTCATCTGTCAAAGTTTGTCGGTGAGCTAATAAATCACTCCGTATATTATTTGAAAAAAAGTTCGTAAAACCGACTGGAGACACTTTTTCCCACCATCAAAATCGGAACTTCCACCACATGTTAATTTTTCCATTTCTTTTAACTTTTTATGCTGGGTGGTTTATTAGCTCACTAACAAAACTTTGACAGATGAAAATTGATCTAATTAAAAAAAAATAAAAACAACGAATTTTTCTAATGGAACATAATATATGTTCATATAAATTTTTACAAACTTTCATTTAACTTCACATGTTTGTATGTTTCGGTCAAATCTTGCAAGTCAATTCTGAACGACTTTCACATTTTCGATCGATTTGAAACTTTGTATTTCCGATGAAAATACATGAATCAATAGTTTTTAGAAATAAATAATCAATTAATTTTAATAATTTAATGTTTTGATGGTAAAATTTTGAAAGACTAAAAAGAACAAAATAAGATATTAGTAAAAAGAAACTTTTTAAAGACAAGCTTTTATTGAAATGTACTAAAAACGAAAAAATAATTTTTAAATATTTAGGTCCATAGTTATAAAAGTGTGGGTCGTGACTAATAAACTACCATATTATAGTTTATAAGTCACGATTTTTTAATTATGGACCTATAAAATTATTAAAAATTATTTTTTCCTTTTTAATACCTACCATATTTAAAAAAAACTGGTTTTTAAAAAGTTTTTTTTAAGTAAAATTTTATTTTTCATAAAATTAGATGATATTTCATCTATAAAAGTTTGTCGGTGAGCTAATAAATCATTTTCTATCTCGAACCGAGGACAAATTTTAAAACTTGAGCAATCGGATAACGCATTTTGAAGATCAAGAGTTGTTTTAACCGGCGGGCAGCGGGTCTAGGACAATTAAAAAATAATATTAAGTTAAAAGAATAGGTACATCCATGGAATTTTTCATCGTATTTTTAGTATGCAGAATTAAAGTATATTTACGTAAATTTAAACAAAACTTTAAATTTCAGAAACATTGAACGATTCGCTGAAGCGCAATAACTTAATAAAAATATTTAAATCATGTCATCACAAACAGCGTGTGACGTCACAAAACGGGATTAGTTTTCGTTTACATATAGTATTTTTCAAGAAAAATGTTTTCAAAATTGATAGCTAAAAATATAAACTTGATTCAGGGCCAGCGCACATATACTATCTACATATTTTTTTCGCGCGATTTTGCGATTATATTTATTTATACATTGTAAATTATAGACGCGTCGACAACTTTGCGATTATAAGTCACTTGAAGATCCTCAGATGTAGCTACCATTAGGGTAAGGGCCGCGCACTCTTTGCAAAAATGCATAAATGATGTAGTAGCCCAGTAATCGTCAAGTCACGATTTAGCATCCTACATCGCGCGTTTTCAAAACCTACAAAAAGTTAGCATGTGCGATGTAGGATACGATAACGCACTCAGCGAGAAACTAGAGTATTTGGGTTCGAATTAATGTTTAGAAGTCGAATGTTTCGAAAATTTCAAAATTTATCAAACAACCTAATATTAAAGAAAATAAAGGCACTGTAGTAGGTAACTATAAGAAAACAACAATTTAGTCACTTCTTAACGAAGACAATTTTATTATTGGATGTACATTTTGAGAGCTATGCTCCCATCTTCAGTAAAAACTAAATAGTCTGGTTTTTGTTGTGCTTAAGAATAAATTAAAAAGAAGTGACTTAAGTGACTAAATTGTGGTTTTTGGCAAAAATATTGTTTTAAAAATATAAATCTACATGCTACTTACAGATTATTAATTTTTGAATCATCAAAGCACAATTTCATAAATGTCACTTGTGTTATTGTTTAAATTTCTGTGAGATATGTTTTGTATATGCGAATAAAATTAAAGATTCAAAATTAAATAAGCAGTTTAATCTGCTTAGAGATAAATTACGCACGTAGATACATCCTTATAGATGCGATGTGATATCCAGAATTGATTATCTATTGTCATTATTGTATTGTTACTCAGAAAAAAATATCGAATTATAGTTCTTTCCATAATTATAGATTTTTAACAAATGAATAACGGCTGATTTTTGATATTGTGATAAAGGTTTTAAAAAGTGTGTACCGTGTAAGTTTTACTTAATAGTCCAGTCACGAGAGCTTAAAAAGGTAGATCCACCTTGCGTTTTGTGCAGCAAATGATTTTATTTTTTTGTGTCCTCAGCATGTTTAGGAGATGTCAAATCCAAGTTTGCGACCTCTAAAACAGGGCGGGGGAATTTTGGTGGGCTAAAAACCACGATTTTTTTGCACTTTTTTCGGTTTTTTGCTTATAACATAAAAACGGCTGGTCCTATCGAAAAAATGGTCCTATGCAAAATTAAAGGGCAAAAAATTTACTTCAAAATGAACTAGTCAAATATGTTTTTATTCCGATTTTTACTGACTCTACAGAACTTAGAAAACAAGAAAAAAAAACTCTTTTTTTGTTTGAAGGCGCTAATCTCAGAAACTACTAGTCTGTCAAAGAAGCAAAGTAGTAATCATTGAGACCCTATACGAGTTTTTTAAACATTCAATCCCAAAGGGTGAAAACGGGAGTGTAGGATTTATTGTAATAACAAGAAATCCTATACACACATTTTACCCCCTTTGGGATTAAACTTAAAAAAAAATCGAATAGCCTATAACCATCCTTAATAAACGGGCTATCTAACAAAAAAAAAATTTTCCAAATCGGACTGGTAGTTCCTGAGATTCACGCGTTCAAACAAAAAAAAAAATAAACTCTTTTTTTGTTTAACGCGCTAAACTCAGGAATTACAAGTCCGATTAAAAATAAAATTTTTTTGTTAGATATCCCGTTTATTATGAGGAAAGTTATAGGATATACGAGTTTTTTTAAATTTAACCCCAACGGGGGTAAACGTAAGTGTAAGATTTTTTGTAATAACAAAAAATCTTACAACCCCGTTTTACCCCCTTTGGGAATGAATTTGAAAAAACTCGAATAGCAACCTTCCTTAATAAACGGGTTATCTAACAAAAACATTTTTCTTAAATCGGACTTGTAGTTCCTGAGATCAACGCGTTCAAGCAAAAAAAGAGTTTTTTTTTTTGTTTGAACACGCTGATCTCAGGAACTACCAATCCGATTTGAATTTTTTTTTCTTGAATTCTATTCAAAAATAATGTGTAAAATTATATTTATAAATTTTGAAATTTTCATCATAACAAAAAACCTATGGCAAATTGTTAAAATCGTGTAAATTTCAATTTTTGCTTTTAAAAAACTCATAGATGTGCACTTATTAGTTTTTCTGTATCTATTACAGATACAGATAGAGATACACTACAAAAACAATGAAAATGAGACACCTTGTATAAATTTCTAGGGGTGATCACGCAATCAATTTGGGATATCGAACCCATTATAAAGTTTAAAATGGCGATCATTCATATTATCAATTATCTTTATATAAAAATATAAATAAATAAATACACAATAAAATTCGATTTAAACATATGCGTCTGATCACAATCAGATAAAAAATTTAATTAAACATTTGTTTTCCTTTTAAACATATGTTGGCAGTACTAAACAAATTTTTAAGTTTTTTTCAGTTCGTATGAATGGTGAAAACACGCGAATTTCAAATTGACCTTGTTCTTTAATTTCAAAATTGCTATGGAAACAATGTAAATAAACAAGTAAAATTTTTAATTTTTAACTTCCCATTGGAAGTTATTGTAATGGGTCCGAAAATCGAAATCAAAAAGGAAAAAAAATTTTTATGTTTCAAGGTCACTACACTATTTTTACACTACTTTTAGAAAGATGTCTCTCTCTCTGTGTGTGTGTGTGTGTGTACGTATGTACGTACGTACGTACGTACGTACGTATATATGTGTCCATTTCTTTCTAAGACGAAATCTCGAGAATGAAAAATGATATCGACTACGTTAGGGTGCCAATCGACGCGTATTAACGTAAATATGATCTGCAAGAAATTTTTTCAAAATCGGTTTAGCCGTTCTTTTTTCTTAACCAAATAACCTCAAAAAAAGTAGATTTTACACAATATCTCGCGAATAAAAAATTATATCGACTAAGGGTGTCAATCGAGGCGTGTTAACGTCATTTTGATCCGACATAAATTTTATAAAAATCGGTTCAGCCGTTTTTTTTTTTTTTTTTAATTATTGTTAAAAATAATAATTATGTTTTAATGATTAAAATGATTACTTTTCTGTGTAATATCTTATTTAATTATTATTATTAAATATTTATCAAACTGGGAAGTTCGTCGTGTGGACCTCAAGGGTCGCACTTTAGTCCTAATAAACGACCCACCTCACGGCTTGTTTTGAAAAATAATTGTGTCAGAAAATTTATACATAATTATATATTTCTGGAAAATAAGTAATGTCTGGAAAAAGAAATAATTTAACGCGGAAAGAAAAATTGGCGGTAGTCAACTGTTGCGACCAGTTAACAAAAAGTAAATTCACTGAAACCCAAGACACCAGAAAAAATCGCGAAAACATTTTCGGGGTGCACAAATGTAGACAAATAATAATTATTTCTGTATTTTGATTAAGCATTATTTTTTAGATAATTGTAAGGCAAGTACCACCTATATACGAGTATAATATAAAGAATGTAAAAGAGTTGAAACTTTTGTTATTACCAATAAGCAATAATATAATATTTTATTTTAACATTTTTTTTCAAAATATTTTTGTGAAAATCAAATCATTTTACAATTTACGATAAAAATTTATTATTATATTCCAAAACACGACAGCTGTTAAATAATTTTATTTTTAGTAACCTACAGAGCATACAGATTGTTCAAAAATGTGTTATACGTAATACAGTGTGTAGTTCTCATTCAGTGTCGTCATTTCCGGTGCACTACATTTCTGAATAGCGTATAGTTCGTAGAAATCAAGACAATTCGATGTTGTGCCGAAAATGTAGATTATAGTCTGTAGAGTATTAATGTTGACGCAAAAAGCCACAACACCATTGTCGACCCCTATAAAGGTGCCGAATTTAAGGCAGTTATCCAGTTCTAAATCCGAAGCTGGTTTTCTAAGAAAACATGTGCAGTAGACTTTCGTAAGTTCTACAGGTCTGTCGGGGAAGAAAACGCTAACATATAAAAATATGTAGAGATCCTTCGTATGTGGAGGCCCCGAGGCTTCAGCTCTTGTTACCCTCCCCTAAATCTGGCACTGCCTCTAAAGATGCCTTTACACAGAGCCTGGTACGGCGAGCTGGCGCGTCTCAATTCTTCGAATACGATTTACTCACGGTATGTAAATTCGCGAACCCTAAGCTGCTTGCTATGGGTGGAGGGACTCGCAAATCCTTCCTGTCATTTGAAAATACGTTGTGATATTGAGCAGCTTTATCATTGTTAACGAGATTTGGGATTTTCAAAAATATGTATTAAATTTTAAAAATCAATGGAATTTTTCATTTTTACATTTACGAAAATCTAATCTGAGATGTTATAATCAAACCATGTTTACGGATTGATATTTACTAAAATTTAAATCTTTAAAGTGCAAGTTTACAGAAGTTTTAGTTAATCGATATTGTTCAGGGTCGGGTTTACACTTCTCGTACAAAACTTTGAAATTAAATTAATTAATTATTGTCGGCCCGTGAGAACTTACATTATGTAGGCTGTAGAGCGCAGTTGCGCACACAAAGAACGTACTTAGTATATTTTAATAGTTTTCAATCGAATATTATTTTTTTATGTGTAAACATCTAAACTAGCCGCCCCCCAATTTTATACGACAGTAATCTCAGCAAAATTGATGTGACGAAAAAGCGAGGAAAAAAGAATCATTGCGCACTTCAGCTATAATTCCACTGAACTGCACCCACAAACACACATGATGTTTACAGATACTATGATTCGTTATTTCCATAAATGTAATACTCCTATATTGCTAGCGCCCGTAAGTGGAAGTATTAGGCCGCAAGTGAGACAGAAAATGACTGTTTCTATCTTTGTCGAGAAAACCATCTCGTTGTGCGCAAGCGCGTTGCAACTCTCGTGGGAGAATTGGCAAGTATGGTGGGGAAAGCCTCCTCTGCTCGAAGCTTAGCCTAGTAAACATGCGCATAAGACTCGGCGTCTTGCGAGAGAGACAGATATATATATGTCTGCACCGTAGGTTTTCGTCCGACTCCAGACCCCGGCTAGCAATATAGGAGTATTACATACAGATGTCCTCAAAGACACTTAACACACGCCTACCACATATTCCTGAGACAAAAATAAGCCGATTTAAGCAAACTTACCTTCTTACAAAATTTCTTAGCTTGGGCGCTATACGGCCATGAAGTTACAATTTTGAAATTGTTTTTTTGTTATAAATTTAAAACGGCTTGTGTGATTTTGCTAAAATTTGGCACGTTGACATAGTTTTATGGAACAAAAAAAACCCATATCAAAATTATGATTAATATTAATCCATAGACGTAGAACTAGGGTTTTTTAATATTTGAACGTTTCAAATTTCTACGCCAATGGAAGAAAAGGGGTTTAAGTATAAAATTTAGATTTAGTAACTTATTTGCTACAAAAAAGCTACTCTTAATAAGACTCGATTACTCTCATGGTTTTTGAGAAATTTGTATTTTAATAATTCGCAGTAATTTTTACAAAATGAAGTAAAGCTACTAAAACATGAATATGAACATGAAATCGCACAAGCTATTTTAAATTTATAACAAAAAAACGATTTCAAAATTGTAACTCCAGGGCCGTATAGCGCCCAAACTAAGAAATTTTGTAAGAAGGTAAGTTTGCTTAAATCGGTTTATGTTGGTCTCAGGAACATGTGGTAGGCGTGTGTTAAATGTCTTTGAGGACACCTGTATATGGTTATTCCAAACATTTTACATAGTAAATGACAACGACTCTAAAAATTTGTATAGTTTTATTAAAACTGATTCTTAGTAGAGTATTTAAATACACAATTAATAATAATAATGGCGTGAATGACTTAAATAAAATAAATGAAAAATATTTGATTGGTATTAATTGACTTTTATCTGACACGGGAATTCAACAGTCCTTTGAGAATAACCGGATCTTCGTTTCTAGGACATGGGTGGAGCAATCTTTCGCCTCCAAGAACTGTGATTGCATGTTGACTATGATAGTTGATAAGATCGCCTGAAAACAAACAATATGCATAACATTATTATGTAATACTATATACTACATAGTACATACACTTAAGACAATAGCGGGTCGTGAGGTAAAAAGTTAATTTTTTAATATTATTATTCCTTGCGTTATTCGGATAGTTCATTAAAACAATCACCAATAATTAAAGAAAAGCAAAAATTCGTGTCATTTTTACAAAAAAAAGTCGTACATCAACTTAAGAACGGTTTGAGATAATTATCTGCGGAAAACAGGAAATTGGGAGGTACAGTGAGGGTCAAACTAAAAAAAAAAACGGTCATGTGCGAGTCGGACTCGCATGAACAGGATTCCGTACTATTATAGAGTTACGTGACTTTTGTTTAGATTTTCCTGTAAACTATGAGTGAGGCCCTATATTCCCTATTTTTTTTCAAAATTTTAGAAATAAGGGGGGGCATGCTCTATTTTCGTATATTTTCCTTAATATCTTTTAAACTATGCATTTTAAAATTATAAAAAAATATATTTGTATTTTTCATAACGAGCCCTTTAATTTGGTAAGTACGTCACATGATGCACTTGAATTTTTTTTAATTTTTTACTTTGTCCTCCAAAATTAACCCTCAAAATCAAAATTCGTTTATTTACGCTATACGTTCGTGATTGGGTTACCTAACTCTATATAATATGTACCAAATTTCAACTTCTTTCGTTCAGTAGATTCGGAGAAAATAAGCTGTGACAGACGGACGCACAGACAGACACTAGAGTGATCCTAAAAGGGTTCCGTTTTTTCGTTCTGAGGTATGGAACCCTAAAAATTATCAGAATATTGGGCAAAATACTCCCCATTTACTATCAAGCTATAATACAAAAAATAGATTTTAGTATTGCACGACAGAGCATTTCGAACACTGTTATTTTGATAATGTTTGGCATGTTACTGTTAGTGTTGAAAGGATGCCAGTAAAATATTCATTGTAGATAATTTTATCTATAGAAAACTGCAGTAGGAGATCTCTATTAACTTATTAAGCAATTAATCTTACCTAAGGTATCATGTGATATCTGATTGGCACCAAGGAATTGATAATGTCCACTGGAAGCATCCACTAAATAATGTTTACAACGATCATTCGCTCGATAACTGATAGCATAACCCCAAATGCGTTCTGATACCCTTACCAAGAAAGAACCCTCACGCTGATCCATCAGCAACAATTCAGCTTCATGACGATCTATCAAACCTGTTAACAAACAACAAACCATTTTAAAATAATCGTTATTATTTTAAAAATAAAAACCGTGCAAATGACGTAGTGATAGAAGCATCAGAAAAAATTGTGCGTAGAGAAAGAATTTGTTACTTGTAGGTCTGTGCAAAAAAGTTCCGAAGATGGAATGAACAAGGTTCCGTGAAACATATCAGCAGAACGATCTCGTTTCACTTAGCTATTTGCGTTGAAGGAAAAATTAGATCATAAGTGTTCAAATGACATTTTTAGTGTCCGCCTGTCCAGGGGGCAGGGAACGTCTCGTTCCACTGTTTAATGCCTCCTTCACACAATCGACCATGATGGACAATCACAGAATGGGCCATGATTGTCACCATCATTGCGCATTTGTCCACACAATCGTGCCATTTGTTGAATTGTCATCTGTCCGACATGGATATCGAAACAAATATGAACTGAGTGATCGACGAACGTGTGGAAACGCACGCAATCATGGCCGAAAAACCCATACAGAGGCGATCATGCTCCATCATGGGCGATCACGGGCAATTACAGGCGATTATGCCCTCCACACAATCGTGATGGACTGTAATCGCCCATCATGGCCGATTGACTACCCCGTAGAGTCTAAAACGCCGACAATACCCGAAATTGTCATGTACCCGATATAGTACAATAGACATGCTCATTCGGGAAAAAACGAATACATTGACAATTGATAGTAGTGACTTGTGTGTCACATCTCATGATCAAATCGAACTATAATATGCCAGAGTATGGACATGCTAAGTTGCGTTCTAGGGAAAGATAGGAAACTTGACCGAGAGAGGGCATGGTTCCATGTCTATATCCAAGTCTAGTTACTTATTAAGTAGCTTACATATTTTGTTTACATAATATTTAATACAAAAATATCTCTTGCTCGCGAATTTGCAATAGTGAAAGAGGATGTTGGTTTTAACGGAATATCCTATCTTAACTTGAGCGTAGTCATAGCTAAAAAGTATTCTATACTTATTTAAAGTTTGGGTACCAATTTATTGCCTATCAAGTGTCATAAAAATTAACAGATATACTATAGAGGATTCTCTAAACGCTTTCTTCCAAAAACTTCAAAACAAACCCGCAAAAAAATCGAAAAAACCAAATGGCGGTCTCATAGCAAACCAAATGGCGGTCCCATAGTAATGTTATTTCTGTGTTGATAATAAGATAAAGTAAAAAAGTGTTGTTTGACAAATAAATAGTTGAGCATCAATTGTAATTTATTTAAAAACCTTTATCTTATTTCATGTTAATACATTTCGAATAGTAAGTTTTCTTAGCCCCTGGTTTTTATTTGCGCTAGATCTAAGTCACTATTCACTAGTTGGCTAGTAAGGAATCATACTGACCATGAAACCAAGGCGAAGGTTGTTCGTTATGTATGCCAGCTTGCCTGGCCACTTCGCTACCACGGTACCACTCGACGACGGCTTGCTTGCTGGGAGGTCGCGCTCCAGGAAGTGGAACGTCACTATATTGTTGGTCGTCAACATTGCTATGACCGGCTTCCATTACTGTCATTTCTGTTGTTCTTCTATGTTCCTCTCGAGCCCGGCGAGCTATCTCACGAATCTGACGCTCCGCTTCTTTCGCCTTGCGTTCTGAAATTGCATTTTTTTTAATGAAATAATAGTTCTGGATGGTATTCTATCCTAGAACTGCCTGCATAAAAATGGTCAAGTGGCTTGACATCAAACTAATCGATTGATGTTTTTAAGTTGCCGCGAGATTGGTCCATTTTTACAGTGACAGCTCTGGAAGAAGTGCTTACAGAGTTATAAAGTATACTTTCTTCAGAGATTTTCAAATCAATATCAAAGCTACATTATGAATTTTGGATGGATTGAAACGATTAACGATGTATTAATTCAATTATTGCTGATGAAAGTCAACTTTAAACCAATGTTTTTTTTTATGAAAATAGTCAGTTGAATGTAATTTAAAATTGCGTTATTTTTTCAAAATTAAAATATGACTGTATTTCCAGTTTGCTGGAAGATTTTATTGTTCTGAAGCTGTTCATATTTTGTGTTTAGCGAACTCAGTTAAACTTAATTAGAGTCAAATGTTATAAAATATACCCTTCTATTATTTTAATACGCCGGGACACATCCTTATATTAATTTCGGTTTGAAATTAACTATGCGCACAAAAAACTAACCTTGTTCTTTCCATAATTGTTCCTGTATTTTTTCAAACTCTTCAGCTTCTTTTGCAGCTTCCATATGTTTTCGTTTGAGTTTATTAAAAATTTCACTAGTTCTTTCTTCCATTACTCTCTTCTCCCAAAGAGCAACTTTCTGTGCCACTTTACATGGTTTGTTTAATGATATTTCCTGTAAAGCATCTCTTTTATCAACTAAATTGTTCATATTATTGATAGTAATTAAGTTGTTCTTATTTGACTGATAACTATTAAAGGTGAAATTGTGTAACGTATTTTTATTTGGTTTTTTATTAATTCGTTCCCTTAATTCATCCACCGAACAATAAATCTCCATCGTATCTTCCAATGAATCTTTTTCGCTAGGATGATAATCTTCTATTGTCTTTGGAGTCAAATCAATATATTCAGTCAGTTCCGCTTCTACAGTTTTTCTTAATTCTGCTTCCACGGTTTTTCTCAATTCCTCCGCTTCTTTCTCGGCTTGTTTTCTCGCCAGTTTTCGAGTTTCCTCTTCAATAATTGCCTCAATACTTTTATCATCAGGATGTTCTCCCATAACCCATGTCCATGGTTCCCCGTCGATACCCAATAAAAAATCAACACTTTTCTTTGGTTTATTACTTTTTCTTGTCGTTATATTGGTAATGTCATTTTGGTGAACAACTTTTTCATCCCAAACTCGCCATCGGCGAACTTGTTCTTCTCTCATTTTACAAAAAAGAGTTTGTTTTTGACCTTCATCCAATTCGGATAAAATTTCAGGATCTACCCACATCTCTTTCAATATTTGTTGCAGCATTTTGAAATTAATTATTTCAAAGTCTGTAACAAAGAGAACACAAAATTTTAGTTATGCATATTATTTTATTCTTTTATTTTTTCTTTCTATTATCATAGTTTTTAAATTACCACCCAAAAATCTGTTATTAATCTAACAGTTTACAATACTAATAACTTTTAAACATGATGAAAAAACACAACCAAGTGTATCCAGATACCTATTGCATTTGATTATTAATTTATAAACACAATGCATTTCATTGTTTGACAATTTAAACAATGTATATTATGTAGGTATTTTTTAAGTTACATATGTAAAACCAAGACCGGTTTTACAAGAATTCATATTGACATAGACATTATCGGCGTATGAATAAATAAATAGAATCATCAAACTAACCTAAGGATACATCTATAGATACAATTATAAAGCTGAAGAGTATGTGTGTGTTTGTGCAGGGTGTGAACGCGCTAATCTCAGGAACTACCAGTCCGATTTGAAAAAAAAATTTTTTGTTAGATATTACGAAGGTATAATAGGCTATTTGAGTTTTTTTAAATTCAACGCCAAAGGGGGTCAAACGAGGGTGTAGAATTTTTTGACTATCTATGCAAATAGACTATACTAAAATTATAAACTGTAGGCAAGTACGCGAAGCGAGAACAACGACACGCGACTTCGCTTCGCAGGGGGAGAATTAATACCTAATCAATGCGTATCAAAATAGTCAAATCAAAATTTAATAACTGCAAATATTTAGAGTATTCTGTCGTTAATCCGCGGAGTGCAGTGTATAATGGTAAAGAGATAGGTAGAGTGATACAGAACAGACGGCACAATGTACTTTTGACGAAAGCGGTGAACATATAATATAGAATCGGCAGATTAAAGAAGTTTGTCTTCTTCAACTAGTTAAAAAACGGCGGATTACAATTTTCGTCGCTTATTCGAGCGGCAGATTAAAGAAAGATTAAATACTTTCCAATTCAAGACAAAAAATCTATTCACTTTATTTTTTAATCGTGATAATATCACAAAGATCGTGTTTCACATTAAAAAATTAATCGTGACATAAAACAAAACGTATGACGTAATATTTCGCAATGATGTAAATCTAGACGTGGACACGATAATGTATTTTGTACGGCAGCATTGCAACCAACGTTTTTTAACTGTCCATTACGCGTAAGAATTTAACAATAATAGACGGAGAGCCCACCGTTAGATTTCCTATGCACTGTAAGAAATGAGAAGACCGATTAGATAGATTGTCGATGGTCCATTTGTAGGCAGCAATTAATCTGGTAATAGGCACACAAAAGGACAATGGCGTCGCAAACAGGTATCGCCACATCGCGTAGTAAAAACACATTGCGCATGCGTGGTTACTAATTTTACATTAATTTGTTTTGTATTCATCCATTTTATATATGTAACTATACATTTTATTTTGTAATTTTTACACACTTTATTGGAATATTACACAAATAATGTAATTTTAATTTACTTTATGTAAATATCACAAATTTGTTTACCTTTACAGTAAAAGTCCAAGTTTTTATGAAGTTTTCTGTGTAAAAATAAATAATAATGTAAAATCACTTAGAAAATCGAACGAATTCTACCTTAACTTTCAAAGTATTTTTACATTCATTTTTTACAGTGTGCATCGAATAAACATAGGTACCTACATACAATAAGTCAGTGTGAGTTACCATTGTGGCACAATTATTATTATTTTTAACACGCTTATATTAGCTTCACCTGTATGTTTGCTTGCTTGCTTGTTTGTCAGTTTGTAACCGACTTCTTTGAACTTGATTTTGACCAACTTTGAACGGTTAGATTTAGTTTAAACGTTGTCGACTGATCAAGGACCGACGACAATACAATAATTCAACAAGCCGTGAGGTGGGTCGTTTATTAGGACTAAAGTGCGACCCTTGAGGTCCACACGACGAACTTCCCAGTTTGATAAATATTTAATAATAATAACTAAATTAGGTATTACACAGAAAAGTAATCATTTTAATCATTAAAACATAATTATTATTTATTTTTAACAATAATTAAAAAAAAAAAAAACGGCTGAACCGATTTTTATAAAATTTATGTCGGATTAAAATGACGTTAACACGCCTCGATTGACACCCTTACGAAGTCGATATAATTTTTTATTCGCGAGATATTGTATAAAATCTACTTTTTTGGAGGTTATTTGGTTAAGAAAAAAGAACGGCTGAACCGATTTTGAAAAAATTTCTTTCAGATCATATTTACGTTAATACGCGTCGATTGGCACCCCAACGTAGTCGATATCATTTTTCATTCTCGAGATTTCGTCTTAGAAAGAAATGGACACATACGTACGTACGTACGTACACACACACACACACACATACACACACACAGACATCTTTCTAAAAGTAGTGTAAAAATAGTGTAGTGACCTTGAAACATAAAATTTTTTTTTCCTTTTTGATTTCGATTTTCGGACCCATTACAATAACTTCCAATGGGAAGTTAATAAGTTTGTCCCATTATCCTGACCAGGATCTCCAGAACTTAAAAAAAAAGCAAAAAACTTCAGATTGAACTGAAACTTTGCACACTTATCAAGGACCGATGACAATACAATAATTCAATAAGTTTGTCCCATTATCCTGACCAGGATCTCCAGGACTAAAAAAAAAAAGCAAAAAACTTCAGATTGAACTGAAACTTTGCACACTTATCAAGGACCGATGACAATACAATAATTCCATAAGTTTGTCTTATTATCCTGACCAGGATCTCCAGGACTAAAAAAAAGCAAAAAACTTCAGATTGAACTGAAACTTTGCACACTTATCAAGGACCGATTACAATACAATAATTCCATAAGTTCCCATTATCCTCACCAAGATCTTCAGGACTAAAAAGCAAAAATAAATTATAATTTAAAAAAACTAAAAAACACGTTTTAATGAACTAAAAAGTAAAAAATAATTAATTTTATTGTAAAAAAGCGTGGGGTAGTATGAAAGTATGATACAAAGCACCCCACGCTTTTTTACAATAAAATTAATTATATTTTACTTTTTAGTTCATTAAAGCGTGTTTTTTAGTTTTTTTAAATTATAATTTATTATTCGGCAGGATCATGGGATACTGACATCCTTTCGGGTCAGTTTTTGGATTGTCTTCTTATTTCATCGACTACATAAATAAAATTGACGTCAAAATGTCACTATCAACGAGTACTTTCATATCATTATGGGGTACCTACCAGAGTTCATCCAGCCGCAACATTTTGGAAGCCCCAATTTTTCAATTTCCGGCAGAATAGAAATAGTAATAATTTTTGCTTACTGTTTGTCTGTCCCAATGCTATAAGCCTATAACTCACACAGAGAAATTCTTCTGTGCATTCGATACATCGGAAATTCGACGGTCGGCTCTAGGGCGCATCTAACCAGTCAAAAAAGGCGGTTTTTGCCATCCCCTACTTTTTTAGATTTATTTTAATTTTAAATATAGTTGACGTAGAATCGACTGTGCGAAACACCAGAAAAATTGTTACTTCGTGCAAATAGGCAGTGGTGCTGTCTCTAATCTTTATACGCCCTTTTCAAATCAAAAAAAACTCGGGTCGCAGTGCCAAAACCCTGCCGACAATATAGTGTATTTGCTAATACTGGCATTGTGGCTTTATTATGTAAACTTAAGTTTGTTTTTGAACAAAATAAAAAATTTAACCCCTTAATACATCCCTTAAAATAATATTTTTTTCTTAATTTCAATATTTTTATCAATGCAACCTCGGTACCAAATTAAATACACCCTTCAGTAAGTAAAGCACTATCCGCAAACTAGTGTTTTCATAAAATTTGTAAGTCCGGTCCTGTCGGGCCGATTTTATTAAAATTTTGGCAGCACATTTTAATCGTTACTAAAAGGTTAAATTTCAATTTTGAAACGATTTTGAGAATTTTTTCGGCATTTTTGGGCCCAAAAACATTTTTCAACCCCTAAAAACTACCCTTAAAATGGTCCGATTGAGCCCATTTTAAATAGGCTTCGTGCGGTGATGGATTTCAACGTGCCTACCAAATTTCGTCAAAATCAATTAACTCTTTCGAAAGTTATTGCCCGCACACATATATATATATATAAATATATAAATATATATATATATACATATATAAATAGACATTTCCAAAAATGGTGCCAAAATGTTCAGGAGGCTATGAAACGTCGAGAAATTTTGGTCCGACCCCTAGGTCCCGCCATCCGACCGACGCCAATAGTGTATGTGCCATATGGCAAATACACTAAAAATACAATTAACAAGTCATTCAGATTCAGACTAATAGCGTTCACAGAGATTGGCAATCATTTTATTTTATTTTCCTCACAAAATAGCCTGAAAAGGATTCACGTAGTTATAATCAAACTTGACACCACTTTTGATCTTCAGCGAAACATAATTTTAGGAAGAAAGCAGTTAAGTATATAAAAATCATCTTTTACAGTCCGTTAACAGTAAAGTGACAAACCAATGAATCAATGTTTTGTCTTGTCTAATAGTTTTTCTAGTCAATTTAAGAAAACCTTGAATTCAAATAATGTGTACACAGTGTCACAGTCGATTTGATGTTAGTCTAGCTTAAAATGTGCTGATTTGTATTTCATAACTAATTTAGTACTTATAGGTTCAGTCGTAATCTCGCCAGAAATGACGTTTACTTATATATTTGTATCGCAATTGCTGAATTTTTGTGGGTTTGTCGGAGGGGGGGGAGGACACAGGAGATCATAAATCCAGATTGTTGACTTCCCCAAGACCCGACGAACGGATTACGGAAGTGCCGTCATTTTGATAAAAATGGGTTAAAGGTTTTGATGAACATATTTAGGCACGGGTGTAAAATCGTTTGAATGGAACGTCGTTCAGAACGCACGTCGCGTCATCCCGCACTATACTGTTGCACAGTCGTTATGTTACGTGTGGGGGGTAATAAATCATAAATTCTTATCTCTGGACTACTGAACCGATTCTAAATATTCTTTCACGAATCGTCTTCGCAGGGGGAGAGCTATGAAAATGTTTCACATCTGCCAGGTGTCCCACGACGGCTCTCTTTTTTTCTTTTTTAATATTTTGCGAACCATTTACGCTACATCAAATTTCGATCCGGTATTTTATAGGTAAAGGTCTGCATAATATGTCAAAAATTTCGAAAAAACTTGAATAAAAAAACTGCTAAATTTTCTCGTATGGTTTTCCTTACAGTTTTGAAGTATTAGGTGCAGAATTCAAAAAGCAAATAAAAACAGGATGTAGCATTGAAAAAACCAGAGCTGTGGTCTGCCACCCTTAAATGGAACAACCTGTATAATTGAAAATATTTTCCGGTTGTAGAGTAGATCGAACCTAACAAACTCGTGTTTGAAACATTTCTTCACAAACGTTCTCATTTTCAATACAAACCTGAAACAGCTGCCTATTAACCTCGCGTGAATCACCCCCTAGGTGAGTAGCGGACCTCGTTCGAGGGGGGAAATTTCAGGATTTATTAACAAAATATCCTAAGCGTCGGTTACTATGCGGTAATTCGTATTCATTGGTACTATAATACAATAAAAATTCGATCGACGAAGCTGACCGAAAATTCGATATTTGACCAAAATAAATCTCTGGCATGTATGAACATTGCACAATGCACAGTGCACACTGCTGGTACTTACACGATATCAAAACGTATAAAATTTAATAACTGCAAATGTCTTAATTTGTAATAACAGCGTGTTTACAAAACTAATAAGTTGGCAAGCTTTAAAAAAATAATTACACATGCATTTTTGCAATTCTATTTTTAATTTGTTACACAAAAAGCTAACAACCCATTGTTTTCGTTATCAACTGTTTGTAAGTTATAAAATGAGAGTATTTCTAGCTCAAACAGAGAATTCATTAGGTCCGCATTTATATTTAAATAAATGTACTTATAGTCCAGCACGTCCTGGCGCATGAGTAAAAAAAACCATCGGCCAAAAAATTTTTACGCGATTCTTTTTGGTATTAGTCCAGGAGCCGGTGACACTGAAAGCCCCGTCATCGCGGATTGGAAAAATTTTAATGCTAATTAATAGTTTTGAAGTATACGAACTCCATAAGCTTGGTATGCGTGGTTTTATTAAGCCGAAGGAATGTTTAAAAAAATGTATTATATAATAAATAATAAAATGTTTTTCCATCATCGCGGATTCTAATTATTTTTAATTATATTAATAGTAAATTTCATTATCTTTCGAAATCTATTCACGCAAACCACTTTTTCTAGCCGGAAAGGTGTGGCATACCTCTTCAAAGTTTGTGATGACGGGGAAATTTGCTCCACCATACGTGCAACCTTTTTTTTTTTTTTATTTTGTTCTTCGCGATCTAAATTTTAATAATATCTTGGTATGCGGGCTCAAAAACCGCCGGAAGTGCCCCGCATACCAGCTTTAACCTATACAATCGAGTCACATCTACTACTCAATGTATTACGGTTAGTTTATTCTTTTTAGAGTATTATTATTTTGTGTTTTATAATTATACTTTTATATTATGAATAAGTTATTTTCTTTCTTTTAAAATTACTTTTGTATCTTTTTTTTTAATGAATGACGTCTTTCAATTTAGGATGCTGTTCTAACGGTAAGTTCTATCGATTATAATAGCTTTTATAGTTTTTAAACAAGTGAAAAACAGATTTCGATCTTGGTTGGAATCCCTCATCTGCTATAGTACGTATATACAGTTCAGGCAATGAAGAGATGTATACCTATATATTCCTCCGTGCTGGAAAACATTGTCGCAAAAAATTTTGCGTACGATTTTTATAAACAAAATGTGGCAAAATGCTACAGAACCAGTGTGTATTCCATATGAGCCAACAGAATGTGGATGGCAAATAAATGAAAATAATCAATTGGAACCATTATGGTATAAAGGTCCAGCAGCACCTTCAAAAGTCGAAGAAATTCTCAGGGACGAATTAAATCAAGAAGAACATGAAGAATCGGAAGATGAAAGTCGCTGTAATATTGATGAAATTGATATTGATGAGTTTGAATAAAAAATCTATTTTATAGCATAAAATCTTTTTACTATCATTGTACTATCCAAAATCCTCCCATCATTCCTTGCATCATATTTATCCTTGTAGAATCTGTAATTTATAAAAAAATATAGCATCTCCTCACATCAAAGCATTTACTCTAAAAAGAATAAACTAATCGTGATACATTGAGTAGTAGATGTGACTCGATTCTATAGATTAAAGCTGGTATGCGGGGCACTTCCGGCGGTTTTTGAGCCCGCATACCAAGATATTATTAAAATTTAGATCGCGAAGAACAAAATAAAAAAAAAAAAAAGGTTGCACGTATGGTGGAGCAAATTTCCCCGTCATCACAAACTTTGAAGAGGTATGCCACACCTTTCCGGCTAGAAAAAGTGGTTTGCGTGAATAGATTTCGAAAGGTAATGAAATTTACTATTAATATAATTAAAAATAATTAGAATCCGCGATGATGGAAAAACATTTTATTATTTATTATATAATACATTTTTTTAAACATTCCTTCGGCTTAATAAAACCACGCATACCAAGCTTATGGAGTTCGTATACTTCAAAACTGTTAATTAGCATTAAAATTTTTCCAATCCGCGATGCGGGGCTTTCAGTGTCACCGGCTCCCCGCCTATATGTAGTATTGATTATAAAAATGCATGTTGCCACGGGGCAACTTGGTGCCATACCTATTGTTTAAAACGCAATTATTTAAACAATTGCAAGAGAATGAAATTTTTAAACGGGACAAATTTTCTTCGTATTCTTTGACTAAATACGAACATAAAATGCCTCATGACTTTTTCCGATAAATTTAATATTTTCAGAGATACGATTTTTTAAGTTCGAAAAACAACGATTTCGATAAATTTTGAGCCATTAAAAATCAGTCTAAGAATTGAATGTGATTTAAAAAATATTTTTTTTATGTTCTTTATACTATTGTTACTAAGATCCGTTAGCGAAAATAAGAAAATTTTCATTATTAACCACTGTTTTTTATTTATATCTGTACCTTAAAAGGTTAAAGTATTGCTGTCTCTCTCTCTTTGACTCATACGCCGCATCGACCGTTCAGCGTGCATTTTAAAATAATAAAAAAAACAGTTGTTGATAATGAAAATTTTCTTATTCTCACTAACGGATCTTATTAACGATAGTATAACGGATATAAAAACACAGGGGAAGTGAAAAGTTCATTAGAATATTTTTTAGAAAAATAGACTACAGAAGTAGGCGGTCCTAATTTGAGCGCGAAATTTAAAGTGGAGTCGATTGGCGTTCAAAAATGTATGGGGTTAAACGGAATATTCGTTACTATTCTCTGAAAACACGTTTCTTACCAAAACAATGGCTGTTTCATAAAAATAATTAATAAATCCCGTCAATATTGGCTACAAAACTTTATTATTTCGTGTGAAATAATTTTTTATTTGACATTAGCGAACCCGGTCCGGCTTCACCCGGATGCTAAGAAAGCCCTGGTGCTAGGAATTTCCCAGGTGCAATACATTACTCACTCGCTTCACTCGTTCGCTTGAATATTATAAATACACTACTCACTCGCTTCGCTCGTTCGCTATATATATAAACCTTGCGTGAAAAATTATCTAACTGATGGTGAAAAACTCATCGAAATCGGTAAAGTCGTTCTCAAGTTATGGCGTGATCAAGGGAAATATCTATAGATTCCGACCGATGCAGCTGTTAAACGATATTTGCAGTTATGAAAATGTCAAAATTACTTCATATAATCTATAATACATATGTAGATCAAAAAATAATTGTATTTATATGGGCCGTTTTTTAGAGTTCCGTACCTTAGAATGAAAAAAACAGAAACCTTACTGCAGGATCACTTTGTTGTCCGCCTGTCTGTCCGTCCATCAAGACCCTTTTTTTCAGGAACGACTAGAGGTATCAAGTTGAAATTAATATCAAAAAATACTAATGCCGGGTTTATCGTATATTTTAATCACGCTGTTATGTTAATTCGCTGTTATTTCTATGGTTACTTCGTATGTTTGATGTGTAAAAATACAAAACAGCGTGTTAAATGTACGATAAACCCGACATAAGGTCTACAACCCCATAGTACTGTAAAAAATTCAAGCTTCTAACTCAACGCAAAAAAAATATTAAAAAAAATCACGTCTTCTCATTTATCAAAACCCATAGAATACCTACTTCCCGTTAACCTAGAATCTTGAATTAATAATTGACACAAAGGAAACACAAGTAAAGGAAAAACCCCGAAAATCGTTAATTTCTAATTTTATGTGGAATTATTACGTGATAAACTTAATTTTTATTAATTTTTTATAACGGTACGGAACCCTCAAAGCGCGAGTTCTACTCGCACTTGTTTTCAAGAATCAAGATACATTCAGTGACGAAATCAAAATTTGGTGGCATGTTTCGTCACAATTTATAATATATTTGTGTTAATTTTGGAGTTATGATCTTTTAATGAAAGTGAATCAATTAATAAAAAAAGTCGTATAATAACAGTTTATATTTTATATTTTTTGGAGAATACAAATTAAATATTTAATTTAAAAGTAAAACAAACATAAATCAATTATCAACCCTCATTTATTTCGAACTAGGGTTGCAAAAGATATGAACGCAAAAAGTATCGCACCTTTAAAAAAAAACTTAGCGTAATTTTTTTTCGCCTAATTTTGGAGAGAGATTTCGCGCTTTTCCAGTTACGTAAAACTATACATGTTTTAGGGATATCATTAAGGTAATGTTATTGAACAATGCATGACAATTACTGTTGTATGTGACGCAGACAAAGAATGAGTAACAGATACTAAAACAGGAAGTGCCTTTAGTGTACACTATTTTAGATAAGACTTGTATTGTTAATCATGTACACTATTTAAGTTTTAAACAAAACCTCCACTGTATTTTTGTCTTTAATTAATGCAGCCTGCAGTTTTAACATAATATTAGTTTGTACAAAGATGTCTTATTTTTAGAATCATATAAAATTACTTTAAAATGATAAACGCCTTTAAAATTTACGAGAATTCAGAAAAATGAACTTATCAATACTTATTGTATAAAACTGTAACAGAGCCTTCGTCTATTCGTTTTGCACCAAAAATCAACATTACTCTAAAATCTAAGTCTAGAATGGTTTGACAGATTTTGATAAAACTTGGTAGGTATTCTGTCTATTCATATCCAAAGGACATTTCCTTATAATTTTGGTCCGCACGTTGCCCAAAGTAAACATGAGCGGGAACTGAAAAATCTTGTCATAAATAACAACTTCTTTATTGCATCAAAATTACTTATCTTGAGGAACTTCGATTCATCAATATTGATCTAAAACTATTAAATTAACTATAGCTCAGCTTATGGTTTATTACGTTACTGTTGAAATGTGAAAATCAAACCAACCAATCAAACCCATACCGCTATCTAGCAAAATCCTTTACCCAGGGCCCTTTAATATGCCTCCCTCAACATCTTCACAAAAATGAGGCCTTGAATAAATAACACCAAAAAATTGTCACTAGCTCTCGGTTTATTAGTAAAATGAGCAATGTCCTTTAAAGTATAGGCTACTTTTTATCGGGCTAAGGTAAGGTGTCTGTCAAAGCTGACATTAACGCTATCAGAGCCGCGTGAAAATTAACCCTGACATCTAGAAGCCATTGAATGCAGTAATAATATAGTACTTCCACTGAAAGTACTTCACATCAATGGCTGCAAGATTTACGAGTCAATTTATGCTATTTATATATTACTGCTAGATGTTACTGCTACGATCGCTTAAGAAACGTTTCGGTACAGGCTAGTTTAGAATGTATCTGTATTCTGTACACTGTACAAATCAAAATGTAAAAACAAAGTCATCTTTCTTCAGGATGTACCTATAATAGAGTTGTAACGGTAGTTATTGGTTTATTGAATCAAGTCCCACGGCCAAGGGAAGCCCACAAGGTTCGGTCAACCAAAACGAAAATACTTGTGCAATAAAATATAGAAAATCAGTATAGGCATTGAAATAATGGTTATTAAAATAAAATCATTAAAATATACTGGCTTTAATCTAAACTGATGACATTACAAAAAAACTCTCTCATATAATATTACCTGGTGGGACAATTTTATTTCTCCACCACTGTATAAGATTTATATTCATTTTGACGTACATTTCCTTATCTAACGATTCTTTACATGCATTTTAATGTGCGTTCTACTTTGTTAATGCATAACTTATACCTAAAACGTAAGTACTCCTTAATTTAATAACAATTCACGAAACAAAAACAAAAAATCTCTGCAAGGCTTCAGCAAAATTCTGTTTCACTAGTTCAACGATACCACAGAAACTTGTGTTTTTAATTTACAAACAAATCTTCCAATTAGTGTTAATGGTTTCCGAATAGAAAATATCACTGGAGCATGGCCTACAAGCTCGGTAACCAAATATTAGAAACAACGCTGACCGGGCCATAATAAAACAAATCTTCACCTGAAAGAAAAAGCGTTTTTTAACTTTTATAAACTGCGTCACTCTATTTTGACGTGTTCAATATGGAGTATGCTTTTATCTATACTATTGTTGTGTCTTTTTGAGTCAACATTAATACTCTATATTGTCGACCACAATATTGTTTTGTTTTGGCAGTTTCAACCACAAACAATGTTGTGGTCGACAATGTAGAGTATTATTGTTGACTCAAAAAGACACAACACCATGAATACAATGTTTTGTTTTTTGTTAATAAATCAGTAAAACCAAAAGGATGGAAAATCACGTATTTGAATTACCGTAGGCGTGTTGGGCGTGTCCTTGAATAACTGTTAAAATTTTTTGGACCGCGGAAGTCTGGCAAATCTTTTAAACAGACCTTCATTAAAAATAATTGGTGACCCCTGGTGTAGTTCATACGATTGTGAAATGAAATAAGGATGTTAATTGTTATACGATTTTTTCATAGTTTGCCTACTGACTTTTCTTTACAATTGTCGGATTTCATATTATATTTTCGGTAGCATATAGGGCTGCCAGGTGTCCGGCTTTAGCCGGACATGTCCGCCTTTTCACGGTCGTGTCCGGCCAAATAAGTATATGCAAGTTCGACCTGTCCGGCTTTCGTTAGGCTTTTTAACGATGAAGTAGAGAAGTAGAGAACGCACATAATATATTGGTTGGTTTATCTACCTATATCTATGAAAGCATAGAAATACACGTTTAAGGTTGATTTCGCAAAAAACCGACTGTAATTGATTATTAAAAGGTTGATCTCGCAAAAAACTGACTGTAATTGATTATTAATAAACGACTGAAAATACGCAACTACAGACTCTATTTCTATTTAAAATAGGTAGTCCGGCTTTTAGGGCAAAATGTCCGGCTAAATATAACGCCGAGTCCGGCTTTTCTATTTTTGGACCTGACAACCCTAGTAGCATGTTCATTAATTAAAAAATCTTGCTTCACAGATTATAACGTTGCAGGTAACATTAGTAATAACAAAATAATATATAGTTAACATATAATGTACCTACACAACTGATTGTGAGTGATTATTACATCAATCAGTTAAATTGATTAAGCGTAACTTTATTGTAAGCTTAATCTGTTAAAAGTAGTAATTAATTAAAAAATAAAAAAGGCTAGGTACAAAGTGTGTCACTCACATAAACGCACGGTCGAAGTTATACTTCTTACATTTATATTTTTGCATTTCCCCTATTAGCATTTTTAAATTAATAAATAATTATCTATTATTAATAAAATCCATGAATATCATAACATAAGAGTTAAGACGTATCCAAATCCTGCTTACAATATTCCACTATTTTGAACCGTCAAAAAAGCGATTTTTAAAATCATAATTTTATGAACGTGCGTTTATATTATTCAATCAATTATAGAACAGACACTCAAAATTTAAGTAGTCAGTACAATTATGTTATGAAATTATACTAACATTTGTATTATTATTATTATTTGATTGTTAAAATTTATAGTCAACATAATTTGTTACCATGTTACCATGTTTTTGTCTTATGTACCCTATCTTATGTTAATTGCTATGGTTAGTAATTAATATTAATTTTCATAAATATTGTTATTTTTGTGTACTTGAAAAAGTCTAAATATATAGACGAAACGTCGTACATTTAATTTAATAAATCAAATATTTTGTCCACTATCCTGCGATTTTGCTTAATTTTATTATAATCACGATGGACACGATTTCTAATATAAATTTTCAACCGAGGGGTTTTCTTAACTACATTGGCGATAATTATGGACAACAGGTACGTAAGATAATTAAAGAATGGTTTAACTCATCAAAAAAACTAGCAAATTTTAATAATAGACGTATTTTTCTTTTACAATGCCGGTATCATGGAGTTTACCCCAAGCACATAACCAATAATCACAAAAGTATTGATTCGCTGTTATGTGAATTACACCCGTTCAAAAAAGAAGCTGAAAAACTTAGTAAGGATTTTTCAAGAAGGATATTAAACCTAGAAATTAAAATAACAATATGGAAAATTAAAAAACTGGGATCAGTAAATCATAGACTCAGTGAGTCATTAAAAGTATTAATTCCAACAGAGTTGTTTAATGAATGTCAAATTTTGAAGAACAGAAAGTACGAATTTGAATTTAAAAGAATAAAACAGTTGAACATCAACAAGCTCAATAACTTAAGTCAAGATAGATCACCAATACTTACGAACACTCATGAAAAATCTTGTATCTACAATTTTACCAATACTCAGTTACCAGAGGATGTGAAGAGGATCTTATGTCTGGAACCAAATTTTGGAATACCAATTACAAACAAGGAAGTTCCTTCACATGTGTTAATTAAAGATTTAGAATATGGGTTTGATTTTCTTGATATAGAAGGTGTAGAAGCAACAACATTGGCAGAAGAGAAAAATAATTTAAGATCAAGAGCCATTAATGTGATTCATAATTTTTACAAGTCTAATAAGTGTGATAAAGACAACAGAAGTATCCTGAAAGACTATAAATCAACAAAAACATTTCTCAAAGACAATCAGCATTTAATTGTATCAAGAGCAGATAAAGGTAATAGCACTGTAATTATGGAAAAAGATGAGTACACTACGGTAATGAAAACAATGGTAGAAGATATTTCTACATATAAATTGCTGAAAAAAGATCCTACTACTCAATTCCAAAATAGAAGTAATGTTTTAGTATCCCAGATGAAGCAGAAAAATCTCATTGACAAAGATACCGAGAAACAATTAAAAACACATAATGCAGTTCCACCAAAACTTTATGGCTTGAGAAAAGTTCATAAACAAGGTTGTAAACTAAGACCTGTAGTGAATTGCATTGGATCTCCTTGTTATAAATTGGCGAAATGTTTACATCAATTATTAAGTCCGCTAATTATAGACTTTAAACATAACGTGAAGAACTCATATTGCTTTGTAGAGTCTTTAAAAGGAATTAAGTTGGATCCGAATTATAATCTGGTGTCATTAGATGTAACCTCCCTTTTCACTAATATACCTAAAGAATTGGTCTTAAAAATTGTTAAAGAAAATTGGCTCACGTGGTCAAAGAAAATCAACATAACTTTTGATTTGCTCATTGAACTTATTTGTTTTTGTTTTGACACAAGTTATTTTAGCTACAATAACAATTTCTACCTTCAACTTGACGGCAGCGCAATGGGAAACCCAGCAAGTCCAGTTTTAGCTAACATCGTGATGGATTACGTTGTTTCCAAAGTACTGGAAACTTTACCATATAAAATTCCGATACTAAAAGTTTACGTGGATGATACTTTCATTGCAGTTCCCGAAAATAAAATTGATGATTTATTACAAAGGTTCAATCAGTTTAATGAAAAGATTCAATTCACTATGGAGAAAGAAGTTGATAAATCAATTCCATTTTTGGACACCTTAGTAACACGCTCAGCTTCGGGAGAATTAAAAACGAATTGGTATATGAAACCTTCCCATTCAGGCAGGCTTCTGAATTTTCGATCTAACCATCCAGTTCAGCAGAAAATTAGTGTTATAAAAAGCTTGTTACACAGGGTAACAAAATTAAGTCACCAAGACTACCATAAGGACAATTTTAAGAAAGTTGAAAATATCTTAAAAGCTAATAATTACCCTGTCAACTTTATACATCAATGCGTTAATAAGTTTATAGAGGACCAAAATCACCTAAATAACACGTTGGATACTGTGGATGAAAGAACTAAGTCTACCAAGTTTTATGTTAGATTTCCATTTGTGAAGAACTTGTCCTATAAGATCAACAGATTATTTTCGAACACAAATATTAAGTTGGTGTTTTATAACTTAAATAAATTGGATAAGTTATTCACAAGACTTAAAGATAAGACGCCTATCTCACATCAATCTAATATTATTTATAAAATACCTTGTGAATGTAATAAGTGTTATGTGGGACAAACAAAACAGTTATTAAAAAATAGAATTTATCAGCACAAAATGGACTGTAGAAACATAAACTTATTAAGTGATAATAAGACGGCGTTGTCATCTCATCATTTCGACACTGGGCATAAATTTCTTTTCAATGAAGTTCAAATATTAGATAAAGAGTCAAATTGGAAGAAACGCAATATCAGTGAAATGTGTTTTATTAGAAAAAACAATTCAATCAATTATAGAACAGACACTCAAAATTTAAGTAGTCAGTACAATTATGTTATGAAATTATACTAACATTTGTATTATTATTATTTGATTGTTAAAATTTATAGTCAACATAATTTGTTACCATGTTACCATGTTTTTGTCTTATGTACCCTATCTTATGTTAATTGCTATGGTTAGTAATTAATATTAATTTTCATAAATATTGTTATTTTTGTGTACTTGAAAAAGTCTAAATATATAGACGAAACGTCGTACATTTAATTTAATAAATCAAATATTTTGTCCACTATCCTGCGATTTTTCTTAATTTTATTATAATCACGATGGACACGATTTCTAATATAAATTTTCAACCGAGGGGTTTTCTTAACTACATTGGCGATAATTATGGACAACAGGTACGTAAGATAATTAAAGAATGGTTTAACTCATCAAAAAAACTAGCAAATTTTAATAATAGACGTATTTTTCTTTTACAATGCCGGTATCATGGAGTTTACCCCAAGCACATAACCAATAATCACAAAAGTATTGATTCGCTGTTATGTGAATTACACCCGTTCAAAAAAGAAGCTGAAAAACTTAGTAAGGATTTTTCAAGAAGGATATTAAACCTAGAAATTAAAATAACAATATGGAAAATTAAAAAACTGGGATCAGTAAATCATAGACTCAGTGAGTCATTAAAAGTATTAATTCCAACAGAGTTGTTTAATGAATGTCAAATTTTGAAGAACAGAAAGTACGAATTTGAATTTAAAAGAATAAAACAGTTGAACATCAACAAGCTCAATAACTTAAGTCAAGATAGATCACCAATACTTACGAACACTCATGAAAAATCTTGTATCTACAATTTTACCAATACTCAGTTACCAGAGGATGTGAAGAGGATCTTATGTCTGGAACCAAATTTTGGAATACCAATTACAAACAAGGAAGTTCCTTCACATGTGTTAATTAAAGATTTAGAATATGGGTTTGATTTTCTTGATATAGAAGGTGTAGAAGCAACAACATTGGCAGAAGAGAAAAATAATTTAAGATCAAGAGCCATTAATGTGATTCATAATTTTTACAAGTCTAATAAGTGTGATAAAGACAACAGAAGTATCCTGAAAGACTATAAATCAACAAAAACATTTCTCAAAGACAATCAGCATTTAATTGTATCAAGAGCAGATAAAGGTAATAGCACTGTAATTATGGAAAAAGATGAGTACACTACGGTAATGAAAACAATGGTAGAAGATATTTCTACATATAAATTGCTGAAAAAAGATCCTACTACTCAATTCCAAAATAGAAGTAATGTTTTAGTATCCCAGATGAAGCAGAAAAATCTCATTGACAAAGATACCGAGAAACAATTAAAAACACATAATGCAGTTCCACCAAAACTTTATGGCTTGAGAAAAGTTCATAAACAAGGTTGTAAACTAAGACCTGTAGTGAATTGCATTGGATCTCCTTGTTATAAATTGGCGAAATGTTTACATCAATTATTAAGTCCGCTAATTATAGACTTTAAACATAACGTGAAGAACTCATATTGCTTTGTAGAGTCTTTAAAAGGAATTAAGTTGGATCCGAATTATAATCTGGTGTCATTAGATGTAACCTCCCTTTTCACTAATATACCTAAAGAATTGGTCTTAAAAATTGTTAAAGAAAATTGGCTCACGTGGTCAAAGAAAATCAACATAACTTTTGATTTGCTCATTGAACTTATTTGTTTTTGTTTTGACACAAGTTATTTTAGCTACAATAACAATTTCTACCTTCAACTTGACGGCAGCGCAATGGGAAACCCAGCAAGTCCAGTTTTAGCTAACATCGTGATGGATTACGTTGTTTCCAAAGTACTGGAAACTTTACCATATAAAATTCCGATACTAAAAGTTTACGTGGATGATACTTTCATTGCAGTTCCCGAAAATAAAATTGATGATTTATTACAAAGGTTCAATCAGTTTAATGAAAAGATTCAATTCACTATGGAGAAAGAAGTTGATAAATCAATTCCATTTTTGGACACCTTAGTAACACGCTCAGCTTCGGGAGAATTAAAAACGAATTGGTATATGAAACCTTCCCATTCAGGCAGGCTTCTGAATTTTCGATCTAACCATCCAGTGCAGCAGAAAATTAGTGTTATAAAAAGCTTGTTACACAGGGTAACAAAATTAAGTCACCAAGACTACCATAAGGACAATTTTAAGAAAGTTGAAAATATCTTAAAAGCTAATAATTACCCTGTCAACTTTATACATCAATGCGTTAATAAGTTTATAGAGGACCAAAATCACCTAAATAACACGTTGGATACTGTGGATGAAAGAACTAAGTCTACCAAGTTTTATGTTAGATTTCCATTTGTGAAGAACTTGTCCTATAAGATCAACAGATTATTTTCGAACACAAATATTAAGTTGGTGTTTTATAACTTAAATAAATTGGATAAGTTATTCACAAGACTTAAAGATAAGACGCCTATCTCACATCAATCTAATATTATTTATAAAATACCTTGTGAATGTAATAAGTGTTATGTGGGACAAACAAAACAGTTATTAAAAAATAGAATTTATCAGCACAAAATGGACTGTAGAAACATAAACTTATTAAGTGATAATAAGACGGCGTTGTCATCTCATCATTTCGACACTGGGCATAAATTTCTTTTCAATGAAGTTCAAATATTAGATAAAGAGTCAAATTGGAAGAAACGCAATATCAGTGAAATGTGTTTTATTAGAAAAAACAATTCAATCAATTATAGAACAGACACTCAAAATTTAAGTAGTCAGTACAATTATGTTATGAAATTATACTAACATTTGTATTATTATTATTATTTGATTGTTAAAATTTATAGTCAACATAATTTGTTACCATGTTACCATGTTTTTGTCTTATGTACCCTATCTTATGTTAATTGCTATGGTTAGTAATTAATATTAATTTTCATAAATATTGTTATTTTTGTGTACTTGAAAAAGTCTAAATATATAGACGAAACGTCGTACATTTAATTTAATAAATCAAATATTTTGTCCACTATCCTGCGATTTTGCTTAATTTTATTATAATCACGATGGACACGATTTCTAATATAAATTATCTAGATCCTAATATTATCAAAAAACCATCAAAAAACCCAGAAACAGAGTATTGAAAAATACCGTTTTGTACCTATGTAAACAATCTAAGCTACGTTGCCATGGATACATTTATTTTTTACTTAAAATTTTACGTCACGTGGTGTTTGAAGTCACGTGACACATAGATAAAAAATCATGATTTTATTTATTTATTTAAATATGTTTATATTATTACACTTAATTAATAAAAATAAAAATTCTAATAAATATTTTAGAGCATAAACTTTCATTATAACAAAGTTATATTTTATTTTGATCACTGGCAAATGCCCTAATAGGGTACCTATTATTTTAAAGCGTTACAGGTAAAGCAGATAAATTTCCCGCTAAAGTTGTCACTCAAAGATCCTTTCTGCTTCAGTACGTCCTACTGCTTTTAAGAGACTTTAGACATTGTATAGGGACTAACCGACTACCCACATAATTAGAGAGTCTTTATTATTCATTGATAAAAGGAGTAAGGCCACGTGTAAATATAAACATACATAAACATCACACATAGTAACGCATTTAAAATCAGCGATTTAATTAATATTTATAAAGCATTGTTATACTTAAACTTACTTTGCATATTGTATAACGGAAAGCAAAAGTGGAAGGTATCTTTAAATGTGTAATGCAATTAATATGGATTAATTAAAATGAATTAATATTAAATAATAAAACATTTTTGTCATAAACTGCATTGTGATAGCGACATAAATTTTGGCGACATGGGAAAGTGAATTGCCATTTCACTTCCAAAACTTGAAGATAACATTGTTAATGAGTAACTTTAATCGTTGTTGTTCATTAAGTAGGCACAAATAAAGTTGGTTGGGATAATTGAGACATAATGGACAGTATGAGGATAGCGTATTTTTACACTCGGCTACACTCTGTTATGATAGGTTTATCGGGTATTTTGCTATGACAGTGATTTGCTAAGAAGAACGGGGAACGGCAAACATTAATAAGAACAGACAGTATTGCTTCTAACGTTTTTTATACGTTTTTATATTGTGGTAGTATAGGTAGAAAAACACGGAACGGCAAGTTGTAACCAGCCCATAGATCGGCCTTATATATAGGATCACTTTTTTGTCCGTCCGTCTGTCTGTCTACCTGTCCTTTTTTTCTCAGGAATGGCTAATGGTATCAAGTCGAAATTGATATCAAATACTAAGGTCTACAACCCCATAGTCCTGTGAAAATTCAAGCTTCAACTCAATGCAATAAAAATATTAACAAGCCGCGAGGTGGGTCGTTTATTAGGACTAAAGTGCGATCCTTGAGGTCCACACGACGAGCTTCCCAGTTTGATAAATATTTAATAATAATAATTAAATTAGATATTACACAGAAAAATAATCATTTTAATCATTAAAACATAATCATAAAAAAACGGCTGAACCGATTTTTATAAAATTTATGTCTGATCAAAATGACGTTAACACGCCTCGATTGACACCCTTACGAAGTCGATATAATTTTTTATTCGCGAGATATTGTGTAAAATCTACTTTTTTGGAGTCTATTTGGTTAAGAAAAAAGAACGGCTGAACCGATTTTGAAAACATTTCTTTCAGATCATATTTACGTTAATACGCGTCGATTGGCACCCTAACGTAGTCGATATCATTTTTCATTCTCGAGATTTCGTCTTAGAAGGAAATGGACACATACGTACGTACGTACACACATACACACACACACCGACATCTTTCTATAAATTGTGTAAAAATAGTGTAGTGACCTTGAAACATAAAAATTTGTTATACATTTTGATTTCGATTTTCGGACCCATTACAATAACTTCCAATGGGAAGTTAAAAAAACACGTTTTTTATCAAAAAACTACAACCTATAGGGTATACTATTCTAATATCTAACCATCACAGTCTTAAAACTGTGACTATGGTTGCCAAAATGATTTTTTCCGATATTTGCAGGATTCAATTAGGAAGTTTCCATTTGACGAAAATACTAATTATGATACTGTTACATCATTGTAATGAAGATAACTTTAAAAATTCTGAAAGAATTATTTTGACACCTATCTTTAATTTCACTTTCTCGTAGTACGTGGGGTCGCAATGAAACTGATTTATGAATATGACGTCACGCGGTACAAATTTGTTGTTTTTTAGCTTTGTGAGTAATTAGAACCTAAGTTACTTAGTAACTTTTTTGTTGTAAAACATACTTTTCTATTAATTATAAAAAATTTAGATATTACCTATCTCAATATTGTCCGTCATCAACTGGTTTGTTTTTAGTGCTTCCATAACAATTTGCGAGTTTAAAGAAAGATTTATCGGAAGTTACCATGTTAAATTATCACACATACAAACTGAAAATAACTTTTAAAAATATCATGCCGCTTGACGTCACCCGGACTGAAAACGGTATTTCTTGGAGAATTGTCAAATTCAAACTTTGAAGTAGCATAGCTTTGTTGTTTTTAAAGATATTTCAAAAATTCTTCCGCCATTAATTTTGTAATTATTTTTAGAATTATGATTTAGACTAAAAAAATAAAAGAGGGAAACTTCCTAATTATGTAATTGGCTGCTCTTCCAATAAAAATTTTCAATTGCAAAAGAGCCGTATAAATCTATTTAATATATCTTAAAAATACATTAAATGTATTTTTAAGATATATTAAATATTTAGATAATATACAGTTTAAAATAAAGACAACAAATTTTATAAAAATCAATTTTACAATGTTGTTGTCTTTATAAATAAACTGTATATTATCTAAATAGGTTTTTTCTGAGAAAAATGCTAAACAAGACGTTACAAAAGATGCATCATTAATTTATTGTTATTAAATTCTATAAGTACAGATACTCAAATAATTATTGTAATAGAATACAACTTTATAATTATTTTCCATATATGTTTTAATTCGTTGGATTGTTGTTAAACAAACGTGTTTGACCGCTATGGAATGCAAGGATAAATTTACAATAATTAATGATATGTAGCTCATCTGTGTGGCGATTTATGTTTGTACCGAATATAATTAGGTATAGGCATGATATCTGTTCGTTTTTTTTCATTTTCACTCCAGTTGATAAAAGCTGTGTGAGCTTGTACCCCGACTTTGACATTAAAAAAAATGTTTTTGTTCACTCTGTAGCTTTTCGCTCATAGTTGTTTGTAGTGAAAAGATTTTTGCCTGTAGTTCAACGGTTTTTGAAAAAAAAAAAAAAATTGCCCCCCCCCATACTTCAATTTCGAAAATCCGACTTCACAGTCAAGTTCGGAATCGTTTGTAGTTGTTTGTAGTGATTTTACTTTCGTTTGAAATTATCGATAGTTGCTCAAATAATACAATAACAACAAATAAGAGCAATATTCTGTGATTTGTTCTAAATATCTCAATGAAAAAAAACTCAATGGATCGACATTAGACCAACGCGGTTAAAGTTTGAATATTCCGGAACGATTTTGATTGGTTACCCCCACCATTCAGCATTTCCGTGTTGTCTTCCGTGATTTTTCCGTGTACAATGTACATGGGACAGTTGCCTTATAGTATTTGTTCTCAAAATGATACTTGTTTTCTGTGATTTAAGATTTATGCATCTTCCCAATTGATAAAGGTATCAACTCTTTTTTCGAATTTGTGATAAAAAAGATCAATGAGTATTTAATAACGCAATTTATATAAATTATTATTAATGTCTTGTTTCAATGAAACTATATTTAAAATGCACTTCCACCCATGACTTGAGGGTTTAACCTATGTGCCAGCATCTTATTCCCTAGATTACAAAAACATAATATAAGACTGGGACACAATGATGGATGAAAATATACCTTGACTAATGAATTTCATTTTATTATAAACTTGAAATTGGTGACGCTGAAATAACAGGATCGACCCATTCAACTATTGGAGGAATACCTATAAGCCGTCTTAAAATGCAATTAAATTTAGTACCTATTTATCTAAGACATTTACACGTACACGGTTTTGTCTTTTTCCCACAGAGAATAAATGAAAATTTACTGAACCGAAATTGTATTTCTAGTGTCGTAATGAGACTGACGAGTATAGTGATAGTATGTTAAAACAAGCGCTAGCGAATTTTAACAGTCACTAGAGTCATAATATCATTACGCCCGAGAAATATATGGTATTTGTTGCCATATCCACTATAATTAATAGTTACTTTTCACGTTTCATTTTCAGTATTTTCAAAAAAATTTGACAGTTCATTTGCGTCGCCAACTTCACTCTATAGTAGGCCGTGAGCTGTCGCAGTGCGCACGCACAGCAGCAATAAACATAAATCACTATAGATATGGCTTTATTTTCCACACTAGTGTGTTTTGAAAACACTTTCAACACACCTGCCTGTTAACTGATCCATTCCATGCATACATACACGCATATAATGTAGCTATTTTATAGTGGGTATTGCAAAAAGATACATTATACCATGGAAAATGTTCATACTTTATTATTAATAAATATACTAGGTGAAGACGCCAATAACTAAAAAGGAAGCTGACTACGTTTTTTATACTCACATGTCACAATGAACTTGATTTTTATTTCAATAGTTTTTTCCTCTTAATGCATTTTTTCTAAACTATTTTTGACATGTTCTCCTCGTTGATTGGGTAAGCATAATATAGCTTCATTCATAGTGGATGACTAGCTTTATGACTTAGAGACTGCATTAATTGAATAATTCCAAGCTGCAGGTACAAAAACAACTGCCGACTGACGTATCAGTTAGTATCGTCTGTAATCACCTATTGTTACGTCAAGATCTTGTATTGTTTATTGACGTACACACACACTTACTGTGAACTTAGCATGCGAATAGATTCGAACGAATACATTTCCGTTATATTTTATTTAAGAAGTGTATTGTATTATTCGACTATAAATCTCCGATCAGTCGCGGAATCAAATTTCGTTTAAGTTGAATAAACTTTCAATTATTCTCATACATCTCTTGAAACACACGTTTTTAGGGTTCCGTACTGGAACCCTATTACTAAGTCTACGCCGTCTGTCCGTCTGTTCTATCTTTCAAGGGCTTTATCTTTTGAACCGTAACAGGTAGCCGGTTGAAATTTTCGCAGAATATGTGTTATTATGGCGGATATCCTAACAAAATATAATAAAACAAGCCGTGAGGTGGGTCGTTTATTAGGACTAAAGTGCGACCCTTGAGGTCCACACGACGAACTTCCCAGTTTGATAAATATTTAATAATAATAATTAAATTAGATATTACACAGAAAAGTAATCATTTTAATCATTAAAACATAATTATTATTTATTTTTAACAATAATTAAAAAAAAAAAACGGCTGAACCGATTTTTATAAAATTTATGTTGGATCAAAATGACGTTAACACGCCTCGATTGTCACCCTTACGAAGTCGATATAATTTTTTATTCGCGAGATATTGTGTAAAATCTACTTTTTTGGAGATTATTTGGTTAAGAAAAAAGAACGGCTGAACCGATTTTGAAAAAATTTCTTTTAGATCATATTTACGTTAATACGCGTCGATTGGCACCCTAGCGTAGTCGATATCATTTTTCATTCTCGAGATTTCGTCTTAGAAAGAAATGGACACATACATACGTACGTACGTACGTACACACACACACACACATACACACACACAGACATCTTTCTAAAAGTAGTGTAAAATAGTGTAGTGACCTTGAAATATAAAAATTTTTTTTCCTTTTTGATTTCGATTTTCGGACCCATTACAATAACTTCCAATGGGAAGTTAAAAAAGTAAAAATTAAGGAGGATCCCCATACAAAATACTTGTTTTTTTCAGCGTTATTTTGTTTTTGCTCTATCGTAAAAACGGTAATACATACAAGCGTCAAACTTGGTGTGATTATAGTGAAAACTCTAAACTAAAACATCAAATAATAAAAAGCGACTAGGCGACCAAGTGTGAGTCGGACTAAACAGTTTGTTTAATAGTTTTGACATTTACATTAACGGTGGCACATAAAAAAATACTCGCATTTTAAATCTGACAATCTTTTTTATTTGTTAACCGATTTAAATGAAACAAACACTAAATTTTATCCCAAGCTTATATCAAGCATTACCCCTAACTCCATATTTTTATTATTGTACGGAACCCTCGATGCGTGAGTCCAACTCGCATTTGACCGGTTTTTTTACATATGTTTGAAACTAGCTTTTGTTCTCAGCTTCGTTATATATATTATAAGCTTGGTGACTTCATCCTATCCTGAAGATTTGAGACCTGAAGTGTTATCCAGATCGAAGTTACAAGGGTTAAAAATAAGCCGATTCGCTTCGAGAAAAGGTAGGCTAAATGTAAGGATGTATAGAAAAAATTCAATGTCACTGTCGGACTTCCTGTTTCGCGCTGGATGAGTTTCTCTACTTCTGAAGATTTTGGCGTAATCATGGAAACAATATAAACTTTAACATTTTATCAGGAGTACTTACAGCCTTTGACTTGTTTGTTTTGTTTTGTTTTTTTAAAAATAAATGTCAACAACCTTTTTAATAAAAAATAGATTCGCAAACAGAAATAAGCCGATTCAATGAGGAGTCGATGTTGTAACTGTGGGAAGCACTTAAAAAACATAAGACTGGCCGCATATCTTATTCCTGGCGCCAGCTTTGTGTCGCTATACTTCTATATATGGTGACTTCCCATATAATAATGTAGTCTTGTCACTCTTATCGATATAAATATGCATTACCATTTACTTAGTTAACATTTAGCTCGCAACTGAATTTAGTAGAGAGATTTTTATCACATTATTTAATATACATACGCAATTATATCAATTCCATTTAATTTGAAGAATATTATCTTCTATATAAAATTAAACTATTGAAATTTTCATAGTGATTTTCACGACACTTGCAATACAAATACCAAGCATTTGGTAGCTTGAAAATTTTGCTCTAGCATATATCATTGTAGATTATAGACGCGTCGACAACTCAGGTCATTAACGTCTTCAACACAACAATGAATAACATATTTGTGTATTAAAATCTGCCAGCAAACATACACAAACCGACTGGTACGATCTCGGGTCCCTGGGAGCGCTAATTCCCAAAGAACATTGGAATGGAATTGCGATAACAATTACATCCCAATGTCCCCCCTGGGGGGTTTTGCTCTAGCATTTGGAATTTCATTTCTACGGGGAATTCTCTTTCTGATATCTGGTATTTGGCTTCTATTTTCGTTCAGTTCATAGATCTCAAAAAACGTGTCATCCCTTGTCTTAAAGTTAATCCATCTTCGAACCTGACACATTCACTTCACACAAAAGATGATTATTAAGTAATGAGTATAGTTCAGACTTTAGATAGTATATTTTTTTAAATCCGTGTTACGTACAGGTCTAAAAAAAAGAATAAAATCTAACAATTAACAATAATTTAAATAATTCAGTCTTTTTTTTTTTTTTTTTATTTAGCAAACAACAAAAACATAACATATGTGCTTCAACCCTAGGGCTATTAGCACTACTAAAAAATACGTGAGGTAAGTACAATTCAGTCTTAAATACAGCTGTCCTTTGCTGCCACTAGCACAGCCAGCCACAATTACCCGGTTTTAAATAGTTACATATCAACAATTATTTGTTTAAAACAGTTAGTGTAGATTTTCTGGGTCGCTATAGGCAGCACAACTCAAATTTGCTCATACCTAGTTGACGATAGACCAAAAGAAAAAAATGTTTTCCATATTTTACATAGCATTACTATTAACATAAACTAATACAAATTATTCAAACAGTTCTTATGATGCTGACAGTAATATTATATTTCCATGGCTATTATCAGTATTTTGCTCCGTTACTTTAATTCATTATCATACTTTCTCCACGAGAAGAATACTTAAACTGGCCATTGTTATATCGGTTCGTTAGCATCGTATTACCTTAACATTTTATATTCGCATTCCAATAAAAAAACCGGCCAAGTGCGAGTCAGACTCGCGCATCGAGGGTTCCGTACAATAATAAAAATAGGCTGTTAGGTAGGGGTAAAAATTAACAGATTTATTTATTAGTGTATTTGCCATAATATGGCACATACACTATTGGCGTCGGTCGTATGGCGGGACCTAGGGGTCGGACCAAAATTTCTCGACGTTTCATAGCCTCCTGAACACTTTGGCACCATTTTTAAAAATGTTTATATATATATGTATGTATATATATATTTATATATATATTTATATATATATATATATATATATATATATATATATATATATATATATATATATATATATGTGTGTGTTTACACGATAACTCTCGACAGACTTAATCGATTGAAACGAAATTTGGTACACATATTGGGACCCATCACCGCAAGAAGCCTATTTAAAATGGGCCCGATCGGACCATTTTCAGGGTTGTATTTAGGGGTTCCAAAAAGTTTTTGGGCCCAAAAATACCGAAAAATTTGTCAGAATCGTTTCAAAATTGAAATTTAACTCTTTAGTAAAGATTAAAACGTGCTGCTAAAATTTTAATAAAATCGGCCCGACAGGACCGGACTTTCAAATTTTATGAAAACACTAGTTTGTTGATACGGATTTACTTATGGAAGGGTGTATTTAATGTGGTACAGAGGTTGCATTGATAATAATATTGAAATTAAGAAAAAAATATTATTTTAAGGGATGTATTAAGGGGTTAAATTTTTTATTTTGTCCAAAAACAAACTTAAGTTCACGTATTAAAGCCACAAGGCCTGTATTAGCAAATACACTATATTGTCGGCAGGGTTTGGCACTGCGACCCGAGTTTTTTAACCTTATTTTTAAAAAGTTTTTTTGATGTGAGACATCTAATGGCGTCTCGTCGGCTCTTTCCGACGCGCTTGCCACTATACTACACACTCGCTACTTAACGTGCGTGTTAGTGTGTCGGCACTATATTCGGTTATATTTGTGTATTGGAACGAATTTAAATATGTCGTTCCGAGCTGTTTTAATACGTCGCAAGTGTTTATTAATTTTAAAAAATATGACTGACAGTGATAGGAACAGTAAAAGGTTAGTTTATGGTTTATTTCCAGATGTTACACCGGACGAGATTTAAAAAAAAGCTTACGATAACTATTGAGAACTTAGAGCAATTTAACAGTATTGTAATCAGAAATATATTATTAGTGTATTTGCCATATGGCACATACACTATTGGCGTCGGTCGGATGGCGGGACCTAGGGGTCGGACCAAAATTTCTCGACGTTTCATAGCCTCCTGAACATTTTGGCACCATTTTTGGAAATGTCTATTTATATATGTATATATATATATGTATCTATATATATATTTATATATATATGTGTACGGGCTATAACTTTTGAAAGAGTTAATTGATTTTGACGAAATTGGGTAGGCACGTTGCCATCCATAACCGCACGAAGCCTATTTAAAATGGGCCCAATCGAACCATTTTAAGGGTGGTTTTTAGGGGTTGAAAAATGTTTTTGGGCCCAAAAATACCGAAAAAATTCTCAGAATTGTTTCAAAATTGAAATTTAACCCTTTAGTGAAGATTAAAATGTGCTGCTAAAATTTTAATAAAATCGCCCCGACAGGTCCGGACTTACAAATTTTATGAAAACACTAGTTTGCGGATAGTGATTTACTTACTGAAGGGTGTATTTAATTTGGTACAGAGGTTGCATTGATAATAATATTGAAATTAAGAAAAAAAATATTATTTTAAGGGATGTATTAAGGGGTTAAATTTTTTATTTTGTCCAAAAACCAACTTATGTTCACATAATAACAGCACAATGCCTGTATTAGCAAATACACTATATTGTCGGCAGGGTTTTGGCACTGCGACCCGAGTTTTTTTAATATATCTTTAAAATATATTTCTTTTGTACATCATTTCATAAAAATAAACTATTTCAATATTAACAACTATCTGAATATTTGTTATACTTTTATTTTCACTTCGTTGGGGGGGGGGGGGTTATAAATCATAAATTCTGATCTCTGGAACTACTAAACCGTTTCTAAAAATTCTTTCGCTAATAGAAAGTTACACAATCCCTGAGTGATATAGGCTATTTTGATAAATTTCTCGCGGGAAGGGATAATTCCTGTGCGATAGTAACAGAAGGTAACCATTGCTTCAAGCTATGAAATTGTTGCACATCTGCCAGGCGTCCCATACGACAGCTCACATTTTTTTACACAATATATTTTTTGTTCTTTTTAGTGTTTCAAAATTTTAAAGTAAAATATTCCAAAAATTCGCTACTTCTTACCGTTTGTGAAATAGAGCCCTGTGACAGACAGACGGACGGACGGACAGACATACATCGTAGGCAGGGTAATAGGGTTCCATACGGAGTACGGAACCCTAAAAAAGATACTGTGTTCTCATTGTATACAACTTTTAACTTTACATAAAGTAAAAAATATACCTGTTTAATATCAAATATCAACAGTTAAAAAGATATTCTATTCATATTACTTAGTAATTTTTCTGTGGCCACAATACAAAATCGCTTAATGACGAATTTTTGGTAATAGAGATGGGCACTGCCAAACTTGACCGCTATAGGGGCGCCAGCTATCTACCCACCTCGGTCTGTGGGCAGTTCATAGTAGTGTGTACAGAATAAGTTTATTTAAAATAATAAATCGTTGACAATCCGATGTTCTGTGTTTACCAATGTTCAAATTATAGAGGTTTTATATTTCCCAAGGATTCGGAACTGAAAATAAGTGGTTGCATACTATTAGAAGGGAAAAAACTTCATTTCTCGCGCGTTTGTCTATTAAAACCAATTAAAACCAATGATACCTTAGGTAAATAATATAATATATTACTATAAACCTGCTGCCATCTATGTTTCTCATGTGCCATGCTACAGTATCTTCATGCAGATTTTTCAAACTATTTTGTGTAACATTAAAATAAAGTTTTATTTCTAAATAAAATGCTGAATTTAAACGGTTTATTAACGCTTTAGTGAGTGTGTGAGTTGTCCAGTAGTAAATTTTTCGCTGAAATAAAAAGAGACAGGCCTGTTGAATATAAGCGTATAGGCAAAATTTCAGTGGGGGAAAGACAACTTAAAATTATCATTAGACACATTTTGTTATTACTTGAAACCGATTAAATACTTTGTGGAATATAGATTGTAATGCAACAAATATATTTCTTTAGATTAAATTATTTCTTTTTTTGTAACAGAGGGGGTGCAACTCCCTTCTCCTTCGCTCATGCTGCCAAATTTCATTCGACTGGCCGTTCACGTTGATCGTGTGATTAAAAGGCGCCACGAGTCGTTAGATAGGCAGTGCTGTCTATTTTTTTACAGAACTGAATCTTCTATACCGGATTAAATCTTATTTTATCAGAAATATGACATAAGATCTTTTGTCCTATGACAACAGATTTATAGAAAAATTAAAATTCACATATTTTAAAACAGGCTTGTACGCAATTATTTATTTATAAATGCCTGCTATGGCAATAGTCTCTTACTATGTCAATGTTCTACACAAGTCTGGTCCCACTTGCCCGCAGGTCAAATTTCAACTGCCGAAAGATAACTAAACATTATCATCTTATAAATTCTAAATCCTAAACTAAAGATATAACATTTGTTTAGGAGTCAGGCACAAAGTTAGATGAGTTTCTTGTCGTAGGTAGTGAATAACTTAGTCTTGATATTCCAGAGACTAGGGCAGGGGTAACGAACCTATGGCACGCGACAGAATATTAACGCACGAAATTAATTCAGTATTGAGGTACACAATCGAAATTATTAAAAATATGTTAGATGCTTCGAAAAAAATGAAAAAATTTGACTATCATTCAAATAACATATTATATTATGAGGTCGACGCGGCAAGTTGACGAAAGTTTTATGGCGTTTAATGCATTATCGAAATAATTCTTTTCATCTATAGTTTGAATAATTTTTTGTCCACTAAATTTCTTTAGGTGCTTGTTGGCACGTCATGGCCACATTAAACATTTTTTGAAAAAAAAATTGGCACGTAGATGTGAAAAGGTTCGCCATCCCTGGACTAGGGTAACTAGTAGCCTAATGATTTGCCATAATTTGAAAAAGCACCTCCATACAAACACATTTGCTGCGGAAATATTAACTTGTGTGATCACTGATCAGGATGATTAACTTTCCTGTAGCACTGTTTATGAATGTCCTCAGCAGTTTTTAGATCTTTGGTACCCATACTCTGACATGAATCTATTTAGGCTGGCTTCCTTTAATAAACGAAATAATCGCTTTCTACAAAAACACAACTGTATAAGCATAAATTATTGCAAAATGATTTACTGTGTTTATCCTCTATCCATCGATCAAGATTAAAGACGAATCCATATCTACCTTACCAAAAATTACTTTTTGGATACCTATACAGGTGCCGAAGGGCGAAGAGTTTAGCTGATGAAATACAGAGTATATTTTTTTTCAATTTTTATTTAAAAAAAAAATACCGACAGTCGACAGACACACTTTTAATGGTACGGCCATGATTAAATAAACCGCATGAGCCTCAAAACTTTCGCATAATCAAAATATGTGAAAATACATTTTAAAATTTAATACCCCACTGATAAATGTTAGGTGCATAATTTTATGCAGCATCAGGTGTGCAATTGGCGATTAAAAGTTAAAATGAATATCACTATCTATAATACAATACATTATGTACGGTCAGATTTTATACTTTCGAAGTCAAAGGTTATGCTTTGTTTTGTTTTTATTTGATTTTTTAAATGACTGGCCAATTTAATATGTAGGTATGTTAGATAAATGAGAGTTTGACAAACGCTTTTACTAATGCATATACGGTCATTAATTTTGTATTATATTTGTATAAAATCTATTTAGCATCAAATATAAGTAATGGACTGACTGACTCACAAACTGTTTATGACAACATAAATGTGAAAAACTTGAAATTGTGTTGGGTACATATTTACACTTTGCAGTTGCTATTTATTAATTCTTTACTTCATTTTCACGTTGTCAAATTCAATTGTGAAAAAACAGGTAGGTACATAACTTTGCGATGGTACCGACGCTGTTATCATAGTTTTGTCATTTTTTGATTGGTAGCCATAGTAACAGCACCGGTACGGTCGCGAATTTTAAATGTGTGTAATGAAAGTATTGTGATTTGTGTCCGTTTCATCATTACGGATTTTTATAAACGACTTAAAAATACATTTTTTGCTTGCCAAAGGGAAGCGTATCCCATTTCGAGTCTAAAAAAATCATTAATAAATTAGTTACTATTGATAGTATATTTTAATTTTTACAACCTACTTTGAGTGTATATGATACGAGTATGTGGGCGCTTTTTCTATGCAAATCAAACCTTATTGATAAACGATGGATGACAACAGATTAATAGTATTTTGCAGTGAAATTTATGACCCGACTTATTAACATATAAAAAAAACGTTGGTTTTCTTTCTTTCAATGCAAATACAAAATAGTAAACGATAAATTAAAAATGAAATTGAAAAAAAACACATTTATTTTTAATAACAAATCAAATAGGTACCTATATTTTTTAATGAGGCAAGGTCTATAAATCTATACTACGTTTACTATACATATATCGCCATTTTTTGTACTTTATGGAGAAAAATCTTAGTAAATGTACCTACCATTTTTAATGTTTTTTCCCCCAGTTCATCAGATCACTAGACACGATTTTGGGAGCCTTGATGCTTATACGTGACGGACATTTGAAAATTTTCTATTGGTCTAAGAATGTCAGGGTCAGTATTTCAACCCTATACAGGATTTTTTATCCAATTCTGTGTATGCGTTATACATTTTTACCTAGCTTCTAGATCCTATTCCTATTCCGGGCGCTCCCCGAAGTCTGTTATCTGTCTCTGGTCGCACCTACAGCCCCATTTTTGGCATTTAATGAATAAATATTATTTTATCTTATCATCGCACAAGATCGATTTTTCTCCAATTTTGAATGCGTGTTTAGGACGATCACACCTCCAATTCGTTATTTCGATTCTAGCTCAAATGTGGGAGAAGTGGCCCCTTAAAAACAGGTAAAAAACTGGAAATATTTTTTTCTCGGGATCAGAAAACAAATGCCCTACTCCTATTTAGGAAAGTTTGCCCGAGATATCAGATTGTTTATTTTTTTATGTCGTAACTACATCACTTAAGACCAACATTAAATAAATTATAATTTAAAAAAACTAAAAAACACGCTTTAATGAACTAAAAAGTAAAAAATAATTAATTTTATTGTAAAAAAGCGTGGGGTAGTATGAAAATATGATACAAAGCACCCCACGCTTTTTTACAATAAAATTAATTATTTTTTACTTTTTAGTTCATTAAAGCGTGTTTTTTAGTTTTTTTAAATTATAATTTATTTTTGCTTTTTAGTCCTGGAGATCCTGGTCAGGATAATGGGACAAACTTATGGAGTTATTGTATTGTAATCGGTCCTTGATAAGTGTGCAAAGTTTCAGTTCAATCTGAAGTTTTTTGCTTTTTTTTTAGTCCTGGAGATCCTGGTCAGGATAATGGGACAAACTTATGGAATTATTGTATTGTCGTCGGTCCTTGATAAGTGTGCAAAGTTTAAACTAAATCTGACCGTTCAAAGTTGGTCAAAATCAAGTTCAAAGAAGTCGGTTACAAACTGACAAACAAGCAAGCACGCACGCAAGCCCGCAAGCTCGCAAACATACAGGTGAAGCTAGTATAAGCGTGTTAAAAACATACACATATATGACAGACGGGCATATTTTTAAAAACACTTTTTTTTTTGGATTAAGGGGACTTGAAATTAAAAATATACCATACTAACACCTAAAAACGAAATCGTACGTTGTATAGGAGGGTTTTAAGATGCATCAAATGCATGTTACAAAATCTATATGCATATTATAAAAAAATAAATTTTAATTTTGCGTAACGGTATTCGAATGTTGTAATACAAAATGTCAGTTAAATAAAATTAATAGTTATAGTTTAACTATAAACCTTGATCTTAAATTCCAGCAAGCAATTATACAAATTACTAAAACGCTAATAAAAATTAAATAATTTATTTAACATGCAAACACAAAGATAGCAATAACTAAATACGAGTATACCTATCATAGAGTTATTATAATTTTTTACGGCATGCTCGATACATTTTGCGAAATACTTTAGCTTCTGTAAAATGATCATCAAAAGTAGATAATAAAATAGTTCTTACGGAGTTTTTGTAAAATGAAAAAAGAATGCAAATCACGTCATGTATTTCACTTTTAAATACATAACCAGACCACATGTGATCCATAACGCAAAACGGTTCATTTACAGAAAACATCTAGTTCCCAAGTTCTATTTTGAGGTCTGCTGAATGTGTCAATTGAATTTTAATTTATTATTAATAATAAGAAATGTAGTTTAAGTAAATAAAATATAATGTTTGAAGTCGGTTAAAAATTCCAAAAAATCGAGAGAAGCGATTTTGTTTACACAAATAGTTCCAGGGATAACCCTCATTTTATAAACTGTTTGAAACAAGTAACTATTACAATATTTATTACGATATTAGTTTGGGAAATATTTAAATTTGAAATTCTAGCATTATTTATGAAACGCCTCTCATTCATATGCATTTGTTTTTATTTTGCAATATCAAAAGTTGTCTATTGTGTTCTTAATTAATGCAAAAAAAGAATAATTTTTGCAAGATATTTGTTTACTTATATACGCTACGGTGTAACGGTGTATGCAAATTAACATTCATTAAAGAAATTAATATAGGTTTAGTTCTTTAACCTTACGCATTTCATCTATCAATCAACTAATAATAAAACTGTAAAGGGAGACTGTGTCTGTCTGTCTGCTCCGCCATAACTATTAACCCGTATAATAGGGCTTCTTAATTCAACGGATACGCTACTTTATATCCGGCTTTTCTCGCGTTCATAGAAAATCAGCAAACGACTGAACTGATTTTCTATAAAATTCGGTACACGTTTTATAGGGCTTCCATACTTAAAGGGAAAAACTTTATATAGGCACACACTTCATGATCCTATACTCTCAGACGTAGCAAAATGAATCACCTATAGTTAGACAATAATCAAAAATAACTGGTGTTTATGAATGACAATATTAATATTGCTGCTATTTAAGAGTATTCAATAGCGGAAGTTATCCCCTGCACCCTTCATCTCAAATCCTTTCCTCTCGCCTATAAAACGGTTCCCGCTCTCTCGACGCTATTTTTAAAGCTAAAGGGCTCGGGTAAACGCCAAACGAAGGATCGAGAATCACACTACAGATCCCACATGCGAATTTTTTGAAAAAAGTTTTGGATACGTATGAAAGTTTACGTAATTTTTTAAAAAGTTGTAAGTTTTTTCAGATTTTTTTTTAATTTTACGCCTGTAGGATCTGTAGTGTGATTCTTGGTCCTTCATTTAGCGTTTAGCAGAATCCTTTAGCTTTAAAAATAGCATCGGGAGAGTGAGAACCGTTTTATAGGCGAGGGAAAGGATTTGAGATGAAGAGTTCAGGGGGTAACTTCCGCTATCAAATACTCTTAAGTAAGGGAACTTAATTTTATGATATAGGAATCCAAATTGTTATTAAACGTGACCTAAAAAAAAACTGTCTCAATAAATAGAACCGGATATTACGATTCATAACCCTTTATTTATTGTAAGCGGCATTGAGTTTTGGCGCATATTTGCCGAACATGAAGGGTTATGACTTATGGCTGTTATCAGACTTCATTATTCAAACTCTGTAGCAATAGTCGAAAGAAATAATGGAAGATTTTATCCAATATTAACATATTGTGTACATTTTTTGACAAGCTGTACAAAAAAACCGCATTTTTAGAGGTCAAGTTAATAACTATAGATTTATTTGATCGACAGTCTTGTTTTTAACAACATCTTTTACTATTTCAACTCCACAAGTGGGGAATGGTACTAAATACTAATTTTTTTCTAGCGATGTCGCGTCAACTTTTAAAACAATAGATCTTGTAGAATGTAGCTGCTTGCTGACCTCCCATTCCGAGTCCAATTACCAAACGCCAACACTGAGTAAGTAACAACAATTCTGCACATTTTTATGTACAGAAAGTAGACGCCAGACACTGGTATTAATGTCGAATCAACTTATGACCTTTAATACCATGAATCACACAAACAATGTTAGTAATTAGGACGTATTTTATTATATTAAACGACTAAATTGCTGTATTCAACGTTTTTATTTTTTTCATATCTTTTCTTTTGCTGATGTTTCGCACAAGCATGAAATATGTCAGTTTGCAGGAAAATGAATTTATTTATTTAAAAATATACTTGTTGTTCGCACGAATTTTGTCTCCTTTCCAAAACATCCATTTATATTTGCAATTCTAATGCAGTTGTTTCTAGTTGGACCAGTCTTCAGATGTTTCGCGAAAAGTGGTCTAGTTGTTTTTAGGTGTCTTTCGAACAAAACAAACAGATTTAAATTTATTTATGCTTTATAAAAATATTGTATCCTTTAGGGACTTTAAAGTGTCCCTGAGGCATTATTTAATTCAAAACTGTTTCTATAATCTACATGATTTTTTCTCATAGTAAATTCATATCTTTAATCCGACGCTATTATGTTCTTTGGAATTTTAAAATAAAGAATTATTATTATTATAACTTAGGCATAGGAAGGTATATATACATAAATGTCGCAACTCGCAACCATGTGGTGATGACCAGCCATGTTTTATAAATTTCAAGGAACGTGTAATTACACTAACGAGTCATTTCATGAAATGTCTAGACATTTTACAAAAATTTCCATGAAATGTCATTACCATACACCAACTTTTAATCCATTGTCCGAGATATTTCAGTAGAACACCTTTTCACGTTCACTTTTCTGTGGCATTAAAGGTCTTTTATATTAGCATCCAAATATTATTATATACCTAGAACACTTTAGAATGATGTCGCAGATACATTAATACGGTGGTCAATTTTTACACTGACGGTTTTCGGACAAGTATTGGGATCCGTCAGATAGGTGGAGCTTCAAAAACATGGCGCAGACGGGGGGAAATTTCATATACGGGGTATACTTTTGCGTGTAATTTTATGATTTTCAAAGTGATAAGAAATGATAAATATAAATGCAATTTGTGATTGGGCCGGTACGAACCCTAAACAAAGGAATTTCGTTGAAGGAGAACGGATTCTCAAAGCCGGGCATATTATCAAATGTCGGAAATATAACGAGAAAAATGCATGCAAAATGAACTGTCAAAAGTAGTAATCTTTACGACATATTGCTTAAAAACATCAAAATTAAAAGAAAATCTCCACGAAATTAATCATCCGCGTTCAATGCGCTTTTAAGGCTGGGTTAGGTGAATAATGTAAACACATAACTGCAACATAATAAGTTATATTGTAATAAGTAGGTAGTTACTAACCTCAAAATATTTGTATACGAAGTTAATCCTATAAATTTGTTAATCATCAGGGATTCAACTATTTTAGTGCAGTATGATAACAAGTACATCTTATTATTACTATAAAATATTTTTTTAATTCATAAATACAGTTTTTCCACATTTCATTAGAAAATAATTCTCTGTAAAGTAAGTTTTACAAGGCAATAACTGACAGTGGTTTATTGCCATGATATTAGAAAACGTCGCGAATTCCATTTTCGATAAACTTTTTGTTTATTTTACTTGTTTTATTTTTGTAATAAACAATTTCATGATTAATTTGCACTGTTAGCATGTAAAATTTTCCCTCGTTTGAGTACAATTTTCTGCCACCAGATGTCAGATGCTCATTTGACGGACCCCAATACAAAAAATACTATTATAAATGCTTATATTTTCGTAAGAAATCTTGTGAATGCTATATTGCTATCTATACTAATATTACTACATAATAATTTTCTTTGTATAGCTGCGACCTGCGACCATATAATTAAGTAGTGCCAAATTAATTGACCCATTATACTGATTACTGGGCCGAGCAGTTCGTCGCTTTACGGTGTTGATGTTGCTACGACATCAAACACAGAATTGTTATTCATTGAAGAAGTTGAGAATATTACTGAATCACTCTTAATTCCACATTTGATTGTTTATGCAATTCATGAATCATATACGTTGAATAGAACCATCAAAATTATACAGTCATAAGTCAAGACAGCAAAACATTGGTTTAAGAGCACGTAGTCGAACTAGAAATTAACTAGAAAACAGTGTCAATTAATTTATAATCGAAAATCATAATATTATAGTAGATTGTATGTCTAGATGCGTAATGAGGTATATTACTGACGAGTAACAGTCACAAACTCACATTGTCACACGAGTCGTAATATCATTACGCACGAGAATTATATGGTGTTTTTTTGCCGTATCCACTAAAAATACCTACTTTTCACTTCATTTTCAGTATTTTCAAAACATTTTGACAGTTACTTTGCGTCGCCGACTTCACTCTAGTAGGACGTGAGCTGTCGCTGTGCGCGCACGCAGAGTAGCAAAAAACATAAATCACTATGGAAATGGCTTTATTTTTCACACTAGTGTGTTTTGAAAACATTTTCAATACACCTGCCTGTTAACTGACCCATTCCATGCATACATACACGCATGTAAAGTAGCTATTTTATAGTGTGTATGGCAAAAAATTTAAAACAAATTTCAAGTTCATGCGGGTAATTTTGCAATAAAACTACTATAAATATACTTAGTAAGTACTTATACAAAATATTTCAAAGTCGAACCTGCATTTCATGTTTCATAATTCATTATGCGTAGTACAGACCTAGAAACATTTTCTAAAAGCTGTTCCCACACAAAGCAAAAATTTTGAAGCAACCCGGAAACTGTTTTTAAATATTTTGAAAACAAAGCTCTTTTTCCTTTCCAGGTGGAAAACAAAAAGCATCAAAACTGTTCCGAGACAATTTCGAAATTTTTCTAAAACATGCGCATAAAAATGTTGCTATAAGAATATGTTTCCAAACAAAATATTTTAGTTAACAATTAGATTAACAATCAATATTGTTATTACTTCCTATACTGTACAAATTCACTATTTTAGTGAAATTAACATAAGGACATCAGCCGATATTAAACGCCATAACATGCCCTTATTAATTATTGTAGAAAGGCTACATAAGAAAAATTTAAATGCACCGCCGGGAATCGAACCCGGAACACCCAACATCGCGTCTGGAAAGTTTCCAGTTACTCCACGGTGCACATCCGGCCTATTTTTAGAAAAGCAGCATTCATTGTAGTGTTGTTATAAAAATAAAAATAATATTAGCTCTCGCAGTTTGTGGATTTGCGGTGTATTTGTGCTATATATAAGAAAGATCTAAGTGTACGCCATGGGCCCCGTGGAGTAACTGGAAACTTTCCCGACGCGATATTGGGTGTTCCGGGTTCGATTCCCGGTGGTGAATTTAAATTTTTCTTATGTAGCCTTTCTACAATAATTAATAAGGGCATATTATGGCGATTAATATCGGCTGATGTCCTTATGTTAATTTCACTAAAATAGTGAATTTGTACAGTATAGGAAGTAACAACAATATTGATTATTAATCTAATTGTTAACTAAATAAGATACTGTAAGTAATTTTCTCGCAAATAATTGAAAATATTTTAGGTCTGTACACGCAATAGTATATACTGTGTAACTAGTGTGCTAAATCTTTATGCGTCAGCCGCCATGTTTTCAGCACGAGTAGTAGGCGAGTGTGCATCACAAACAGTATACGAGTGCTGAAAACATCGCACCTTACGCATAAAGATTTAGCACACGTGTTGCACACTATACTTTATTCAACACATGCATGGTTATTGGTTTTAGACATTAATTGAATTAATGTCAAACACCTTAGATTCACTTCCAACAGTAGGTACCTATACATCTCATAATAAAAACATTTGCCTTGATACAATATTTATTTACTTCGTTGCCATAGTAACCATATTTCATTATAGCATCGAAAAAAGGTACATAATGGTTCATTATGTAACGGGTTTTGCAAATGTTTTTCATTATAGTATCGAAAAGCGTTTCATAATGGATCATAACGTCACCAGGCCATTTAAGATCCGCCTTACAAACACTAAAAAACACTAAAAGCGTGCATGTGTTGAAAAAATTTCATAAATAGGATAAAAACTTTTTATAAAAAAATTTAACCTTCTTAAATATAAGCCACTACTTACAAAGAGAAAAAATAATTGAATTTTGAGGTGAACGCCAATTTAATTACCTACTAAAACTTTTTATTTAGGCACTTAATTCAATTATCGCCGACATCAAAATTTAATTATTTTTCTCTTTTTAGTGGCTTTTTTTCAAGGTGGTTCAATTTTTTTTAAACTATTGAACCGATTTAAGTAAAACTTACATAGGATTCCCTCGAAAAGTTTAAACACCCTGTATCTCGAAAACGAGGCGTTTGCGGACATAATGTTTACAAAGTAAAAAATGTTTGTTTTGATGTCCCCTACCACCATTAGAAGTTTGTCGGTATAATTATAAAAACACCTATATATAAAATATATACCTACGTGTCGAATTGATAACCTTATTTTTTTGAAGTCTGTTAAAAATTATGGTTAAATTAAGTATTAATCATAAAAATTATTAACACTAAAATAGGCTTGAGAATGGCCGAGCGTGTAGCAATGTTGTTGTTTACATGGCGTTGCTATGGTTCCTCTATTACAAGTCCCCAGTTCCCGGGTTCTTGCCCGAGAACTGGTAAAAGTATCAATTGGATTTTCAATTTATTATTAAAAAAAAAATAATGAATTGAAAATAATATGAAATTGCTATGCTAGGTCCAAATAACCTTAGCTGTTGGTGGTCTTTAAAACACAATTTAACACTAAAATATTTATTCATAAATAAGAAATTAGAAATCTTCAGTCTTCACATAAATTATTATTATATTTATTGGTAATATTTCTGTGTCAAGTGCAGTTAATTTCTTTTGAGAACTACTTTGAACAAAATGTAACTTTTTCTTTACAATTTTCGACTAAAGCCAAACGCGCAATGAATGGACTCAATTCAACCTAACACATCAACAATCGTCACTATTAGAAAATATTGATACAAACAAAGACCGGCGCACTGCATGGTCAATTCGATGAAATGCGAGGTCCTGCGATTAAATTCTTGCAGATTCCTTTTCGTTGTGTAACGCCTGGAGGTGTTTTGCAGAAGCACTGGTAGCTGATATTAATAATTTTAAAATTAGAAAAAAACAAGACAATAGTAAATGTAGGTATTCATATTTTATAAAAAAAATATATATTTAAAAAACAAGATCAGCATAAAGTACTCACACTCATATTTTATTATTGTATTACAAAATAAAAAATATATTGCGATATAAAACGCTTTCAAATTTATCTTGTTTCACATCATAGCGCACGCACACATTTTCACGAGCTACTTGATATTATACAATGAAAAACTATTTTTGATTATATATTTTTATATGAATAATAAATATAGCAACAGTAAATAATTTGGCACAACAATATATTAATATTATTTCCGAATGTTTATTATAGATATCTATGTGTCTGTCATTTCCTGTAGTAGATAAATAAAACACGAAGAGTTAAATAAATTAAATAACCAGACAACGGGGGAGACAACATAAATATCATGTACCATGTGTTCATAATTTCTGAAATTATAGCTGCATGTCAACGACGTAGAGAACTGGACTGCTAGTTTAGCACTGCGCATCCAAAAGCGCAGGAAAGAGAAGGCGATACTCTTTCTGACGTTTTATTACAGATCTACGTGTTGAGACGGAATATACCCTAACTCGCGCAAACTGCCCAAAATGAGCTTGATTATGGTGTGGAATTTTTTTCTCTCACTTCGCCTAGAGTTGCCATACGTCCGGATTTTTCGGACATATCCAGGATTCTGACACTTTTTCCGAAATGCAGGCGGAATTTTGACGTGTCCGGGATTTTCGTAGTTAATGTGATGATAAAATAAATATCAATGACAATCCTAATAGATAAATACAAATCCAGGAAGTGAGTTTCTTCTAATTTCAGGTACCCACCAACCAATTTGAATTTTGTGTAATTAAATAAATCTTCATCGAGAAATTTACTAAAACGATTCATGGCTGGGTTTCTGAGTTTCGAAGGACAAAAGTCCTTTTAATGAACATTAGTATTGAAATTTACCATGATTTCCGCGGTAGTTCAGTGCTAGAAGAACATATAGTGTTGAAAGTCGTACAAGAAACTCAGCATATAAGTCATTTACTAAGATATCGATAGTTTGGTTAGGTGTTGTGTGTGTTTTAAAAACCACCAACAGCTAAGGTTATTTGGGCCTAGCACCAATTCATAATTTTTTTTTAATAATAAATTGAAAATCCAATTGACACTTTTACCAGCTCTCGGGCTAGAACCCAAGAACTGGGGACTTGTAATAGAGGAATCATAGCAACGCCATGTAAACAACAGCATCGCTACACTCTCGGCTATTCTCAAGCCCTGGTTAGGTATTGATTATTCATAGTTATCGATAGTGTCGACAATCGATAGTCCTTCACTCTACTCTACAGTCTACACTAAATCATAATTTCACATGTTTGTAAGCCCTCTGTACCATTTATATATTAATATTAGGTATATGTAGTGTATAAATGCACTATATGCTGGTGTACAAGGTAATTAGAAATTACAGTGAGGATGACCTTATCAGGGTACACATTATGTTAGTTGTCATGACGTACCTAGCGTTCTGTGCAATCGACTCAAATCCAATGACACCGATGCTATGCAGAGCTAGGCATGGATGCAATTAATTCGATTCGCATTGTCCGTTTTAACTTTTAATGGTTTGAAATACTTTTCGTAGGTAAACCAAAAACTTTTGGATTTTATTTCCTGTGGGATAGTAACAAAACGTAACTCTAAAATTCTTTTGCATTTTAGAGTATGGATGGAATCTTATATAACTAATATTATAAACACCACCAGCCCGACTTTGCTTCATAGGGGGAGAACTTCTCGTGGGGGGGATAATTAATTATAAATTCCTAGTATCCGGGCGAAGTCGGACGGGAACTGCTAGTCTATAATAAATGCCACAATTGTAGTCAACCTTTCGTTGCCTTGTTAATTGTTATTATTAATTTTGCTGTTTCCACTTACGGTAGGTAGCACAGCATAGCTTCGCACTTTTTAGGCTTAAAATTCATAAGTTTGTGAAATAATATTATAGTAGTGACGAAACACTATAGAATTACATAAAAAACATTAAATTATTTATTGGTCTTCAACCATTTTCTATAGCGAGCCATCGTGTGTGGGTGTTATTAGATTTGAAACAGCTACAGTCATGCACATGTTTGGCATACGACTTAAGTCAAGTACGTTTGTCGAGCCATTCCTGCACAGAATTCATGCTGGTCATTACCATATCAGACGGATGCTTACCCACACAATTACAATACACTGTTGTATAGTCTTCCAAAAAGCTGCTACAAGCGTTGACGTTGTTGTTTGATATAATGAATTGGATAAAAAAAAATCAAATTCCGAAGGAGAAGTCGATTATCTGTAAATCTTCTAAATGAATAAAAAAAGCGAGTTATTGTTAATAAAAACATGGTAAAATAATAACGCTTTACGGAAAATCAGGATAACAGGTTCAACGTATTCCTATTTTTTTTTGATGATTTGAAGTTATTTTTATCAGTTTTAAAAGTTTATCGAATACAGCAGACTTTTGTTGTTTACCTATATTACCTGCAGAAATTTAAGTATGCTAGCAATATCTTTTTGCCCGACTACTTTTTATACTTATTGGATTAGACGCTACTGACTATAGTTATCGAACGTATATTATTGTACAATAATTATAACTAACTAAATTTCATATTGGAAGCTTCTTTACTTCTTTTACGTTGTCGGGTTTTAGTTTTTTTAACATTTATTTATGAAAAAAATAGTCAATATTAGAATATTTAAAAGATTTTTCACTGATACCAGAGTGTGAAAAGGTTGAATCCCAAATGCATGTAGGGTAAAGAGAAAGAAGGCTGATTTCGGCACGCCGCAATGAGAGGCGCGTGTCCCGAAAATGGATGACGGTAAGGGTAATAGTTTTGCGTGGGGCGCTGTATCTCTAAGGTCCAGAATCTCCGATGAACGGATCGACGGGAACTTGGTATAGTTTACTGTCAGTCTTTATCTATGCTGTCAGACCTATGTTTTCAACGTGCACATTTGAAATAATTCTATTAGAAAAAGGTGAAATCAAAAAAATTTAAGAACAATAATTTCATAGATTCGATCGATTATTTTCAGATTCAGTTTATTATATTTTGCAAAAAAAGCGGTATTCATTTCGCTCGGTTATCCACCCTACTTGGGGTCTTAGTTTCAGCGCCTTTACACCGGAATAGGAATCCTTATTTTTCTGACTTTTTGGGCAACGACGAATGCATGCGGAAAATAGTCTCTTTTATCTCTATCCTACATGCCCAAATGCGTTATATTCCCGACTGGAATCCACTTTAACAAAAATAATTCTAAAAATCGGTATATTGTTAGTTCAATGGCCTTATGTTATAACAATTCATAATTATGTATTTTTATTAGACTGTACAGGAACGGTGGACTATGTTGGTGTATTTTTTTAAACGAGGCGTGAATTTTGGGATGTTAGCTTTAGTTCAATGGAAACGAATAAAATTGATCAGTTATGTTATAACTGATTTTGTAATTTGCATTTTCCAAAACGAGGTAGTAACGTATTTGTGGGTAGACTTTATAAATAATAGACGTGTTACTAAATGTTTTAAAAAACCATTTAACTATCAGTTTTGTGTTCAGAGTAAATAACATTTAAAGGTTACATTCGGTTTCATGGCGTTTCTACTGCAGTATTAAAATTGTGAATATTATAGTAGTATTATAAAAAGATAAAAAAACATTATCAGAGCGCGACGCCGTAAAATATTATTGCAGACAGATCATTGAGCAATTAAAAAACAATCGATGATTACATTAGGTAACAATTTTAAAGCAGCTCAAGGTTCTTCTTCTTAGCACGCCGTTTTTCGATCATATTGACTATTAATATTTTGGATGCACAGGCACAAAACAATGGAACCAATTATGACCATTAATTTATTTAATTTATTGTAGATTATAGACGCGTCGACATCTAAGGTCATTAGCGTCTTTCAACTACACTAAATAACAACTAACTTAAAACTAAACAACATCACAAAACATCCATGAGCGCAGGTGGGATTCGAACCCACGGCAGTTCAGTCTAGAGGTTGCGGCGCCAAGCACGCCACCATCTAGGCTATACTGCCCTCATTATGACCATTATCTTAAGTTTTTTAGCCATTAGATACTCCGACATTCGACGCTACGGTTTCCTTGAATTTTTCCCTTTATTATAAATTGGAGTAATTGGTATTAGATTTCGTTAGATATCTCAGAGATATTTAATTTGCGTTTCCTAATTTGGCAAATAACTTGATATCACTTCTTCATTCTGAGTAACATACGCCGCTACATGATGTACATCCACATTTCAAATGCATATAGCCTATAATCATGGTATCCTTCTTTAAGGCTCAGGTTTCCATATACTATAGTACAGCAAAGGGAAGACATTTCTTACATCTCGTTACAATCCATTCATCCTGTTTTTTTGCTGTAAACATTTGTCTTCAAGTACTTTTTAAGTTTAAAATTGTATGCTTACAGAAAAGAAAAAAACTTCGGCATGCTATTTCCTTGTGTCAAAAACGATTGTACATTCTGTGTTTGATTTAGTATGTTACCTTTTTACTCTTGCAATTTAAAATGAGATAATGTCACAATAAAGAGAAAAAATTATGCAACAAATCTTTTGAAAGTAATCGCGTGTTTTTGCGTGTTTCAAAAAGAATGCTGCTCTCTTTATATAGCAGTATTAAGAAGTGCAACACGCAGATATATATTATGTAAATAGACCAGAGCACACTGTGAAATGCTTCAAGGTTTTCGCTACAAAAATAGAAATGTCTCCGTTAACGATCCGGTTGGAGGAGTAAAGACTATAATATGATTCCGGTTCAAAACCGTAAACTTAAGTGGTAAATCAAGGTTCTTACAACTAAACTTAGCGTGTGCATGTCTATTTATCATTTAATAGCCATATTAAACTGATCGGTTGACTGCACTTTTAATTCTAGTCATAGAAGTATCTTCATTGATACCTAAAGAGCGCATTTCAGTAATTAATTTGGACTAAATTGTTAGTGCATCCTGGAAAATAGCTCAGTTTATGAATTGATAAATCAATTTTTATGATTCCAAACCTAATCAAATATCAGTCATAAATCAAAATGGTAAAACAATTACGGATTGTTACTGCTGCTTGTGTTACTGACAAGATTAATGTGTTTTGAATTTATATTATAAATTTTATTTTCAATTGGAAAATTTTGCATGTAACGATAATGTATTTTGAATAATAATTTTATTAAGAGAAAAGTTTTAGAATTATTTTACTGATGTGCTAGCAGGATAAAAATAGTTGGGACTGATTTGAAAAGCTGTCACACATGCACAGTAGATTACAAGTTCATCTGACAACTAATAAATAAAAATATTACTATTATGGACATAAGAAATAACACAAAAGCAAATTTTGGCAGTAAATAAAACGCTTAATTCTCGATAAAAATTACGAGTGTCGCAAAAATACAAAAACATTTAGGCGCAATGTACAACCCTGCTGATAAAATATTGTATTTGCTAATAGCATAATGCATAATGCGACAATTAAATGTAGGTATCATTATTATGAACTTTGTTTTTGGACAAAATAAAAAATTTAACCATATAATAGATCTCTTAAAAATGATTACATTTTTCTCAAAATAGTCCAACATCCGCACGAAAAAATATATACCCATCAGTAAATATTCACTGCCCGCAAACTGTCTCTTCAAAAATGTCTGTCTGCCCTATTTTAAAACGAAATTATTTTTTATTTTATTATATTTCAAAAAATGCGCGTGATATATAATGTGACGTCACATATACGATCCTCTCCCCCTTCCTCGTCACAATTTATCACGCTAAAATTACTCACCTCCCGCCAACATTTGTCCGTAGTTAATGGATTATAGATTATGCAGGGTGTTTCAGGCTTAATCGATCAAACTTTAATGGTAGATTCCCCCAGTCGTCCTGATTCAATCTTTTGTTATTTATCAAATTCTTTGTTTAATTTGGGGCAATATTTGTTTCTTTTGTAAACTTTGACACCCTGTATCTTTTTTATGAAGCGAGATAAAGGCATATAATATACACTTTTCTGAATCAGGACGACTGGGGGATACCATTAAAGTTTGATCGATTAAGCCAGAAACATTCTGTATATAAATCATTTAATGTCCATTGAAAATCTCCTTTTTCGAAATTTTTTAATATAGCAAAAGCTTCCTAAAATTATCAAAAAAAATTATTTCATAATCTATTAATTGTAATGTAGATTCCAACAAAAAAAATGTGGGGCGACCTCATCATACATTTTCAGTGTTTGAATAGTATTTTTGTAAAATTGTTTTACTATTATTATGTTTCAATCGTTCATTATTGTAATAATATGCTCTACAATCCACACAGAATATACCTAAATAATATGGACACGCGATGCATTGTCACAGAGCTGTAACTATTTGTAACATCAAGTCACAATTAAGGTGAAATTTTCGAATCAGGTTGAAACACAGTTACATCAAATAAACTTTTATAACTATAAAAAAACATTTTATTAAAAAAATCAAAAAATACGACTGCGCCAAAAGTTAACTAAAAGATGGAAACAGGATCAAATGATAACATGCAGTCGGAAGCATAAAATTTTGTTCAAGCCTCCGACTGAATGCTGTCATTTGATCTTGTTTCCATATTTTTAGTTCGCTATTGACGCAGTCGCGTTTTTTGAATTTTTTAATTTAATTTTTTTATTTACGTCTTTTTAGTTTTTTGAAATCATCTCAACGAGACCTTTCTTTTGATACCCATATTGATGTATATTTAGAAGCAAAATGACTTTTACATTATGACATAATTACATATTATGACATACCTATATATGAATATTGAATTTTCCCTGGCGTCATATACCGTATATCACTTGGGATTAAGACGAATCTAATGACATCTCATTTATTAAAACCCACCCAGCTGCTTGGATGCTACGAGGGAATAAAGAATCCCACATACATAATATACTTATTTTAACAATTTTACTTGCATACATAGTGCGAAAAACATAATCCTGTCTTTACTGTCGCGCAGTTGGGTAAAAATAAGGACGATTTCACTGCACTAACTGTCTAAGGTCTCTCAGTATACAAAATCGACAACTTCCTCTGAACATGATGTCATTAAGATAATAGACCATTGATTTGTTTTCGCACTGACAGTAATTGGGACAAGTAATACAGTAAACAGACCTATTTGTAAGCAAAACTTGTCATTGCAAAAAATTATTCTTCTATTGTATACAGAGACGTTCACAAAGTGTTGTGGTCAAAACATCGCACCAATAAAATACAAAATGTTATAAAAGCATTTAGAACTACGATAATAATTTACCCCGTTTCAGTTAACTGAAAAAGTGCTAGGCGTCATTCTAGGATTCAAATTTTTATCTGCTAAGGTGCGAAATATCATTATCACCCGCATAAACCTAGATATTCTGAACAACTAAGCGACATGTCGGTGTTTTAAAATGCTTTACTTTTTTGTCGAATTATTTTTTCTGTAATATTTAGATGTTACATTGGTTCCTTAAAAAAACTATAAGGAATCAATTTAATGTCTTTATTGAGATTTAAAATCGAAACCTAGTAGTGATCACAGGACTAGTTCAGCACTTGAAATATTTTTCAGCTCATTAGGATTTTTAGAGTTTCATTATCAATTATATGGGGTTTTCGACATGTTAAGGAATATATTAAGTAAATATGTGCTCAAAAAGTAAGGCTATTCTATAAAGAATTTTGGTCTCATTTTCTCAAATATAAATTATAACACAATTTTTAAAATAAACAGCTAAACTGGAATTTGCTGATCTACTCTTTTGTATAAACTTTGTATGATGTTTTTCTGCACATTTTTTGCAATATCCCATTTTAATAAATACTGTTTATAATAATTATATGTAAGTATGTACTCGTATACAATATATCTGTGGATTTGCAAATAAAAATGATGTCACACTTTTTTATAATGCTTACCAGCTGAATTAAAAATGTCAACTTTTGACAAATGAGACAATTGAAAATATAAACAATTACAGTCTGCGTCCTATTAAGAAACAAATATTGTTATTATTTCTGAAATAGATCAGTATTTACAACTTATCATTCAATAATTATAATAATATATTATATTATTATTATGGAAAATTAAAAAAAGACAATTCTGCGGTAAAGTATTTCAAGGGTGACTAGAGGTGGTGCATGCCCATGAGAAGTAATTCCTTGAAAGTAAGATTGTAAATGCATACGAAATGTTTTTTTCTAACAAGATCACGGTGTCTCAACTTTTCAGTTAGAAGTTAAAAAATATCACAATTTATATTATGCACTTGGAAAGAAGTAAGACTAGTAATAAGTTTTATTTAAAAGATAGGAATAGTTTTAGCGTTGACGGATAGCTTAACTTTTTTTCGTATATGTATGGAGGATATTTTTGGATTCGTATACATGTGTTAAAGAAAACCCATACTGGAAAAAACAGTACATGAGTCATTGACTCACCAGACGCACGTAGGCAATTTCTGCTTCTAAAATCGTTGTCAGACTCAGCTACATATAAAAAAGCGGCCAAGTGCGTGTCGGACCACGCACAGTGAAGTCGGTCGAAAATATCCCATATCACAAAAAAAACCACAAAACATATCTTATTCAAACCAATTTTAGATGAAAGTATTTTATAAGTTCTACTTCCTTAAATTTTTTCAGAATTTTCCACCTCATAGTTGAAAAGTTAAAGGGGAGGACACACTTTTCACGACTTTAGAAGCGCATATCTCACCAACTATATTGACTCAAAATAAAAAAGTAATTTTGAAACTTCTTCATCATTTTTGAAGACCTATCTAACGATACCCCACACGCTTATGTGCATACTGGAATTTTTTTTTCATCCCTCATTTGCATGTATGGAGTGCCACCCTTAATTTTTTTTCGTAATTTCACTTCACCATTGTATAGCGGTTCATAGAAAGCATCTGCTTTCCAAATTTTATCTATATAGCGCCAATAGTTTCCGAGTAAAATGGCTGTGACATACGGACGGACGGACGGACGGATGGACAGACGGACGGACAGGATGAAATTATAAGGGTTCCGTTTTTGCCATTTGGCTACGGAACCCTAAAAATAAACATGGATTCCCATGATTGGAATGTATATTTTCGGGCTCATGTGACTCTCTCTGTAATTTCGTTTTCTTGTGGCTTTTTCTTGTATTTTATGTAATGCCTCGACGGAAGAACGCGTTTCTAGAATTGATGTCTGGTTATCTATTTGTACTAGCCACTTCAAATCGTTATACTCTTAGACAAGAATAAAGAATCGATTTACGTGTCATTGATAAGTGATATCGTAAATAGATCCTCTATATCCTTGTCCAAAAATACAGCGATTAGCAAAGAGTTTAGAACGATTTTGATGAAACTTGATACACTATTACTGGTATACTTTAGTCAGGCTGCGCTCGAATTAAAATAGAGTTCACGTCAAAAGCGAAATTAACGAGAGCAAATTTACGGGGGAAATCGACGTTCACGTGAGTGAAGCTGCGAGAAATAGGTAGATACTTACTCGCGACTAGCTGAAATCAAAGGTACCCGTATTTTTTTCAAGACTCTTTCTTTTCACAAACTTCTACTCAGCTCATTAATCTATACTTTAAAACTATAGAAAAAAGCTTCCTTTAAATCCAGTTTATAGCGTTCATTTCTTGTGACTAATAATATTTTGATTAAATTCAAAATGAGATGCCTAAGCAAATTAGTTAATATACACACTCTTCGTTTTGTATGCATTTTCACTTAAGATGAAAAACGATAATTTCTAATACAAATTTATTCAGCTTGTTCTTCTTGGAGTACTTGGGCAATTTAACGTCACCGATTTAAGTATTGTTTGAATACTCATTTAGTAGAACTAACGTTTTGCTTGTTTACTTTAAGTACTCACCTAGTTACTTCGTAGACCATATGGAATTAAGTATTACGATCTACTATTGACATACCCACTTAGAGTAAGTGATATTTCAATCATCTAAAACTAGCCCCCACACCTCACCCTTGAGCAAAATCAATCCTTCTGCAATATTTAATAATATATTAAATATAATTTATTAATTGTATATCTTTATTCTGTATGACGCTATTACACCTTTTAATAGGTTTTCAATAAAGATTATTTCTATTCTATTCTATGAACTAGCCTTTTCCCACAGTTTTGGTCGCGGTAATATCGGTTTTGAGATTTAAAAAAAACCTTATCTCAACCAAATCGTTCGCGTACCTTATATATTTAAAGTTTGAGAGACAATTCACTTTGTTTCATGAAAATCGATCTAGCCGTTTTTAAATGATGCTGATACAAACAAACATTGCGGACAAAAATTGTGGAAACACGCCAAGAGCGGATCCAGGATTTATTCAGGAGAAGTACGGGGCAAAACCATCCAAACTAGCCTAACCTAAAAAGAAAATTATTCACAATTGATTATTATTAATTCACAATTGATTATTATTAATTCACTATAATTTATTATTAAGTCAACTTTCAAGTTTACTTAAAATACATATTTTTCTTCACTCCTGCAAGTTTCCCATTTTCTCCTCATATCTTAATTTTTCTAGTTGAGGGGGAGAGAAACTTTTCAGTCGACCCTATATGTTACGAAATCGCTTCTCTTCAATTTCAACTTACTTCCAAATAATCTATACGAATACTAGCCGTTACCTGTGGCTTCGCTCACGTATATTTAGATTTATGATTTATATCCCCCCCGCGAGAAATTCGCCCCTTGCAAAGCGAAGTCACCGGGTGGTGTTTATAATATTAGTAGGATTCCGCCTATACGCTAAAATGTAAAAGAATTTCAGTGTTACGGTTTATTACTATCCCACAGGAATTATCCACCCGTAAGAAATTTATCAAAATATAATATAGCCTATATCACTCAGAGATGTAGCTTTCTATTAGTGAAAGAATTTTTAGAATCGGTTCAATAGTTCCAGAGATAAGAATTTATGATTTATTATCCCTCCCCGCGAGAATCTCTCACACAACCAGCCAGACTTCACATCACAGGGGGAGAATTTCACGTGGAGGAGTAATAAATCATACATTCTTAGCACCCGGGCGAAGACTGATTGTACCACTAGTAAAAAATAAAATAAAACGACAATAAAACTATATTTGATCATTACAAAAGATTGGATATTAAATTTAAATTGGTTATATAGAGCGTGCCAAGCGACACTTTTTCTAGCCTGTTGTGTAATCCATTCTCTAAGTCAGTGGGTATAACAGAAATATCCAGAAGATAATATTTTATGTACGGAAAATGTACCGTTCTTGCGTTGCTAACGGTAATGACCGCGTATATATACAGCTGTTGTTTAATATCGGGCCCGTTACAATGTCGCGGAATTTGTATAATGCATCTATATACAATCAATTGAGCGTGGCGTGTCAGTGTCACATATTTCCAAGTCAAGAACTGACCTTTTGTTCGCCGCGGCTATGTAAATGCAAAATTTTCAATCGAACAAAATATCGGTCAAAGAAATGACATCACTAAGATAATCCGAATGAGATTTAATCACAGTTGCTTCTAATCTCATTTATTTAGAATTTAGGCGTAGTAAACTCCCCAATCTGTAGTTGCGACAATTTATCTGTTGCAGATTTAAATCATATTTCTATCCTGTCAAAATTATGCTTCAGAAAAAATTATTATGATAACGTCTACGAGAGAAAGAATTTTTCTTCCCTCTTAATTTAAGTCACATTTTCAGTTCGGTTAGCTTCGAGGTATATGAAATTTTAAAAGAATTTTGTGCCAGTCATAGTATTACTATATGAGCCCTCCACTTTCTATTTCTAACAGCCATAAGTAAATATTTCCTAGTCAGTAGGATTTTGAATGAAGGAATAGTGTGACTACGTGGGATAGATAGTTCATGAGTCACAAAATTAGATACTACTTGGTGTTTTGCGCAATTTTTTGGCGGACGGCCTATATGACAAACATCTTGTTTGATGTGAAACATTTTATGGCGCGCGTGTAAAAACGATTTAATGTTGTAGCTCAGACCGCAGACTCGCGGGGTGGGTGGGGTGCTTATCTTCTATCTATATATATAAAACAGTTCCGTTACTGACTGATTGATTGACTGACAGACAACGCCCAGGTCAAACCGCTGAAGATATAAACTTGAAATTTGGACAGTAGGTTCCTTTTGTGACGTAGGCACTCACTAAGAAAGGATTTTTTGAAATTCAACCCCTAAGGGGGTTAAATATGGGATGAAAGTTTGTATGGAAATTCGTCATTTTTGAAGTTAGAAGCATGAAATTTTGCACAGCAGTTTCTTATATAACGTAGGTGATCACTAAGAAATTTTTTTTTGAAAATTAAACCCCTAAGGGGGCTAAAAAGGGGATGCAAGTTTACATTGAAGTTCGTTATTTTTGAAGTTAGAAGCATGACATTTTGCATAGGAGTTCCTTATATAACATAGATGAGTAATAAGAAAGGATTTTTGAAAATTCATCCCTTAAAGGGGTTAAATAGGGGATGAAAATTTGTATGGAAGTTCGTAATTTTTTAAGTTAGAAGCATGAAATTTTGCATAGGAGTTCCTTATATAACGTAGATGAGTAATAAGAAAGCATTTTTGAAAATTCTTCCCTTAAAGGGGTTAAATAGAGGATGAAACTTTGTATGGAAGTTCATCATTTTTGAAGTTAGAAGCATGACATTTTGCACAGGAGTTCCTTATATAACGTAAGTGAGCAATAATGTATTAATAAAATTTGATCGGACGAGCGAAGCGAGTGAGTAATGTATTATTAATATTCGAGTGAACGAGCGAAACGAGAGAGTAATGTATTAATAAAATTCGAGCAAACGAGCGAAGCGAGTGTGCAATGTATTAATAAAATTCGAGCGAACGAGCGAAGCGAGTGAGTAATGTATCAATAAAATCCGAGCGAACGAGCGAAGGGAGTGAGTTATGTATTATAAAATTCGAGCGAATAAACACCACCAGCCCGGCTTCGCTTCTCAGGAGGAGAATTTCTCGCGAGGGAGATAATAAATCATAAATCGAAAAATACGTGGGTGAAGCCACGGGTAACGGCTAGTATATATATAAAACAGTTCCGTTACTGACTGACTGATTGACTGACAGACAACGCCTAGGTCAAACCGCTGAAGATATAAACTTGAAATTTGGACAGTAGGTTCCTTTTGTGACGTAGGCACCCACTAAGAAAGTATTTTTCGAAATTCAGCCCCTAAGGGGGTTAAATAGGGGATGAAAGTTTGTATGGAAATTCATCGTTTTTGAAGTTAGAAGCATGAAATTTTGCACAGGAGTTTCTTATATAACGTAGGTGAGCACTAAGAATTTTTTTTTTGAAAATGCATCCCCTAAAGGGGCTAAAAAGGGGATGAAAGTTTGTATGGAAGTTCGTCATTTTTAAAGTTAGAAGCATGACATTTTGCACAGGAGTTCCTTATATTACGTAGGTGAGCAATAAGAAAGGATTTTTAAAAATTCATCCCCTAAGGGGGTTAAATAGGGGATGAAAGTTTGTATGGAAGTTCGTAATTTTTTAAGTTAGAAGCATGAAATTTTGCACAGGAGTTCCTTATATAACGTAGATGAGTAATAAGAAAGGATTTTTGAAAATTCATCCCTTAAAGGGGTTAAATAGGGGATGAAAGTTTGTATGGAAGTTTATCATTTTTGAAGTTAGAAGCATGAAATTTTGCACAGGAGTTCCTTATATAACGTAGGTGAGCAATAATGTATTAATAAAATTCGATCGAACGAGCGAAGCGAGTGAGTTATGCATTATAAAATTCGAGCGAATAAACACCACCAACAGGCTTCGCTTCGCAGGAGGAGAATTTTTCGCGGAATGGGATAATAAATCATATATCGAAAAATATGTGGGCGAAGCCGCGGGTAACGGCTAGTTAAATCATAAATTCTTATCTCTGGAACAACTATGAAAGTGTTTTACATCTGCCAGGCGTCCCACGACGGCTCACATTTTTTTTGTCTCTGTAACTCGTTTGAGGTTGGTTCTAGGCAAATTTTGGTAAAGAACTTTTTTGTTGTAAATAAAAAAAAGGAACAAAAAAGGTTTCGACAATTTTTTTGATAGCTGTTACTGTTTTGGAGATACATTTAATCATGTATACAGAGTGTTTCTAAAATATATTAATAACCAAAAATGAACTAGCGCATCTTTTTTAACATGAAAAATTAAGCAAATTCCCAGATATTTGACTATTTATCTTTTACCGTTAATAGAAAAAATCCCAATTTTATTTAAGGGCCTATGCCTCCTTAAGGGTGCATTTTAGGCCATGTGTTTAAATGAACTTTTTGACTTATTTTGATGAATACTAAACACTGTAGAAATTCGGCTCTCTATTTTAGAAACACCCTGTATACATGATTGTATGTCTTTAGTTCCAAATGTTTCGCGGCGCTGTGGCGAGAAAAGGTGTTGGTTCTTTTATTCATTGTTTGTTTAATCTCTATCACTTTGTCTGGCCAAGGGGGAATTAAAAAAATATCCCTCAAAGTTGCAGTCAACTCTTCACAGCAGTGTTAATTTTTGCTAACTGTTATAACTGGCTACCTGCAATAATTATTACAAAAATAACAGTAATTAGCATGTTCCTATAAGCCAACGCAGTCACTTTTTGTAATAAAAATATGCTTAAAATTTTAGTAAAAAGCGAGAAAAAACAAAATATTTTAAAACCAACATTGCTAAAAGATAAAAGTTCGTAAATAACAGGTACGGTAACAGTAGTAAATTAACATCTAAATTCTAATTAATAATACAACAGAGAATTGAAAATTTTTCAATATTATTTTCCCTTTTATTTCACACAGTTATTTATTTACGTATGTTTGAGAAATGTTATTTCTCTGTACTTAAATATAACGTATCTTGCTCGAGAATTATCTTTATTTTGCTTATTCGGGCGTTGAATTCACCGAATACAAACATGCACACCTTAATATTCATAATTTATTTCCGAGATTTCTATACTCAATGCACATAATCTTTATTTATCACATTAATATAAAAAATTAAAGATAAAATTATTATACTGTACCAGCATATTCATTTTCAGTAAAAAAATCCCTCTAGTTTATTTACAAAATATACGTAAATGTGGAAACTCGATACACTAAAGATTAAAATGTGATATTTAAATTAATTATATTTATGTACCTACAGTAAGTATAATTCAACAAAATATTAAATCAAAACGAGTCTATAACAGTAAGCCCGATTACCACCGAATTAGAATATGAAATTGTTTATCCAGCGCTACTATAAAACAAGATATTATGACGACTAATGTAAAATATAAATGCAATAACCCTTCCTGTTTCGTAGTCGAGAAAAAAACAAATAAAATCGCAACAATAACTTGATGTTATCAATTTATTTGTTTACTAAGTTTCAAGAGTATCCGCTAGAATGTATACCTACCAACTATATAATAATTTTAAGAAGACATTGATGGGTTCTTAGTACTTAAGTCATAAATTATGTCAGTATTCCGTTAGTATTATTAGTTTTATAATATTCTTATCTGTTATATCTACAGAATGATAAATATGTCCTTCAATTTTTACAAACTGAATTATATGAGGGCATTAGGCTCTCAATTGTCAAACATTCATTTAAGACAGGTCTAGAACTACTCTGATTTCAAGAGCTACTTAGCCCGATTCGCATATACCAAGGCCGGTATTGAACACGCGAAAAGGTTGGAAACCTCTGTGTTTCCACTTTCCACTATGTTATCAAGTAGAAAAAAGTTTTCTCAAATTTTTTTATTCATGTGATTTCAAAAGAATTAAAAGTACTCCAGATTTTTACAAACTGTTAAGTTCTTAAAAGTTTAAAAAAAAATGGTTTATTCTATTCCTGTTGTACCAATACATTAAGAAGCGACATGTTTTGAAGAACAAAACACTTAGATGAAAGCTAAAATGGAAAAGGCGTAAAACTGACGTGTTAAATTCTTGGAACCATTGTTTATGGTTTTCATAATTTTTGTGAAAAATTATCGCAAACACGGTCTGGTAGACTAATATAAATCACAAAAAGAGTCGGGATCTGCTTTAGAATTTACGGGAAACAGAAATTTGTCCCTGAAAACTAGCTTTTAATTTCAGGTTTTATTTATGTCAGAATGTAAGTATGTGAGTGGTATTGTGGTAGCATAAGCTTTTATTTTAACTTTTAAAACGAACAAATATATAAAATGAAATATACAGGAATCAAATTATACAGATTTTCAAAATCAAAATGTAATTTGGTTTAAAATCCCTTATACGTATTATAATAAAATTCATTCTGAAGTAAAATAATTCAGTGCTTCAGATAATCTCGACCAAACATAACGTTGTCTCTTGGATTACGGATACCTATATTCCCCTAAACCTGGCAACACGGAGCTATAAAAAGATGACGGTTAAATAAAACAGCGACTAGATCAATATTAATTATACATTACGTTTATTCATTTGTTGTTATTGTTGTATTCGGTTCAGGGTTTATCCGTTTCAACGCCATAAAAGGAAACGGCGGACAACACTCGTCCGCATTTTATTTAATGATAAAGGTCATACAAAACGTGTTGTTTACAATTAAATTAAACAATATTATTAAATTTGTGTTTTACTGTTTAGTCTATGTAAATATAACCTCTAAAACATTATACCATACCAACAGCCAATTTATTATAAGTATGATTATAAATCTTAGATATAACACGATGAAATTTAAAAATTTTACAGTTCAATTAAATCTCGATTGTAGGGTCAGCACCAGGGACGCAAACCTCGAAGAGCACTGGGCACAATAAACGATGCGGTTCGTAGTACTGAAAGTCAAGCAAAGAATTTTTGAGAGCGCGAAATCAAAATCTTACCCTAGATGCCGTTGATCCTAACTACGATACCAGTGGGGTTACATTGAGTCAAATTGCATACAAAAAATCACCTTATAGAAGTTGATTCTGAGTATTTCATACTTTTTGCCAAATAAAGCTTAGTTTTTTTTATCCCACAGGTCTAAATATATAAAACGCATATAAATACTAGGTAGGTAACTTTATTTGTATCGTCAGTGTAGTGTAGAAATCGGCTTGCACCTTAATGACTTCATTAGATCAATAATACTATTATACAGGGTGAGTTCGACCACCCGTATCAGTCGTTTTTTTCGAAAACGGTTAGTCGTAGAGAGTTGTGTCAAAAATTTGTATTATAAAAGCCCTAATAAAGAATCGAATGGTGATAATTTTTTTTTCCGGGAAGGTCGGCGTCCCTATTAGTTTGCTCCAGAATGTCCAGAACTCCGGAATTTTAAATGTAACGGTAGGTCGAAAGTGGTATTGTTGAAAAGATCTTTAAAAAATTAGCAAGTTTTGTACGGTTTTTTTTTTATTACTGCGACCCCTGTTAAGTAATATTTGTTTGAAATTACTAAATTAAAATGTCATAATAACGAACTTTTTAAAAGTCCGCATTTAAAATCTAGTTACCTATCTATCGATCATTAAACACTGAAGAAGTACACTCACAGTATAACCAGAAGAGCTCAGTAGTATGTATTAAAGAAATGGAAGACAGTTTGAACACTTGTGACAATGTCTAAGGTTGCTAGATTTTTAATGCCGACTTCGATCGTTATTATGAAATTTTGATTTAATAATTTCGAACGATTGTTACTTAACAGGGGTGGAAGTAATTAAATAATTTTTCCTACAAAACTTGCCTATTTTTTAAAGAGCTTTTCAACAGTACCACTTTCAACCTATCGTGCTTTCTAAAATTCCGGAGTTTTGAACATATAATAATTTATATTTATACTTATAGAAATTTACAGGGGTGGCAGTAATAAAAAAAATGTTCCTACAAAACTTGCTTCTTTTTTAAAGATCTTTTCAATAATACCACTTTCAACCTATCATTACATTTATAATTCCGAAGTTCTGGACATTCTGGAGCAAACTAATAGGGAAGCCGACCTTCCCGGAAAAAAAAAATTATCACCATTCGATTCTTTATTAGGGCTTTTATAATACAAATTTTTGACACAACTCTCTACGACTAACCGTTTTCGAAAAAAACGACTGATACGGGTGGTCGAACTCACCCTGTATAATATAACAGGTACTTCACGAAATATATTTTTAAATTTTAACAATTAATTATTTGAAGATATTATAGGTATATTATTATTTTAAGATTTAATTAAGAGAAATCTCTTATGCCGATCAAATTTTCTTTATTTTATTTTATTTTTTTATTTTAGACTCAATTATATGTCCTCCTCAGGCCATACAAAACAATTGATTTGTATGGCTTGAGGAGGACATATAATTGTGTCGAAACGTCGCCTATAAAATAAAATACAGAAAAGTTGATCGAGAAGAGGTTTTTTTATTTATACTTAAAATAATAATATATTCTTAAAGTATTTAGTCTCATTATAAAGATACACAATACGAAAACTATTGCCTATTTGCTTCGTCTAAAAACTGAACAGTTTATTTCATAAACCCCCTTTAATAATTAAAATAAAAATGTCAGGTATAAGTGTGTATTAAAACAAGGGGCATCGCTGCATCACTAGTCAGGGCCGACACTAGCGAAACAATCACGTGCTTGGAGCGGCATATTTTTTGAGTTGTCGGATATACTATTACATGATTTCAAGTTCGTCTAGACTTTGATGAAATCTAAGGCTGGAAAAACCCACTGTTGTGTCTTTTTGTGTCGACAATGTAGAATATTATGTTGACTCAAAAAGACATATTAAGTACTCAAGCTTATGTTAGGGTTTTCTTTCTAATTCAATATTACTTTCTTTCAAAATGTTGACTATAATAATAACTACCTACGAGTATTGCTTTTGCACGTCGACGACAAACGATAACGACATTCAAATTTTTATGGCCCTAGATTAAGACGTGTTCATGAATCATAAAGTTTTTAGGCAATTTGAAATAGTTTTCTATAAAGGATGTCTCATTTGGAAGTATACATACGATTTAAAATTGTTAACATTGTATGACCAAACTATAACTTCTTATGGAAAAACAATAGCATTTACATGTAAATCGTATGTATCCATCCAAATAAGACACGGTGTATACCGTATAGTATTAGTGCGGCAAATAAATAATTTGTTTGCTTGGGGCGGTAAAAAGACAGGGCCGGACCTAATAGATAGATATGGATATTGTAAATTATAGACGCTCGACAACACCGGTCATATGCGCCTTAAAAATAAAAGTTGTTCAAACAAAAATAAAATAAAACATTATAATATGTAGGTCTGAAATAATTTGGCGATTTAGATGCGTTTTATTTGTTTTATTAGAGGAAAACAGTACAGTTACATAGGCCAATCATTTTAGATCAAATTCGATATAAGAAGCAAGAAAACTGTCGGATTAAAACTTTTGACGCAGTTTATAGGTGTCCCCCGCAAAGTAGATGAAGAAATCGTTGTCTTGAGCACGTTGCCGGCCGTGATCCACACGTCGTACGAAAAACTTGTTTGTACGAAAACTGTTGGGAAATGAGTCCTCTAGAACTTTGTCATTTAAATATGTCACTTATTTTCAATAAAAATAGTCCAAAAGTTGAAAAAAACTGCGCCACCCTCCTAATTTTTCACACTGTTTGCTTAATAATAGCAATAAATAATTTTTTTAAAAAATATTGGTTATATGAGGATTGCAGAGAATTAAATTGTCTACACATTTGTTACTTACCTTTTTTATCGAGAAATGCAAAATAGTGCGTGCAAATCGGCAAAAAAAAATCCAAGATGGCGGACAGTTCCCATAATTAATTAATTAATAGGCCAAAATATAATTTCTTCATTTACTTTACGGGGGACACCTAACTGTGTCAAAAGTTTTAATCTCGTTTTAATCCGACAGTTAATCTTTTGAAAAAATCTAAAATGATTGGGATATACATGACTACTGATGCCTTTTAGTGACGGCTTACATGCTGTCATAATTTTAATTACGATTTTGTTTTCGTTTTTTTAATTTTGGTTTTTGGGTGTATTTTTACAAAATTAATGTTGATAACTGAAATATAAATAATCTATGAATCTAATTAAAAATAAATATAGTACCTAAATATCTTATCTCACATTTAAATGGACGATAACGGTTTATTTACCTTTTTGACTTACCTTAGTAATAATAAAATTGTAATATTATGTTGTCAATATATTCCAAGAAGACTGTACGTATTTTGTAAGTAGAATCAAGACAATCCCATAAGGCGAGGCTAATATATCCAACACTCCTTAATTTTTGTCTATTGAATAACACTAAACACAATATTGTAAAATATTATTATCATTACTGTGAACTCAATTGCTGTTTATAAAACTGTTTTATTTTTTTATTATTTAAATTAAAAACGATGATCTGTAAATAACAGAGAAACCACATTTTAATACATAATAAAATCAAACTGGCACGGAGAATTTAAGTGTGTAATTTGGAAATGTTTTTCCTTAAGTTTACAATAATTCAGGACTTCAAAAAACACTTCTGAAAATAGTATTAGTTTTCTCAACCCTATTTTTTATTTAGCATACATGATACAGTTAAAACCTACTTTTTTATCCGACTACGAAAAAAGGAGGGTTATGATTTTATTAATTTTGAACATAGTTAAATCATTAATTTATTGTTGATTAGTCTTAAAATAACTACTATATAATATTTCATTTTGTTTCCGGTATTCTGTGAAGGTTAAAATTTGTGATGTCAAGAGTGTATTTATATTCCGTGATTGCCACTTTGTCATTGACTCAATTGTCACCTAATTATTGACATTTAACGGCATTATTCTTCAAATAAGCGTAGTCAGTTAGAACCACGGAACAGGTTAGAACAGGATCCTTTCAGTAAGAACAATCTCCCATACTCTACTATTAATTGATGTAATCAGACAATTATTCCGAACGCAACCCCGTCATACGTTATAAATATTGTTAGCCATAACAAAAAGATAACATTTACTAGTTCGGTGTTTTTTCAAATTTATTTTGAATTGACCTACTGTCGTCTGTCAATTGTTAAGAAAAAATTATTAACGAAAGAAAGTTAAAAATTAGTAATAAATTTCCTTAAATAGGATTACATTAGTTTTTCATTAGGTTTCACTTTCAGATTATGTGAATTATGTATTAAAGTGCAGTTTCAAAGAGATCAGATAAAGTGTTATATGATTTCACGCTTATAATTATTCACAAAGAACTATTTCATACATAATTTTCAGATATTATTGGCGCGGCGGTGTTAGCCGATGCATGAAACAATGTTGTAATTAGTAAGTTATGTTGTATTTAATTAAAAACCGTTTTACTTTTTTCATTAATAATTTAAACCAGATACTACTGTCTTATTTAACATTTTTACACCAACATAATAATATACATTATTACGATTTTAAATTCACACAATAGGTACTTTCACACTTTCTTTTTGATATTGTTTGATGGTTTAATTGTTATTAAGTCAGCAACTATTAATTATCGACGACGAGTCAACCATGTGTGCTGTATTTTTTAAACGTATTAACCACGATCTTTACACATGTGGATGTGTGACTGAGTAAGCTAACGCAGCCGGTTTAACAACGTTCCTTACTCTACAACTGACAAACACAGACTGTAACCAACAATGGCTGGTCAATCAGTGTTGAACTATCGCGCCAAGCCTGGCTCTATGATGATGGAAGTTGTAGTGGGTGCGGTGCTGATGGGGCGGTGGTAGTGCGACTATGGCCGTAAATGTATGTCTAGTCATTCCAGTTTATAAATAGGGGTAAAACCATCCAAACATAAATTCAGTAGCGGCTTAAGAAATAAACTATACCTACCTCTCTAATTTTTAGAAAATACAGCACGCTACAGGAACTGATACATGCATCGAAGTCGGGGCCAATAATGACGAGATGTCATCAAGTGACAAAAATTTACAGTACTGTAAATGCTATATCATTGATCATACCGAATAGCGTCATTAATGTAGAAATTAAGTGCTAGCCTAAATATCATTTTTTTCTCCTGGGTGATGTGTTCCTGTCTGCTCTTCTCAGTCTAATTAGTGTCCGCCTAACTCCCAGTCAGCTCGACGATCCATAGCCTAGATTCTTCGCCAAACAATGGTATGTCCGCGTCGTATAAAACAATGCATCCAAATTGGGTCAGAAATTATTTAGTCATAAGTCAACAAGTCAATATTAAATTTTGACAAAACTAAAAATAAAAAAGATGATGAGCACATAACAGTAAAATTTTAAGAATTTATTGCTGAAAAAACATAATACATTTATTAGCATGCTATCAGTTATCTTGTGCTATTTTTGCTATACAGCAAATTGCTCTTCGAGCGATTATTAAAATTCTACATCAGACACTTTGTAGACCTGTCTTTTATAATTTGATAACAATGTCGTTACTATTATTACATGACAAAGAAAATTTCGATAAATTGTATTTAAATTTTTTTATTTATAATACAATAACTGTTGTTATTGCGACATAAATTACATCTTTTGTCATATATTTTAGTTTTTACGCGTTTTTTTAGACAGTTCTATAAATTATTGCAAATTATAAGGTCGAAATACTTCATGTACCGACATCCGATGATCTGACCCATGCCAATAGGTATACTTTCCCATTTAGGATGTAAATAATTCGAGGCACACACGACCGAAGTAAAACCTCTTATGTTTGAATAATGTACTTTATTTAAAACACTATAAAATGAATGGATCAAAATTAGCCATGATTATATAATTAATATTGATTTATTTAAGGTTGTTATGGTAATTCGCGTCACACCATTTTTGTCACCCCTTTTCGTTTCATCGAACCAGCATTTTACCTTTCAAATCGTCGAGGCAGTGTCGCCTAAGAAGTGTTACACTTATACTTCAATAAACTGACTAAAAGTACAATCTAGGGATACTTATCTAACAGGTCCGCCTCTGGAATATTACGATAATATAGATGTTAAAGAAACAACAAGAAAGGGAGAAACTCGGATCGAATGCGTAATATCTTTCATAGTCATTCCAGGTTTCCCTCTGGTTTATTGTACAGAAGGGTAGATTTGGGAAGGAAGGGGAGATTCTCAACACGATACAGGTTAACTTTGCCTTAGTCGTTCCTGATTACCTCAGGAAAATATTATCTACGTTTAAAGTATTTTTAAAAAACTTTTGATAAAAAAAATTAAACCTCCTTCAAAAAAGTCACTAAAATGGTAAAAATAATAAAATTTTGAGTTCGGCGGCAATTTAAATACTTACATTTTTTATATACTTTTATTAAATTGGCGCTAACTTCAAAATTTAATTATTTTTATCTTTTTATCAATGACTTTTTTCAAGGAGGTTCATTTTTACTACGTTATTTTTTTGTTATCAAAGGCATGATATGTTTGTATATACACGCTTTCTTGGAGTAAACACTGAGCTCATTAGAAATCCAACTGTATTGGCATCAGTTTATTGATTTATATATGAGTATTGAGTAACTACTAACTACTAACTAGCAGCCCGGTCCTGGTTTGCCTGGGTTTGTAGATTACCTGTTAAAGATAGACTTTTTTATCCGACTGTCGATGGACGGTAATGTTTTTGTAGAATATAATATTATATGACCAAGAGATCTTCAACATATTACATTGACATAATATTAATATCTCTCTAACGATTTAGGTAGCCTCTACTCGGTCTGTTTTTTGGCACTGCTAATTTCCTATATTAGATAGCGTAACAAAATATAGGTACACAAAAACCTGGCCAGACAAGGACAACGTAGGTACCTGCAAATCGGATCAGTCGTTCTCGAGTTATACGCGTAGTAACGGACAGACACACAGAGAGACGTTACTGTTTCGAGGGCAAGCAGCTTCAACCATGTTGTTTAATTACACTGTCAATGGAAAATGCACCCATCAAACATTCTTGTGCCACCACAACAATTGTGAAGTATCAGCTTGGCTGTGTGAGGCTGCTTTAAAAGTTGTGATTATAAACTTTAAACAAAAAAAATATGTTCATTTTCTGCACAATGTGTAACGTAACGTATTGTTGACTAAAAATAATAAAAAAGAAGCCGTAACAAGTTATTGTTGACGACAATTTACCTGTTATCGGACTAATACAATTATTGACCTACGTAACTATATGATATTATAAATTTGATTTCCATTAGTAGGTTGTAAGGTATCCAAATCGATAAGATGATGACCTGTAACGCGATATTAATGACGCAACTTATTTTGCATGTTCGCAATTTCCGTCATAAAAAAGTGTAGAGCCATTGTTTAGGCCACCGTCACTTGTTATTTCGCATGCTCATACAAATATGGAAAAAATACGACTTAGCAGAGAATGGCTATGGTCATAAATACGTGGTAAAAAGACTATTACTACAGGTACTGTACTCATCGATACAGTAACGGGACTACTGGGGGCAGTATAGCCTAGTGGATAGCGTACTTGGTACCGCAGCCTCTAGACTAGACTGTCGTGGGTTCGAATCCCACCTGCGCTCATAGATGTTTTGTGATGTCATTTAGTTTTAAGAAAGTTGTTATTTGATGTAGTTGAAAGACGCTAATGACCTGAGATGTCGACGCGTCTATAATCTACAATAAATGAATTAAACGGGACTTCTGTCTGTGATTTTGTTTCTTTGCAAGTCATTTGGATCTTTTGTATAATATATAGACGAGAGAACGTGTATCCGAAATGTTTGTCTCCCTCTGTGATGTACTAGCATCATGTGAGAAATTTGAAAAATTAAAGTGTTTAATAACAGGTACCTACTTAACTTTTAACAGACTTAAAAAAACGGAGGTTATTGTTTCGGCGTGTATATAATTTTTTTATGTACGTTCAGCCTAAACTTCTCGATGGTTTAATCGATTTGAATGATTTTGACTTCGTTTGTGCTCAAAAAGATGTCGAGGTGGTTCCAGGGCCGGCCCGTCCATTTATTGTAAATTATAGACGCGTCGTCGGCCCGTCCATATAGGCGAATAAGGCGACGGCCTAGGGCGCTCAAATTTGGGAGGGGTGGCCAGCCCATGGTTGCGGCGAGTCAAGTGCGGTGCGACCGAAAAACATACCCACCCAAATATGTGGATACACGCCGAATCTTATATTGTATATTGTGTTTTAAACACCACCAACAGCTAAGGTTATTTGGGCCTAGCACCAATTCATATTTTCAATTCATTATTTTTTTTAATAATTAATTGAAAATCCAATTGACACTTTCACCAGCTCTCGGGCTAGAACCCGGGAACTTGTCATAGAGGAGCCATAGCAATGCCATGTAAAAAACAGCATTACTACACGCTCGGCTATTCTCAAGCCTTACACGCCGAATCATGGCCGAACTGTGCCGGCCCGAATATGTGTAAAGCAAGCATCCCTTATGGTATATGTGACGTGGCGCTTTATTTTATTTTATTGCGAAAATTTTTATTTAAAGGGGCGCCATCAAAATCATTCGCCTAGGGCGCCAAGTTGGCTCGGGCCGGCGCTGAGTGGCTCTATATAATTTTCACTTGAATCAGTTTACTAGTTTAGGTGCGACCTAAGCAAGGCTAGAAGCGCCTATATACCGGGTGGTGAACTGCTCAGGTGTATATAAGGATTTAACATGTAAAATCATAAATATGCAGTTTTCTGCTCTCCTGATTTTTTTAGAACAAAAATTCATTAAACTAAAAATGATCACTGTTAAATTACCTACATGATGTCACTTAGTTACAACGTATTCCTCAAGTAGATTTTTCTTGTTTCTTTCCTACTCCCCTAAATAAGGGTAGTTTATTGACGAACAAAAATAGAAAATTGCAATATTCTCGAAAACGGCTCAAACGATTTCTATCATATTTCATAAATCGTTACCTCATTAATAACTGTACAATATGCCTTCATTCATTTGTTTTGTAAAAATTCAGAATGGGAGAATATCGCAATTTTCTATTTTTGTACATCAATAAACTACCCCTGTTGAAGGGAGTAGGGAGGAAATAAGAAAAATCTACTTGAGGAATCCCCTAAAAACCTTAAGTTTTATATTTAGTTTCAATCCGTTTAAAGGTGTGTCAACTAGGTCTTTCTATTCTTAGACCAAATCAAACTTTCAGATCCTCCCTGTACACGAGAAGAGTTATATCGATTCAAATTATCTCCTTTTAGGTTTTAGAGCATAAATAAATTTTTATCAAGAATAATTTTTTCTGACAAATTAATAATAGTCAAAAGGTCAAAAATATGCATTTTTTGTAACCACGCTGTATAAAAATTATTTTCGTTGTAACTAAGTTACATATCATGTAGATAATTTAACAGTGATCATTTTTAGTTTAATGAATTTTTGTTCTAAACCAATCAGGAGAGCAGAAAACTGCATATTTATGATTTTACATGTTAAATCCCTATATACACCTGAGCAGTTCACCACCCGGTATACTCGCTTTATCTGTGAGTCTGTAACGGTTTTTTTGTATCAGTCGTACAGCCCAAACGGCTTAACCGATTTTAAAAAACTTTTTTTGTCGATTCCTCTCGGAGTCTATTTGATCTTAACGTCGGCCGATTTTTGATTCTGGTCCCAGAGGGGAGCAAATTAGAAAATACAGCGTTTTTTGCTTACAGTTCGTTCAATTCAAGTCAGATCGATTCGAAACCTGTCTTAAACAACAACAACAACAAATACAACATTTTTGATTTTTAATGTTGAAATTAATTTCAAGAGAAAACAATATAAGTACACACACAGCTTTCCATTATCGGCGTTTTTATTTCATGTTTACTTAATTACCAAATTATTGGTTGGTACTTTCCGAAAAATGCAAAAATATTAACATAATATTATGTACCTATTTAATATTCACAAAAACAAAAATTTGTCTTTTAATAAAAAGCCGGAGATACGCAAGCAAATATATTTCAAGTAAATTTTCACTTTTTAGTCTTTTATCTTACCTACGAACTGTTGACTGCTGTTTATTTTCAATTTAAAAATCTTCGATTTAAAGTCTATTGATCCCTGAGATTTCTATGTTATACATATTACATAATCGCTTTTATTCTAGAAAATGATAGAATAATGTAATACAATAATTTTTGTTGGGCAGTTCAGAACACGATATGACACAATTTAACAAAAAAAAAATTAAACAAATCAAATTGAATAATATTATTTCTTTCAAACAGAAATAGGCTCTATTTTCTTTATAATATTATAACGCCTGATTCAGGCATTGCATGTAAATATGTACTATATTATGAAATAAATAAGAAAATATGATGATTATTTTTTATTTCCGTACATTTTTATGATTATTTTTTTTAATTGACACTGTAAAATCCTTTTATTTCCTCTTACTCCGGTAATTTTAGATATTAAAATCACCCACCTGCAGAAAAATTCCCAGTTAGCTGATTTTTTTTTATTTACCTTCGTTATGGTGTTTTAAAAAACGTGTAAAAAGTCCCCATCGATATCGTGCTGGCGTTGCCAGATATTCGAGGTTCAAGTTCACGATAGACGGTTTTTTGCGGATTTCTTGGTTCCGTTCCATTTTTTGTAAAAAATGGTTATTATCAATCTTGTAGAGGACGATATTATCTACAACTTTTGTATAAACATTTTTTGTCTACGATTTATAGTTTGTCTTATTAAAGTACCCGCGGCTTCCTCCCCTCGATTTTACATAACGGGAATATGCTGCTTCCCGAGGGCCTAACATAATAATTTGTACCATTATTTTAAGTTGAACTTAAAGCTAACGATTAATTATAATTTTATCGAAATTAATGCAGTAGTTCTCTACTTATAAGCAACCAAACATACAAATCGACAGCGCTCAAACAGACAGACCGACAATTTTTTTCGAAAATATGATATTTATACTTGACATCAATTATAAAGACCATTCGTAAAGTAATTTCGTAAAAAAAATTTACAAGGGTTGAGAGAGTGCGGATAAAGTATGAGTATGCATTTGCATACCGTATAACGCACTCTATAGTAATAATAGCCACATTTTTAATTTTTTTTACAAAATTTCTTTACGAATAGTCTTTATAACAATTATAAGGAGTATTCGTAAAGGAATTTTGAAAAAAAAATTAAAAGTATGGTTACTCCGAGCTATTCTTAGTAGAGTGCGTTATACGGTATGCAAATGCATACTCGTACTTTATCCGCACTCTCTCAACCCTTGTAAATTTTTTTTACGAAATTACTTTACGAATGGTCTTTATAATTGATGTCAAGTATAAATATCGTATTTTCGAAAAAAATTGTCGGTCTGTCTGTCTGTTTGAGCGCTGTCGATTTGTATGTTTGGTTGCTTATAAGTAGAGAACTACTGCATAAATTTCGAAAAAATTATAATTGATCGGTAGCTTTAAGTTCAACTTAAAATAATGGTACAAATCATTATGTTAGGCCCTCGGGAAGCAGCATAATCCCGTTATGTAAAATCGAGAGGGAGGAAGCCGCGGGTACTTTAATAAGACAAACTATAAATCGTAGACAAAAAATGTTAATACAAAAGTTGTAGATAATGTCGTCCTCTACAAGATTGATAATAACCATTTTTTACAAAAAATGGAACGGAAATTCGCAAAAAACCGTCTATCGTGAACTTGAACCTCGAATATCTGGCAACGCCGGCACGATATCGATGGGGACTTTTTACACGTTTTTTAAAACACCATAACGAAGATAAATAAAAAAAAATCAGCTAACTGGGAATTTTTCTGCAGTGGAAATCTAAAATTACTGGACTATCTACCCGGTAAGCTTTTACCATAGCATAGTCATATAACGTTTAGAATACTTTTTAACTTACATTAAAATTTATTGATACTTATAAATGTTAATTTATGCTCTGATCTGGTTAAATGTAAAAAAATACAATTTATTTGTATAATTCATAATGCGTACATCTATTTTATCATACGGAAGTAGATAAACAGTAAAGAATTAATACAGGTGAGTCAAAAAATAGAATGTATATTGTTGTAAATAAATCCTTTGTTTCATTTTTAACCTTTAAGTTTAGCCTCATAATCCTTTAACCTCGTTATGAATACATATCATAAAATATGAACAAACATATTTTATCTTGCCACGGTATAGTTCTACCTAGATTGTATGCCTCCAGAGATTATGGGACATCTCTTTCTTTTCTTCTTTCAGGATTTCAGTCCAGTATCTATGCCCCACTAGTATATAAATTCACTGTTCCTATTTTTTTTACTTTTCCGTATACTTACGCGGAATATACCTACAGAAATTTGTGATCATGCATTTTTGGCGAAGTAACACGTTTTTCAGTCTCCCGAACCCAAAAAAAAAATGGTTTTATCTATCTGTGATCGCACCTAGAGCGCAAACCACTGGATCGATTGTGCTCAAAATTTGTGTGCGTATTCAGGAAGGCCCATCACAAAAGAAAATCGGTCCTAGCTCAAATGTGACCCCTAAAAACCTGTAAAAAATTGGGAAAAATGTTTTTCTCAAAAACAGTTATAACGATTTTAAATAAATTTTACTTCCTTAGTATTCCAGCATGAAACGGTATGACTAATTTAGGAAGGTAGGCTGTGGGGATATGTAGTTTATATAAGCCTATTCCTAAATGGGAAAGTTAGTCAGAATTGTGTCGGACCGTGTATTTAAAATTTAAAAGAAAGCTTTGTCACATGCAGAGCTTTAAGGCTCCCACAGATCAACAACGCGGAACATCGGAGCGGGAACGGGAGCAAACGCAGCGGGGGATCAAATTATATGGCGGGATATGTTAGCATTTCCTGCACCACGGTCGAACGAACCGTGATTTACACTCCAGCAATATCCCGCCATATAATTTGATCTTGGAGCTCGCTTCCGTTCCTGCGCTCCGCTGTTAGATTAGATTAGATTGTAGATTATAGACGCTCAACAGCTAAGGTCATCAACTGTACCGCGTTGATCTGTAAGAGCCTTTACTCGGGGCAAACTTGAGTTTAAAATACATTCGAATCTTATTGTTGTTAGACGTAACTTCTGTCTGTAAAAATTTAAAATAATAAACGGGCAATATGCAATGAATAAAAATTCGACTGATGACCAGTCCTATACTTCCCACCTAGTAAATATTTGCAAAAAATAAACACTCTTTTTTTTTATTCTTTGACTAGGCCCAAATAACCTTAACTGTTGGTGGTCTTTAAAACACAATTTAATTTTTATTCTTTGAAAAAAGCATGGCCCTCTTTTTTGTTTGGTGATCTACTGATGGCTAACTTATAGCAAAAATCATGGTTACCTTGATTTACGTACAATTTTTATTTTTTTTTAGTAAAATATTTTTATTCTCGAAAACTATATATTTTAGAGAAAAAAAATATTTACATTTTTTTCATATTATAACATCTAGAATTCATTTATATTTTTTTTTACCTATGTTAATACGTGACATTGAGGACGTTTTTTTGAATATCTCAGGATCCACTGAACCGATTTGACTCAAAATCTAATCAGATCTAAGTTAAAGGCTGATAAACACAATAGAACAATCGGCATGCCCGTATGTTGTTCCGTTCTTAAGATATCGAAGGCAAAAAATTGACCACACACACACATACATACACACACACACACACACACACATACATACATACAGACATCAGTCAGAAAATGATCTTAAACGATTGCTAGGGTCTCAAAACGTGAAAATCTGTTAAAATCTCGAAATATTTTTTTCGGACTAAATCCATTACTTCCCTACCATAGTAGAGGTGGGAAGTAAAAATATATAGTAATAAGTAAAATGAATTGATACACCCTGATATTATGATCATTTTTTGACTTCTTTAGTATAGTAGGCATTCTTTTGTTTAATTCGAAGCTCACGAATCGTGACCGTACATAACAATATATTTACCATTGTGGATATACTTTTCCTGGTTCTATTATGTATTTGACTTGATCACAGATGATACATAATTATGGTTTCACGTCAGAAATTTAAAGTCTTTTGCGACGTCAGTAGAAAGTGACTTACGTGCTTATCGTATTTTTTATCAAAAAACAATTCTAGCAAGTATTGGAAGAGTCCAGATAGCGATAATCAAGCGTCTTCTAGAGTTTGATGATAAAACGAAGGTAAAATCGTCTTCGGGCTCTTTTTTGATTTGAGTGCCGCTTTCGATACGGTAAATCATTCTTTTTTAATACAAAAACCCAATGAAATGGACATTAGAGGTCAGTCAAACGATCTTATAAATTCTTACTTAAAAATCGTTGTACCCTATGCTACCCGCGTATCCGGGTTAAACGTACCCTGTACTTGTCTTGGTACCAATTGATATTGCACTAAGTTTAATCAAAATCGGTTCAGTCATTTTAAAGTAATGTCGACAGACAATTTCCGGATATGCGATGTTCCTATGTAACATACCAACAATCTGAAAACACCAAAAAAATTCACAAGAAAACGAAATTATATAGACAAAAAGTCCCATACAAATTCCATAGATTTGGGAAGGCTTTAAAAAGTCCCATTTTGATAATATCATTTGGAATAATATGTAGATAGGTACTTAGATTCTGATTTACATTATTTTACTTCCGTTAAATAATTTATTATTAGTTAATAATTGGTACCAAGATACAAGTTGTAGATATAGACTACAGGAAGGAAATCGGTCGAATTTCTCTAGATTACTGTACTTTCTTTCGTCTAATTATTTCTTATTTAAAATCAATTCTGTATTAAATTACCTACATCCTTTTTATTGTTATTTATAAATATGTATATTAATTATATTGATATCCTATGGGTTAACTGTATAATATATAGTAGTATTGTAATAATGATCTTATTCTAATTTGTTCTTCAAAAAATGAAACGTACCTACATACATTACATTTTATTTCCTGTTAAATCGAAATTGCTTGAGGTGCGTGATCAAAAAAAAAAGGTTATGTGCCTCATTCACATTAGCGCACGGTCGAAGTTATACTTCATACATTTACATTTTTGCTTTTTCCGTGTCAGCATTATTAAAATTAAGAAATAATTATTATTAATAAAACCCATGGATATCATAACATCTATAGTAGATACTTACATAAGTATCCAAAGCCTGCTTAAAATATTACACTATTTTGAAATGTCAAAAGATTGATTTTTGAAATTATAAAACCTGTAAGAAAACGAATTTTTCTTGGGATGAGATCTAGCTAGATCGATTTTTTGCCTCCCAAAACCTCTTTTCAGTAACTTTCATCCAAATCGTCACAGCACATTTATCCCTGTCAGGCTGTCAGCGTTAAGTACATTACAGCGTTTAATTATTTTGCAGTCGGTAATTTTTGACTCGAGGTCATTCCAATTCACTAACCTAGCTAAAGAAGTATAACTTCAATAGTACTAGATGTATTGTTATACATTACAAATTGAACAAAATGTACCTACAATGATTGTCCAAGGCACCGTAAAAGAAATTTACTGAACAACACTACCAAAATTTTATTAGTGAATTTAGCAGATAATATGATGGAAAACATCAAATCGGTAGTCTATAGACTAGAGATTGCAAACCGGATCCGGCAATCCGGCAGATCCTGCGACATTTGATTGTCTTCCGAATCCGGCGCCAGCTATCCGGATCAGGCAAACTCGTAAAAATTGCGCAAAAACGTGTTTCTATGCAAAATACTTACTTAACTAGTAGTGGGGCCGTTAAGCGTTTCAACCTTGCACTTTGTGATAGAGAGATGCCACTCGGTACGAATGTTGGTCGGGCCCATATCTTCACTTTAAGATGTGAAGGCATTTTGGGCCCGCGACCGGGCTCCTAGACAGGGTGGTTGCGTAACTTTCAGGGGCAAAACACATGTAACTCAGCAACCATTCCTCGCACAGCCCTGGGGGTAGTCTCATTGGTTTCGGCGCACTCAATTTCATACGAGACGGCCCTCAGACTAACTCCGAAACCTCCACCAGCCCGCGTATAGGGGTGAAATACAAGTAGTCCATTAAACTGTTAATTTTTTTTAGGCTACGTTTGCATTTTGGGTAGGACAAGGTTTTTTTTCGTTGCGTGGGAGGGGGCAGTGTAAGTTTAAAAATAAGTTTTCGGGGTCGGCGGCCACCCCATTTGGCCGCCATCTTGAAAAGAGGGTGTAGTGGGGCCGCCATGTACGACGTGATAGAGAGATGCCACTCGGTACGAATGTTGATCGGACCCATATCTTCACTTTAAGAAGTGGAGCCATTTTGACTTTCTCATGTAATATGATAAAAAACATCTACTCATATTGTACGACCATTTGAACTTACGCCCTTATATTTCACCTCTATACGCGGGCGGGGGAGATTTCGAAGGTGATCTGAGGACCGTTCCGTATGAAATAGAGTGTTCTGAATCTAATGAGACTACCCCCAGGACTGTGCGAAGAACGGTTGCAGAGTTACAGGCGTTTTTCTCCTAAAAGTTACGCAACCACCCTGTCTAGGGGCCCGGTCACTAGGCCCAAAATGGCTCCACTTCTTAAAGTGAAGATGTGGGTCCGACCAACATTCGTACCGAGTGGTATTTGTCTATCATGTCGTGCAAGATTAAACACTTAACGGCCCCAACAACCACCTGTCTAGGGGCCCGATCGCGGGGCCCAAAATGGCTTCAATTCTTAAAGTGAAGATATGGGTTCGACCAACATTCGTACCGAGTGGCATCTATCCATTACAAAGTGCAAGATTCAAACGCTTAACGGTCCCAACAACCACCTGTCTAGGGGCCCGGTCGCGGGGCCAAGTTGGCTCCACTTCTTAATGTGAAGATGGGGTCCGACCAACATTCGTACCAAGTGGCATCTCTCTATCCAGTCGTGCAAGAGTCAAACGCTTCATGGCCCCAGCAAACACCTGTCTATAGGGGCCCGGTCGCGGGGCCCAAAATGGCTCCACTTCTTAAAGTGAAGATATGGTTCCGACCAATATTCGTACCGAGTGGCATCTCTCTATCACAAAGTGCAAAATTAAACGCTTAACGGTCCCAACAACCTCCTTTCTAGGGGCCCGGTCGCGGGGCCAAGTTGCTTCCACTTCTTAATGTGAAGATATGGGTCCGACCAACATTCGTACCGTGTGGCATCTCTCTATCACGTCGTGCATGGTTTAAACACTTAACGGCCCCACTACATCCCCTTTTCAAGGTGGCGGCCAAATGGGGTGGCCGCCGACCCCGAAAACTCATTTTTAAACTTACACCGCTCCCCCCCACGCAAAACCTTGTCCTACCCAAAATGCAAACGTAGCCTAATAAAATTTAACATTTCAATGGATTACTTGTATTTCATTTTCACCCCTGTACGCGGGCTGGTGGAGGTTTCGGAGAGCCGTCTCGTATGAATTTGAGTGCGCTGAATCCAATGAGACTACCCCCAGGGCTGTGCGAGGAATGGTTGCTGAGTTACAGGTGTTTTGCCCCTGAAAGTTTCGCAACCACCCTGTCTAGGGGCTCGGTCGCGGGGCCCAAAATGCCTTCACATCTTAAAGTGAAAATATGGGTCCGACCAACATTCGTACCGAGTGGCATCTCTCTATCACAAAGTGCAAGGTTGAAAATGGATTTGTCGTTTGGTGGCCCCACTATAGGTACCTATATGAAAAAAATCTTGTAGGTATTGAAAAAAAAGTACTTTATATTTTTTCATATCTCAAAATTTTGACTTGCAAAATTAAAATGTAGGTAATCACTTGACCACCTTTCATACCGCTGATTTTGAGAAATTGCAAATTATTTTTGATACTTATGATTAAAGACGTATAATAAGCACCGGATCCAGCGGAATTGGTGAAAATCCGACCGGATTGAAAATCGTGCCTGATTGCATCCCTAGCCTAGACTAAATCGATTTTTTAATATCATTTTTTATTTTCAGTAGGTATCTCCTATATTATAGCCGAGGCAAGGTTTTCACATAGTGACAATCATACTGCCGCGTTGTACTACAGTCTACAGATTTTTAAGCATGCCATCAGCCCAACTGCCGTACGACGCGACGCATCGCAGTAACTATAAAGGTGCGGCCTCATGCAGTCGCTCGACGCTCGTTTAGAGCGTCAAATTCAGTCACGTGGTGAAATTTTAAATCTCCCACCATATGAAAAATCGCAGCGACAAAATCCACTGGTGCGGCCTCATGCAGTCGCTCGACGCTCGTTTAGAGCGTCAAATTAAGTCACGTGGTGCAATTTTAAATTTTCCGCGACATGAAAAAGTGTAGCGTCAAATTGCAGCTTCAACATGGCTGCTTAATAATATATAATAAACGTCAAAATAAATCGATATTTATATTGCTTGTCCCTAACCTCTTTAGTAGTATGTATAATAATATACAAACAGAAATATAAAATCGTTGTAAAGCTGTTATAATAAATAATTACATATTAATAATTTATACCGAAATTTCCTATAAAATACGTTTTGAAGAAAAATCGTAATAGAAAATAATTTCATATTGTTTAATTTATTATACATAGGCTATCAACATAATAGAGCGATGTCTGATATCAATAAATATCTATCAAATATGGGTTTATTATTATTATTTATTACTATTATTAATGAAATTTTCCGGCAATCAAATGAAAAAGCGTAGTAAAAACGTTTTTGGATTCATCCATTATTAAAATTCCTAGGAACTCATCGGCTTTTTGAAGCAGCTTCCAAACGTCAGAAGTGTCAGAACTGCACTAGAATCGCGCTGCAAAACTAAACTGTGTTTAGTTTTATCGCTGCGATTTTTCATGTGGTGGGAGCTGCTGGGAGATTTAAAATTTCATCACGTGACTGAATTTGTCGCTCCAAACGAGCGTCGAGCGACTGCATGAGGCCGCACCTTAAGTTGTAGGTAGTACTACAACGCCACTAAACTAGCCAACCGTCTTTCAAATCATGCAAACGGTCGAACCAACTTGCCGTTGTACAACCTAGTTAGTAACTTAGTAGTACGAATGCATGATAGAATAATATCGTATAATGTGTGTAAGAATAAATAGTATATTCATTAAAAAGTTTTAAACTGCTGATTTTTTTTTGAAAACTTTATTGACCAAAAAAATCGAAAAATCGCTAGGTTGGAGTCATGCTGGAGCTATAATAAACCGCAGATTACAACCACAATTAATTGTTGAGTCACGGTTGAGAAAAAAAGTCAGTATGACCAACGTAAACATTGTTGTATCGGTTTCGCACAAATCTAACCTCACTAATGTGAAATATAGCATTATTGTCTGTACGTTCGCAGATGACTAATAAAAAATGGCATCCTATACTTATTATTAATAATTTCAGTTCTACAACTGATCGCGTGAAAACTTCAAAGCTTTCCGAATACGTCTGTATTTCTAAATTTTGGGGTTAAAAGTGATATGAATAGAGCAGCATATTACATTGCAAAGGAGTTGAAAAAACAGTGCTTCCAAAACGTATCGTATCACCCACGTAACGTAAGGTAACGGAATTACTTTTTCATATTTTTTATATCAAATTTCTTACTTTAGTAGTATAATTTAAGAGTTATATATTTTTACTAGTTATTCAGAAAAATTAATACTAATTAATTCAAAATAATTTGTACCGTGGAAAATACTTTTTAATTTGTTTTATTAAGCTCCATTATAGCTGAGTATGTTACCTATATGAATTAAATTCAGTAATAATTAGTAATTACTACGTACTAACTACGTGACGAATTTATAAGTAGAAGATTGTCTGGTGTAATGGTCAGCGTGCTGGTCTTTAGTTCGAATTCCACCTCTGCTCATGGATATTTTGTAATGTCGTTTTGACCCAGCTTTGATATTTGATGATACTGGCCAGATACCTTATATGGTGAAGCAACCCCCAAAGTGATATTCTTTTGTATATGTGCATATTATGTGGACATATAAATAATTGGATAATTTAATAGAAATAAAAAAAACTTATAAGTAACCGCAGCACCGCTATGCAACTTAAAACTCGTAGTTACATGATAACGATACGAAAAATTGCGTAATTTTTTTTCTAGAATGTCTGCACAAATAATTGATGGGAAAACAATAGCTCAAGAAATTCTGAATGAAATTAAGAATAGTGTGGATAGATGGATAAATCTTGGGAATAGATTACCCCATTTAACAACAGTTATCGTGGGAGATGATCCAGCAAGTCATAATTACATTGCCAATAAACTGTTAGCGGCAAAATATGTTGGTTTGTATTATTAATTTGGACATCTATAAATTTTTCTGTGTACTTATCGCGTACGATATATTAATTCTACAATTTAGGAAATTAAACATTACTCCTATTTTAGGAATCAGTGCTAACACGTTACATTTCGAAGAAAATATTATCGAAGCTCAGTTGTTAGATTTGCTTAAATCATTAAATAACGATAAGGAAGTGGATGGTGTACTTGTACAATTACCTCTTCCTAGTCATATTGACGAAAAAACTATTTGTAACGCGATATTGCCATCCAAGGATGTTGACGGCTTTCATTTTGCAAATGTCGGTAAATTATTTACAGATACTGACACTTTACTGCCTTGCACTGCAATGGCCGTTGTAGAACTTCTAAAAAGGTTTGTTTTTAACTAACAGAATAATTTTATTTTTTGATGATTCTTGTATCAAAATCGGAGTTATTTTTTAGGTCCGGCATTGAAACGTTTGGAAAACACGCTGTAGTTTGTGGTAGATCCAAACATGTCGGTTTGCCTATAGCCCTACTTTTGCAGGCTGATGGTCAAGACACTCCGTGGGGTTTAGATGCAACGGTAACTATTTGCAATAGATTTACTCCACCTTCTACTCTAGCCAGTTGTACAAAAATGGCAGATATTATTGTATCAGCTGCAGGTAGGTATTATTTTCTATAATTTTTTTGTGTATCAATTTCAGAAACACTATAAACAAATTTATTATAGGTATACCCGGTTTAATTAAATCTAATATGGTGAAGCCTGGAGCTTGCGTGATTGATGTAGGTCTTACGAGAATCATGACTGAAGATAATCAAATACAACTCGTAGGTGACGTAGACTTTGCAGGTAAATATAAAGCATTTTTATAATAAATTAGTAATTTGGTTTCAATAATATAATCATACAATTCGTTTTGGGGCGACTGCATAAAGACAGTTCAAATCTGAGTTCATTTATTTATGAAATGCATCATAATTATTAGGAAACATTACAGATTTTTTTTAAATTCAACTGTTTTACTTTCAGGGGTTTCAAATATTGCAAGCTATATAACACCGGTTCCTGGCGGTGTTGGCCCAATGACGGTTGCGATGTTAATGCGCAATACTGTTAAAGCCTCACAGATGAGAGGAAAATATTAACCTGACTGTATTAAATTTATTGAACTGATTACAGTATCAATCGTATTATAAATATTATGTATTATCAAATCTAATATTATTGGCAACAGTATTTGATAAAATTTTATACGCTTTCGGCTTTATACGTCCACATTGTGATTAAAAAATATTAATATACAATATTAATTATTAGAATAATTGATCAATAATAATGTGGTATTTTATTCACTTTAACCTTTTTGTCGTTCTAAGAATAATTCACAAAAACACTTAACAGAACCGCTAAAAATAGCGCATTATAAGTCGAAATTATTAAAATTGTTTGCACTTTGCACATACAGTAAATCATACGATTAAGACATGTGAACCGGGCATAACATGATTTTGATATTAAATGAGTATAGGGTTGCCACCTCTCCGGGTTTGACCCGGAGACTCCGGTTTTCGGGGGCGATCTCCGGGTCTCCGTGTTTTACGTCAATTTCTCCGGGTCAGTTGAGCCGGCGGAGAATTCTTACTTTTTCATTATACATAATATGATATTTCATTTTTCATATATTACAAAAGAGAGCACACTTGTCTTTTTTTAACTTATCAGGAAGAAAGAGATAAAAGTGGTCTAGAATGCTCTGTCTTTCAATTGCTTAAAATAGTTATATATGTTAGAAAGGGATTAAAATCCTACCGAGTCCGAGTGAGGTTTCAGAACGATCAATGATATATCCCTTCTCTTTCATTAGACGCTAATGACCTCAGTTGTCGGGCGTCTATAATTTACAACTCATTCCTTCTCTTTCACTCAAAGTATCCCTAACCTCGAAATCTTTGTAAACATTTGTACACGAACAAAACAATATCAAACAGACGCTTTTCATCGTATACACAAGTTTTATTTGAATTTGAATTTCTCACGTTTTCAACCGCGCCAAAGTTTCTCTCTTCTGAAGCCACCTCCGTAAAAATCTCCGTGTCAAAATCTCTCCAGAGGTTCTGAAGCCACCCCCCCCCCCGCAGGTCAGTAAAAATCTCCGGGTCAAAGTCTCTCCAGAGGTGGCAACCCTAAAGGTGCATTTTCATGTGACGCTAGACGCTAGCGTCTAGCGTCAAATGTGGTCACGTGACATAAACGCCATCTTGAAAAACTGTAGCGTCAAGTTCCAGCGTCAAATTTTAGCGTCAACAGACAGCAAGGTTTTGACAGTTGTAAACTTGTAAAGAGAGCGTCAAATAAAGACATCCATAAATCAAAACCCTGGTGAATTTGTTATAATAATTAATAAATAAGCTCTTTGTAAATTTATTAACAGAAAAGACAATGTCTGAATACGATTATCAAAAATGAAATTCCCATATTTTTGACTTAAATAACCGGCGAAAGTACACGAATTATAAGGAATAAAAATTAAAAATATAACTGCTTACTTTTTTGTAGGTAATTATATGCACTACCAGAATATGAGAAAAAAATAAATTGTATCTTGAGAAATTTTAATGTTTTTAGTATTATAAAAAAACATTGTTTTGTTCTAAGTGAGACGGGAATTTTAATTAACCATCGAAAAACCATCAGGTGATAGTATTTTCCTTAATAAATAGGTACTTTCGAAGTAATAAAATCAATGGGTTAAATTCGTAGAATCAACCCCCTAGTAGCAACATAAAGCAATTCTTTAGCAAGCCTGTGTGTTGATACTTGATGCACAACTCAGTACCTAGCTGTAGAAAACTCGTATCATTAATGACCAGAGACAACTAATGACGGCAGCGTAAAAGCTAAACAATGTTTAGCTTTGACGCTACATTTTTTTCAATATGGCGTTTATGTCACGTGACCACATTTGACGCTAGAAGCCAGCGTCGAGCGTCACATGAAAATGCACCTTGAATGAGTAAATTCAGTAAATAATCCTTTATACTAAAAACATCTTTAATTTGGGATTTATTTATATAAAGTTGAATTGATTAGTAATATTAGAATATTCAAAAATAAATAGTTTCATAAATTATAGAAAACAATATATTAATTACTAATAGGTATACCTATAATTTGCCACATTGATAGCACGTGAATGTTATCAGCTATTATATTGTCATAAAATATATTAGTCGAATACCGTTTTCTTATCAGTAATCAAATTATTATTTAAAAATTAAAATGATCGCAGTCGGTTTCCGACGTTTCCGTAACTTTCTAATAACCGGCCGCCCTTGTCTTGCATTCCAGACAGGCTGGATATTCAACAATATTGTTGACAAAAATTACAGTTTTCTAACTTCTAATAAATCATATTCTACGAAAATGTCGAAGCCTAAAGTATATGTGACCAGACCAAGCATTCCAAAAATTGGACTCGATATGTTGCAAAAATCGTAAGTATACCCTATTTTATTATACTTTATTGACATGACAAGGTTAATTATATGGATTACTCTATCCTTTTTTATTTACGACCTTTTCAACCTTGTGCACCAACTTCAAAGCAATGTTTAACCAACTTACAAATATTGAATGTTTATTAGAATTTGCAGTGCCTCAAAAACGTTTTTAGTGTATTTGCCATATGGCACATACACTATTGGCGGCGGTCGGATGGCGGGACCTAGGGGTCGGACCAAAATTTCTCGACGTTTCATAGCCTCCTAAACACTTTGGCACCATTTTTGAAAATGTTTATATATATATGTATGTATATATTATATATACATACATATATATATATGTGCGGGCAATAACTTTCGAAAGAGTTAATTGATTTTAACGAAATTTGGTAGGCACGTTGGAATCCATCACCGCACGAAGCCTATTTAAAATGGGCACGATCGGACCATTTTAAGGGTTGTATTTAGGGGTTCCAAAAAGTTTTTGGGCCCAAAAATACCGAAAAAATTGTCAGAATTGTTTCAAAATTGAAATTTAACTCTTTAGTAGAGATTAAAATGTGCTGCTAAAATTTTAATAAAATCGGCCCGACAGGACCGGACTTTCAAATTTTATGAAAACACTAGTTTATTGATACGGATTTACTTATGGAAGGGTGTATTTAATTTGGTGCAAATGTTGTACTGATAAAATCCATGTCTAATATTGAATCATTGAAATTTAGAAAAATTTAATTATTTTAAGGGTTGTATTAAGGGGTTAAATTTTTTATTTTGTCAAAAAACAAACTTATGTTCACATAATAATGCCACAATGCCTGTATTAGCAAATACACTATATTGTCGGCAGGGTTTGGCACTGCGACCCGAGTTTTTATACTTTTGTTTACACTACAGATGTGATGTTGAAATATGGAATCAAGAAATTCCTGTACCAAGAGACGAACTTATTAAAAAAGTACAAGGCAAAGACGCGCTGTTTTGTCTTTTAACTGACAAAATCGATACTGAAGTTTTAGATAGTGCCGGACCGTCATTAAAAGTGATAGCAACAATGTCGGTCGGTTATGATCATATAGATATAGAAAATGTAAAAAAACGTGGAATTCGAATTGGTTATACTCCAGATGTTCTAACTGACGCCACAGCTGAACTAACTGTAGCTTTATTGTTGGCAACTTCCAGAAGGCTCATTGAATCCAGTGAAGAAGTTAGAAATGGGGGCTGGAAAGCTTGGGCGCCAGTTTGGATGTGTGGACCCGGATTGAGTGGATCTACAGTGGGTATAGTTGGTTTTGGTCGCATCGGCCAAGAAGTTGCCAAACGGTTAAAACCATTTAATGTATCCAAAATACTTTTTTACAATCGATCAGATAAAGCAAAAGAAGCTAGTGAAATTGGCGCTATAAAAGTTCCATTTGATACCCTGTTAGAACAGAGCGATTTTGTCATCGCTACTGTTGCATTAACACCTGAAACAAAAGGTTTATTTAATGATTCGGCATTTGCTAAAATGAAAAAGAATTCAATTTTTGTTAACACAAGTCGGGGAACTCTTGTAGATCAAGAAGCGTTGATACGCGCTTTACAAAATAAAACGATTCTAGCTGCAGGCTTGGATGTTATGACACCCGAACCTTTACCGTTGGACTGTCCTCTTTTGAAATTAAAAAATTGTGTGATTTTACCGCATATCGGAAGCGCGTGTACAGAAACAAGGGAACTTATGGCTAAAATGTGCGCTGAAAATATTTTAGCAGCTCTCCAAGGACAGAAAATGCCTACAGAATTGATAGTTTAAATTTAAATACAATAGCACTTAAGTCTTCGTCCTGTTTTATCACTGAGTTAAAAGGTAATAGAGGCGCTATACGGTTATACCGTAGTCCGTATGGCGTATGCAATGAGCCATTTTCCTGAGAGTACTTATTTCAATTATCCACGAGAGGCAGAACTTGTGGTAGGTACAAACATTATTTATTCCCCATTAGTGTCGTGTCATTTTAATGGTATAACTTAATTATTTAATTAATTTAGTAATTAAGTTATACTTACCGCTAAAATGACACGACACTAATTGGGAATAAATAATGTTTGTACCTACCACAAGTGCTGCCTCTCGTGGATAATTGAAAGAAGTACTCTCAGGAAAATTGCTCATTGCTTATACATAGTTGAAGCCAAGTCTGACGTCACAGGGGACAACAAACATGGCGGCTAAACAGGGAATGGATATGGATATTTTTATCTTCTTCTTAGTCTTACATACAGGGTGCTGAATTGCTTTGCAGGTAATAGGGATTTAACCCGTAAAATCAAACTTTTGCGATTTCCTGCTTCCCTAATTATTTTAGGAAAAATATCTTCGAATAAAAGTTTTAGAACATAAAATTCTGCATCTAAATCTTTAAACAAAATTAATTTTGCATGCTTTGTAACGGCAGAAATTTGATATGAAAATGTCAAAATTACCTCAAAAACAGATAGCGATAGCCATGGAACTTGAACAAAATGATTAGAAATTATTCTGACAGCTAAAACGTCATCATTTTGTTCAAGTTCCATGGCTATCGCTATCTGTTGAGGTAATTTTGACATTTTCATATCAAATTTCTGCTGTTACAAAGCATGCAAAATTAATTTTGTTTAATGATTTAGATGCAGAATTTTATGTTCTAAAACTTTTATTCGAAAATATTTTTCCTAAAATAATTACGGAAGCAGGAAATCGTAAGTTCAATTCAATTCAACACCCTGTATAAAATGAATGAACTGAATAAAATATAGCTGGCTTCACTTTTAAATGCTTGTAGCATCTCTATAGCCTCTTAACTCAGTGTGTTTTATACTAGCTGTATGATATTATAATAATAATAATAAAGTTTTTTTACAAAAAAAATTACAATTATGTACAACCAAAAGGTGTTACAGCGCTCCATAATTTGCCGGCTGCTTAAAAAAAGAAAATTAACAAAAATTTGATTCTAAAACTTTTTAAAGTTTTGGGAAAAGTTAAAAAAAGCCCAAACAAATGAACACAGTGATTACACATATTATACACTAATTTTTGTTTCAATTCCAGACTGTAATTAAACTCTGTATGATAAATGTTAATTTTAAGTATAAAGAAATACAATTAAAATGTTTAGGCCCAAATTTTTGTTTAAATAGTTGTATAAAAATTTACTAATTTAGCTTTTTACGTTGGTAACACTAACAGCAAAGTGACAGTATCTGAGTAGTTATGTCACTTGTCAGTAATGTCAAATATTTTAAGATCTAGAAATTAAAGGTTATAAAAAAATATTTAAGCCACAAAATATGTATTCCAAATGGATTGTTATTTTACATATGACAGGTGAAAAAATTCAACTATAGACTGTAAAATTATAGATAAAATTGTTTTTATTATTAATCAAAACAAGTAATGGGAAAAAGGAACATATTATATCTGAGAAAATATTTTTATATGTTATTCCCAACGTTCGTCAACATTGTAGACTTCTTCAGGGCTCTAGAATGAATAAAATTACATAGAAAAGATATATCACATATTATAATTGCTAAATAACGTAATAAAGAATAATGAAATTTACCAAATGATTATAGTTTTATAATATAAAGAAGTCGACATTTGACAATGTTAACGAACGTTGGCAATAAAATAAAAAATACTTTTGCACAGATAGGTATATGTCCTTTTTTCCCATTAATGATATAATAGGTAAAATTCTACTGTATAGACCGATGTTAAATTTCGTAAATTTTTAAACGAGACAACTGCCTATCGCTTACCATATAATATGATGGACGAAAAAAACAATGATATGAATTAGTTTTATTGATGACATTTTAATGGTGAAAATTATTTTTAGTACAAATTTTTACAATACCAGAAGAATTATTAGCCAGCGAATTTAATGTTACTGAAGAATATTTCAGTACCGCTAAGGATAAAGGCAATGAAACTTTAAGTACTGAAACTGAGTATTTTACCAAATCAAATGATGAATTGAAAATAACGTATGCAAATGAAACGACTGGTATTAATTCAGCAGTTAATTCAAGTGATAGCAATAATACTACCCAAGTGAAAGTTGTATCATGTAAACCGAATAAAGGCGGCGAACCTGTTGAAATCGTTAACAATACAAGATTGTTATTATTATTAACACCTGACAGTAACATAACATCAAAAGAGACTCCTGCGGATTGTATAGTTATTTTCTTCTATATGAAATGGTGTCCCTTTAGCAGCGCAGCAGCAAGACATTTCAATGCTTTGCCTCGTGTATTTCCGGACATAAAAATGGTAGCTTTAGACGTAATGTCGTATCAAATGTTTAATGCACAGTATGGGATCGTTGGAGTACCAACTTTAATGTTAATGCATAATAGCAAACCTGTCGCTAAATTTAATGAATCAGAATATCGAATTGATTTGTTTGCCGAGTTTTTATCAAAGCATACTGGAATTGAATCGAGTGAGAAAATGTACATAACTTCCAATGATTTCAAAGGACCACTATCTGCTACGCCAGAATATCAGACTGATTATTGTTTGGGTTTATCATGGTTGTTTATAACTATTTGTGGTGTTTACTTTTTTACAAAGTCGAAATGGTGGACTTGGATAATTGAAACAATACAAAATACTTGGAGAGAATCAGAAGCTCAACATGAACATGCAGATTGAGTTATTTAAAATCAGAGTGAAACCTATTTATATGGAATTAAGTTAAGGAAGTGTGTATTATATTTTGAAGTTTATTTTATTACGTCATGACACGTTAGTGTCGAAAATTCAAACCGTAAGAAACTAGGCTACTATACCTGGTGCGACCAGAAAAGATCATAATAAACCCTACCTTCTAAAAGTGACTAAATTAGGCAGGTCATCAACATTTTTTTTGCTGATATACTGCGTATTTTATAATTCAATAACTACAAATAAGTCATTTTCAATGACCAGTACTCTTAAAATAGATTGTCAGGCTTCAAATTAGCGCCTTATGTGAGTGGCTTCATTTACATGTTCTTTGTTCAATCTTTTCTCGTCGTGGCAGCTATATGTTTGCAGCTCAACGGAAATATAGTGGACGTTATGTAAATTCCATTGATATGCTGGTAATCCAAAAATTGAAAATATCATAATAGTTTGTATTATTTATTAAATATTATGTTCAAAATTAATACAGAACTATTAAAAACAATTTAATTGTATGTCAGATATCTTGGTGTAGCTGAAAATTTAGCATACGACTTTATAACTTTGTTAACAGCCTCTAAGAAATCCTTTTCTGTTGCAACCTTCCTCCGAGCTCGAATAGCAAACATTCCTGCTTCAGTACAAACGGACCTTATTTCAGCTCCGGTGCTATTAGGACAAAGACGCGCTAATAATTCAAAACGAATATCACGCTCAACAGACATTGAACGAGCATGAATTTTGAAAATATGCGTTCGTCCTTCAAGATCTGGAAGGCCGAATTCGACTTTACGATCCAAACGGCCTGGTCTCATTAAAGCTGGATCGAGAGTGTCTGGTCTGTTCGTGGCCATCAACACTTTAATATTGCCGCGTGGGTCAAAACCATCGAGTTGATTAATTAATTCTAACATTGTACGTTGCACCTGGAAAAATACATGATTAACAAAGTAGTTTTATTGATGAATGCATGAATGACTAAATTATAGACCAGGGATGGCGCACCTTTTCACATCTACATGCCAATTTTTTTCAAAACAAGTTTAATGTGGCCATGACGTGTCAACAAACCAGAGAGAGAAATTTAGTGGACAAAAAATTAATCAAAATTACTTGTGTCGATTTCATATTTGTTATTTGAATGATAGTAAAATTTTTTTGGCAACGTCCAACATATTTTTAATTATTTCGATATAGACGAGCAAGTCACCCTCAATTTTATGGCTTCACCGACTAATCACTAGTGACTAGTGAAGGGCTGATTTTAAACCTGACCGATAATTATATTATTATATAGGTACATTACTAAATGTTTTTTTTTTTTTATTTAAGTAAATTTTTATGTTCGCATTCTTGAAAATTAATAAAAAAAATCATGGTTATGTTCAGAATAATATGATTTATCGATTAGAATAAAAATCAACCATTCGCTAACGATTAGTCACATACTCATTTTCTACGCATCTTTTAGAGGGTAACTTATTCGCTTAATACCTCAATCAATGCCGTGCTGACAATATTCTGCCGCGTGCCACTTATGACACGGGTGTCATTGGTTCGCCATCCCTGTTATAGACACTTGACAACTGTGGTCATAAGCGTCTATAATGGTAATTTTATAGGTCAGTATAGTATTTCAAGTTCAACAAACCTCATTATCTCCACCAGCTCCATCATCGAATCTTGCTCCTCCAATTGCATCAATTTCATCGAAGAAAATTAAACACGCTTTTTTAGATCTTGCCATTTCAAACAATTCACGTACCATACGAGCTCCTTCACCAACATATTTCTGTACGAGTTCAGAACCAATTACTCGGATAAAACAAGCATCTGTACGATTGGCCACAGCTCGAGCGCAAAGCGTTTTTCCAGTACCGGGAGAGCCAAAAAGTAATACGCCTTTCGGTGGTTCAATACCCAATTTGACAAATTTCTCAGGCTAAAAAAAATAATTATGTACCTATAGTACAATATTTCAATAATAGGCCACCTAAAATCCTATTGGCGAAAGACCAAGGCAATTGGCTGAATAGTTTTCCAATTGCATAGCAACCTTCCCTTCCCAGCTGGTAAAAATAATAGGTCAACAGCCCGCGACCGATTTTGGCGACCAAAACCGCCAAAGCTTATAAGGTTTATATGGGCTTGAGAATAGCCGAGAGTGTAGCGACGCTGTTGTTTACATGGCGTTGCTATGGTTCCTCTATTACAAGTCCCCAGTTCCCGAGTTCTAGCCCGAGAGCTGGTAAAAGTGTCAATTGGATTTTCAATTTATTATTAAAAAAAAAAAAAAAATAATGAATTGAAAATATGAATTGGTGCTAGGCCCAAATAACCTTAGCTGTTGGTGGTCTTTAAAATACAATTACAATTATAAGGTTTATGTGATGTTATAATGAAGCCTCATGAGTCATGACACTTAGCTGCAGCACCAGCGGTGTATATTTGCATTTTGTTTCCATGGTTATATTTGGATTCACATGTAAAAAATTAACAAAAGCATTGCTCATTTCTTTTTGAGAGACCAATTACTTTGGGAGGCCTGTCTAGTCGGAGAGCTCCTGACACATAAGTACGTGTTTGATTCACTTCAGAATTTTGCACGGTGGTACCTTTAGGATAGATAAATAAGGAATTGATAGTCTACCTGACTTTTTTTGTACAGGAGGTACTGCGCATAGAGCAAAGTTGCAAAAAAATATGTACCAAAAAACATGCTTGATTCACATACAGACTACAATTACATCAAAGTTAAGTTAATTTTGAACACACAAATCAGCAATGTAAACATAGAACCAAAGTACCTATTTACTTCGTTACCATAACCACTATAAAATATAAGAATATAGTTGCTATGGTGACGATGTAAATATTTTTAGCTGTACAAAGAAAGTCAGGCAGACTATTAATTCCTTGCAAAATTCCGAAGTGAATCAAACACGTACTGAAATATGCGTCACGAGCTCTGGGACTAACCCTAGCCAAACCAACCGCTGGTGCCGCGGCTGAAGTACACCGTACATAATTATTAATAATATATAAATCATATAAATACAAATCAGCCTTGGCGAAATGTCTGTTCTGTTCAAAATACGTTGCGGGCTTCCAGACTATAAGCTTAATAAAATTTTCAAAAATTTGGAAACGAAACTGTTTCCTCAAAACTTTTACAAATAATTTAGATAACTTACGTGTAAAAGTGGAGTTTCAACAACTTCACGCAATTTTTCTATTTGTTCTTTGCAACCTCCTACATCACTGTAAGTAACATCAGGTTTTTCTTCAACTTGCATCATTGTAACCGTGGGGTCAATTTTTGGAGGCAGGGGAATATGAATTTGATATTTATTGCGATCAACACTAAAAAAACAGGGCATTCAAGCGTGATATTTTCTATAAAAATATGTTTTTCCTGTAAAAATTCTTACCCAACCCGCATTCCTTCTTCTATATCAGTTGGTGCTACTGAATCAGCTAAATCGACAACAAATTTAGCGAACTGTTTAACATTGATGATATATTTTGGTTCATCTGAGTCAGCATTAATGATTTTTGTGCATCGAGCCACTTGTAATGGCTGTTCATTTTGCAAAGTCTGTTTGTCTGCTGCAAGATCCCATAGTGCTGGTGGCGCTAAACCCGTATCAGATTCCTTAATTCCAGTTAATTCATTGACGCGTTTTATGATTGTTTGAATATCATCCTCTACAGTTTTGATGCTCTTTGTGTATTGTCCTTGTCCCTTAACACGGAAAACAAATCGTAAGTTCATCGATAACTTTTAATGGGCTTGAGAATAGCCGAGAGTGTAGCGGCGCTGTTGTTTACATGGCGTTGCTATGGTGGCATGCCGCTATGGTTCCTCTATTACAAGTCCCCAGTTCCCGAGTTCTAGCCCGAGAGCTGGTAAAAGTGTCAATTGGATTTTCAATTTATTAAAAAAAAAAAAAATAATAATGAATTGAAAATATGAATTGGTGCTAGGCCCAAATAACCTTAGCTGTTGGTGGTCTTTAAAATACAATACAATTGATAACTTTTAATATCGTGCACTAAGAAAATCATGAAACTTATTTAGTTGTTATAAATACTCACATATGATTTCAGTAGCGCAATATCACCCTCATCCAAAGCTGAAATTAAAATAAATTCATGATTTCTCCGCAAAAAGGTTTGACACACAAAAGAACAACTGACAGATTTGTAAACTTACATTTGATTTCTTTTTCTGGCTCTTTCTCCTCACTTTTAACTTTTCGCATATCATCTCCTAAATGATCCGGCATTTTTACTATTTTTGTTATAACTTTTTAGATAAAAATACAAAATAAATATGAAATACTGACAAGATTACAAGCAACTTTCTAAACTGGTCTGAAACTTCAACAAACAGATAAGAGCTACCAACGGTATAAAAATTAAGAATATATTTGAGTTTATTTTATTATTTTGGATAAAAAAAATATTAAAAGACAATATTTTGTGAGTATTCTATTAAGAAATATTCAATAATAATATTTTTTAAATATTAATTTTGTTTGATGTACTCTGTAATAAAATTTAGTTTATATTATAAAACATAGATGTCATTATGTAAAGATGTGGAAGATGAAAAACTATGTACTAAACTGTTATAAAAACCGTCAGTCACAACGGCTCGTTGGTCTAGGGGTATGATTCTCGCTTCGGGTGCGAGAGGTCCCGGGTTCAAATCCCGGACGAGCCCAGGTGGAAACAACATTTTTGCACTGTGTTTAATTTTTTTGCAACATCGTAAATCTGCATTTTGAGTTTTTAATAAAAATTTACTAACATTTCACAAAAAAATCGGGTAGGTTCAATTATTTTGGTTGTCGATACCGCAGTATTTTCCGTAGTACCTATAGGTACCTACGTCCTTTGAAAAGTTGATATCTAAATTTTAATATTTATAGATTATATTTGACCTAGATCTTAGGATCTATTATAAATGACACCAAACAGTATGCGCATGTATCTTCTTCTAATTGCTGAATTTCTGATTCGACTTTCAGTTTTAATAATATTCTAGATTTAAGAATGTCATTAATTGTTTTCATCCGATTTCCATTTAGTTGAAAATAAATTATTAATGTCTGTATCGGCTAATCTCCAGAACTACTGAACTGATTTTATTGCGGTTTTGAGGAAGGTTTAGGTCTGACCGTCTGAGAACGGATTAATTCATTTTGAATTCGATTGAACGAGCGAAGCGAGTGAATAGCTTATTAACTATTCATAAATTCGAGCGAACGAGCGAAGCGTGTGGGGACCCGAGTGGTCGCATCAGGCACAAGGGTCAAGGAGGCCCGCGAATCAGCCTATTAAGAAAAGCAAAATGCTAAGTTAATAATAAGAAATAAAGGGCGCTGAAGAACATCTCGGCCGCCCGTGCGCGGTTAGCTAAGGCCGGCGTTGGCTCGAGTGCACCAGAGCAAAGCCCGAACCCGGATAGGGCCTTCAATATAATGTTACGATACGAAGTTGATTGGTAATCTGTAGATTGTAGACTGATGTTTTTTAAAATTGCATAATAAATAAAATAACACTCCCAAGTTAAAATGTTTAAATGATCATAATTGAACGGGATTTCTTTGACTTTCAAATAACACCGCACACATCATTATATCTTTTGACTCGTTAGTTATGGCGATTTTGTCAAGATGTAGTATTTATTTACTTAAAGTAAGTTTACCTACCCAACTTGGCAAAGCCAGTTCCAGGGTAGGAGATACACGTATATAATAATAATTATTATACTACGGCGGGTTAACGCACTATTTTAAGTCAATTATGCATTTTTTGTGGAAAGGGGAGGCAAGTTGTTTTCCTTATCTATGTGGTTCTCCGTTAGAAGAAATCTATAAGTACCGAGCACTCAAGGCATTAATTCTAATTACAACCCCTATAGTTAGGGATGGGATTTAAAAAAAATTAAAAATGACGCCTGTTGATCATAAAAATCGACTTTAAACATTCGAACTGGGGTGGGCTGGACGCTATTTTAGAGTGTTTTATCAGTAAGTAATATGCACAATAATTAAGCGAAAACGTGATCGAAATTCGAGCAATTGTATTCTCCCGTGCACGGAAGGCAGTCTTTTTTTACCTGCCTTAACGGCAACATTCCCACATAATTTTTTTTCTGCACATCTATGGCACAGTACCTTTAGAATGATATGTCTCATTCCCCTCCTTTCATAATAAATAGTAAAAACGATGTCTCAACTTTCGGTGTTCACGTATTAATATATAGATTTTGTTCAATATAATATTATTTATAGTTTTGTAAATAAACCCGAAAGAATTTTTTTGAGGCATAGGTATGTATTATTTGTATTTATTCCTGGAAAGACAAAAAAATCATAATTCCAGGTTACTAAAAGGAATGCGTTTCTCTAAAGCAGTGTTTTCCAAGCCCCCTGAGGGCGCTTGAGTCAACCAGGGGGGGCGCTAGTATCCTGAGAAGCAATTTGGGGGCGTTGAATAAGGATAAGGAGGCGATGGAAGCATAAAGAAAGAGAAGAACATTTTGAAAAACCGTTCGTACATGTTTCATCTGTTGTGAAAAATACAGTTAAATTCGGAGACAATACTTTATTTTCAAAATGAAATTCATGTTACAACTTACAACCGATCTTTTATCGCTTATAGAAGGTAAATTTCTAGAGGGGGCCGGCGATTAATTTTCTTTTTGAAAAATGGGCGCCAGGACAAATAAGTTTGGGAACCTATGCTCTAAAGCTAGAGGTCACTTTCCAAACTCCAAAGGATTTCTAATGAACGTTTTATTTATGGGGTTTTTGTTGATTTTCTTGGGCAACAGCCGCTATTTTTAAAAATGCTACCTCTGACGCCAGGGCTTGAGATCTGAACTGTCTCTCGCACTAAAATTCTTCTAAAGAATCATAGATCACGAAAAAAACCCTTAACAAAACGTGCATAATCGATCTGCTAGGTCGCCGGACTACTAAATTGAAAATTCAGTATTGCATTTTGAAATAAATAAAAATAATTTTAAAAAATTGATACGACTTCAAAAAATGTCTCTGAAATATATGCAATAATGTTGTATGTCGATCGTCTATAATTTACAATAATTCATTCATTCAATAATGTTGTACCCTTCCCTAAAGTATTTTTAAGTAATTATTTACGCCAACTATATAATAATTAAATGTAGGTTAGAGAAGGTGATTGTACAAAATTATTTTATTCTTTTTAGACATTTTTTGGCATAGGGTACCTAAAATATAAGAAAACGTGACGAACGCGGCCTTGAAAAGTAGTTTGGAACGCGGCGATGCAACGCATCTCATTGGCTAAGCAGCGCGTATTTATTTATTTATTTATTGTAGATTATAGACGCGTCGACATCTAAGGTCATTAGCGTCTTTCAACTACACTAAATAACAACTAACTTAAAACTAAATAACATCACAAAACATCCATGAGCGCAGGTGGGATTCGAACGCACGGCACTCCAGTCTAGAGGTTGCGGCACCAAGCATGCTAACCAAGCAGCGCGTATTGTTGCTATAGTTTCTAACTTTCTAGGTATAGCTTTTATCTCTTCTCGTCTCTTCTCTAAATAGTATAAAACAAAGTCGCTGTTTGCCTCTGTCTGTTTCTCCGCTTACTTCTTCTAAATCACGCAACGGATTTTGAAACGGTTTTCATTAATAGAAAGAGCGATAAACGCGGAAGGTTTGTATAATATATTGTTACAAAACTGTTTTCTGAGTTGGCGGAATAAATATTTATTTACAATAATTAAAAACACAATAATAATGAATGCAACAACGAAAAGTCAGTTCTAACAATCAACACAGGTAAACAATAACTAAACAGTAATTTTTAAACAAAGCAAAACAAAACAATAAATAGCACTTAGCTAATAACTCGTAATTATTTCGACTACACTAGTATTTATTTTATCAATCTATTTATTTATATCACGGCACTATTTATATCACTGATCCACCGTAGACTTGACTGCGTGACTTACCGTTGACTGATTGATTCACTCACTCGCACTGGCTGATTATATATGCTGGTGGCCTAAGCCTAGTGTGTTCTCGCTTTCTCTAGAACTTTCGCGCAGGTACTAGTTGTTACAGTAAGCCAACCCCGTTTCTCAGAACTCTTGCCTGCCGTTTATATACAGGCTGATCCGTAACAATATAATCTCTAAATAGTATAAAACATACTCGCTGTCTGCCTCTGTCTGTTTCTCCGCTTACTTCTTCTAAGCCACGCAACGGATTTTGAAACGGTTTTCACTAATAGAAAGAGCGATAAACGAGGAAGGTTAGTGTATATAATTTGTAAATATTTTGCACAAAATAGAACTATGACGGTGTTTTGTCAAAAAAAACTGTTTTCGTACGCTTAGTACATGATACGGGACGGGCCGTTCGTTTGTAAATAAATTCAATTTTATATGCGTAAGAAGCATATAGCCTCTGTCGGGTGTCCCACGACACCTCGTGACTTTTTTAAAATTATTTTTATTACATCCTTTTCAAATTTACTTAAATTAATTAAATTAAATATTATTAACAAATAAATACATAGGTAATATTATCCTTCTGTTTACTAAAATATATCTAAAGCTAAATTTAAAGTTTTCATATTGACCGACCTTATGAATAATGACCTATTATGTAATTACAATTTACATGGACCATAACATTTGTATAAAAGTGTACTAACAGGCGTTTTTTAGTTTCATGAAATTTTTCAGGAAAATTTTTCGAGTTGCAGTCTTTGCAATTCGGTACCCGTTTCACAGTTCACTGTTCTACGATGCCTAGAACCGAAGTTATGAATTTTTTTAACATTTATTTAAATAACCGCCATTTTGAAACAAAATGCCGGATCAATATAAGACCTACTTAAAAAGACACCTTGGATGTAGCTGAAAATTTTGGTAAGTACATATTTATGACATTTTGTTGTTCTACGTTGCGTAGATTATAGAACAGATTCAGAAACTATGAGGATACAAGAAAGTGTAAGGAAATAAGGTCCATGTGAAACGCATTATAGGTATACATTTAGCCGTATAAAAATGCTGTGAATTTTGGAAACAATACCTTGTAATCAGTTAAAATGCAACAATGCAAAATGATAATAAGAGTAGCATGTGTGGTAAGAGGCGACAGCCCCACGTGCTTGTCAATTTGGCGCCTAACCATATTAACAATAAATTACCCGTGGACGGCCCCTCTTCCAGCGGTGCATGCTACGTTACGTATTGCCAGCAAGCAACTAAAGCAAAGTGTGCTGTGTGACTGTGACCGGCTTTGAGTCGTTCGTTGATCAGTGATCGTTCTTGTTCTTACAAAATAATATAACCTGAAAAAAATAGTTTAATAATTAATACGTTAAATAAGATATTGCATTGTTTCAATTTTGTGTGTTCAGTTATTCAAAAATCGTTTTGTATGTTGTGAAATTTGTGATAATACAATAAAATATTAAATAGGTTAGTATTTTTATTTTTTACTTTTTTAATATTAATTTCTACACACTATACAGTGGCGGCGACAATTGACAACAATCATTTTATAAAACCATGTTGTGGACAGTTAATTTGTGTAAAATAGGTATATTTTTTTATTTAACCTCGTCTTTAAATAAAAAGTTAACAAAGGTAATTAAACAGATAGGAAGAACAAAGTTTAGGTATAATTATCATTTTGACAGTCAGCTGTTCTTTATTGACATAATATGGATTACAGTTAATATGTCGTCATTAAATTAACTTGCATTATTTTGCACAGTCTTATCTTTCTTTATCTATAAAGAAAATTTAAATGCTTAGTAAAAATGCAGAAAATTGTTTTTTTTTGTTTGATCAGTCTATAGGTACTATGCTGTGTGTTGCGTGTTTTTAGCCGAAACTTGACTTGAGTATCTTTCCATTTTTTGATATTACAGATTTGCAAGCGCTTTTGATGTGTAATACAGGTCCGACCTTAGAATTTATCTAAAGTTTGGTGTGATATAAATTGATCCCTAAGGTATAGATATAATTTTTAGAATTTCTAACGTGCGGAGCCTAACTCGACTCAAACTTGAATAACCTACTAACAATTTTTATGATGAATAATATTATGTCCCGACCACCACTTACTAATTGAGGTATTGCACTCGCATAAGGAAAATAGCTCAATGCAAAGGTAAAACGTGAATAAAATTCATAAATTCATAGCACACCTTGATGAAACAACAGCTTGTACTAAAAGCAGTGCAGTGCATCCACCGCTTACCATATTATTATAAGATACGGGGCTAGGAACACCACTATTAAAAATAGACTACTTGTCATAAGGCGTGGTGGTAGTGGTAGAAAATAGAAATACAATTTTGAATGCGTTTCCAACAGAAAACTAAATTACCGATGTTAATTAATGAGTGTGTTTTACGACTTAGGTACCTACATTATATTATACTACCAGAGCAAAAGTTAATTATATGCAATTAAAGTTTTTGGGTGGGCCCAGCCCGGTCCAGGTTCACCTGGACACCTGTTAAAACTGCACTCTTATTATAATAATATAATAAAGTTATTATACAAGGTGCAGAATCGTTTTGCGGCTAATAGGGATTTAACCCGTAAAATCAAACTTTTGCGATTTCCTGCTTCCCTAATTATTTTAGGAAAAATATTTTCGAATAAAAGTTTTAGAACATAAAATTCTGCATCTAAATCATTAAACAAAATTAATTTTGCATGCTTAAGCTTTGTAACGGCAGAAATTTGATATGAAAATATCAAAATTACCTCAAAACAGATAGCGATAGCAATGAAACTTGAACAAAATGATGACGTTTCAGCTGTCAGAATAATTTCTAATCATTTTGTTCAAGTTCCATGGCTATCGCTATCTGCTTTTGAGGTAATTTTGACATTTTCATATCAAATTTCTGCCGTTACAAATCATGCAAAATTAATTTTGTTTAATGAATTAGATGCAGAATTTTATGTTCTAAAACTTTTATTCGAAGGTATTTTTCTTAAAATAATTAGGGGAGCAGGAAATCGCAAAAGTTTGATTTACGGGTTAAATCCCTATTACCTGCAAAACGATTCATCACCCTGTATAATATCAACTCATTTTGGGCGATGAAAGTAGCAATTTTTGAATAAAAAAATCATAATAAATCATTTTACTTCCATGTTCTGCAAGGAATATACATAAGAGGACCGAAAAATTGAGTCCGTGATAAGATCAAATTCTGATTGTATAGTATAGGTACTATATAGATAGGTACTCCCAAAATGTAAAGATACTAGGTACCTAGTGCTTTTCCGCATGGCGACTATGTGTGCGTGTTCCTGCGGAATTTTATTTCATCTATATTCTATACATATAAAAAAATCGTAAACGCTTTTTTTTTATGTTTGTCTGTGTGACCACGTTAATCTCCGCAATGGCTGAACCAATTTGGATGTGGTTTTCAGCGATGTATTGAGATAAGCTTGGGTCAACATTTAGTGTTTGTTTCATTTAAATCTGTTGACAAATAAAAAAGATATGTCAATTTTAAAGTGCGTCTCGCGTGCGTTGTGACACCTTTAATGCAAATGTCAAAACGTAGGGTTAAACATATAAATAGGTAGGGTTGACTGTTGTGACGCCGTTAATGCAAACTATTTCCAAGTAATTTTGATCCCGACTTCGCTTCGCAGGGGGAGAGATTCTCGCGGGGAGGATAATAAAGTAACGATATACTAAATATACGTGAGCGGGGCCACGGGCAACCGCTAGTTGACAATAATTTCTGTAAAGATGCTTTTAAATGATTTTTTTTAAATGCTTGTCTCAGTAAGAACTCCAGGTAATTCATTTTGGTGCCAATGGATCAGTATGATTTTGGAAATACATATTATACACAATTTAGCTTTAACAAACGATGCGTACTGGTCTGGTCGACTGCCATCACACTTATATGCAGTCGTACAATATGGTTGTGAACAGATCGTCGCTGCTATTCGATGAGTAGTGGTCTGGTCGATCGCGTCGATTGGACGTGGCATGACACTGGACATGTGTAACTGAATTAGTGTTGCCGTCTAGACAATACAAGATTTTCAAAGTCTTGTCTTGTTTTGAAATATCAAGACAAGACTTCACTTAAGTCTTGTCTTGAAATATCAAGACTTCACTAAGTCTAAGTCTAGATTAACAAACTCTTGTCTAATATCAAGACTCTAGATCATTGTTTCTTAATCTGTGGTCCGCGGACCCCTGGGGGTCCGCGAGCATATGTTTGGTGGTCCGCGGTCCCATACGTATCTATCTTACTTAGAGCATTAACAAAAATAAATAAATTACCTACGCCAAACATCTCGTAATTATTAGTTGCAAAAAAGCAGCACCAACCTTCTCATTAATGTTTTTCTACGAAAAAGTTTGTTTTTTGTTTTTTAATTTAATGAAAGAATACTAAAATATAATATTGTCCGAAAATTGCACCTTTTTTTCACTCAGGGGTCCTTGGAATTATGTTTGATTTCCTTGGGGGTCCGCGGCTGAAAAAGGTTAGGAACCGCTGCTCTAGATTATTTTCAAGAGTCTAGATTAGTAGTAGTAGGTAAAGTAAACCTTTACATACTACTACTTAGTTTATCTAGACTCTTGAAAATTGTCTAGAGTTTTGGCAAGAGTCTTGATCTAGATAAAGCAAGTCTTGTCTTGTCTTGAAAATTTGTAGACAAGACTTTTGCAAGTCTTGTCTTGAAAATCTAGACAAGACAAGACAACACTAAACTGAACGAAAAAAAACGAGGCTAATAAAGTTTCACTTTGAAAAAATCTTCTAAGTAGGTATTGTACTTCTGACAAATTCCATTGAAATTTTTCATACAAAAATTATTTTGGAACATGGAACTCGTGTATTTTCTCCATACTGATTTTTTTAATGAATTTAGGTATCCAGAGTGTTCACACCTAGTGCCTAGTTTTCTTGTAAGGGAATTTTCAAAGTTTCAGTTTGTTTTAGATATATGTATTTGCATTTTGTTCCATAATTTTCTGTTTCGGGAGACCTTGGTAACTATTTACAGATATAATTGTTGTTATCAGAAATTATGAATAAATTTACACAGAATTGGTTACAAACACATGTTCCGTGTACATTGTACATTTTTACTTTTAGAATTCTGATAACTTGTGATAAAAATGTATGAATTACTTAATGATAACAGTTCTCATAAACCACTATGTTCATTGATAGAATTATTTTGAGCTTATGATTTTATAAGTGACCTCTTCAACTTCGATAGTGCAATACACGTTTTGTTTTCGATAGATTCGCATTATTATTCAGCTTAAAAAAAGTTGCTATCACAACGGTCTTATACAATATACATGTCTATTCACTGCAAGAAATTATGGTTAGCATTGGTGAGGTAAGGTCGCTATTTGAAGCCAACGCTAATAACCTCTGACGTTGAGCGTCAATAATTTACAATCCATTGAAGTCAAAATCTAAAGTTAATGATAGCGGCGCTGCAATCAGGAAGGCAAAGTAAAACTTTAAAGAAATCATTTTATTGTAAAGAGGTAACAGATCAAAGAACAGGCGTAAAGTGTCAACCAAAGATAAGGTACTATCCGAGTTGCGGTCAACATGGACGAACTGCGGTAGCAATTAAAACCGTGTTATTATTTAATTTGAGAGCGAATTTGCGAACGTAAACGAAGTTGAGGGAAAAAGTTAACCAATAAAACTAATTCACAGGTGATGTAGATAATCCAAGCCATTCCTGTGGTGAAGCCAACGTAGATATCAAAGACGGAAATATAAATTTGTGATAATTATTATATCAGATATTGAATAAAACAGGAAAATATAATATTGCATGGTATTGCTGTTCTTTAAAATGAAATGCAGCAAAATATATTATGTGGTAGTGTTGCCAGTTTCCATGAAATTAATTATGATGCTTATAAAATTTTAACTGTGGAAGTCAATAATATCATTTTTTAATTTACACAAAAGTAGAGCAACAAAGTTCGAAAATCCTATCCAAGCCAAGCCAAACATCTCTAATTTTTATCGTTCAAAGACTGTTTATTTCAAACAACCCATATTATCTCTTAAACTCCTTTCACAAGTTCTCTATTGGGTTCAGTTCAGGTGACTGAGCGGGCTAGTCCAGAACTCAGAATTTTGCCTTGCCAACCACTCAGTTACCAGGTGTGCTCTGTGTTTTGGGTCGTTATCCTGTTAAAAAATGAAGTGTAGAGGTAAATTTCAATAACCCCAATAATAAAGTTAATGGAATCTCCTGCATACCAGGAAAATCAACCCCATTGAAATATACGCTTCCATAATCATATATATTTGACAGTAGATAATCGATATAAGGTGTAACATTTTTAAGGATTACACCTCTGCCCTATTGATGTCCTCATACGATGCATATGTCCTATAATTGGAACCTACCTGCCAAATTTCAAGTTTGTAGGCTTTATAGTTTCGGAGATTTCGCGATGAGTGCATGAGCCAGTGCAGTATTTCGCTTTTATATACAATGCTGATATATACATATGATTTACGTGTAAATATTTAACATTGTTTAAGAATAAATTCCCTATGTATTGGGATCCGTCAAATGGGTGGAGTTTAAAAAACATGGCGGAGATCGCGGAAAATTTCAGATACGGGGTATACTTTTGCGTGTAATTTTGTGATTTTCAAAGTGCGATAAGAAATGATAAATATAAGTGCAGTTTGTGATTGGGCCAATACAAATCCTAAACAAAGAAATTTCGTTGAAGGAGAACGGATTCTCAAAGCCGGACATATTATCAAATGTGGGAAATATAACGAGAAAAATGCATGAAAAATGAGCTGTCAAAAGTAATAATCTTTACGCCATATTGCTTAAAAGCATCAAATTTAAAAGAAAATCCCCACGAAATTATATCTTTGGTGCTAAGTTTCTCAGTCATCAGACTGTTGTTTAACAATTATAGTACAGTTTAATGAGTACATCTTATTATTAAATTATAAATACAGTTTCCTCACATTTCATTAGAAAATAATTTGCTGTAAAGTTTTATAGGGCCACAACTGATAGTGTTTAATGCCTTGGTATTAGAAAACGTCGCGAATTCCATTTTCGATAAACTTTTTGTTTATTTTACTTGTTTTACCCAGCGATGTAGCTTAGTGGTACAGCACTAGACTCGCATTGGGAAGGTACTGGGTTCGAATCCCGGCGGGGGCAGATGTGGCTGGGACTTTTTCCTACTGCCTCACGCCGAGAAACGGTAATTCCTGTACCGGCCATCTTGTTTGAGGTTTTCCATGGTTTCCCTCAATAATTCCAGATGAATATCGAGATGGTTCCTTATTCAAGGCCATGGCCGATTACCTGTCAAATCCCTATGCTCCCAAAGTTTCCTACCTTACCCTAATGTCCTATAATTCCTCCATTCGCACATTGCTATTAATTAAGTTGAAGTATAAAAATGTATAAAACGCGAAGTGGTAAAAATGGAAAATAGTAATGGTGCGAATGGCGTCTGTTATGACATAATGTCGAGAAACGGACGTTAAACGCATTATTATTATTATTATTATTTTACTTGTTTTATTTTTATAATAAACAATTTCACGATAAATTTGCGTTGTTAGCATGTAAATTTTTCCCTGATTCCAGTACAATTTTCTGCCACCAGATGTCATATGCTCATTTGACGGATCCCAATACATCATTCTGGGACACGGTGTATAAGATTGTACCTATAGAAACTTGAATGCTACGCTACTGACATTTGTAGCACATTGCCATAGAGAGGTGTTGCATGGTGTCCAATGCCCCCTTTGAATAACCCTCCACATAGGTATAGCTTTCCTGGAATAGTGTCTTGGTTCCAGCCTCCAGGGTTGTACTCATCTGATCTGATATAATAAGTACATGAGTAAAGTTTTACCAGTTCAATTTTAACATAAATATTTGACAATATTATGTACTGTTTGAAGTAAAACTTCGTAGGCGACGTTGGCTCGCCGATTTGAGAATGATGACTAAAATGCCAGATGAAACGGAAGTGTCTATACACGCGTAAATAAATACCGTAGTATAAATTATTGTAGTAATATAATTAAGTATTGTAGTATATAAATAAATTGTAGTCGTGTGTGCCGCGACACATCCCTTTCTTTCTGTTTCATTTTTAAACTTTTAACAAAACACTTTAAAGTAGTTGTTCTTAACCTGCGGCAGTGGCGTAGATAGATTTTTGCTCGGGGGGGGGGGTCCGTCCATTTTTTTATCAATCTATTGTTGATAAAAAATATATTATTTAGGTATCAACAATAGATAATCTATTGTTAGAAAAAAATATTTTTTATCAAAAATTATAAAATAGGTACTCAATTTGCGTATGTCTTCCTTGTTGCCCTCATTAATTTTCTTAATATGTAATATGTTATATGTTACAGGGACGTACCAATATTATGATCACAAGAAATAGTAAATGTATTTTGAATATTTTATCTTGGCTGTATGAATAAATACCTTTTTTATGAATGAAATTTAAAAAAATCGAACTAAATTATATTGTTCTGAAGGGAGGTCTATATTTCCTGGACCGCCTTCGTATCTATGCCAATGACCTGCGGGGTGTATTTTTAGGGGGGTCCCAGAAAATTTATCGCATTAAGTGTACCTATACTTTCACGAAAGGTGTGAGGACAAAAGGTAATCCTTGTGGTATACAAGGACAATAATTTTTTTATCATTCATTTAATTAATTTATCCTTTAAATTTTTAAACTTTTACATCTAGGGGTAACGAAAGCAAACATTGATGAAAGTTAAAAAGAAATTGTTTCCTTTTAGTCAGGAGCGGATCTAAGTTTTTGTGGGCCTATAGGGCTTATTGAAGTCTAATGGGGCCCCATTTTTTGTTAGTAAAAAAGTATTAAAAATGTATGATAATAATTCAATTTTTGTAGACTCTTGATACTTGGGGGCCCAGGGCTTAAGCCGTATTAGTCCCTACGTAGATCCGCCCCTGATTTTAGTCTAAAGACTTACAAAATACCAAAACAGTAAAACTCTTTTCTCGACGCACGTTTGGCTAACACGTGTTAGCATCATCAGGAAATGATTAATTAAAAACTCAATTTCGTGATGATGCTAACACGGTTAACAGAACATGTGTCAAAAGAAAGTGTTAGTATTTTGATTTTTGGTTACTTTTTTAGTACCTATTCATCAGTGTGTTCATACTTTAAAGGTTCCACCACAAGCGACTAGGCCCTGCAGTCAGGGTCCCTTTTGATTGGTCGAATAACCCTATCTTGATGTAGTTTGACACACACAGACACATCTACTACTAAGTATTAAGTAATGAATTCTGTATACTAATATGAATAGTTGATAGCGATTAAAAAATGGGTTTTGTATGTGGAGAATGTTCAAATACATATTCTTCAAGACAGGCATTAATGTTCTCAAAATTAGAATGAAAACTTCAGATAAGGCTTGTAATCTAATTCGTTCTCTAAAAGTCGATCTATTTTCTGACATTTCAAAATAAAACTTAATTAAAATTCATTTTTCTATTCTAATTTGTCAAGAACGCTGTTATTGTATAAATTATGGACATCCTAATATCTCAAATAATATTAAATTAGGTTTTATCTTGAAATGTCAAAAAATTGATCGATTTTTATAGAAAGAATTAGATTACAAGCCTTACCTGAAGTTTTCATTCTAGTTTTATGAACATTAATGCTTGTCTTCAAGAATATGTATTTGAACATTGTCCACATACAAAACCCATTTTTTAATCGCTATCAACTATCCATTTTAGTATACAGAGTTCACTAGTTAGTTGTTACGTTCGTTTAGGTGTGTCTGTGTGTGTCAAACGACATCAAAATAGGGTGAAAATTTTTGTTGGAAAGCAGACAATTATATAATTGATTCCAAACATATTGAAAAAAATCATTTTACTAACCATAGTCACAGTCAGGACTCTAACCTGAGCCTTTCCACTTTCGCGGCGGAATGAGCTTACAAATACTCAACTGTGACATGATTACTAATCTAACATTCTCCTTATATGCTTCGGAATCAATTGATTGATGAAAATCAAGCTCATTCCGCCGCGAAAGTGGAAAGGTTCAGGTTAGAATCCTGGCTGTGACTATAATGGTTGGTAAAATGATTTTTTCCAATATGTTTGGAGGCTGCTTTCCAACAAAAATTTTCAATTGCAATTCAGCTGTATAAATCTATTAATTTATCAAGATAGGGTATTCGACCAATCAGAATGGACCCTGACTGCACGGCCTAGTCGCTTGTGGTTCCACCCCTCTTTACGAGATTCATTGATTTCCCTTTTAGACATAATAATATAGTGCTTTTACGTGAAATATTGTCAAAATATATTTTCTGAAATTCACGTAAAAAGTATATAATTACAATTGATGATTTTTTCAAGAATACTTTCATAGAAAACATTTTCCCACAATTTTGGGAAAGAATACCTACAGGTACAGGGTGTTAACGGTTTTACCGAACATATGACAAATAACATTGAGAACATTACAATTTTGTAGTAGCTATAAGATCTAATGTAAATATTTAGTAGCTGATGCAGGTTCCGGGTTACTTTTAATCACTTTTAATAGTCAACCGTTACTATGGAAATTTGTTTAAAAAATGTACTGTATTATTTCTCACTCAAATCTACTACATAATAGGTGCGTTTGGTATCAAGGTGTAGTGTAGATAATTTTTCACTGAAAAGTGTAAAAAGTTCACCAAAAGTGTAAACTAAATGTACACTTGTAACAAACGGGCTAGTGTACATTCTGAGTAGATTGTACATGCGCATTACAAAATAAATTAATGACAGATTGGCTGAGTTCATTATTTCTAGTTTTTACAGTTTTTTTTGGCCGTAAAAATGTTAAACTCACTGCCATATTTATCTTGTACCATTACATTTTGAAGCTCGTTCATTTTTAAGAGACAAAAAATGTAAAAAACTGAGTACGAAAAAAGTATCAAATCTGTCAAAGCGATTGTCAATTCAGACATATATCACGTGACCTACACTACACTACGTGCACCTGCTCAAAAGTCAGGACTAATAGTTGTTACACTTTTAGTCCCACACTGAAATAACAAACAGATCAGTTATTTTACACTGTATAACAAACGTAATAGTGTCAAAAGTGCTTACACTTTTTACACTACACCTTGATACCAAACGCACCTAATATTTACATTAGGTCTTATTGTTCTCAATGTTATTTTCCCTATGTTCGGTAAAACCGTTTACACACTGTATATTGCGATTGAATAAATTTTATATTTGTACTCCAAAAGAAAAACACTAGTTCGAACCTGTTATTTAAAAACAGGTCGTGATAGAATTTCTGCAGTACAATAGTTGCTCTCTGTTCAGCCATATATAGGTATACAAAGAGGTTTTAATATTATACTATGAGGGTTGTGATAATCCGAACGATAAAGATCATACAGGAAAGTTAAAAAAAATGTTTGGTGGGTTTGTGAACGTGTAAATAATAAGTGCTGGATTTACATAATATAGGCTCATGAGGCCAAGGTCTAGGGGCGCCAAACTGAAAGGGACGACACTAAATGCACAAAATATGTAAGAAAAGGCGCAAGAAATAAGGTTAAATATAATTTATATTAGAAATCGTGTCCATCGTGATTATAATAAAATTAAGCAAAATCGCAGGATAGTGGACAAAATAATTTGATTTATTAAATTAAATGTACGACGTTTCGTCTATAGATTTAGACTTTTTCAAGTACAATATTAAAAATAACAATATTTATGAAAATTAATATTAATTACTAACCATAGCAATTAACATAAGATAGGGTACATAAGACAAAAACATGGTAACATGGTAACAAATTATGTTGACTATAAATTTTAACAATCAAATAATAATAATACAAAAATTAGTATAATTTCATAATATAATTGTACTGACTACTTAAATTTTGAGTGTCTGTTCTATAATTGATTGAATTGTTTTTTCTAATAAAACACATTTCACTGATATTGCGTTTCTTCCAATTTGACTCTTTATCTAATATTTGAACTTCATTGAAAAGAAATTTATGCCCAGTGTCGAAATGATGAGATGACAACGCCGTTTTATTATCACTTAATAAGTTTATGTTTCTACAGTCCATTTTGTGCTGATAAATTCTATTTTTTAATAACTGTTTAGTTTGTCCCACATAACACTTATTACATTCACAAGGTATTTTATAAATAATATTAGATTGATGTGAGATAGGCGTCTTATCTTTAAGTCTTGTGAATAACCTATCCAATTTATTTAAGTTATAAAACACCAACTTAATATTTGTGTTCGAAAATAATCTGTTGATCTTATAAGACAAGTTCTTCACAAATGGAAATCTAACAATGAAGTTCAAATATTAGATAAAGAGTCAAATTGGAAGAAACGCAATATCAGTGAAATGTGTTTTATTAGAAAAAACAATTCAATCAATTATAGAACAGACACTCAAAATTTAAGTAGTCAGTACAATTATATTATGAAATTATACTAATTTTTGTATTATTATTATTTGATTGTTAAAATTTATAGTCAACATAATTTGTTACCATGTTACCATGTTTTTGTCTTATGTACCCTATCTTATGTTAATTGCTATGGTTAGTAATTAATATTAATTTTCATAAATATTGTTATTTTTAATATTGTACTTGAAAAAGTCTAAATCTATAGACGAAACGTCGTACATTTAATTTAATAAATCAAATTATTTTGTCCACTATCCTGCGATTTTGCTTAATTTTGTTAAATATAATATCAAAAATAAATCCGCCTCTGTAAATAATCACTAATTTTGGATGACAAATTGTGATGAAGTTGTTGCAAGGTAACAAAAAACAAAACTAAAATTTGTCTGCTTTACTTAAAATGGCAAAAAATGAAAAAAATTAAAATGAAGTTTCATTGCAGTGGTGCGCTTATGTGGGTGAGTGAAAATAAACTAAATCTTGAAATCTCTATTACGCTACTGACTGTTACAAGAATGTATTAAGTCAGTGTTGTTACAAGAGCCGGTGGTGGTGGCAGTGGTTGCGACATTCCATTGCGGCCGAATTCTCACGCCCCCGTCCAGCAGACGGAGCACTTCATCGGTCCATCGTCCCAGCATCCCGCTTGCACTCGGTCACAGTGTCCGGTAACACAGTCAATGCTAAGCGCTTAGTCGACGACACAAACTCCGCGAATTTTTAGGCGCGATCTTAGCGAAGCTAGAAGCGCCTATATACACTCGCTTTGTCTGTGAATCTGTGAATCTGTCACGCTATTTTGTGTCACGCGTACAGCCCAAACGGATGAACCAATTTTCAAAAACTTTTTTTTGTTCGATTCCTCTCGGGGTCTATTTGATCCTAACGTCGCCCGATTTTTGAATTTTGGCCCCAGAGGGGAGCAAATTAGAAAAAACGGTGTTTTTTGCTTATAGTTTGCTCAATTTAAGTCAGATCGATTCGAAACCTGTCTTAAACGAAAGAGCAGAAAATTTTAGATAGATTTCATGTATAATATTGTATCAAAACAGTTTTTTTATACAGATTTATATGATTATTAAACGAAATAAATGCGACTTTATCTAATAAATCGCGAACTTGTTTCGGTTGTCCTTGTCTGTTGCACACTGTGATATGGATATTGGAAGATAGCGTATGCTATGTCTTATATTGCATTATTTTAATATAGTTATTCAATTTTTTGACTGCTGATGTTTGAATTTAAGTTTAAAAACCCTGGCCTACTGAGTTAAAATGACGTGTAACTAATTATTGACGTCGATCGGATGACGAGACCTAGGGATCGGACCAAAATTTCTCGACGTTCATACCTTCCCGAACAATTTGACTTTCTCTGTCTGTATGTCCCTTTGTACGCTTATAACTCGAGAACCACTGATCCGATTTACATGATTTTTTTTTTCAAGTAAATAACTTCTTATGCGACTGCGAGTTTTAAAATATTCTGGCATCACGCAAAAGCAACCGAACTGATTCTCAAATAAAAACGTATGTTCTGGCATCACGCAAAAGTAAGTAGGTAGTGATGCTTTGTTTTTTAAACGGTGGTTTTATTTAGCTTAATCCCGTATATTTGTTACAAATCTTGCGAGTTGCGACCGACTGAGTTGAAATTTTGCACACATGTGTAGCTCCGGTGACAAAACAATATTATGTTAACTAACTGACCGGCCCGGTTCGTCCGGGCGTAAATCGTACTTTTGAACTTTCACCCACTTCCTATGATCCGATTGAGTTGAAATTTTGCACACATGTGTAGCTCCGGTGACAATACAATATTATGGTAACTAGCTGACCGGCCCGGCTTTTGTCCGGGTGTAAATCGTACTTTTGAATTTTCACCCACTTCCCGTGATCCGATTGAGTTGAAATTTCGCACACATGTGTAGCTCCGGTGACAATACAATATTATGATAACTAGCTGACCGGCCCGGCTTTCGTCCGGGTGCAAATCGTACTTTTGAATTTTCACCCACTTCCCGTGATCCGATTGAGTTAAAAATTTTGCACACATGTGTAGCTTTGGTGACAATACAATTTATGGTAACTAGCTGACCGGCCCGGCTTTCGTCCGGGTGTAAATCGTACTTTTGAATTTTCACCCACTTCCCGTGATCCGATTGAGTTGAAATTTTGCACACATGTGTAGCTCCGGTGACAATACAATATTATGATAACTAGCTGACCGGCCCGACTTTCGTCCGGGTGCATATCGTACTTTTGAATTTTCACAGGCAAAAGGTCTTTCTCCGGTAACGTTTCAGTGGATCGGATAAATGTTATAAAATCAGACTAAGGAAATAAAGCATACTAAAAAATTAAAAATAAAAATAGATAAAAAACTTTTAAGTTAAACGGTTTTATAAATGTACTAAAATGAAAAAAATAAAATTTAATTTAGGTTCATAAGTATAAAAGCGTGGGTCGTGACTGTAATAAATTATCATAGAGTTTACGACCCACGCTTTTATACTTATGAACATAAATTAAATATTATTTTTTTCTTTTTAAAACATTTATAAAACCGTTTAACTTAAAAGTTTGTTTACCTATTTTTATTTGAAGGTATGCTTCTTAATAGGAATCTGCCTGGCACCAATTTCAAAAGATAGCGCTACCATATGTCATTTTTCCCAATTTTTTACTCAAAGAATCAGCTTTTATATAAACAATACAGTCAATTTGTGAGATCTGTAAGATTCTATAGATGATATTCTTTGTATTAAACATATTTGGGGTCATGTATTGAAATTAATAAAAGTAGGAATTCAGATTGAACTTGAAATATTTTTTTCAATGAAAAAGGATTTTTAGACATTTAAAACATACTTTGAAGGACAAAAAATGGATATGCTAAATTTCAATACGAAACTGTTAATAATAACAGCAAATCGTTTAGTAAAAAGTCACTAATGACAGATAATGCAACCGCGGTGTTATCAATAACTAAAAAAGTGTAGCTATTGTCTAAGAAATGACGCTACGTACGTTTTGTTTACATCTTGATTTATGGTATAAATGTCAGTTTTCGATTTCTTGTTCAGTTCGTGTTTTTCAAAGATTTTGAGATTGATTTTGTTTTCTAAATAGATTTTTTCTTCAAGGCAACGGGTTGCTATGAATATGAATAATCAATTTTCAATTAACATGAAAACATAAAAAGTATCGAATTCAAAGATGTTCTAAATATGACAACTTAAATTATCAAATTTTCCTCTTGAGAAATTTATTTGATTGTGTAAAGTTGGTACCACGTACACAATTTTCAAATTGAGATTAGATTTTTTATATTTTCTAGGTTTTTCTGAAAAAAAAATAGTTCAGTAACCAGGGAAATGGGAAGAAATAATCGAAATCCAAAACGACGTAAATTTTTAAAAATATTAGTATCATTTTATAGACTGTTATGCATGAATTTTCTTCGATTTGTTATTTATTTTATTCATTTTACAAGTAAGAATAGTGAAATGAACTAATTAACTAATGAAACTTTTCATATCGCTTATTACAAAAATGACACCACAGAAATTTTATGTAAAATAAAAAAGCACAAAGTAAATTTATATAGGTAATAAAAAGTGACATTACATTCACATTATTATAAAAAATTATAAATTCACTTGGCACTTTTACTTCTTTATTACACTTCAATTATTCTTCTTTTGGGCTTTTCAGACGTATTGCCTAATTCCAAGATCTGTCATAGAGTTATTTTTTTCTAATAGGAGAAATTTCATAAATGCTTTCTTCTTGACTCAGATTTTATTTCTTTTTGATTGATTCAAGCGTTTTAATAGATTTTATTTATACATTTTTTCGCACATGTTCTATAAGATTTCATAAATGTCCTTATTTATTAATTTTCTGCTCTGAAATTATAATTTTTCAACTTTCAACTCAACATTATTAACTATTTATGACACGACTTGTGTCCACTTGTGTCAACATTTCTCAAATATTTAAATTTTTTATTCACATTGTTTCCATGGCAATTTCAGAAATATTATATCATTACTAACTTTGCTGTCATCATAGATCAATTATAAAAATTATTGTTATATTAGTGTCCTCTATACGCTAGTAGACGAAATACTCACAATATTTTGAAAAATATTACAATTACAGCGACGACAGCGCCTCTAACGGTTTATTATCGGCAACTTTTTGTGCAGTGCCCTTTTAACGCACGTTTCAGATGGGGACCTAAATAATAAAAAGTGAAACGTCACGTCACGAAGTAGTGTAACGTCACTTTTGTAAAAATTATCCGATCCTTTTGAAAATTAATATTTGAGAGTTTTATAGGACACAAAAAAATAAAATGGCGTCTGATTTCAAAATGGCGGCCATAGTACTTTTTTGTAAAAATTATCCGATTCTTTTGAAAATTAATATTTGAGAGTTTTATAGGACACAAAAAAATTAAATGGTGCCAGATTTCAAAATGGCGGCCATATGTACTTTTTTGTAAGAATTATCAGATCCTTTTGAAAATTGATATTTGAGAGTTTCATAGGACACAAAAAAATAAAATGACGTCAGATTTCAAAATGGCGGCCATTATATATAATTTTTGTAAAAATTATCCGATCCTTTTGAAAATTGATATTTGCGAGTTTTATAGGACACAAAAAAATAAAATGACGTCAGATTTCAAAATGGCGGAAATATGTAGTACTTATTTCTAAAAATTATACGATCCTTTTGAAAATTGATATTTGAGAGTTTCATAAGACACAAAAAAATAAAATGACGTCAGATTTCAAAATGGCGGCCGTATGTACATTTTTGTAAAAATTATCCGATCCTTTCGAAAATTGATATTTGAGAGTTTCATAGAACACAAAACAATAAAATGACGTCAGATTTAAAAATGGCGGTCATATGTACTTTTTTGTAAAAATTATCCGATTCTTTTGAAAATCGGTATTTGAGAGTTTCATAGGACACAAAAAAATAAAATGACGTCAGATTTCAAAATGGCGGCAATATGTACTTTTTGTGTAAAAATTATCCGATCTTTTTGAAAATAGATATTGACGAGTTTTATAGAACGCAAAAAAATAAAATGACGTCATATTTTAAAATGGCGGCCATAGGTATATACTTCTTTGTAAAAATGATCCGATCCTTTTGAAAATTGCTATTTGAGAGTTTAATAAGACACAAAAAAATAAAATGGCGTCAGATTTCAAAATGGCGGTCAAATAATAACATTGTTTATGTCTTTGATAAATTCGGTTTTATATACAATGCGTAAGAAACATAGCTTCTGTCGGGTATCTTACGACACCTCATGACTTTTTTTATTTAGCAGGTTCCGAATTTCGCTTAATAGTCAACCGTTGCTATGGAAAATTGATTAAAAAATTCACTGCACTATTTTTTCTATGTTATCCAATACATATTTACATTAGGTCTTATGGCCATAGCCTACTACAAAATTGATCTTCTTAGTGTTATTTTCCCTATGTTCGGTAAAACCGTTTACACACAATACCTACATGAATATCGCGCCTTGTAATTCTTGAATTACTTGTATGCTCCAAAATTTTTTCTTAATGAAATCTTTTCAAGAGAATATTATACAAATTCATACCTTAGTTTACTATTTTCATTTTTTATAATATATTGAAAATTCAATTGATACTTTCACTAGCTTTCACTGGGTATTTAATAGATGAGCCTATAGAAAACGCCGTATAAACAACGGCATCTTTACGACCTCATGTTATAGTGAGGTGGCTTAGTGAAATTATCGATACATGGCGGATAAAAGCACCAAATTTGGTATGATGGTACCTTAGGGTATACTTATAAATGTTAGCCTAGGAGCTGTCTCGGATTTCTAAAAAACAACATTTGGCGACCGAAAAACCACGAAATGTTACCACCTTTTTGCTTTTTTCTAAATATCCCAGAAACGGTCGACTTAAGCGATTATTCCAATATGTAATGTTTTAAAGAGAAATACATTTCCTACAAATTTCATTTCCACAACTTTTCTGTGGTACTAATGGTAAGCGCGCTACAGCTTCTTGAATATCACGCGCTTTTTGTAACCTTGGTAACCAATGGTTAAAATGTAATGTCCTTTTCAGTAACTTGTTTTATTGTGTTCTTCATTGAACTTTAAATTGAAAATACACTGCATGTTCATAAAGCAAGGAACGCCCTAAACCGTCCTTTTTGTCCCATATCGATATCTTTTAAAATTGAGAACTTAAAGCCATTGCATTTAAATTTTTTCCTGTATAAATAGCCTTCTAACGTTTGTGGCAACATTGTTGTGTGGAAACTGTAAGTTGGTGCAAAAAAGGGGTTATTATAATTCATTATTACAAATCTATACTAATATTATATTAAGCTGAAGAGCTTGTTTGTTTGTGTGTGTGTGTTTGTACACGCTATTTTCAGGAACTACCAGTCCGATTTGAAAAAAAAATATATTGTTAGACAGCCCGTTTATTGAGGAAGGTTATAGGCTTTTCGAGCTTTTTTTTTAATTCAACCCCAAAGGGGGTAAAACGGGGATGTAGGATTTTTTGTCGATATACCTAAAAGCAACTTAAAAAAGCTATTGCTAAGCTCAATTAATTATAGCTAAATCTTCACATGCTTATGTGAACATTTCTTTTTAAATAAAAATATTTTAATTATTCTTTAAGTAACATCAGCAGACATGTTTCTTGTATTTTAATTTAAATTTTAATATTTTTGTACTTTTATCGTACTTTATCAAAATGTTTTAATGATGTATGTGTTTATTATTGTATATATTTTAGGACAAGATGAAAACGGCTTCGGCCATTCTTGCACCTATAATAAAGATCATTATTCTTATTATTATTATTCTATATTGTTTGTGTGATTGTACCATATAGACATAGAAATCTAGGGACGTAGTACAAACGAGTAACTAGGGTGGTTGCTGTTAAGGGGGAGGGGGTGAGAAAGCAAGTGTGCCCACATTCTATTGGTCGCTTCAGTTGCGCAAGTTCTGTACGAGCAATTGAGCATGCGCAAAGACGCGGCCAATAGAACATGGGCACATGTATAGAATGGACATGTCCATTTAGACAGACATGCAACTGCTCCTGAATGGCTTGCCCCCCTCGTCTAAAGTGGCACTTTATGCTACATCCCCAGATTTCTATATGGTTTGTATCTCCAGAATTAACAGTCCGATTTGAAAAAAAAATTTTTTGTTAGATAGCCCGTTTATTGAGGAAGGTTATGGGCTATTTGATTTTTTTTTTAATTCAACCCCAAAAGAGGTAAAACCGGGTGGACATGTATGCCCTAGCCCTAGTCGCTGGCGTATATCATTGTAGTTATTTTCGAATTCACATACAATTCACATGAGTCAGGAGGATAGACTATGGTCGTGGTCCATCTTTACGGTACTAGTTTGAGAGCAATAGAGATTGACCACACATCCACTTTTTAACCGCTGGGGCACGTCCAGGTAGTGTAAGTCGATGATACCGGCCATCGTAATGGAGGTTGCCTTTAATAATTCCAAAATAAATCTCGAGATTAGTCCTTATACATGACCATAGGTTGTGGCCATGGATAAGGACTAATAATTATCAGCTGTGGAGGACAGTGTGCTGGTCTTTCGAGCAAGCTGTCGTGGGTTCGAATCCCACCTCACTCATAGATGTTATAATGCATGTGATGTAATGATGTGATAATATGTTATTTGATGTAATTAAGACGCTAATCTAAGTTGTCCGACGCGTCTATAATCTACAATAAATAAATTATCAGCTGTGGCCCACTAGCTGTCAGCTGATAATCTTATTAACTCATGTATTCTCAAAGGTGCATCCTTGTTTTCCTAAGGTTCTCCGTTCGCACTTTGTCGTATTTTATTATATAAAGTTCTAATGGATTAAAAACTCGGGTCGCAGTGCCAAAACCCTGCCGACAATATAGTGTATTTGCTAATACTGGCATTGTGGCTTTATTATATGAACTTAAGTTTGTTTTTGGACAAAATAAAAAATTTAACCCCTTAATACATCCCTTAAAAAATATTTTTTTTCTTAATTTCAATATTTTTATCAATGCAACCTCGGTACCAAATTAAATACACCCTTCAGTAAGTAAAGCACTATGCGCAAACTAGTGTTTTCATAAAATTTGTAAGTCCGGTCCTGTCGGGCCGATTTTATTAAAATTTTGGCAGCACATTTTAATTGTAACTAAAAGGTTAAATTTCAATTTTGAAACGATTCTGAGAATTTTTTCGGCATTTTCGGGCCCAAAAACATTTTTCAACCCCTAAAAACTACCCTTAAAATGGTCCGATTGGGCCCATTTTAAATAGGCTTCGTGCGGTGATGGATTTCAACGTGCCTGCCAAATTTCGTCAAAATCAATTAACTCTTTCGAAAGTTATTGCCCGCACACATATATATATATATAAATATATATATATATATATAATATATATATATATATATATATACATATATAAATAGACATTTCCAAAAATGGTGCCAAAATGTTCAGGAGGCTATGAAACGTCGAGAAATTTTGGTCCGACCCCTAGGTCCCGCCATCCGACCGACGCCAATAGTGTATGTGCCATATGGCAAATACACTAATAACTGGAAAAAAATGTGAATTGAATATAGTTATTGTGCAATGGTTGATATAAGAGTAGGTACCTTAATAGTTAATACCGAGAAATGAACGTCATATGAATTATAATCGGCTACTTAGTCTGATTTATAAATTTTAGCCGCCAGAGCAGCATTTTTAAGCGGCCTGACGGCTGTGATTTGTATCTTGCTGCGTAAATCGTAAAAAACGCTTGTTGGTTCTCTTCGTTTTGAAACTGATGTTAACAAGACCCATGGTGTAAAACGTTACGCACATACATATTTATTTCATAATATTATAATTTGCTATAGCAAATGTGAAGAGCAAAGAGCAGAACTGCAAACACAGGAAATAAACTAGTCAAGGCTGTCGTAGATCCTGTTAAGTTATGTGTTATGTCATCGCTATAAGTCGCTTACAATTTGTGACTATGATGATGTTAAATGATGATAATAGAATCATATTATTGTTACAGACTCACTTTTATTGTCAACTTGGAACTAAGCTTAGAGTCATTTTTAGAGTTCCGTAGCCAAATGGTAAAAACGGAACCCTTATAATTTCGTCCTGTCCGTCCGTATGTCATAGCCATTTTCTCGGAGACTATTGGCACTATGTAGATGAAATTTGGAACGTAGGTGTCTTCTATGAATCGCAATACAGTGGTGAAGTGAAATTACGAAAAAAAAATTAGGGGTGGCACTCCATTCATGTAAATGAGGGATGAAAAAAAATTCCCAGTGCACCTAAAAGCGTCTTCGAAAATGATGAAGAAGTTTCAAAATGACTTTTTTATTTATTATTATTATGTAGATTATAGACGCGTCGACAACCTAGGTCATTAGCGTCACTTTTTTATTTAAGTCAATAGTTGGTGAAATATTATGCGCTTCTGAAGTCGTAAAAGTGTGTCCCCCCCCTTTAACTTGTCAACTATGGGATGGTAAATTCTGAAAAAATTTAAGGAAGTAGGTAGAACTTATCAAATACTTTCAACGAAAATTGGTTTGAATACGATATGTTATGTAGTTTTTGAGATATGGGGTATTTTCGGCCGACTACGGAACCCTTCACTGTGCGTGATCCGACACGCACTTGGCGTCTTGGCCGCTTTTTTTTAAAAAGAAACTAGTTGCAGTGATGTCCCGTTGGTTCGGATTAATTAGAACGAAAACAATTCATATTTCCAAAACATCCGGATTCTAGTATACAGGCCGTAAAATCTCTTTTTAGCAAAAAAAAATTCCGAAGCTGGCATGTACAGTGTGTCCCACCGAATTTGAGACATAGGAATTTAACATAGGATTTTGATATTTTGTTAATATTTGCTCCCCATTAAATGTTTTTGTTATTTTTATTTTACGAACTGGTTCTAAATATCCTCAGGAATGATTCTGTAATTTATTTTTTTCTTAATTCTCGTTAAAAATTCAAAAAAATCACATTTTTGAGAAATAAAATACGATGCTTAGTTTGTATACCAGTTTTATGAGCGCTGACATCGTTTCGTTCATAGCCAAGTTGACAGCGCGCAAGGGCAATAATAATATTATACATTCCACCAAGCTTGAGTTCGAATCCCGGGTCCTCAAATTATTATTTTTTTTTTTATGAAAATACATTAGAAAATTATTTTAGATAAAAAAAATTTAATTGAAAAGTTATTAAAAAATAAATAAATTTAATGTTGAGCGTCTATAATTTACAATTTTAATTTTTTTCGACTATTAGTCATTATAAAAATAAAACAATAGTTTAGACACTTCTTACCACAATAATTTTATTCGTGAATGTACATTTCAAGAGCTAAGCTCTCATATTCAGCACATACTAAACTTTTAGTTTAGTATGTGCTGAAGATGAATAGTCGAAAAAAATTAAAATTGTAAATTATAGACGCTCAACATTAAATTTATTTGTTTTTAAATAATTTTTCAATTAAATTTTTTTTATCTAAAATAATTTTCCAATGTATTTTCATAAAAAAAAAAAAAATATTTGAGGACCCGGCGGGACCCGGGATTCGAACTCAAGCTTGGTGGAATGTATAATTATTGCCCTTGCGCGCTGTCAACTTGGCTATGAACGAAACGATGTCGGCGCTCATAAAACTGGTATACAAACTAAGCTTCGTATTTTATTTCTCAAAAATGTGATTTTTTTGAATTTTTAACAAGAATTAAGAATAAAATAAATTACAGAATCATTCCTCTGGATATTTAGAACCAGTTCGTAAAATAAAAATAACAAAAACATTTAATGGGGAGCAAATATTAACAAAATATCAAATCCTATGTTAAATTCCTATGTCTCAAATTCGGTGGGACACACTGTATATTAAAAACTATAATATTCATGAATCTAATGATTCCGTAACTTTTAGGTATAGGAGGAATTTTTTTTACAAAAAACCACTGCCATCGGGGACATGGCGCGTGTTGTTGCCAAACGATTAATCTGACAATAAAATTGGACATTGGTAAACATATTTTCCATTTAATTGTACATAGAAATGTCCTATTTTTGGTCCCTCAAATTCTTCAATTCATATACCAAACCTGCATGCCCTAATGGTATTAGACGTTAGAGACAAATACCGTTAACAGAAATACATAAAATTTGAAATCACGTAAAAGAAAACACCGCTAAAAAGTTTACAAAAAATTCGAAAAAAAATATATCATGTAGAGGAAAGTCCGCCTATAATTTCTATTTGGAGAATTTTTTGTTATAGAACAGCCGTTTATTAGATATGTCTAATTTTATTGTCCCATCAACCGTTTGACAACTACAAACAAAAAAAATTAGCGTCATGCACCTGCTGGGGGGTAGTTTTTTGCTAAATAAATTCTTACCACTTCAGAGCTAAGGATTCATAGATTCATGAATATTATAGATTTTTTAATGTGCATGCCGAATTTCAGACGCTTCTTAATTTGTTTATTTCTCAAAATATGATCCAATTGGACTATACTATTAACGAACAGGTACTAATTTTAAAAATATTTATCACTTAAACATCAATTCTTTGTTTACGCGGTTAAGCGATAGGCGCAGGCGTATTTAAATGCATGCATAAAAATTTATTTGCCGAATTATGCATAGGGGAAAAATTTCTAAAATTCATTAATCGTACTTATAAATAATCCGAATTATAACATGCATAAAAAAACGGCCAAGTGCGTGTCGCACAGTGAAGGATTCCGTAGTGGGCCGTAAATATCCCATATCTTAAAAACTACACAACATAACTTATTCAAACTTTCGTTGAAAGTGTTCTATCACCTTAATTTTTTCAGGATTTTCCACCCCATAGTTGAAAAGTGAGAGGGGGGCGATACACTTTTTACGACTTTAGAAGCGCATATTTCACCAACTATTTGACTTAAATAAAAAAGTCATTTTGAAACTTCTTCATCATTTTCGAAGACCTATCTAACGATACTCCACAGGCTTATGTGCACTGGAATTTTTTTTTCGTCCCTCAGTTACATGTATGCAGTATGAAGTGCCACTCCTATTATTTCACTTCACCATTGTATATAGCGGTTCATAGAAGACACCTACCTTCCAAATTTCATCTATATAGTGCCAATAGTCTCCGAGTAAAATGGTTGTGACATACGGACAGACGGACAGAACGAAATTATAAGGGTTCCGTTTTTGCCATTTGGCTACGGAACCAGCCCGAACTATTCAAGAATTTAAGTCAGATCTACTAGGTTCGCGGTGTTAGCGAGGCCTGCCTCACGCCCTTTAATCTAATCGAAGCATTTTAATTTCTAAGGGTTTAGATCAGGGATTTCCAATCCGTCAATCACGATCGACCGGTCGATCGTCGCAGTATCTTGTCGATTTTCATTTGTTTTCGAATTTTTGACGTAGAACCATAGATAATAGATAGAACGTAGAACTACGTCTTTTCCGGCGGTATGAGGGGTATGTGAAACGAAAAATACAACCAAAATGCGTTACGAAACGGTGTTTTTTTTTTGCTTATAGTTCGCACAATTAAAGTCAGATCGGTTCGAAACCTGTCTTAAACGAAAGAGGAGAAATTTTTACATAGATTTTGTATATAAGAATGTGTCAAAACAGTGTTTTTGTACAGATTTTGGAATTTTTTACTTAAAAAATATACGTTATTTAATTTGATACGAAAAAACGATCAAAATAAAATATAAGTAAAAAAACTTTTTAAAAACAAATCTGTTAATTTTTACCCCTACCTAAGTCCATATCTTTATTATTGTACGGAACCCTCGATGCGCGAATCCGACTTGCACTTGAGTTTGACCGGTTTTTTTTGTACAAAAATTGAGTGCCACATTCCATAGTAGTTGTTGCTTGCGCGGTTTTTGATAATGACTGAAATAACTGTTGCTGGTTGCATTGCTATTGTGATCTGATTCTGATGTGGACATAATATATACCTTTAGAGTTCCTCAAGCAGGAGTCTTGGCACCCGAACTCCCAACTGATCATTTTTAAATCTTATTTATTTTTTTTTATTGTAGATTATCTTTCTATATATTGTTCATTTAAGTATTGTAGGTACTTATATGTATTTAACTATGGGTGTTAATGACAAGAGTCGAAACACGAACAGAATAAAAAAACAAAAACATATCACTTAAGGCTAAATGACATTACAAAACATCCAGCGAAGTGGGATTCGAATCCACGACAGCTTGCTCCAAAGGCCAGCACGCTGACCACCGATGGAATCACCTCGGTATTGGAAATAAGGTCCACATTGAACGAAAATTATCAGCATTACATAAAATAGTTTGTGGTATATTATAAAAAAAAATTGAAAAATCTTAATAGTAGATATATTATACGGAACACTATAATATACTAGTCCAGTCGGATTGGAATGTCAACCAAAATAACGTTTACCTATACTTACTTACATTTTTAAACGCAATCGCTGAATTTTTGTGGGTTTATTGGAGGGGGGCATAGGAGATCATATATCCAGATTGTTGACCTCCCCCGACGAACGAAAGTACCGCAAAATATCATCCACGACATTTAAATGTGTAAATCCTATAGTTCTGAAAAATGTTTTTCAGGACTTTTCCCTACCACCTTCTGATGTAAGATCTAAGGCGCGTTTTTTATCATGGCTTAATCCACGTTCATTCTTGTTGCTGCTTAGTAATTCGTTCCTTTTCATTGCTGCGTTCTTGTGGTGATTGGGCTTTAAAGTGATGCATTATTTGATGTTCATCTAAACTTCGATGGTCTCGATTGATACTCATCGAAGAAGGAAAAAAGTCCTGAAGAACATCTTTCATAACTAGGATTGAATACAGCAAGGACTGTATACTGTATAATACGACATGCAGCAGCGACCCACACCATACAATTTCACTGCGTTTGCACTGTACTTATGCTTGTAAATGCTGAAAAAATTATTTTTAGTGTTTTATGTTCACTCCACATTGCCAATTTGTATCTACCTATTGTACAGTTACTAAGGATTCATTTTAAAGAAAAATTTGCAATATTGTTTAATCCGCGGAAGGAAGTGTATTGATATTTTACCATTTTACTACAGCTTCTTGAAAATCACGCGCTTTTTGTAACCTTGGTAACCAATGGTTAAAATGTAATGTCCTTTTCAATAGCTTAATTTATTGTGTTCTTCATTGAACTTTAAATTGAAAATACACATGTTCATAAAGCAAGGAACGCCCTAAATCGTCCTTTTTGTCCCAAATTGATTTATGTAAATTTCATTATTGTAGCATTTGTAGTTTAGGAGCTAGAAGGTTGTGTTGTTAGTTGTGACCGACGTACGCATGGAGCCCAAAAAGGCGCCACACTTTATTTCTGATTTTTCTCTCAGTGGCAGCTGGCGTCCCAACTCTTACTTGAGGAACTTTAGACGTATTTACGTTTATATATTATCCATTGTCGTTTGAGTTTCTCAGTACCTACAGTTTTTTATTGTTTAAATTGGTTATAGTTGGTACATCGATTGTTCGTGGAATTTTAATAGTTTTCGACTCCTGTTAAGGATTTTTTTACAGTCTGAATGTTTGTTTTTATATTACGAATTTTAAAAATTAAAAATCTCCTGTCGTGTATTTTTGAACACAGTAAAAGTGGAAATCGTGGAGTCCCGTACTGAAAAAACTCGAAAAATTATCCTAAATTAGCAACTACATTTTAGTGGATAAAATTTTTAGTCTAGATACAGTTCCTAGATACAGTAAAAATAAAAAGTTTATTGGGTAACATTTGTTGTAAATTTTATCTAATCACGTTTAAACAAACTCGAAAATCAGCCACGACCCACACTTTTTTATATTTGTTATTTTTTTTCTTCTTTTTTTGCTAAAAATATATGACTGTAAGTTATCAGTTATCACCAATCTAAAGTCAGCAATCCAACTTGACGCAAAACTGCACTGTTGTGCAATTAAAAAAAAATCAAACACTTCTCTTGTGCACTGACAATATTGCTTTGAGAAATGTGTTCTTAGAAATGATCATATCAGTTCCTCAGTTCGTCCCTGTCGTGAATAATTAATTACACTGTATGACTCCTTTAGAGCGGAGCCATCACGTATTTCCCGTCTAGTGTCTTTGATGCGTAATGAGTAGATGACTAATACTGTCTAATAATCATTGTTCAAAAAGTGTTACATTTTAATTTTATGCAATCTCATTACGATTGTCCTCATTGTACACTAGTTGAATGATTTAGTACGTCATAATATGTTCAACAGTTGAATTTAAACTTTAGATTTTGAGATTGAATCGCCTTAAATGATTATCCAGTTTTTCAATGGTTTTATTAAGTTCGACATGCCCTATATAATGTATGGGTCAAAATTAGTGATTGAAATTTGACCCACTACCCGTTATCCAATTGAGTTGAAATTTTGCACACGTTTATAAGTCCGATGACAATGCAATATAGTATATCTAATATCGTTCTAAATCTAAAATGGCGGACGTCCCAAGATGGCGGCTCACCTTTTTTTACGTCAACCCCCTTGGCATGGGTATCAAATGAAAGGGTTTACATGAGTAGAATACGATAAGCAACGTGACGTCATTCTAAATTCAAAATGGCGGACGTCCCAAGATGGCGGCCCTCTTCACAACCCCCTTAACATGCGTATCAAATGAAAGAGTTTCACGAGTAGAATAAGATAAGCTACGTGACGTCATTCTAAATCCAATATGGCGGACTCCCTAGTACAAAACTCAAGATTTAGGACTATTTTGTTTTAAATTAATGTATTTTTCAATTGTATATAATTAAAATAATTAATAAAGACTAAAAAGTAAAAAATAAATAAATTAAAAAAAACTTTTTAAAAACAATGGTTTTCTTTTAAATCAAAATGCACTGAAAAGTAGAAAATAATTTTTTTTTCAGTGGAAAAGGAAACCATTGGGCAAAAATGTGTAGAAAAAGTAATATTTTATGAACGTCCAACTGAAAAAATTTTTTTTTTCTGATTTAAAAGAAAATCATTGTTTTTAAAAAGTTTTTTTTTTAATTTATTTATTAAAGGCACTTCACAAAAAAAACTTCAGATAAAAGGTAATCATTGTGTTTATGTATACAAGGTGATTCATGATGTCGGGGAAAATGACTTATGACTAATTTAAATAAAAATTTTCAGATAAATATGTGTCCGGAAATGCTTTCTACCGGAACTGTAGCCCCTCAAAGTTTATTACATATATACCTAACCCCAATCATTCATTCAATCAAAGATAGCGCGTTACCTATGAGCAGTTGCTAGAACGGATACAGAACGCCGCAAATGAAATAATAAATAACCCTGATGTGCTGTCTCGAGTCAGAGTTTCACTCATCTTTGCAATCGTGCCGTGCCGAAGAAGGCACTTCGAACACTTAAATTAGTCCTAACACTCCTAACCATTTTCTTATTATATTTTCTTAGATATACATTTAACACGTAATAAACTTTGAGGTGCTACAGTTCCGTTAGAAAGCATTTTTGGACACATATTTATTTAAAGATTTTTATTTGAATTACTCATAGGAATCTTGTGACATTTTTCCCCGATCGACGTCATGAATCAGTGGAACACAAAAAAGCGAATTGCATGCGATACATAGGGCAAACATCGCCTGAAATTCGCCCAACGTCGAATTCATATTATAGGTGAAGGTGATTTCTGTTTTTTTTAGTGTTCCGTGTAAACGAAACACTTACGGAATCACTTCGGTGTCCGTCCGTCTATCACAGGCGATTTTCTCTGAAACTATTTGACGTACAAATTTGAAATTTGGCACAGAGATAGAGTGTGGTGGCCCAATCACAGACGTGAAATATAAAAAGTTGAACTATGATTCTGGAGATTAATTTCAGGAGGTGAATTGGAAAATGAAAAAATTTTTTTTTTCAAGGGCATCAGGTAGGGTGTCAAATGAAAGCTTATTGAAGCATAAATTCAACAATATATATGATGTATTTTTGTTTTCATTGTGTAAATATTTTTGGGAAAAATCATTTAAAAATTTCTGTCCCCTACCCATATCACCAAAAGGGTCGCTCAAAAAAATCTGAAACAAGCCGTGAGGTGGGTCGTTTATTAGGACTAAAGTGCGACCCTTGAGGTCCACACGACGAACTTCCCAGTTTGATAAATATTTAATAATAATAATTAAATTAGATATTACACAGAAAAGTAATCATTTTAATCATTAAAACATCAATAATTAAAAAAAAAAAAAAAAAAAAAAAACGGCTGAACCGATTTTTATAAAATTTATGTCGGATCAAAATGACGTTAACACGCCTCGATTGACACCCTTACGAAGTCGATATAATTTTTTATTCGCGAGATATTGTGTAAAATCTACTTTTTTGGAGGTTATTTGGTTAAGAAAAAAGAACGGCTGAACCGATTTAAAAAAAATTCCTTTCAGATCATATTTACGTTAATACGCGTCGATTGGCACCCCAACGTAGTCGATATCATTTTTCGTTCTCGAGATTTCGTCTTAGAAAGAAATGGACACATACGTACGTACGTACGTACACACACACACACACACAGACATCTTTCTAAAAGTAGTGTAAAAATAGTGTAGTGACCTTGAAACATAAAAATTTTTTTTCCTTTTTGATTTCGATTTTCGGACCCATTACAATAACTTCCAATGGGAAGTTAAAAATCATGAACATTAAGAATTAGGTGTAGATTGCTGATTGAATGAAAATTTTCGGGATTGAAAAATTCTAGCGCAATCAATTGTTATAAACAATTTAATTAACACGACGTTTCAAATTGAAAGAACATCAAACTGGTATATGTTATACTAGCGTACCCCGTCCAGCTTTATTTATGATTTATTATTCCCCCCCGCGAGAAATTCTCCCCTTGCGAAGCGAAGTCGGGCTGGTGTTTATAATATTAGTAGGATTCCGCCTATAGGTACGCTAAAATGCAAAAAAATTTCAGAGTTACTCGTTGTTAGTATCCCTGCACAGGAAATATCTTTCCCGCGAGAAATTTATCAACATAAAATATAGCCTATATCACTCAGGGATATAGTGTAGCTTTCTATTAGTGAAAGAATTTTTAGAATTTGTTGAATAGTTCCAGATATAAGAATTTATGATTTTTTACCTCCCTCCCCTCGCGAGAAAATCTCTCCCTGCGAAGCGAAGTCGCCTGTCGTTGTTCTCGCTTCGCGTACTTGCCTACAGTTTATAATATTAGTAGCCGGGCCGGGCCGCTAGTACTATATAGTAGTACTAGCGGCTCGGCCCGGCTTCGCGCGGACTGCAATGCACTACTCACTCGCTTCGCTCGTTCGCTCCAGGGTGAATTTTTCCGAGGTTTTAATAGTTATTCTGTTAACCAGGGCGGAGACAAATTCAAAAAATCAAAGATCGTGAAAATCGGTCCAGCCGTTCTCGAGTTATAAATGGTGTAACTAACTAACTAACACGACTTTCTTTTATATTTATATAGATATTACAATAGATTGTCAAAAAATCCTACACCCCCGTTTTACCCCCTTAGGAGTTGAATTTAAAAAAACTCGAATAGCCTATTACCTTCCTCAATAAACGGACTATCTAACAAAAAAAATGTTTTCAAATCGGACTGGTAGTTCTTGAAATTAGCGCGTTTAAAGTTTAAATTCACAAACACACACATTCTTTAGCTTTATAATATGTATTAGTATAGAATATAGATGATAGAACACGAGTTTCGTAACAGCATAGTCGTGGGTTCGAGCCCCACGTTAGGCGAGAATGTTTTTTTTTAAATTTATTCTTTATTGTATTAAATATCCTTTTAGTAAAAAATTTGAAAACCTAAAAAGAACAAAAAAAAATTATCAGGATTGAAAAATTCTAGCGCGATCAATTATTATAAACAATTTGATTGTTTATTTCTTTATAACTGCAGAACCAAAATTTGACTACTTATAGAACACATAAGTGGTAGGCTGATGGCACGGAACATTAATAATATTGTGCAACTATAGCGCTTGCACTTGACCGATTTTTAGTGTATTTGCCATATGGCACATACACTATTGGCGTCGGTCGGATGGTGGGACCTAGGGGTCGGACCAAAATTTCTCGACGTTTCATAGCCTCCTGAACACTTTGGCACCATTTTTAAAAATGTTTATATATATATGTATGTATATATATATATATTTATATATATATTTATATATATATATATATATGTGTGTGTACACGATAACTCTCGACAGACTTAATCGATTGAAACGAAATTTGGTACACACATTGGAACCCATCACCGCAAGAAGCCTATTTAAAATGGGCCCGATCGGACAATTTTCAGGGTTGTATTTAGGAGTTCCAAAAAGTTTTTGGGCCCAAAAATATCGAAAAATTTGTCAGAATCGTTTCGAAATTGAAATTTAACTCTTTAGTAAAGATTAAAATGTGCTGCCAAAATTTTAATAAAATCGGCCCGACAGGACCGGACTTTCAAATTTTATGAAAACACTAGTTTGTTGATACGGATCTACTTATGGAAGGGTGTATTTAATTGCGTGTACTGATAAAATCCATGTCTAATATTGAAATTTAGAAAAATTTAATTATTTTAAGGGATGTATTAAGGGGTTAAATTTTTTATTTTGTCAAAAAACAAACTTAAGTTCACATAATAATGCCACAATGCCTGTATTAGCAAATACACTATATTGTCGGCAGGGTTTGGCACTGCGACCCGAGTTTTTTTTTTATTGTTCGTAGTCCTCGTGTTTAAACGGTCAGTTGCTGCTTTTTTGTACAGACGAAGCCACGCCCGTACTTCTTCCAATTTTGATACTGGTATTATTTATGTATATCATATAATATTACGTATGTTGTCTCTCGGAACAAGTAAGACAGATGTTCGAAATCGGTCATATCCTGCCGGTGCAGACTTTAAACGTGCGAAGACCACTTGTGTTAGTTTATGTAGTGCATTGTAAACCACGGGTTTTGTTACCGCAGCATTTTCGAGCACTTGAAAATTAATTTCTCTAAAGCTGTTCTGTAAAAATATTACCATAAATTATAACTAATTGGTTTCGTAGGAAATAGGACTTAAATAATTGAACTAAAATTTAATTCGTTAGACGTTTCGTCTTCTATTAAGACTTCTTCAGTAACATATTAATTTAGTTCATATGTTACTGAAGAAGTCTTAATAGAAGCCGAAACGTCTAACGAATTAAATTTTGGTTCAGTTATTTAAGTCCTACTTCCTACGAAACCAGTTAGTTATAATTATAAATAAATGGACGCAAATTCACATAATATATTACCATAAATATTTAGACTGCAGCCTACCAAAGATATTTGTGATATTATAGAATATAAATTAGTTGCAAGGGCGAATCCAGGATTTATTCGAGGGGGGTAGGCGGCGCAAAACCAACCGTACTAGCCAAACTTAAAAAAGCAAGAGGCATATACTTGACACCGGTAACATTAGCGTTTGTCTTATCTTATTTTTTCTAGTTGAGGGGGGGGGCGGCGTCCCCCTACTTGGATCCGTCCATGATTAATCGACACACTTGCATTGACTTTGTTAGTTGAACTTGCAGATAACCTTGTGTTAGAAACAAAGGTGGGCATTAACTCGTTAATCCGTTAATCGTTAATTAACGAAGTTAACAATCTGCTGAACGGATTAACTTTTAAGTTAACTTCAAAAAATGTTAACGCTCTTGTTAACTTCCGTTAAATTGAACTTCCGTTAACTTTAGTCCGTTACATTAATCGTTTGTTGACATGCTGTCGTCATTTTGTTTGTTTGAATTACGCGCCATGCCACGCTCGTATGTTTGGCGACTGTCGGAAAGTCGAATGGTGAACGATATCATATATGCGAAGTGCGCGTGCGAGTGTGATGCATATATGTATAATTTATACTAGGCATGGCGTGGGTGTAAGTAAGCAAGTGTGCTCAGTCAGTGCCACTGCCAGTGAATACGACAAATAGTAACCTAATTTTTTTGTAAGCTACTTAACTAAACTACTAATTGTGTATTTTTTAGTTTTTTTTTCATTTGTGTTGATTGGATGGTTAGTGGTGTCAGGTGTGAAACTGATCAAATTGTCGTTCACATTCATAAACTCATTACACTTGGACACTAGTACTGAAATTAAATCAAATCCTTGGCCTGTGTTTAATTCTTCTTTCTACTTGTTTTTGTTTTATTTACCTATTTCTCTCAGCCCAAAAGCAGTATAAGTTTTAAATGGTTAACTTTTAACGGTTAACTTTTAACGGTTAACTTTAACTTGCGTTAAATTTTCGAAAATTTAACGCTCTACCTATTATCGAAGTTAACTTTTTATCTAACGAATTAACGATTAACGAAGTTAACTTTTGGATTAACTGTGCCCACCTATGGTTAGAAATTACTAATTGTAAAATAAAAATAAATTTGCGTATAGGTACTTTTATTGAAATTAATTATTATCAGTGTAGAGACTCGAACCCAAAGCCTTTAGTATAGCGCTAAATGATATTTAGACAAGTATATATTTATTTTTACTATAGAACTGTAGGTAGATTTAGGTATCAACTATCAAGTGCAACTAGCTTAACCAACTGTCTCAGTTCAAGTTAAGTAAGACCACAGTTTAAACATATCCAAGCAGTTTCTGCACTCGGCAATATTTCTGTGACAAGAAATTCAGTGCGCATGCGTCGACCTAGTATAGCTTTGAAGGCAGGACCGGCATATTATATTTATGCACAGTGTACTAACTGTGATTTATATATATGGCCTACGCACAAATCACGAGCTAATGTATCTATGGCATTGAATCAGGTACTGTTCTATAGAAACACAGTCACAGAGCGCTGTCTTCTCATTGGCTGCCTAACGCGCATGTCCGACGGTGGTATAGAGTAAAAAAATCAAAACTTGGTAACAGAACATTAAAGGTGCCGACAGTAAATGAAATCACTGCATCTGTAAGCTTTACACTGTTGACTGTGGTAAGACAGTCCGGTTTTTGATGCAGAACTACGTCTTTCTCGGCGGTATATAGGGGGATACAATGATGCGAGACGAAATATGCGTTACAAAAAAATGTGCGACAAAAAATGTGTGACGCGAACTACCATAGTTTGTGTAGGTAATTGTGTTTTGTATCATGTATGTCATGTTAATATTTCTGATAAATGTAGTTCTACGTCTTCGGTTGCGGCACAATCGTAATTACTGTGCGTCTTATTTTTTCTAAAAAAAATTAACACAACAATAAATTCTACTGCATGTCTTTCATTAACACACATGGCACTAATCGTATATTTACGAATAGCAAAAGTAATCGTGACAAAATTACCGAACATGACACTGTCCGTTTAGCATTCATAGAATGAATTGTAGATTATAGACGCTCGACAACAGAGGTCATTAGCGTCTATAAAACCATAGAACTCACCTGCTGATAATAATGTTTACTGTAATAAAATATTAAAAAAAAATAGAATTTAGGGTATGGTAGCCCGTTAAATTACACGAGTTGGAAGTCAGTGACACTTCCTAACCACTGCGGTATAAGAACTAAACTATTCATACCAAGCAAGCAGCTGGCTCCTCAACCCCTTCTTCCAATACGGTTTTCACTTCAAGAGACTGGGGTCACAAACTGCCGGCTGCTATTTTACAATACAAGGCACTCAACAGTCCAGATATTAACATTGTTCAAACTTTGGCACAAATATAACTGTAAATATTGTAATTAAGCTAAATATTTTTGTTGAGACATTAAACTTTAACAATTGTGTAAGACTCTACTTTTACATTTCTTAATTCAAGTAATAATAATTATTGTCATCAAACGTGTAAAAAGATTTATCCGTTGATTAGTGCATGTTAATTTAATACACGGTGCATTGTTAAGTTTATTATGTAATCGAAAAGACACGAGAAAATATAGGTATCAGTTATTCTTTCCAATTAGCTAAAGAAAGATACATTTTATTTTTATTTATATAATGCCATTCAATATCAACTAGTTTTGCTGAACTAATTAATTTTGTTAGGTGGTCTTAACAATGTCATTTCAATGTCAAATCACCATTTGCAGTGCGACGATGGGGTGTCGATTGGTAGTGTGAATTAAGATGGCGAGCGGTGGAGGTGATGCTTCGAATATACCAGGACCTTCAATAGCTGGAAGATCGGCGGCCAATTCGGCAGCCTCAGCCCCGGGAGGAGGTGACGCTGCCAGTGCGACTGTAGACATGAACGGAAAACCAGTGCAGGCACACTATGAGGAACTGGCCGTTATTGGGACAGGTAAAATCGGCGGTTATATAACTTTTTTCAAGGTTATCGATGCATTTATGAAGTGAACACAAATTTTATACGAGCAGACAAGTCTGTTGTATTTCTGTTAGATCATTCACTGTTTCTTGGTTTTATTCAAATCGACATTCATTATATCGATTTTAAATGATTCTCAAGATTGTTGAGAGTTAACACATGCTGCATTTTTCAAGTTAATAATGAAAATATGGCCCATTTTGCAAATGCAGTTGCCAAGAGTGTTTTTGTTAGTGGCAGGTTATGAAATAAAAAAGATCAAAACTGATGGAATGCGGTTTTAAAGAGAATTAAAACGATAATAATCGGCACACCCCTTAAATAAGTAATACTAAGTAATAGCATTTTTAAAAAGGGATTCTTTGACGCCTCTCAAATTTACACTTTAATAGAGCTTAAGAATTGGCGAGATTGACGGGACGTCATTGTTTATATATGATGTCACCATAGTTTGATCCTCCCTTTTCCTATGTTTAACCCCCGACCCAAAAAATAGAGATGTTTTGGTTCATATGTTTGTTTGTATGTACTTATGTATGTCTGTCTCTGTTTGTCTGCGGTATCATAGTTCTTCAATGGGTGAACCGGTTTTGTTGAGGTTTTCTTTATACAATAAAATTTTTTTGCGGGAAGGTTGAAAAATAGAAATAAAAACAGAGTGATAATAATAAAGTGAGTGCAAAAAGCAACAAAATTGAAAATTTTAACCTCCCCTCCAGCATAATAGTCCTTTTAAAAGGAAAAAATAATCTGGTGTATACCACTGGTTTCCTGAGTTCGTACCTTTGTACAGTGTACATAGTTATAAGCCATAAATAAGAAGGTTCACTATTACAAGCCAGATATTTTTTTTTTCTTTTTAAAGGACACGTTTTTTTATAATTTTAATTTTTCTTATTTAAGAACTAACCATTGGATTTTAAATGTACTATTTAAAACAATGAAATTGTGAATTGGTTATACTAGTTCCAGACAGGGCCGGCGCTAGGATTTTCAGGCCCCGAGTAAGCGTTCTCAGGCCCCTGTCCCCTCAAAAAAAATTCACTCCAAAATTTGCTTTTTTTTGGAAATAGAAAATTTTAATGCAAAAAATCAAATAACGTTTCTTATGTTGGGAAAATGTTTTAATGCTCGCAGTTTTAAACACGGTTATAATCACATAGGTAAGCCCCAGGCCGGCAGGCCCCCTTCGGGGGTCCGGACCCGGGGTACCTTGGACCCTTTTACCCCCCCCCCCCTAACGCCGGCCCTGGTTCCAGATTACCCTGACGCTAACCGGTGATGGTCTTAATTCATTGTTTCTATTCCAGGGGCGTACGGTACTGTATACAAAGCGAGAGATTTGACCAACGAAGGAACAGTAGTGGCACTGAAGAAAGTACGCGTAGAATTAACAGAAGACGGCGTCCCGGCATCAACGTTACGAGAAATTGCACTACTTAAACAACTAGATCAATTTGAACATCCAAATGTGGTCAAGCTTTTGGACGTTTGTCACGGTCAACGCTTGGAACAAGAAAAACAACTTGTGCTGTATCTTGTTTTTGAACATGTTGAACAGGACTTGGCGTGTTATCTTGAACGGGTACCACCTCCCGGTTTACCACTGGAAATTATAAAGGTATTTTCTTGACGGAAGTTATAATAACCTGTTTCGAATACCTACTTGTTTCAGTACTGTCAGGGTAAAAATTAATTATTGAGCAGTGATCTAATATTAAAATGCTAAGCAATTGTCCGTTCCCACATTAACAAATATATCTACCAAACAGACCTTTTGTCTTTGACGTTTTGTTTGGCAATTTGATCGTTGTCTTTGTCACGTTCCTCAGGTGGTCGTTCATTGGCGTACGCGTAACTACAAGAAGCGGAGTTCCAGGTTGAACTAGAAAAAAGAACCCTCGACTTTTTTATTTTTCAACCACAATCTTCTCTACTCAAAAAAATTTCATTCACAAAAATTAAGGTCTTAAATATTGAAGTGTTAGGCAAAACATTAATGATGCTTGCCATGTATTAAGATATCGATAAATATTTATGATTCAAAGTAATTCTAAAAAATACAATAAAAATTAAATCAATATCTGAGATCCCTTAATTTTGTGGGGTCTCGGGAATCGGGCATGTCCAGTCTATCAATAGTTACGCCACTGTGGTCGCTGTATTTTCTATTAGCTCTCGACTCGGTTTTTATAAATCACTGAACTTTTACAATAAACAAGAGAATTGGAAGTAAACTATATTTGAGAATACTATTACCGATTTTATGGTTTTATATTTCAAATTTCGGTGCCCTGGGCATATGCCCATGGTCGTACGCACATAAGAGCAGAGGAGACAGCTGCCTCCTTAGAATCTGGAATAATGAAATAAAGTGTGATAATTTATAATAATCCCTTGTTTGTATTTCCCGTTATAGAACTTTGGCGCCTGAAAATTCCCTGAATTGCACTTAGTACGAATGGGACTATCGTTTATTCAGTATGATAACCGGATATCCATGTTAACTCTCATAACTCTTGCCCCTCCTCCCCCCGCCGAAAAAAATTTTGCGTACGCACTTGCAAGTGTCCATACTGTCCTGTGGTTAAAGCGCCCCTGCCTGTCAGTATGGCCTAAATTATAAAAATTCGACTGATGACCAGTCGTATACTTCCCACCTAGTAATATTTGCAAAAAATAAACATTCTTTTTTATTCTGTGAAAAAAAGCATGGCCCTCTTTTTTGTTTAGTGATCTAGTAATGGCTAGCTTAATATAGCAAAAATCATGGTTACCTTGATTTTCGTATAATTTTTTTTTTTTTTTTTTTTAGTAAAATATTTTTTTTTCTCCAAAACTGTACATTTTAGAGAAAAAAAATATTTACATTTTTTTCATATTATAACATCTAGAATTCATTTATATTTTTTTTTTACCTATGTTAATACGTGACATTGAGAAAGTTTTCTTTAATATCTCAGGATCCACTGAACCGATTTGATTCAAAATCTAATCAGATCTAAGCTAAAGGCTGATAAACACAATAGAACAATCGGCATGGCCGTATGTTGTTCCGTTTTTACGATATCGAAGGCGAAAAATTGACCACATACACACACACATACAGACATCAGTCAGAAAATGATCTTAAACGATTGCTAGGGTCTCAAAACGTGAAGATCTGTTAAAATCTTGAAATATTTTTTTCGGACTAAATCCATTACTTCCCTGTCGAGCGTCTATAATCTACAATTCAATTCCATTACTTCCCTACCATAGTAGAGGTGGGAAGTAAAAACAGATTGTATAATTTGACGAAGAATTCAGCAGTGTTTTCTTCCTCTGTAATATAATATATGTTTCATTTTTAGAGCTTATCAAAACAAATTCTAAATGGTGTGGATTTCTTACATATGAATCGTATTGTACATAGAGACCTTAAACCGCAAAACTTACTTGTATCAAGTAAAGGAGAAATTAAAATAGCTGATTTTGGACTAGCTAAAACTTACGATTTTGAAATGAGACTGACTTCAATTGTAAGTACCTATTCAAAATTCAAATAGCTTTACGTACTTGTATTAGGTACATTCTTTTATTATAATTGTTCGTAATTTTCGTGCTTTTAAGGTGGTGACACTTTGGTACAGAGCACCAGAAATCTTAATGTGCCAGCCTTACGCTACCCCTGTTGATATTTGGTCTGTAGGATGCATCATGGCCGAAATGTATAGAAGACGGCCATTGTTTTGTGGTACAAGCGAAGGAGATCAGTTAAATAAAATATTTGAGGTAAGCATTTAAACTTTGAACTCGAAGATAATTGCTTAAAACATGAAACTTAAAGTCGAGATCATTGAGATGCTGCGCGCCGGTCGTATGACGCTATCATGATTTACATATCACAAACGCTGGTAGAAGTATCTATTCAATTTGAATATTAAATTGAAAATATGAATCGGTCTATAATCTTTTCCACCTACAGATATAGTAATCGGTATATTCTTGGACAAGATCTATTTACGTATCATTGATACCATACGTAAATAAATCCTTTATCCTTGTCCAAGAATATAGCGATTACTATATATCTGTTGGTGGGAAAGAGTACTTATAGGATCAGATAATCCTAGGAGCAAATGACTTGAAATATAATGAAATAAAAAGATCACTTATAATAGTGTACCTACTTTTCCAGATAATTGGAACACCTTTAGAATCAGATTGGCCAAAAGAAATATCATTTCCATGGAAATCATTCCCAATGCATCCACCAATTCCACTTACAAATTTAATTAGAGATCTATGCCCATTGGGAAATGATTTGTTATCGGTAAGTTATTTTATGATATATTTGCCGCCTCAGTTTTGTTAATATCTGTTATTACTTTTTTTGTGCAAATGCAGTTTAAAAACCACTGAAATCCACAAGATATTTTTAATATGGAAAGTCACCTGTAAATTTATGCAAATTGGTCTCATAATCAATGATTCAGTGACAACACTGAAATTGATTGACTTCTTACCTAAAATCTTAATTCTTAGATAAGAATTCAAACAATTCCTAGGCGATTTTTTTATGAGAACAGACTGAAAATGTATTTATTTAGTCCATTGAAATTTTACATTGGGTTTACATTTTGGGTAGGACAAGGTTGTTTTTTTTCGTTGCGAAGGAGGGGCCGGTGTAAGTTTAAAATTGAGTTTCCGGGATCGGCGCGGCGGCCACCCCATTTGGCCGCCATCTTGAAAAAGGGGTGCTAACAGGTTTTGCACTATATCTCCGTAACGGTACATCTTACAGAAAAGAGGACAGTATAGCGTAGTGGTTAGCGTGCTTAGTGCCGCAACCTCTGGACTGGACTGCCGTGGGTTCGAATCCCAACTGCGCTCATGAATGTTTTGTGATGTTATTTAGTTTTAAGATAGTTGTTATTTAGTGTAGTTGAAAGACGCTAATGACCTGAGATGTCGACGCGTCTATAATCTACAATAAATAAAAATAAATAAATCTTACAGAAAATTTGTAGAGAGGTTTTTTGTTTACAATCGAATTATCTACAACTTTACTAGAGATACTTTTTGTCGTAAACAGTGGCGTATCTACCACAGGTGTTCCAGGTGGCAACCACCGGAGCCCCCTAACCTCGAGGGGCCCCCAATTTTTGGGTCAACTACTGATTGATTAATCCTTACACTATTTGTAATAATAGTTGACATTACTGTAATAAATTTTCTTAGCAAACTCTATATCGTTTATGCCAATAATTATGATTTGATGAAGACGACTGGAGGATTTATTTATCCTTAAATATAAAAGAGCGCAATATTATTATCTGAAGAATACCAGTAGAACTTCTTTTAATTACAGAGTCGTTTATATATGACGTAGAACATTTTGAGAATACAATCAATTGTTGATGGGATGATGATGTCATGAATAATTTGAAATTTTTCTTAGTTGAGTAAAGTGGGGGGACGGGGGGCCCCAAAAAAAATTTTACACCTGGGCCCCGTGAAGTAAAGTTACGCCACTGGTCGTAAATTGAATAATTAAAAATATGCCTTATAGAAGATAGATTTTTTTTGTTTTTCTATTAAAATTGAAGGGAAAAAAATTATAGCGCTTAAAAGAAAATTTTGTGACAAATTTCTATCTTCTATATGGCTTATCTTTTTAATTATTCAATTTAGGACAAAAAGTATCTCTCGTAAAGTTGTAGAGAATTTGATTCTAACCAAAAAACCTCTACAAATTGTCTGTAAGATATACCGTTACGGAAATATAGTGGAAAACCTGTTAGCACCACTTTTTCAAGATGGCGGCCAAATGGGGTCGCCACCGACCCCGAAAATTCAATTTTAAACTTACACCGGTTCCCCCCTACGCAACGGAAAAAAACCTTGTCCTACCCAAAATGCAAACTTGTCTAAAAAATGTAACATTTTAATGGACTAATTACGAATTCAGCTATCCAAGTGGATTTTTTCAATAGTTGCTTTCTTCTTCAAATTTTTATTCTATTCTAAATTGTTTTTTAACATACCGCGGTTATGAAGTTTCTTCCCGCGGAAAACGAAATTCGTAAATAATTAATTATTATTAGCATGAATTTAATTTATTATGTTTGCAGAAAATGTTGAAGTATAAAGGACAAGAACGAATAACGGCAGCAGAAGCCTTGAAACACAACTATTTCAAAGACGAGGAAGAAGTATCATCTCCAGCTGTTGGCTCCGCATCTACCTCATAAATTATTCCACAAATTTCCGTAAAGAAATAGTAAATTATAAAATGCAAACGAGTTCTATGAATTCCATTTTTAATTGTTCCTTAAAATTCCTTGTATTTATATAATTAAGTAATATAATGAAAACTTTACAATATACATAATAAAAACATATCATAAGTTACGACTGTTAAACTAGAATATATTAAAAATAATAAAAAATTGATTTATATTTCAAAATTATTATTTGTCAAACAGCTGATAAATTTGATATAATTAACAGACTTCAAAAAAGGGGGAGGTTTAAAATTCGGAACCTATGTTTTTTTATGTATGAATGTGTATGTTCGTCGATTTCTCCTGTATTTGTGAACCGATTTTGATGATTATTGTTTTATTTAATAGGGCATATCTCCGGGGTGAGCCCATACAAATTTTACTTAAATCAGTTCAGTAGTTCGACCGATTTTAATAAAAAGTGAGTAACGGACTGTAATACCGCTAAGGTAAATTCCAGTTTGGTTTTTTTTAGTTATTTAGTAATCAAATATCAAGACAGAAGTCGGTTAATAACGTGTAAAATACGTATTGTAAAGCCACTAAAAAGTAGAAAATAAAAAACTTTTTAACAAAGAAATAAAACCTTCAAAGAAGCCACTAAAAGAAGGGAAAAAAATCGAATTTTGAGGTCGGCGCCAATTTAATAAAATATGAAGTCTGTTAAACAGTGCCAATTTAATTAATATCTACTGTATAACCGACTTCATATTTTATTAAATTGGCGTCGACCTCAAAATGTTATTATTTTTCTTTTTAGTGGCTTTTTTGAAGGTTTTTTTTTTGTTAAAAAGTTTTTCAATGTAATTAAATACTTTGGCTGCCCTACACTATTTGAATTTGACTTATTGACAGTGATGATTATGCTGTCAATATGACGAATTTGGAAACTCGCAAATTAATAAAAACAAATTGAATGGACCGTTCCCAGCTTTTTTAAGTCAAAACTCAGCTATTATTATTAGTGTATTTGCCATATGGCACATACACCATTGGCGTCTGTCGGATCGCCTATTTAAAAGGGGCCCGATCGGACCATTTTAAGGGTGGTTTTTAGGGGTTGAAAAAGTTTTTGGCACCAACAATACCGAAAAAATCTCAGAATTGTTTCAAAATTGGAATTTAACCCTTTAGTAGAGATTAAATTGTGTTGTTAAAATTTTAACAAATTCGGCCTGACAAGACTGAAATTTTATGATAAACACTAGTTTACTTACTGAAGGGTGTATTTAATTTGGTACAGAGGTTGCATTGATAATAATATTGAAATTAAGGAAAACAATATTATTTTAAGGGATATATTAAGGGGTTAAATTTTTAATTTTGTCTAAAAACTAACTTAAGTTCACATTAAATAAAACCACACTTCTTGAATTAGCAAATATACTATAATGTCGGCAGGGTTTGGCACTGGGACCCGAGTTTTTATTATTACTTTTCTTTATTTAAGGAACCCCTTTGGAAATTAAATATAAATAATCACATCATCGATGCGTCGTCCCTGACAAGGCTAGCATTTCTTCAAGCAGGATCTTACATTCGCGTTAACACAAGACCTGCGGAATTATTCGCATTCTTCTGAAGAATATGGACTTAAAATTGTCGCAGAAAGGTTTTCGTAGATTCAGTTTATGAAATACAAAAAATAACTAGACTAAAACTGGAACTGATGTGGCCATGACTCATGTGGATATCCTTTTTCAAAATTAGTTTCTCTTATCGCAAGGAGCGCGTTCTTGGAATTCTAATGTCGCAGGGACGGTGGGACCTAAAAAAAAGAGAGGATGTTTTCTATTTTCAAAGTTTTGTTGATTGATCAAGACAGTTTTAGAGGAAGGCTCAAGAACTTCGGCAATTCATGTCTGTGTGTGATTAAATAAAAAAAATGATGATTTTAATTTTCTCAAAGTTGGTTCTCAATTTGTAGGCATAGGTAGGTTTTATTTAGTAGGTACATAATAAGAAAATATAGTGCCATTTTTTTGTTAAATCAGAAAAAAGGCTGCAATTTCTTAGAAATTATTTAGATAAGAAAAAATGTTTTTGAGTATAGGGTAATCGTTTCATTACATTTCACTGATAAAATATTGTTAACACTTATTTACACCTGTCTAAATTTTTTGAATATTTTTCAATTTAATTTTTCTTGCATTCTTACTGAATGCTAGTTAAATAATCACTCTAAGTTAACGTTAATTGTTATTTGTTGACCTACGTCTTGTAGATAGATTGTAGATTATAGACGCTCGACAGTATCTACGGAGGTCTATTCACTATTGACACCCTGGGTCACTCGGAATGTGTTGTCTCTTGAATTGTTACAGAAAGATTAGATGTCTTTTCTATTGTCTTTTTTATTGAAACTAAAATTATTTTGGGTATTTTTGTGAAAAATGTTGGTCTCCTCAAAATTTTGCCGCTCTAAGCATTAATTATCCTCTATGATTTTTGTAATACTAAACTATTTTTGGTCGAGGTTTTGAAATAAAAATATGACCAAAAAACCGTTTTTCGGCGCCATTTTGTCGCTATAAGGGGCAGCGCCAGAATAAACCTAGTATGATTCTGAAAATTATTTCAGTTTGTACCTATCTAATTTATGCGCTGCGCCCGGCCGAGCGCCTGCCTCCTGCCTTAGTTGTTAAATTATGTTTCAGTTCCAGGAATATTTTTCGCCATCTCGTCTCGCCTCGCCTCCTTTTATCACCGCCGATGCGCCAGTAGCCGAATCGTTTGGATAACGTATAAACATAAACCCGGAAACAATCGAAACATTATGTTATTATTGTTTTTAATGCGTGTTTTCTTGTTTAAAAAAATTCCAGAAAGTTCACCGCATCTGCGCTGAATGGAACAGTTAACGGTTAGAAAAATTCGAGACGATTGAAATTAGTGTCGCGGGAATATTCCCGACCCGACCATTGTACTCTACGATTCTGCGAAATAAAAAGCAAAACAATCATCTCGAATTTTTCTTTCTTGAATAAATTGAGAAAACCATTGTTTCGATCTGGAATTCCATTTTTTAGAATTATTAATTCTAATTTCTAGAAAAATTGAATTCCAGATCGAAATGATGGTTATGATTAGAGATGCGCCGAATATTCGTTTGGTATTCGGTATTCGGCGTATTTGGCATCTTTTTCACTATTTGTATTCGGCCGAATTATTCGGTTTTGGTGCCAAATATTATATATATTCGGTTCAATATTTTTGTAATAATAAGCACCCGTAAGCACCTTTGTTCGTATTTTTAACGTAATCGTTCGTTGTTTTGAAGCAAAGTGTAAGCGCGGTGTGCGCGGGTGGCGGGCGGTGAGATACGACTTGCTTGTCAACTAGCCAGCAGCGACACGTAGCGTACATTTTAGAACCCGTTTACGCGGCAAAACAATGAAATGGTAAACCGAATAATTCGGCCGAATATCCGGTTCGGTAAAGGTTAAACCGAATAGTATTCGGTATTCGCTTATTCGGTGAAACCACTATTCGGCGCATCTCTAGTTATGATGGTTAAAATTATTATTGTGGTAATATTAATTTTTTTGTTTCGAGAGATTTGCTTCAAAATTGCGTTTTTGGGTCCTATTTTTTCAGAAAATTTTCCGGAGGAGACCCCTAGACCTGCTGGGGGTGTTCCGCACCCCGCACCGCCCGTAAGTGGCATAACTCTGTACTATATTTACCTAATCCCTTGCATAGCCACTATATTATCTTCCCTCCCTCAAAGAAAAGCTATGTGCGCCGTTGCTGAGTTTTCCGCCCGCGCCGCTTTTTTTGCACCAGTCCATCCCTGTTAATATGCGCCTGAACGTCTACAATATGTTGTACAGTTCCCTGTTTAGCGTGCTGAAATGCGCAAGGATGCATTCAGCTTAATAATAACACAGTTTAAACATACAGGTACCTATTCAAGTAGTTTCTCCACTCGGCAATATTTCTGTCCCAAGAAATTCAGTGCGCATGCGTCGTCCTGGTATAATTTTGAAGGCAGCACCGGCATATATTTATGCACCGGGTGGTGTACCAAGTACCAACTGTGATTTATGAAGTGTATAGTGATTTATGTCTATGGCCTATGCACAATACACGGGTTTATATGTCTATAGCTAAACTCCACACTGAATCAGTTCCTGTTGTATAGAAATTCAGCCACAGAGCGCTGGCTTCTCATTGGCTGTACGCGCATGTTCGTCGCTGGTATAAAATAAAAAAAAAACAAAACTTGGGAGAACATCAAAGGTGCCGACAGTTAGTGAACTCACTGTAAAGATTTACACTATGATAATAATTTAGGATTCCAGTCATAATGACAGCACATTTTAAGATTGCACATCCAGTTCCCATTGTATAGCTCTGTATTTTACACATACAACGTCAATGCTATAGAATATTCAGTATTCGGTTAGAAATTCGAATATAACAAATAGACTATTAAACTAATAAACACTTGTCAGTTTCAGCGATTGCCGGTTCAATTTTTCACTTCTTAATAAAAGTGAATCACGTTTATCAAAACACGAATTCTAATAATCTTGTAAGTAAGATAGGTACAAGTGCCACTTGATTAAGTACATTACTTGGCAATTTCACCATATTATATTCTTTCAGGACCGTAGTCAGGAATTTTTTTCGGGGGAGCTTAAAAGTCAAAAAGTAAATAAAGTCTCTCACAAACTTTCAGCAGTTTAATTATTACATTCGTTGCATGAAAAATTATGGTCATAAATGACACATTCATTATAATGGAAATGTATTTAAAAAGACTTTTTCATAGAAAAGCACACTGTGCTGTATTAGCAAATACACTATAAGGTACTGGTGGCAAATATGGCCCACCTTAATTTAAAATGATTTTTACTTTTAACCCTGATTTTTTATGGAACATTTTTTATATCAAAATAACAGGTAACTATGAACTTGTCATGTGGATATAATTTTATTTTGTGAAAAAAGATTTTTTAAGGAAATAAGTGTAAAAATAATCAGCCTTACATTTGGGCCATATTATCCATCTGTTCGGATTTTATGGCCCACAACAAAAAATATCTTAAGACCTATAAAATGAATAGGTATAGCTTTCACACTATTTTTTTTAAATTTTAATAAACTAATTCCACAGTGCACACAACTCACATAAAATAAAATAAAAACGAAAACAAATCCTGTCATGGGCACTAAAAATAACATAACACTGAACATTTTTAGGGTCTAAAATTAACAGCACTCAAACTCATCAAATTTTTGCATATTTTTCCCATCGCAAACCTAAAACAAATGGGAAGAATTCGCAAATCTATTTTATGAATGTTATTTAGTGGAGTTGGTTACTATGGCCCACTGTTGAAATATATGACCAGTGCCCAGCGGTCCATATAACCCGCCAACGCATTGGGCCATATTATCCGAAAGGGTAACTGAACAACATTATCATGATAAATAAGGCGAGCGAGTGCAGTATCAATTAAATATTTCATGCACAGATTCCTAACAAAATGACACTTATCCCTGACTTTTCACAGCTTCCACTTCAGACGTAACAACGAATAAAAAAATTGACAAAAAACTTAAACAAATAACAACAGCATGTCAATACACCCGCAAAAACAAACGAATGAACTACTGTCGGAAGTTTTGTAGCGGTGGGCTGCGGGAAATAAAACCGTCAGTAGTGAGTAACATAAGCAACTTTATGACGTCAGATCGTCGGCAGATATTTTAGTTTGCGCAGGACAAATGTTGGGCCATATTACCCTCTGGGCCATATTTGCCGCCAGTACCTTATTGTCGGCAGGGTTTGGCATTGCGACCTGAGTTTTTTATCGTTGCGAAATAAAACCGTCAGTAGTGAGTAACATAAGCAACTTTATGACGTCAGATCGTCGGCAGATATTTTAGTTTGCGCAGGACAAATGTTGGGCCATATTACCCTCTGGGCCATATTTGCCGCCAGTACCTTATTGTCGGCAGGGTTTGGCATTGCGACCTGAGTTTTTTATCGTTGCGAATTCTGTCTTGCATTTGGAAGATTTCTGATACATTTCGGAGTAAGTACTGCTTACGTAATAACACTTGGCGTTCGTGGCAATTGTACACGTTGCTTATGTCTTGAGCCGTCAATTTTTTACATTTTTTGTTGATTTGCAATAATTAGTTGTCTGACAAAAAACGGTACCTACCTAATTTCAGATAAATAAAAGCTCCTCAAATATGGTTGTTCTACGTGTTCAAAGGGGAGTGATATTTTTGAGGCACACTACATCATGTATGATATTATAATTTGAAACTTGGAACAATAGTATATTGCATTACAAGGGACGAAACACAGCGTTTACATCTATAAGTGTGAAGTTTCACAAGCGTTGCATTCGCTGTGTTTCGTTCCGAGTAAATGCATATTATTTTTCACAACAACTCTGTTGGCAATTCAATTTGAGGTACCTGCAGTTTGGGCGCGCAAAAAAGCTGTCGGATCCATGTAAAATTTATGTGGAGTTATGTCTTTCATTTTGACGTTTATGCGAACTGAAATTGACGCGACTTGATCGCTCTATTTCTCTCTTAACAACGTTAAAAAAACAGAGAAAACCGACAATTGAAAAATAGATAACGAAAATCGAATTTTCAATAGCGGCGTTGTGAAAAATAATATTATACAATATACAGGTTATAAACGGTTTATAAACAATTAACACACTCGGTGAGAAATTTTTATTTTGATTTTAAATTTGAATGTTTTTATGATTTTGTCATTATAGGTCATATTACAAACAAATAGAAATAAAAGATAAGGTCAATACTATTTATCGTCCATATCATATTATATCTTTAATAATATCTTAATAACGTTAAGGACATTATTCTCTGTGCAATAATATGTTTTATTTTACTGCCAACGTTCCATCAACGTTGTAGGCAAAGAAATTAATAATTTAAGACTAAATTAAAAACAGAAAAAAAAATTTCATCGTAATGCAAATTCATGATACGACTCAATGCATCTTACAAGTTGATAGACCGGAAAAGAGGAAAAAAACCAAAATCGCAAAAAATGATGTAATGTTTTTTTAATGTAGGTAAATCGACGATATTACGATGTGGATCTATTGGCGTAACTAGGATTTAAAACTGGGAGGGTCCCAGTCTGCCTGTCTGTCATTGCAAACAATAAAGATTTTTTGAAAAAAAAACGAAAATAAACGAAACGTGGAAATAAAAAATATTATAAAAAAATTGAACCGACTTAACAAAATCTGAACACAACGGAGTCGAAATCAATTAAATCGGTTAACCCCTCGAGAATTAAGGCTGAACAAACATTTGAAAAAAGAAATAAATATATAACTGCCCGTCGAACTGATTTCCTCCTTTTTTGAAGTGCTGATTAGTTTTTGTAGAGAATAAATTGAAAAATAATCTTGAAAAAAAAATAAGATATTATTTTTTTATTAATTCTTATTTGTAGTGGGGATTGACGGTTTTCTGGGAGGGGCCGTTCTCACCCAGTCCCCCTTAAGTAACGTCTATGTGTGTGGATCTAATTAAGTGTGATTACGATGCAAGTTTACGCTGGATATAATATAATAAAACAATTTTACTGTGTTCAGTTTAAACAGTGTGAAGCTGCAATAATGGAACGTTGGGTCGGTAAAGTTGCTCTTGTGACAGGCGCGAGCTCCGGAATTGGAGCGTCAATTGCTGAAGAACTTGCCAAAGCTGGCTTAAATGTGAGTTTATTTAATTTTTTATGTTAAGAAATTAACTAGTTACCACATTATTAATATTAAAAAATAATATAATTAATTGTTGCTATTTCTTAAAACATTCTCATCAACTCGATCGTTATAATATTATGTCCAGTAAAATAGAAAAAAATTAAACGCAACGACGTTTTTAAAACGTAGGGAAAATTAATTTATCCCTTAGAGGCATTCTGATTATTTTTAATTCTTAAAAAAATATTTTATATGACTTTTTTTACTGTTAGGTACCTACTGGTATTTTAACTACTTTATTAATGGTCGCCCGGATAAAGTTGCATACAGTATAATGCGAGTAGGTAGTACCTATAGTATTCCTTCCTAAAACATTTAGTAGAAGTTTCATCCAAATTGGTCCATAGCTAGAGCTTCAATTCGGGCATCAATATTTTAGAATAGTCCCGATATTTTCGAGATTAGAGATAACAATCCCGATCTCAGGATTGGGATTAATTCGGAATAGGGTTTCTTTTTTCTATGAAAGTGATAATATATTATTTTGTAATGAAATTGAATGTTTTTTTTAACTTAGCATATTTTATTGAACAAAATATTATTGTTAAACTAAACGTACAAATATTTAAACAAGTCACACTTAACAAGCCTCTTGTTCTTTGCCAATAGAAATAAAGTTTGAACTTTAAATTACACATCCACGCAAGTACCTACTAGGTAATAGGTACTACTAACTTACCAATTAGTAATTACTGCATATTCATATTTACGAAATCTGATCCCGATGTGTCTCGGTAGACGGTATTATACAGAAGTACGCTTAAAATAATGGGGATCCCGAAATTTAGAGATTTGAAGGCCTAGTCAGTATAAGTGCTAGCGTATAATAATATAAAATAAATGGATTCTACGTTAGGTTTCTTGTAAAACTTTTAAATAATTCTATACATAATATAAAGTATGAAAAACTGTGTAATGTTTCAGAACTTTTTACTTGTTTTACTCTTGATAAACCCGAAAAATAATATGTAGAAAATTTTAATTATTAATTATTTTGAAACATTATAAAATTTTTAGTAATGTATTTTTAAAATTATTAATATAGTAGGTATACCTAACAATTATTTTTTTAAGTCGGTTAAAAAGGCCGATACAGACGGCGACTGGTTTATGTTTGTTGTACAATATTATTTTAAAAATGAATATTTTTGTGTTAACCTAATTTCCAATACATCAATCACTCCATAAAACCTAGATAATCTGAAAAAAATACTCAACCGATTTCAGTAAAAATTATCCTACCAAAAACAAAAATGTGAAAAAGAGGCCCAATTCGGTATAAGGAACAGTTTCGCTGAAAAAGAATTGAGATCTAACTGGGGTCCAAGTTTTCACTTGGCAAGTTTTCACACACGATTCATTTATTTATAATATAAAACATGAAAACCTGCCAAGATAAAACTTGGCACCCAATTAGATCTCAATTCTTTTTTCGGCGAAGCTGTTCCTTGTACCAAACTTGGCCCCTTTTTCACATTTATGTTTTTGGTGGGATATCAATACTTCTTACCACAATACTTCTTACCCACAGGAATTATCCCGATCCCGCGAAAAATTCTCCTCCTGCGAAGAAGCCGGGCTGATGGGAATTATTCCCCCGCGAAATTTCCCACAGGAATTATCCCCCCGCGAAAAATTTATCAAAATAAAATATAGCCTATATTACTAAGAGATAGTGTAGCTTTCAATTAGTGAAAGAATTTTTAGAAACGGTTCAGTACCTAATTCCAGAGATAAGAATATTACCCCCACTCCCCCCCCGAGAAATTCTTCCCTGCGAAGTGAAGTCGTGCTGGTGGTGTTTATAATATTAGTAGCATTTCGTCTATACGCTAAAATGCAAAAGAATTTCAGAGTTACGTTTTGTTACTATCTCGGAGGAGTTATCCCACCCTGCGAGAAATTTATCAAAATACATAAAATATAGCCTATATCACTCATAGTGTAACTTTCTATTAGTGAAAGAATTTTTAGAATAGGTTCAGTAGTTCCAGAGAAAAGAATTTATGATTTATTACCCCCCCCCTCCTCGCGAGAAATTCTCCCCCTGCGAAGTAGTCGCCTGTCGTTGTTCAAACTTTTAGTTTGGAAAGCTGTCACTAAATATCGTTGCTAGTAACTTATTTTTAATTATTTTATTACATACTAGCGGCCCGGTCCGGCTTCGCCCGAATGCTATGAATTTATGATTTATTACACCTCCCTCCCCCCGCGAAGTCGTGTAAACGTACAAAAACAGTTTTTTTTTTAAAACACCGTCATAGTTCAGCCATTTAGTACAAAATATTTACAAATTATATACACAAACCTTCCTCGTTTATCGCTTTTTCTATTAGTGAAAACCGTTTCAAAATCCGTTGCGTGGCTTAGAAGAAGTAAGCGGAGAAACAGACAGAGGCAGACAGCGACTTTGTTTTATACTATTTAGAGATTTCTTTAATTTAGCAATTGTCCACTAGAGATTAGAAATAGTAACAGATTTTTAGTTTGGAAAGCTGTCACTAAAATCGCTGCTAGTATACTTATAACTTATTTTAAAAAATAGATTAATGTGGTGGAAGTGCAGCTATTAATAACGGTGCCTTCACCACACAATTTACATATCACTTAATATAATTAGTGCTTAAATTTGATAATTTGTAGTTTTCAGAATTTTTCCTTTGTATACGCCTAATGATCTACCTTGATGCCAAATTTCAAGTTTCTAGGTCACCTAGAAGTGGTCTAAGTTTTTGATGAGTGAGTGAGTCAGTCAGTCAGTGAGTGAATGATAAAAATGGCACTTTTCAGACCTTAATGACTCAAGAACTATAATAGGTTTATTCACGAAATTTGGGAATCTAGGTGTTCAAGAGGGCCTTATTAGACATGCAAAATTGCAAGTGTGTAGGTCTAGTATTTTTTAAGTTATGGGAGGGTCGAAAGTAGCTCGAAATGATTCGTGAAAATATACACAGTCAGTGTTCGCAGAACTTGGCTGACACACTACCGTGTGTCTAGATATTGGACCACTTCGGCATCTTCCAGAATATAACGGAACCAAAATCATTCAAATCGGTTCAGCCATTTCTGAGTATTCGATGTAGGTACATACAATAAAAAAACATACGCGTACAATTGATAATCCCCTCCTTTTTTGAAGTCGGTTAAAAAATCCATGAAATTTCGTTTTAATAAAAATTTATGTACCTATAAATTAATTCCACTGTGTTTGCTACTCCGGTGTAGTAAAGTGTAGCAATTGTCTATTGCTCCACATTTTTAACCGATTTCAAAAAAACAGGAGGTTTGACTACACCATTTAATTGACACTTTTGCATATCAGTAGCAGTACACATTACTCGACCATTTTTTTAAAGAAGAAGCATTAATTTCTTGTGCAGGTGGTTGCTGTAGCAAGGCGAGTTTCTAAACTCGATTCTTTGGCTAAGTCAGTCGCCGGTGCCAAGGGGAAAATTCATCCCCAAGAATGCGATGTCACCAACGAAGAATCTATTTTAAAAGTATTTGCTTGGATTAAGAACAATCTGGGAGGCGTTGATATCCTAATCAATAATGCAGGAGTTATTGCACAGGGAGGTGGACTAAGTGGTAATTATGATTTTTTTTTTTAATTTTCACTTGACTGGTTGCAGATAATGCAAAAAAATTGTTTGGTATACTTATTTGTGGACGGCAATACTCAAGCCATATACCAAATTTCTAATTTCAATCGCTTAAGAGTTAATAGGCCTGTAAAAAACAGACAATGGACGGATACGAGTTCCATTTTTTTACCATTTTGGTACGGAACCCTAAACATGTATCAGTTAAATTGATGATCATTTTTTATTACATGATTATAACAAATCCTTATGGTTAAGATCCTTCAAAGTGATATTGAATGAAAAATTTTAGAAGGTTTTAGGATCAGCAAATGAATGAATATCGACAAAACGTCGCGATCAATAATAACGTGTTACATTGATTTGCTGATCCTAAAACCTCCTAAAATTTTTCATTCATTATAAAAAATGTTTGGCAGATGGTACAACGGCAGATTTTAGAAGAGTAATCGATACAAATGTTGTCGGACTTTTAATTTGCACCCGCGAGGCCATTAAGTCTATGAAAGAACGCAACGTTGATGGACACATCGTCCATATCAACAGTGTAGCTGGACATTCAATTCCCAGGATCAATGGACATAAATTCAACGTGTATCCGGCGAGCAAGTACGCAGTTACAGCCCTTACGGAAACTCTACGTCAAGAACTTAGTGACGAAAAATCAAAAATCAAAGTGACGGTAAGTTATTGGTCCTTTTTTAAGATCACAAACTGTAAGGATTATTAAAGGGAAATCACCTGTTTAGTAATTAATTTTATAAAAATAACGATAGGTATAAATTGTACACTGTCATAATTCATGATTTTGACAACGCATTATTATTATTATTATTATATATTATTATAATAGGGGAGAGTTGGATAAAACAGAATACTTAGTGTTTTGTCTCACAACTTTTTGAATGAAGTAATGCAAAGGACTATTTTTTGGCTCCTGTTTCCCTTATAAATGGACTTTTGATTGCCACCATCCTTTATGAGAAAATAGAAGTCACATAAGAAAAAATTTTTTTTTTTAAAGTAGGAAGTATCCCGTTTTAGCAACCTAGTCGGATAAAACGGGATACCTATACTTTTACAAGTTCCATAACGTTTATCCTTCATGAAAAAAGACACAACATGGTAAATTTAAAATATATTGTGAAAAATACAAAAAAATCGTAACAAAACCCACTTCTCATAAAAAAAAACATGTAGTTGGATAAAACGAGATACCTCCCGGTATTATATTACCTGCTATTATATTACAACGGGAGGTATCTCGTTTTAAGCAATCACACAGTGTCCGACTTTACCCAACTGTTGATTGCGAAACACGTGACCATATTTTAGTAAATAAACAAAGCAAATTCCTAAAAACTATTGTGCATAACACTATAGTAAACAAACATAGTATTCTCTAAATCTACTCATTTTCGGTTAATTTTGCCATTAAACTGAAAAATCGACTTTTGGAAACACGACAAACATTTTACTTTAACCTAACTTTTTGACACTTTCACCTGTTACGTCATCTACAGTGAATCTAAAGTAGATACATCACTTGCCGGGCATAGGTAGACATTGAGGGTTATTAGTTCCGCCCCTACCCGATAAATCGTACTATTTGTTTTGAAATAAAACGTGGTATCCCGTTTTACCAGACCATCCTGTTTTATCCAACTCTCCCCTACCTACTTACATCAAATAATTAAAATTTAAATGTGTTGAAAACGTATAAAAGAAGAAATAATTTTATTTGTACATTATGTTTTTTTATATTAATTATAAAGGTTACAGGAAGAAGGGTAACAAAAAACCGATTAAGTGCGGGTGGGGCTCGCGTGGAGAGGGTTCCGTATCTACTATTAAGACTTAGGGCTTTCGTTTAGGTCTTCTTGTAAACTATGAGTGAGGCCCAATATTCCCTATTTTTTCAAAATTTTAGGTTCAGTACCTAGCTCCGGAGATAAGGAGGGGGGAGGGTCGATTTTCGTATACTTTCTTTAATATCTTTGAACTATGCTTTTCAAAACTATAAAAAAATATATTTGTATTTCTCATAACGAGACCCTTTCATTTGATACGTCACATGATGCACTTGATTTTTTTTTTAATTTTCTAATTTGCCCCACAAAATTAAGACTTTTCGTTTAGGTTTTTCTGTAAACGATGCGTGAAGCCCTATTTTTTTTTAAATTTTAGGCTCATTAGTTTCGGAGTTAATGGGGGGAAGATCGGACGGACGGACGGACAGACAGACAGACAAACAGACACGAGAGTGATCCTATAAGGGTTCCGTTTTTTCATTCTGAGGTACGGAACCCTAAAAGATATAAAATAGTTTCTTGAGCATTTAATCGCATTCAATAAAAAAATTGAGAGGTGTTTATTTTTACGAAATCTGTGTTTGTAACGGAAGTATTAAAGTCGCAAATGAAAAACAAACAACATATTAATATATTACGAGTATAATCTATTCTGACATTGCTCAGTGTGTTTAATTATTACAATCACAAAACAAATACGTAATTTGTGAAGGTCACAATACTTGTTTTTTACTAGTTTTTATTTCATTCGCAATTTCAATTTTTTGAACATGACGTTTCTCAATCTTTTAATACCTATAGAGTAATAATAGTATAGACCCCTTTTGACAAGCAAACCACATGTAGGTCAGCAACTGATTGGCTTTCTAACCGTAAAAAATGATTCTCCGGGATTTCCTGGATTTAGAAGCCCTAGAAACGGAACGTCCCGGAAAATCCGGGACTGTTGGCAACCCTAGCTACTGATATAAATAGTACCTACCTAATATATTGTATTCCACAGGTAACCAAGTAACTAAATGTTCTGGGTATTAACAGTCCGTTTGCTAGCACAGTTTTAGTCGCGCTTTTTAAAGTTTCGTGGCGACTCTATTAGTATAGGTACATCCTCTTTGATAGAACTAAATTCAAAACTAATTATAATTTATTACAGAGTGTCAGTCCTGGAGCTGTGAAAACTGAAATCATCAACGGTCCTGGTGGAAAACCTATGGATTTTGTGAAGGATTTTCCCTTTTTAGATTCCGTTGATATTGCAAATGCCGTCTTATATGCGTTGGGAACACCAGCTCATGTGCAGGTTAATGATCTAACATTTAATTCTATAAATTATTACAACTATTTTCGAACTTAAGTCTCGGTTTTATTAAACTTTCCAAGTGGATTTTAAATTTCTTTTTCTGTTTAAATTATCACAACAATTTAACTGTTTGAGTGTTCTTGAAAAGCGTGATAAAATCGGAACAGAAGTTCGAAAATATTAGGTAATTAATTATCTTGTGATAATTCACATAGGTATGTTTTTTCTACCTGTAAAACTACGATATTATTGTAAACTTACAAAAATTATAATGGAATTTACTCATTTTTCAGGTACATGAAATGATCATCAGACCTGTTGGAGAACCATTTTAAAATTTACGTTTTTTGAGCTTATAATAATATATTTTATATTGTATATTCATTGTATATTTTTATCTATCTATACTAATATATAAAGCTGAAAAGTTTGTTTGTGTGTTTGTTCGCGCTAATTTCAAGAACTACCAGTCCGATTTGAAAAAAAATTTTTTTTGTTAGTTAGCCCGTTTATTGAGGAAGATCATAGGCTATTTGAGTTTTTTTTTTATTTCAACCCCAAAGAGGGTAAAACGGGGGTGTAGAACTTTTTGACTGTCTATTTTATATTGTTTGTGTGTTTATACACGCTAGTCTCAGAAACTACCAGCCCGGTTTGAACAATTTTTTTTGTTAGATAGAGGAAGGTTATAGGCTATTCGAGTTTCTTTAATTTCAACCCCAAAGGGAGTAAGACGGGGGTATAGGATTTTTTAACTATCTATACTATTATTCTATATACTAATATTATAAACTGTAGGCAAGTACGCGAAGCGAGAACAACGGCAGGCGACTTCGCTTCGCAGGGAGAGAATTTCTCGCGGAGGAGGGGGGGGGGGTAATACGTCATAAATTCTTACCTCTGGAACTACTGAACCAATAAAAAAATGTGAAAAACGGTTGATCTGTAGATCAACCCTAAAACTTCCCGCATGTGTTAAGTACGCTACAATAAGTTGATACTATGTGTTGAAGCGTTAATTGTAAATTAGGAAGAACGCCGAATCCGTAAATCGAAGTGAGAACAAAAAAGAATTTGTTTTTAGACAAAATAAAAAATTTAACCTTATTATACACCCCTTAAAATAATATTTTTTTTCTTAATTTCAGTATTATTATCAATCCAACATCTGCACCAAATTAAATACCTACACTATTCAGCAAGTAAATCATTATCCGCAAATTAGTCAAAAAAATTTAAGTTCGGTCCTGTCGGGCCGATTTGTTTAAAATTTTAACAGCACATTTTAGTCGTAACTAAAGGGTTAAATTTCAATTTTGAAACGATTCTGAAATTTTTTTCGGTATCTTTGAACTCAAAAACATATTGTAACTCCTAAAAACCACCTTTAACATGGTCCGATTGACTCCAAAATCTAATCAGATCTAAGTCTCAATAAAGCCTTTCGAATGCCTCAAACCCGATCTGAATCGGTTGATTCGTTCTAAAGATACCGTACGACAAAAATGTGGTTCCACAGACATACGGACGTCCATCCAAATATAGTCAGAATAGCTTCCTAGGAGCCCAAAACGTCGAGGTCTTGTGAGAACTCAATTTTCGAAAATCGGATCTAAGCCAATAACTTCCCGTGTCTTGAAAATTTTCAAAAGCGGGAAATTAAAAATTTCTTCACTAATAGAAAGCTACACTATCACTGAGTGATATAGGTTACATTTTATTTTGTTAAATTCCTCGCGGGGGCGGGGGGGTAATTCCTGTGGGATAGTAACAAAACGTAACTCTGAAAATCTTTTGTATTATAGCGTATAGGCGGAATTCTACTAATATAAACCCACCAGCCCGACCTCGCTTTGCAGGGAGAGATTGTCTCGAGGAGGGGGGGGGGTGAATATTAAATCATATATTCTTAGCATCCGGGCGAAGCCGGACAGAGACTGCTAGTTCGTACCTATAGGAGGTATTGTCCAAATCATCCAGAAAATCCTTATCCGAATTATCTTTAAAAAACCGTACATGTATCCATTCTCAAAACTGTACACTTTCAGGTGTTAAATATATATCAACTTTACCTAAAAACAATTCTTATTCACTACCATCGCCAATCCTCTCTACGTATCCCTATTCAACATCCCTATGAAATCAGATCTAAGCTGCACCAAGATATCCAAGTCCTCAAGAAGGCAAAAACGTACGGCCATAATCATTTTAGCTATCTGGCTCCGAAAATGCCTGTGGACGTAAAAACAATCACAAGCATCAATAGTTTCAAAAAACAAATTACACATTGGCTAATCCAAAATCATACATACTTATATACTACACAGACACACACAACCCCCGCACACACAAACGCACAGACACAAACATACACATTCATACACACGACACTACACTCATCCTCAACTGCAATGTAAAAAAATTATAATTTAAAAAATCTAAAAAACACGCTTTAATGAACTAAGAAGTAAAAATAATTAATTTTATTATAAAAAAGCGTGGGGTGCTTTGTATCATATTTTCATACTACCCCACGCTTTTTTATAATAAAATTAATTATTTTTACTTTTTAGTTCATTAAAGCGTGTTTTTTAGTTTTTTTAAATTATAATTTATTTTTGCTTTTTAATCTTGGAGATCCTGGTCAGGATAATGGGACAAACTTTTGGAATTATTGTATTGTAATCGGCCCTTGATAAGTGTGCAAAGTTTCAGTTCAATCTGAAGTTTTTTGCTTTTTTTTAGTCCTGGAGATCCTGGTCAGGATAATGGGACAAACTTATGGAATTATTGTATTGTCATCGGTCCTTGATAAGTATGCAAAGTTTCAGTTCAATCTGAAGTTTTTTGCTTTTTTTTTTTTTAGTCCTGGAGATCCTGGTCAGGATAATGGGACAAACTTTTGGAATTATTGTATTGTAATCGGCCCTTGATAAGTGTGCAAAGTTTCAGTTCAATCTGAAGTTTTTTGCTTTTTTTTAGTCCTGGAGATCCTGGTCAGGATAATGGGACAAACTTATGGAATTATTGTATTGTCATCGGTCCTTGATAAGTATGCAAAGTTTCAGTTCAATCTGAAGTTTTTTGCTTTTTTTTTTTAGTCCTGGAGATCCTGGTCAGGATAATGGGACACACTTATTGAATTATTGTATTGTCGTCGGTCCTTGATAAGTCGACAACGTTTAAACTAAATCTGACCGTTCAAAGTTGATCAAAATCAAGTTCAAAGAAGTCGGTTACAAACTGACAAACAAGCAAGCAAGCGAACATACAAGTGAAGCTAATAAAAGCGTGTTAATTAAAAGACCCTAGTCTGTACATCAGCTACAATATGTTGGGTCCTGCCCTAGCACTGGCGTTGCCAAGTTGGGCAGGAAACATTATATTATATTCAAAATAAACTAACACGTCATAATGTTTTCAATTTCATGTAATCAAAAATATAAATAAATAAATAAAAAAAAATAATTAAAAGATCTTTGAAAAATTTTAAATAACGCAAATCAAACATAATATATTTTCACAATGCCCGGTTGGTAGGGTGGGCCAGTGTTAGGCATGGTGATCTGAAGGTGGGCCAATAACATTTATCCCCAAAATTCAGTGCTCGGTAACACAAGTTACTTGCTATAGATTTTATAGGAAAAATTGTTGAAATTTCGGGTGTTAAAAACATATTTAAAAATTGGACATAATATTGGATATTAATTACACATTATTATGCACATAAAGACTATTACATATACAGGGTGTCCTCAAAGACACTTAACACACGCCTACCACATGTTCCTGAGACCAAAATAAGCCGATTTAACCAAACTTACCTTCTTACAAAATTTCTTAGTTTGGGCGCTATACGGCCCTGAAGTTACATCTTTGAAATCGTTTTTCTGTTATAAATTTAAAACGGCTTGTGCGAATTTGTTAAAATTTGGCACGTTGATATAGTTTTATGGGACAAAAAAAAACCATTTCAAAATTATGATTAATATTAATTCATAGGCGTAGAACTCGGGTTTTTTAATATTTGAACGTTTCAAATTTCTACGCCAATGGAAGAAAAGGGGTTTAAGTATAAAATTTAGATTCAGTAACTTATTTGCTACAAAAAAGCTACTCTTAATAAGACTCGATTACTCTCATGGTTTTTGAGAAATTTGTATTTTAATAATTCGCAGTAATTTTTATAAAATGAAGTAAAGCTCATGAATAGAAATAAATTATTATGTCATAAAAGTGGTCAAAGTCACAAAGTGTCCACCATTTTTACGCATACAAAGATTTATACGACGAAGAAAATTAATTTACTCTATATTAGAAATCGTGTCCATCGTGATTATAATAAAGTTAAGAAAAATCGCAGGATAGTGGACAAAATATTTAATTTAATTTAATAAATCAAATATTTTGTCCACTATCCTGCGATTTTTCTTAATTTTATTAATTTACTCTGTCTATAACTTCTTCATTATCTCAAGTTTTATTCTTAGATAAAAGCATGGCCATCTTTTTTGTTTATTGATCAACTTATTATTATCAACGTATTATTATTAATTACCTTATTATTAAAATACAAATTTCTCAAAAACCATTAGAGTAATTGAGTCTTATTAAGAGTAGCTTTTTTGTAGCAAATAAGTTACTGAATCTAAATTTTATACTTAAACCCCTTTTCTTCCATTGGCGTAGAAATTTGAAACGTTCAAATATTAAAAAACCCGAGTTCTACGCCTATGGATTAATATTAATCATAATTTTGATATGGGTTTTTTGTTCCATAAAACTATATCAACGTGCCAAATTTTAGCAAAATCGCACAAGCCGTTTTAAATTTATAATAAATAAACGATTTCAAAGATGTAACTTCAGGGCCGTATAGCGCCCAAACTAAGAAATTTTGTAAGAAGGTAAGTTTGCTTAAATCGGCTTATTTTGGTCACAGGAACATGTGGTAGGCGTGTGTTAAGTGACTTTGAGGACATCCTGTATATATTTAAGATGAAGCACAATATTATGACAAAAAAAATTAAATACTAAAATACTAAATAGATAGGTAGATACTATTAATAATAATTATTAAAATGTAATTACTAATTACTAAGCAATTTCTGAGATTGAATTAGGGTTTTTAATTGAACACCCTAATAATAACCTTCTCGGTTTCTTTTTTGTAAAGATATCAACAAATTCTTATAATGAAATATTCTTTGCTATTTGTTTCTCTATGTTTATTATTGCTAAAGTATTTAGCTTTTCGTTGGTCATGGTATTCCTTAAATCATTTTTAAGCGCTTCAAGCATGTAAATTGCCCTTTCACATGCAGCGCTAGACGCTGAAACAGTAATGGTAATCAAAGTTAATTTATAGGTTTCAGTAAAAACAAATAAATATTTTTGCACCATATGCACGAATTGCATTATGTTTTTTATTTTATTCTCAACTTCATATTTTATTATGGTACTTCATAAGTTTATTGTAATAGGAATTAAAATAACCTTGAGTTTAAGTGGTACTTGTCTACATTACTAGGCAAATGGCAATATACACTTTTGATGATAAAAAATAGTAGTTGATAAATTTAACATTTAAAGTACATAATACAGTACATACATTAATAGAAGTAAAAATAAAAGTAAAAATTTTATATGTATATGTTGCAGTCAAAACTCTTAACCAGTCAAAAGTACTATTGACTAGCAAAATCAGTCAAAAGTACTTTTGACCGTATGCTTTAGTCAATAATACTTTTGACTAAAATAACAGTTAAAAGTACTTTTGCCCAATGGAGCTGGTTAAAAGTACTTTTGACTAAGTGATTCCGTCAAAAGTGGTTTTGACTGGTTGTATCAGTCAAAACTCTTAAAAAGTTAAGGTGGTCGATAAAAATAACGACAAACGCACATGTAAACTTTTATATTACTCATTATTAGTGGAGAACGTGCTGATATTAGAACAAAAACGAGTGACTACGAAAAGAAAGAACGCTTTTTGCAAAGAATTTTAGCGATAGAAGTGTAAGACGATGTTATTTTGATGGTTGAGAAATTAAGATTTACCATAAATACAAAATATTCCTAGAACTAAAGATATAGAATAACGTACGATGTAGATAAAAGGGCCACCGTTGACAGACATTGAGCATTAAGCAGACATTAAGGGTCGACCGAAGAAGCGTCGCCAGAAGTAATAAATTAGAGATTTCTTAAAATGTAACCAATAGCTGAGCAATATTAACAAAATGCAGTGAGATGAAGAGGGGTAAGAAGAAGGCAATTCGGGGTAGATACTTAACAGTTTCTGACCAGATTTGAATGTGGAAAGTTGTGTTAGTGGTGCTGTCTTTTGAATATGTTTTTATTGAGAATGTTGAATTATATTCCAATAATAATAATAATAATTGTACTTAATCTGTGTAATTATATTGTGGTGATTATGTGCCAGTATTTTCAAGGATTAACAATACATAGGTAAGTCGCTAGAGACTTACTGAGAATTCATAGATTTAAGGATGTGGGAAACCACTAAGTAATACATACCGTAGAGGTATTTTGTATGTACGTACTATTACATGATCATTGGCCTATGTGATAATGTCTATGTTAGGGATGAGAAAAATGTAAGCTGGCATAAGGCTTAAATGTGCCTTGTCATGAATGTGTGTGTTTGACATATGGTAAAGGGACCATATGTCAATGACATAAGGTTTTAAGGTACCTTGTCATGAATGTGTGTTTGGCATATGGTTTAAAGGGACCATGCCAATGACATAAGGCTTTAAGGTGCTTTGTCATGGGTGTATGGTGGCATAAGGCTTAAAGGGGTCTTGTCACGTATGTTTATTGATAACGGTTCTAATGGACCATGTTATGACGAACTGAATATGATGATATGATGTGCTGTTTGAATTTATGAATACTCATATGCGTTTTATGACAGGAACATGTTGATGTCCGCTGGAATCTGACCGCTAACCTTACGTCTTGGCAAACTCACGGAATCCTGACAGATCCGCTGGTATGTGACAAACTATTACCTAATTGTCTGCATTGACCGTAAGACCCAATGCAGTATGTATATGATCTTATTATATGCATCTAGATCAATATATTTATATTGTTTATACTTATTGTAAGTATTATTTATGCGTTTATGCGCAAAAAAAAAAACGAGGTCTTACAGTTTATCAGAAGTGGGATAAAACACACCCCTCGTGGGATAGAGCACACCCCTCGCGAGGTGTTTCCAATTTAAATTGTATGAAATTGTAACAGTTACAACTTTAAACAGTTATGACGATGTATAAAATTTGTTCTGTTCGAATTGTGGTTTAACACAGCCCTAACTTGTGTGAGATTGGATATGGTAACATATTTGTCAGACGTGAAGGTTCAGGTCAAAAGTAAGTACAAAATTATGCAATAATTGAAAAGCATGTATATGGGTATTTGAAATACGAAAAGTATGTATTGAACTATGATTATTTGCATTTTTTCTATAAGTTGAAAAAGGCTAAGAAAGATATTTGATATTTTTGTTGTTTGAAAATTGAAATGCTGGATCACACAAAGAGATAATATAAACAATTTTACACAGTTTTGAGATTAAAGACACCACATATACAGACTAATGTTAAGGTTTTATGACCTGCACAAACTATCCACTTGAAAATGCACCCCTTAAAAAGTTTTAAAGATATGATGAAACTAATATTTGGTTCACTCAAAATTGAGTGTTTAATTTTCAAGGACTTGTGAATACTGAGAATTGAATTGTATTTGATGTTGTAAGATAGAGGCTGAGTTTATTTATGGAACTGATGTTGAAAAGTAAATTTGATAGATGCAAATTGATGGATTGTTTTGCTAATTGCTGGAATATTAAAATGAAAGCTGATCTTTGTAAGCAGTAATGAGGTTTGACAAAAGAAAATGAGATAGATAGATTTTCATTTATGAGTTGGCTGGATATAAGGTTAAGTTAAAGGGTTGTAAGGCGTTGTGACGCTTATTGAAGTTCATCAGACTTTAATTGTATAGTTATGACTAGTGATAGATTGTAATGCAATTGAATGGTTAAAATTTTTGCGAACCAATCATTGGAAATGATTAACCGAAATTCTATAGGTCTATCGAAAGTTTTTAGACGTTTCAACTACGTCATAGATAACAGATGTCAAAAGGACTCACAAATGTTTATTGCAGGATGTACGGTACAAAAGTTATTAGTATATTTTTTTGTACGTTTTATAATATTATGGACGGTATGAAATGTGTTATGTTAATCGACAATATTGTTGGACACAATAAAATAATTGAAAAGGGTTATTGTAAAATCCGTACATACGAACAATCAAATGTTCAGTTTTTGAGTGTTGTTTGAAGTTTGGTAATGCAACTTTTAAGAATTTGAAACAGAAGAGATGGATAAAATTTAAAAGTAATTAAGACGATGTTGAAAATGTGATCACGACAACTTGATCAATTTATGCAACCACACGTATCAATAACAAGTCAAGATAGCCCAATTCTTGGGAGTTAGTGGATGAAATTTCAGTTCGATTCTGAAGTATTTATTATCAACGTTTAATGATGCACAACTAGTAGTCATTCGGGATGAAAGTAACAATTTATAGAATAGAAGTTTGATACACTCGCGGCCACTACTTAGTCTGTGAATGCGAATGTTATTTAGTGCAGAAGCAATGATGACCAAAGTGCTACAGATTTGGAAATTAATAAAATATATCACTGAAGTGTTTAAAGTATAGAAGTGCTCGTCACGGTGTTAGCTTCTTAGAGATAAGTTCAATTATAGTTCATTGAATGGCAATTTCAGTTCAAGTCTGAAGTATTTAATATGATCAATGGCAATAGTTGTACAACATAAAGAATAAAGTCGTCAGGACTTAATGAAAATTATGTTTCGTTACATAATATTTGAGGCTTAACAAAAGAATTCGTAGAGTTCCATAGCAAAGGTGTTAGTAAAACCATAACAGAAAGTCAATCGATGGTTACGATAATTAAAGGTCACGCTGTATTTGCTACGAACGCAGGCAACGAATTAGGAAATTGATTAAAATTTATGTTTCGCTACATAATCTTTGAGGTTTGACGAATACTAGTATCGTATTATTGAAATAGAATTAGTAAAGTCATAACAGAAAACCAATTGTTGGAAATGGAAAGTAAAAGTATTGGTGTCATTGTTACGAATGATGGCAACGAATTAGATGAAGTCAATGAAAATTTAATGAAAATTTATGTTTCACTACATAATCTTTGAGGTTTGACGAATACTAGTAACGTTTTACTGAAATAGAATTAGTAAAGTCATAACAGAAAGCCAATTGTTGAAAATGGAAAGTAAAAGTATTGGTGTAATTGTTACGAATGCTGGCAACGAATTAGATGAAGTCAATGAAAATTTAATGAAAATTATGTTTCACTACATAATCTTTGAGTTTTGGAAAATTTCCACAACGTTTTATCGAAATAGATATCAAGGGATTAAAGTTCCTTTGACTGAATTTTAGCGAAAGTTAATAACTGACCCAATAATTATAAACAGAGTGGAAAGAGGAAACCAGGGAAAGAGTGCGACCCCTGCTGTTTAGTACATTATGCACTATGCACCCTTAGGATAGCTACCTGCTACGGGTATAGTTACATTTACAAGTAAGAAATTGTCTGTTGCTGGAGCATAGACCAGTGACACCCAAAATGTTTTTCGACTAATGGAAGGTTACTTTGGATAAGTATTGCAGTTCAATTGTAGACATTTTATAGATGAAACCTTTTAAGTGACAGGAATAGTTGGATTTTTACCTTTATTGAGGGTAGAAACGGGTGACCTTCGGGTCGAAGGTCAATTTCAGGATGGCCGAATGTAAGACGATGTTATTTTGATGGTTGAGAAATTAAGATTTACCATAAATACAAAATATTCCTAGAACTAAAGATATAGAATAACGTACGATGTAGATAAAAGGGCCACCGTTGACAGACATTGAGCATTAAGCAGACATTAAGGGTCGACCGAAGAAGCGTCGCCAGAAGTAATAAATTAGAGATTTCTTAAAATGTAACCAATAGCTGAGCAATATTAACAAAATGCAGTGAGATGAAGAGGGGTAAGAAGAAGGCAATTCGGGGTAGATACTTAACAGTTTCTGACCAGATTTGAATGTGGAAAGTTGTGTTAGTGGTGCTGTCTTTTGAATATGTTTTTATTGAGAATGTTGAATTATATTCCAATAATAATAATAATAATTGTACTTAATCTGTGTAATTATATTGTGGTGATTATGTGCCAGTATTTTCAAGGATTAACAATACATAGGTAAGTCGCTAGAGACTTACTGAGAATTCATAGATTTAAGGATGTGGGAAACCACTAAGTAATACATACCGTAGAGGTATTTTGTATGTACGTACTATTACATGATCATTGGCCTATGTGATAATGTCTATGTTAGGGATGAGAAAAATGTAAGCTGGCATAAGGCTTAAATGTGCCTTGTCATGAATGTGTGTGTTTGACATATGGTAAAGGGACCATATGTCAATATATGAAAGATAGTCATTTCAATGTGATGACAAAAGAAAAATTTGAAAAGTTTGCAATGGATGTGGAAGACGCGAAATTTGATGAAAAGAAAACACCATTACAGTACAGTAGACTAAAACGCTTTAACATCATTGAAGTTTGTGGTATAAAAAAATTAGTTACAAACACAGAACCTGTCAAATATTTTTTGCCGGCTGAGGAAATCTACGACATTATTGATGCTGCTCATATTTCTATAGGGCATGGTGGTCGCGATAGACTTAAGAATGAAACGGCAAAAAAGTAGAAAAGCGATTAACGATTAACGTAATATAGGTACTGTGTTTTTATAACCTGTGAATTTTCTGATTACCTATTTTAATGACAATTTTTAAGTGTATGTTTTCTTTGCATTGATTGTAATGCCAAATTTTTCGTAATAAACGATTTCACATTTAATAAATATCTTTTTTATTCACATCTAACGAGTTAATAGTGCTTTTGACTGATGCATTATTGCAGTTAAAACTACTTTTGACGAAGAGCGTCAGTCAAAAGTACTTTTAACCGCAAATTTGCAGTCAAAAGTACTAATAACCAATAATTTTCAGTCAAAACCACTTTTGACCAACCTGTTCAGTCAAAAGTACTTTTGACTGATTTTGCTAGTCAATAGTACTTTTGACTGGTTAAGAGTTTTGACTGCAACATATATAACTATTTATATATATATGTGTGTGTGTGTGTGTGTGTGTGCGGGCAATAACTTTCGAAAGAGTTAATTGATTTTGACGAAATTTGGTAGGCACGTTGAAATCCATCACCGCACGAAGCCTATTTAAAATGGGCCCAATCGGACCATTTTAAGGGTGGTTTTTAGGGGTTGAAAAATGTTTTTGGGCCCAAAAATGCCGAAAAAATTCTCAGAATCGTTTTAAAATTGAAATTTAACCCTTTAGTAACGATTAAAATGTGCTGCTAAAATTTTAATAAAATCGGCCCGACAGGACCGGACTTACAAATTTTATGAAAACACTAGTTTGCGGATAGTGCTTTACTTACTGAAGGGTGTATTTAATTTGGTACCGAGGTTGCATTGATAAAAATATTGAAATTAAGAAAAAAAATATTATTTTAAGGGATGTATTAAGGGGTTAAATTTTTTATTTTGTTCAAAAACAAACTTAAGTTCACAACTTCACATAATAAAACCACAATGCCAGTATTAGCAAATACACTATATTGTCGGCAAGGTTTTGGCACTGCGACCCGAGTTTTATTATTTATTTTTTAGTCTAAATCATAGTTCTAAAAATTACAAAATAATTGGCGAAATATTTTTGAAATATCTTTAAAAACGACAAAGTTATGCTACTTCAAAGTTTGAATTATTGACATTTCTCCAAGAACGGCCGTTCTCAGTGCGCGTGACTTCACTGGGCAACTCGTAAATTTTTATAGAAACACTAAAAACAAACCAGTTGATGACGGATATATATTGACATAAATCCAAATTTTTGACAGTTAATTTTAAATATCTGGGTGGCTGAGCTTTGCTCGGATAAGTTCAATAAAAATAGTACTTGTATGCTGTGAGATATTATTTTCTCAGAATATTATTCCGAAACGAATTTATTTCTGAAACATAATTTAAAATAATTGTTTCTGTTAAATATTTTAAATACCTGTTAGAAAATATTAGGGTGCGCCCCTGGTGATCTACAAAATCTATACCTACCACTATTTCTACTACGCATTAGTCTCAAGGACTATATTATGAGGATAAGATTTGTTTTATGTTTGATGTTTATTTTAAAATACTTAAGTTTGACACTTCTTATAATTAATGGGGGTTGGCACAGATTCGTGTGACCGCAATGAAATGTAACACATTATGTATTGTACCCTTGTATGGTGAACGTCATATATTTCTCTTCAACAAAATATTTGTTAAATTAAATTAATATAATATTATTCGTTTTTCTTATCATTTTCATTCCTTTTAAATCAGAAGCGGGATTCGCCTACCGCCACACATTTTTTTAATTGTTTTCTGTTGAGAGTGAGAATCGCGTTATGGACCGTATAAGTACTACGCCGCCGGTTCCGTCGTCAAATTCAATGGTGACGCATATTAAATTTCGGCTGTCCAATGAGTTGATCCTGATAGCAGTGTAAAAAGTTTATTAGCGTGGTGTGATTACGCTCGGAGTTTAAAAAACTAAATTTTTGTGGTGACTGATTACGAAGTTACGTAATGATGAATCTTTGCGTCATTGCACGATGAAAAATTAAGTTCTATGTCTATATGTGTGTGTTGTATTAACGGTAACGGGGTAACGATGGAAATGATAAAGATAAATAGGAAAATGTAGTGAGAAAATTAGAAAGATACGTGGTAGTAGATGGCAATTGGTGCTAAATTCTTAAACAGTTCTGATGATTTACGAAATTGAGTATTGTAACGAACGTGTAGATGTTGAATCTAATGTATGTGTGTTGTTTTGGTTGAAAAAAAAAATAAAAATGAAACAATGTAAACGGTAGAGTTCAGTTTACTAAGATTGGTCTTCAGTGTGACCGTGAAACAAATTTAAAGTGATAAAAATTGAAAGTTATTATAATAGTAATTTATGTAATAAAGAAAACTGAAGTTGGATGTGTTAAATAAAAAAAATGTATTTTTGGAATTGTGAGACGTTGTGTAAAGAGATGTAATGTAATGAATACAGTGTGTATTTGAAGTTTTGGTTATCGTGAAAAGCGACGACGTTTTGAAAATTTGTCGTTTTTAACCGAAGTTATATAATTACTGAAGTTCAGTTAAAATATGTGGTTGGAGATTGCACTCGCAGTATGAAGAGATGTGATCGCAACCGAACGTCTTCAAAATGTTGAAATTGTGTGTGATGTGTTCGGACTGTCCAATGTCGGATACTGTCGTACAGTGCAGTAAATAAGATGCGAACTCACATAATATGATTGTTGAGTCAGGAAGGACGAACGATATATTAATAAATCGGTTGATAAAGTGTTTAAAGCTTTAGCGATTGTTTTAATTCAAATTTGACATGTTTACGTCATGTAATGAAAGATATAATTGATCGATTGTCTAAAAGTTATTAGTAATGATTACTAACTGAAATTTTGTATGATTGAGAATTGAGATTGTTGACAGGAATTTGAAATACTTCAGTAAAATTACTTGGTTTAGACCCTGGTAATGGTCGAGACAACTGTTATGTATTGATTTTCTATAGCAGTTGGCTTTCGTGGATCAGGGATGTGTAAAGTTTGAAGAATTATTTTATAGGGTTGCACGTGAATGTTAACGAGTATTGTAGGCAGCCGATATAAATGGCTCATTTATACATGCTGTCTATAAACGTGCTATAACCTCGAAGTATCTACAATTTAATGTTTCAAACAGTCAGTGTAATGTTACGGTGTGTCCGTAAAATGGAGTTTATGGTGAGTCCGTAAATGTTGTTCCGCATTATGTTGTGTACTAAATGCGAAGATTATGGTGTGTCCGTAATAGAGTTGAAAGGAGATCATTGTATTATTAGGGTTGAGAGAATGTTTGTGGACAATGGTTTAGAAATGCCATGTTGCGGTATGATGGACTGAATAATCAACTAATTACGATGATATAATGTATAGTTTGAACTATGAATACTCATATGCGTTTTATGACAGGAAATGTTGATGACTGCTGGAATCTGACTGAGAACCTCACGTATTGGCAAACGCACGGATTCTGACAAATCCGATGGAACAATATAAATTGTATGGAATTGTAACAGTTATAACAGTAATCAGTTTATGATGTTGTATAAAGTTTGTTCTATTTGAATTGTGGTTTAACACAGCCCTGACTTGTGTGAGGTCAGATATGTTAACAGATAATATTTTGTCAGATGCAGGGGTTCAAGTCAAGTTTAAGTGTGTACTAAATTTCAAGGACTTATGAATACTGAGAATTGAAATTTTTTTAATTTCATAAATTCAAAGCTGAATTAGTTTATGGAACTAATATTGAAAAGTAAATTTGATTATTGCAAGTTGGTGCAGTGTTTTGCTGGAATAAAAAAATAGAAGCTCTATCAAATTTTGAATTTAGACTTGCCATGATGTTAGTATGATTGTTATATCGTATTACGATTGAATGATTAATTCTTTGCGAATCAATAATTTTGCAAGAATCATTGGAAATGATTAACCGAAAGTTAGTTTTCAAATAGTTTTAGACGTTTCAATTACGTCACGGACAACAAATGTCAAAACGATTCACTAATGTTTATTGTAGGATGTACGCTACAAAAGTTATTAGTATATTTTTGTACGTTTTATAAAATTATGAATAGCGAACCTGATAAAATAACTGAAAGAGATCGCTGCATGAGTATGAATGCGTTGAGATTGGGAATGAAGTAATGAGAAAGATTAAATTACTGACTAAATTATGAATTTTGAAACTGATATTTGAACTGGCTAATGTTCTTGTATTTTCTGTACGTATGGGTGGCACTTAGCAGTTTGGTACAGGTCAGGTATATTGACAGGTTAAGTTTGCTGCCACAAGTCCAGTGAGCCTATAAGATGAAAATCAGTTTGATTGGCTATGTCGACCAGTGTGTCGTAACGTTGGAGAAGACATTTGGTATTGCAACGTTGGCCCAGAAGGAATAGTCCAGTGTACTATTCATGAGAAGTGGTCAAATGAACCATACTGAAGTCCAATGAATTTTGGTATTTCGTAAGAATCTGTGTGTAGAAACCGTACGGGCAAAAGGCAAAATCGAAAGGTATACCATACTACCATTTTGATGCCCTTGGGCTGTTTACTCAAGGAGAATGACGAAATCAAATGGGATAAGTATATTGAAACATACAGGCTGATTTAAATGCTAACTGTAACGGAGTTACAGGGCTAGATCGGCAATTGTATTGTTGTTAGACTGTAAAGCCAAAACTAGTGGTGCTAATTGCTTGACACATGTATGTGGGAAAAATCACTGATAGTGAATTTAAGAAGTTGGATCTTGTTGAGATGAGATCCAAGGTTAAAGAACTGAATTTGATATGTGCTGAGCAGAAACAGCAAAAAGTGAAATTTGACAAAACTATGGTCAAAGCAAAGAAATATCAGGCCGGTGACTTGGTGTTAGTGCTGAGAACCACGCAGCCCAGCACTGGAGAAAGTCGTAAACTGATCGCCAAGTTGATGGGTCCGTTCCGAATAATCAAAATTTTGTTTAATAACAGGTACGAGATCGAAGATATAAGAGAGGGTGTCAAGAGGTCTGGCCGAACCGTAATAGCGGTAGACAAGATGAAATCTTAGATTATCTGATAAGGTATAAGACACCACGATCATTAAACAATACGGAAGCGAGTAAGATGGATATATTTCAAGTATCAGGCTTACCACTTCGTAAAATGAGTAAGATGGATATCGTTTTTAAGATATCACGCTTACCAATTTACAATATGATAACAATGAACTCGTTAATATAGTAATGAGTGAGAGTTAAATGAGTACTGCTTTGGAGTATCAATTTAGAACGCAAAAAAAAATAATAAGTTCACCAAAGCTATGAATCAAATTTCATAATTCGACTATAAAGTCGCTATGTGACTTACTCAAGTTTGACTAATTTTCATTATTATATTGTTATTACAATGAATTATTTTTACAGAATAATAAATGTCCAGTCTGGGGACAGCCTGGAGGTCGTCAGGATGGTCGAGTGTTAGAAAATATTAGGGTGCGCCCCTGGTGATCTACAAAATCTATACCTACCACTATTTCTACTACGCATTAGTCTCAAGGACTATATTACGAGGATAAGATTTGTTTTATGTTTGATGTTTATTTTAAAATGCTTAAGTTTGACACTTCTAATAATTAATGGGGGTTGGCACAGATTCGTGTGACCGCAATGAAATGTAACACATTATGTATTGTACCCTTGTATGGTGAACGTCATATATTTCTCTTCAACAAAATATTTGTTAAATTAAATTAATATAATATTATTCGTTTTTCTTATCATTTTCATTCCTTTTATACCTATGTGTATTTTTAAGCGTAAAAACTAAGTATCAACTTGAATCAAGCATTTTTTTCTGTAAATATTACTTAGGTCGCCATTTTCAAATCTACCGCCGTTATTGTTTTGTTGACTGAAGAACTTGCAAAAACCGATTTTCATAGATTGAATATCTTGTAAAAATGTTCGAATCAGATGAAATTTTGCTTGCCCGTTGCCGTTTTAATAATCCATTTTTAAACATTGATACCAAATATCAACTATATCGAAGTACTTTTTCTCTGTGATGTCATCTTAGCAACTTCCAGTAAATTTCAAATATTTTTTTGCATAGGAGGTACCTACTGAAAAACTCACAAAAATCGATTTTCGAAGAAATATAATTCATATTATATCTTTTAATAACAAACGTCAGACTATAAACCTGCAGCGCAAAACTTTTTTGCATGCATCTTCACCTTAGTTTTTAAAAATCGATGTGTTTTGATATACTGCATGCCTGCGGCGCTAGAGGTGCGGCCCTTCGGGCCGCCGTGCAAATTTTTAAGCAAAACTTTTTTGTATGTATCTTAATAACAATAGTTTTCAAAAATTGATGTGTTTTTACACAGATTCAAAATTTTTCCGTAGGTATTAAAATTAATTAAATTAATTTTGATACCTACGGAAAAATTTTGAAACTCTTAAAAGAACAAAATAAAATATAAGTAAAAAAAAATATTTTTTGCAGTACGGAACCCTTATTGCGCGAGTCTGACCCGCACTTGGCCGGTTTTTTATTTATTTATCATGGTTGGTTTTTGTAAATTTAAGAAAATGCAGCGTCATCTTTTTGTTAAATCATAAAAATGATTGCAACATTTCTCCGAAATTAATATTATTATGAGGTATTAGGTACCTATAAGATAAAATGTTTTTGCTGAGAAAATGCATATACATATTATTATCTATCACCGATAAAATATTATCAACACGGTCAATACCTGCTTACATCTGTTCAAATAAAAATATAATATATATATATATATATATATATATATATATATATATATGAACAGATGTAAGCAGGTATTGACCGTGTTGATAATATTTTATCGGATATATATATATATATATATATATATACGGAAGTAAAACGTACGAAAGCGTTGTAGGGCCACATAAGATTTTTTTTTATCTGGCCATTAGCCAGATAATCTTACCTCTACAGTCGTTCGATGAAATAATTTATTCTCAAGCGGGACGATCACGCCTTAGACTAACGAATGTCAAAGTCTGGAAAATAGGCGCTCGACAGTATCTACGGAGGTCTATTCACTATTGACGCCCTGGGCCACTCGAAATGTGTTGTCTTTTGAATTGTTACAGAAAGAATAGATGTCTTTTCTATTGTCTTTTTTATTGAAACTAAAATTATTTTGGATATTTTTGTGAAAAATGTTGGTCTCCTCAAAATTTTGCCGCTCTAAGCATTAATTATCCTCTATGATTTTTGTAATACTAAACTATTTTTGGTCGAGGTTTTGAAATAAAAATATGACCAAAAAACCGTTTTTCGGCGCCATTTTGTCGCTACAAGGGGCAGCGCCAGGATAAACCTAGTATGATTCTGAAAATTATTTCAGCTTGTACCTATCTAATTTATGCGCTGCGCCCGGCCGAGCGCCTGCCTCCTGCCTTAGTTGTTAAATTATGTTTCAGTTCCAGGAATATTTTTCGCCATCTCGTCTCGCCTCGCCCCTTTTATCACCGCCGATACGCCAGTAGCCGAATCGTTTGGATAACGTATAAACATTAAACATAAACCCCGAAACAATCGAAACATTATGTTATTATTGTGTTTAATGCGTGTTTTCTTGTTTAAAAAAATTAGTTCACCGCATCTGCGCTGAATGGAACAGTTAACGGTTAGAAAAATTCGAGACGATTGAAATTAGTGTCGCGGGAATATTCCCGACCCGACCATTGTACTCTACGATTCTGCGAAATAAAAAGCAAAACAGTCATCTCGAATTTTTCTTTTTTGAATAAATTGAGAAAACCATTGTTTCGATCTGGAATTCCATTTTTTTAGAATTATTAATTCTAATTTCTAGAAAAATTGAATTCCAGATCGAAATGATGGTTATAGTTAAAATTATTATTGTGGTAATATTAATTTTTTTGTTTCGAGAGATTTGCTTCAAAATTGCGTTTTTGGGTCTATTTTATCAAAAAATTTTCCGGGGGAGACCGCAATTTTGGCGCCGCGGGTCTGTGTAAAAACACATCGATTTTTGAAAACTATTGTTAAGATAAAGTTTTGCGTATCTAAAAATTGGCACTTCTAGCGTCGCAGGCATGTATATATCAAAACACATCGATTTTTAAAAACTATGGTGAAGATACATGCAAAAAAAGTTTTGCGCAGGTTATAGTCTGACGTTTGTTATTAAAATAATCGATTTTTTTCAGTTTTTGAGTAGGTACCTATGCAAAAAAATATTTGAAATATACTGGAAGTTGTTAAGATGACATCACAGAGAAAAAGTACTTCGATAAAGTTGATATTTGGTATCAATGCTTAAAAATGGATTGTTAAAATGGCAACGGACGAGCAAAATTTCATCTGATTCGAACATTTTTACAAGTTATTCAATCTATGAAAATCGGTTTTTGCGAGTTTTTCAGTCAACAAAACAATAACGGCGGTAGATTTGAAAATGGCGACCTAAATAATATTTACAGGAAAAAATGCTTGATTCAGGTTGATACTTAGTTTTTACGCTTAAAAATAAACATAGGTAGTTAAAATATTTAACAGAAACAATTATTTTAAGTTATGTTACAGACAATAGGTGCGTTTGGTATCAAGGTGTAGTGTAAAAAGTGTAAGCACTTTTGACACTATTACGTTTGTTATACAAAAGTGTAAAATAACTGATCTGTTTGTTATTTCAGTGTGGGACTAAAAGTGTAACAACTATTAGTCCTGACTTTTGAGCAGGTGCACGTAGTGTAGTGTAGGTCACGTGATATATGTCTGAATTGACAATCGCTTTGACAGATTTGATACTTTTTTCGTACTCAATTTTTTACATCTTTTGTCTCTTAAAAATGAATGAGCTTCAAAATGTAATGGTACAAGAAAAATATGGCAGTGAGTTAACATTTTTACGACCAAAAAAAAACTGTAAAAACTAGAAATAATGAACTCAGCCAATCTGTCATTAATTTATTTTGTAATGCGCATGTACAATCTACTCAGAATGTACACTAGCCCGTTTGTTACAAGTGTACATTTAGTTTACACTTTTGGTGAACTTTTTACACTTTTCAGTGAAAAATTATCTACACTACACTACACTACACCTTGATACCAAACGCACCTATAAATTCGTTTCGGAATAATATTCTGAGCAAATAATATCTCACAACATATTAAGTACTATTTTTATTGAACTCATCCGAGCAAAGCTCGGTTACCCAGATATTTAATATATAAATCAATTAAATATATAAATCAATTAATCCTGTCCGTACAAATTCGAAAGAATTTACATTTGTTGCGCAATCGTAGCTTTTCAGACGTACGTGAATGTATAAAACTCCGGGATTCCCTGCTACAAGCACGCCACTCAGCCAGGCGTCCGTCACTCGCTCAAGGACACGCGTTATATGGCTACCGCTTCGCGTACCGTCCAATCCAAGGTACTGCCGGTCCGACAGAGGGCCGCCACACGCCCGCCTCAGCGCTCGCGCGGCACGTTTACCGCGTTTACTCATCGAAATGCCAAAACCACGTAATTATTGTGCAGTGGAAGTCAAAAAACATTTCCTTATGATTACTCGTTAAAATTATTAACGCGATTTAGCATATTTTCAACGACAAAATTTAATAACCGAGAATTCAGAGAATTTTATTTTCCCAAGTCTCTATTGTGGGGGCCCTTCTTTTGTGGAGGCCCCGGGGCTGTAGCCCCGGTTGCCCTCCCCTAAATCCGGCCCTGCACGTACCAAAACACAAATTCTAATAACCTTGTAAGTAAGATAAGTACAAGTGCCATTTGATTAAGTACATGACTTGGTAATTTTACCATATTATATTCTTTCAGGACCGTAGCCTATAATTTTTTTCGCGGGAGCTTAAAAGTCACAAAGTAAATAAAGTCTCTCACAAACTTTCAGCAGTTTAATTAGGTACTACATTCGTTGCAAGAAAAATTGTGGTCATAAATGACACATTCATTATAATGGAAATGTATTTAAAAAGACTTTTTCATAGAAAAGCACAAATTTATAGAATTTGTGAAATTTCGGAGGGGGAGGGGGCTTAGACCCCTTAAGCCACTCCCCTGGCTACGTGCCTGTATACTTTTGCTGGTAATTATACTCGGTAAATACAGTGCGAGCCAAATGTGTTCCTCTGCCGACTGCCTCTATTTTCTTACAAACAATCTGGTTACTTTGGTTACTATTTTGTTGTAATTGTTACAACACTGTCAACAAAGTAACCAAATCTGGTGATTTCAAATATATTTGGTTTTTGGTATAGATATTAGAACAACCAAATGCGATGCCAGCGTGTTTGGCGCCCTATTTGAAATTATAAATTGTCGCCCCTTACGAATTGTGCAGCGCTCGACTCTTATAAATTATAAATCGACATCCCTACAAAGCAAAAAAACCAATTAATAAGAAATATTTATTTTTTTATTTTCATCATCGTTATCTACGTAAAAAATGCTATAAAAATACCCATTTAACCGAAGTCGTAGCTCCAATATTAACAAAGTTAGCAATGGTGCCGACTTAACTTTGGACACCTGTACCTATTATTAGTTTAAATGAGATTTTTATGAAGACATAATTAATGTCGAAACGTGGATCATTAAAAGTGTTTAGCATGTAAAGCTTGTAACAACTTGAGTCTTCAAACAAGGTGTTTTTGAGAAAATTGTAATAATAATATGTGGTTTTTTTTATCGTTGCGAACTCTGTCTTGCATTTGGAAGATTTCTAATACATTTCGGAGTAAGTATAACCGCTTACTTAACACTTGACGTTCCTGGCAATTGTACACGTTGCTTATGCCTTGAGTCGGCAATTTTTTTCAGTTTTTGTTGATTTGCAATAATTAATTGTCTGACAAAAAGCAGTACCTACCTAATTTCAGATAAATAAAAGCACCCCAAATATGGTTGTTCTATGTAATGTTCAAAAGATCAAAGGGGAGTGATATTTTTGACACGCACTGCATCATGTATGATATAATTTGAAGCTTGGAACAATAGTATATTGCATTACAAGGGACGAAACACAGCATTTGCAACCAATGTGAAGTTTCACACGGGTTGCATTTGCTGTGTTTCGTTTCGAGTAAATGCTTAAATTATTTTTCACAACAACTCTATTGACAATTCGATTTAAGGTACCTACCTGCAGTTTGGGTGCGCAAAAAATCTGTCAGATCCATGTGAAATTTATGTGGGGTTATGACTTATGTCTGTCATCTTGACGTTTTCGAGTATTATATGCGAACTGAAATTGACGCGATTTAATCGCTCTATCTCTCTCTTAACAACGCTAAAAAACAGAGAAAACGGACAACTGAAAATGTTCATCCCTAGTGTTGAAATTCTCAGTTTCAACCCGCTAAACAGGTAACGAAAATTGAATTTTCAATAGCGGCGTTGTGAAAAATAATAGGTTATGTATAACAACCCCTCGAGAATTAAGGCTGAACAAACATTTGAAAAAAAATAATTATAAATAAACCTACGCGTCGAATTGATAACCTCCTTTTTTTGAAGTGCTGATCAGTTTTTGTAGAGAATAAACTGATCTTGTAAAAAAACAACGTACGTATTATTTTTTTTATCAATTCTTTAGATCGCAAAAAATGTACCTAATGTTGTTTGATTGTAAACCGAAGATATTACGATGTGCAATTAAGTGGGATTACGATGCAAATTACGCTGGATATAATATAATAAAACAATTTTACTGTGTTCAGTTTAAACAGTGTGAAGCTGCAACTCGAGCTGAAATAATGGAACGTTGGGTCGGTAAAGTTGCTCTTGTGACAGGCGCGAGCTCCGGAATTGGAGCGTCAATTGCTAAAGAACTTGCCAAAGCTGGCTTAAATGTGAGTTTATTTAATTTATTATTTTAAGAAATTAACTAGTTACCACATTATTGATATTAGAAAATAATATAATTAATTTTTGCCATTTCTTAAAACATTCTCATCAACATCTCGATCATTATAATATTATGTCCATGCCTCGGTCCATGCAGATGCAGCGCTGGATTTACACTAGGGCCACTAGGGGCTAGTGCCTAGGGCGGCAAATTTTCAGGAGCGGCAAAATTTGAAACGTGAAAACATTAATAAATTAATATAAATAAAATATTTTTCTCATTATTAAGAATGTGTGTAAAATTATGAACACTGTAGTTTTATTTACAAAATTGTGAAAAAAACTTCAGTGTGGGGCGGCATTTTTCACGGTGGCCCAGGGCGGCACATAGGGTAAATCCGGCTCTGTATCCATGAAAGTAGAAAAAAATGAAACGCAACTGATGTTTGTAAAACGTAGAGAAAATTAATTTATCCCTTATAGAGACATTCTGATTATTTTTTAAGTCAGTCAAATTCTTAAAAAAATATTTTATTTGACATTTTTTACTGTTAGACTTAGGTACCTACTTGTATTTTAGGTATTTTATTCATGGTCGCCCGGATAAAGTTGTATAATGCGAGTAGGTACCTATAGTATTGCTTGCTAAAACATTTAGTAGAAGTTTCATCCAAATTGGTCCAGTAATCGCAAGTATATTTCACCGACTTGATTTACATTTTCTCTCACTTTGTAGAAGTTAGAGCTTCAATTCGGGCATCAATATTTTAGAATAGTTCTAATATTTTCGAGATTATATTAAAGACTAATATTAGAGATAACAAGCCCGATCTCAGGATTGGGATTAATTCGGAATAGGGTTTTCTTTTTCTATGAAAATGATAATATATTTGTAATGAAATTGAATTTTTTTTTAACTTAGCATATTTTATTGAACAAAATATTATTGTTAAACTAAACGTATAAATAATTAAACAAGTCACACTTAACAAGCCTCTTGTTCTTTGAAATAAAGTTTGAACTTTAAATTACACATCCACGCAAGTACCTACTAATAAGTAATACCAACATACCAATTCGTAATTACTGTGTATTCATGTTTACGAAATCCGATCCCGATGTGAGTCTCGGTAGACGGTATTATACAGAAGCACGCTTAAAATAAATGGGGATCCCGAAATTTAGAGATTTGAAGGCCTAGTCAGTATAAGTGCTAACGTATAATAATATAAAATAAGTGGATTCTACGTTAGGTTTCTTGTGAAACATTTAAATAATTCTATACATAATATAAAGTACTTATAAGAAACTTTGTAATGTTTCAGAACTTTGTACTTGTTTTATTCTTGATAAACCCGAAAAATAATATGTAGAAAATTTTAATTATTAATTATTTTGAAACATTATAAAATTTTTAGTAATTTATTTTTAAAATTATTAATATAGTAGGTAACAATTATTTTTTAAGTCGGTTAAAAAGGCCGATACAGACGGCGACTGGTTTATGTTTGTTGTACAATATTATTTTAAAAAAAATTTTGGAGCATATAAGTAATTCAAGAATTACAAGGCGCGATATTCATGTAGGTATTGTGTGTAAACGGTTTTACCGAACATAGGAAAAATAACACCGAGAAGATCAATTTTGTAGTAGGCTATGGCCATAAGACCTAATGTAAATATGTATTGGATTACATAGAAAAAATAGTACAGTGAATTTTTTAAACAATTTTCCATAGCAACGGTTGACTATTAAGCGTAACTCGGAACCTGCTAAATAAAAAAAGTCATGAGGTGTCGTAAGACACCCGACAGAAGCTATGCTTCTTACGCATTGTATATAAAACCGAATTTATCAAAGATATAAACAATTAATTTAATAAATTATTGGGTAATAAGGACCAGTTAAATGTATAAATTATTTATTCTTTGCCAACGTTTCGTTGCGAATTTGCAACTTCTTCAGGGCTCTACAACAGTGAAGTACATACATAATTAATCTTTGAATTATAAAAGAAAACATTTTTTTTTAACCTTTAAAAAATTTTCTTACCAAATGGTCAATTTTATACATTAATTGTCAAAATTTCTTGTTACTTATACTTGATGGTGAAAAATACATAATATATAAATGCCACATAATTCGATTATATTTCTTGTTACTTATTTTAAAAACGGTATTGATTATTATACTGATATTGTGAAATCCGCGATCAAAATGACATTTCTATTTGTGAAAGAACTTGTTTAAGTTGATGTAAAAGGTAAAACGCATCTAAGCCTTGTCTATGATATATATTACATTTTTAATTTATCCTGCCATCTATCATCAAAAGTTCAAAAGGTTATTAAAAGTATATTTATTTTATGTAGTTCTCTTTATATTTATGTAATAAAAAATTATATACCGCACTAAGTTTCTGTGTATCTGTTCTAAAGTTCACTGTATTTTTTAACGAAATATGCACCATTTCACAATATCAGTATAATAATCAATACCGTTTTTAAAATAAGTAACAAGAAATATAATCGAATTATGTGGCATTTATATATTATGTATTTTTCACCATCAAGTATAAGTAACAAGAAATTTTGACAATTAATGTATAAAATTGACCATTTGGTAAGAAAATTTTTTAAAGGTTAAAAAAAAATGTTTTCTTTTATAATTCAAAGATTAATTATGTATGTACTTCACTGTTGTAGAGCCCTGAAGAAGTTGCAAATTCGCAACGAAACGTTGGCAAAGAATAAATAATTTATACATTTAACTGGTCCTTATTACCCAATAATTTATTAAATTAATATAATAAGTGATGGACGTAAAAAACAGAGATATAAACAATACAATTAAAAAGTTATTATTTGACCCCCATTTTGAAATCTGACGCCATTTTATTTTTTTGCGTCTTATGAAACTCTTAAATATCAATTTTCAAAAGGATCGGATAATTTTTACAAAAAAGTACATACGGCCGCCATTTTTAAATCTGACGTCATTTTATTTTTTTGTGTCCTATGAAACTCTCAAATATCAATTTTCAAAAGAATTGGATAATTTTTACAAAAAAGTACATACGGCCGCCATTTTTAAATCTGGCGTCATTTTATTTTTTTGTGTCCTATGAAACTCTCAAATATCAATTTTCAAAAGGATCGGATAATTTTTACAAAAAAGTACATATGGCCGCCATTTTAAAATTTGGCGTCATTTTATTTTTTTGTGTCCTATGAAACTCTCAATACCGATTGTCAAAAGAATCGGATAATTTTTACAAAAAGTACACATGGCCGCCATTTTTAAATCTGACGTCATTTTATTTTTTTGTGTTCTATGAAACTCTCAAGCATCAATTTTCGAAAGGATCGGATAATTTTTACAAAAATGTACATACGGCCGCCATTTTGAAATTTGACGTCATTTTATTTTTTTGTGTCCTATGAAACTCTCAAATACCGATTGTCAAAAGAATCGGATAATTTTTACCAAATAGTACATAATATGGCCGCCATTTCTAAATCTGACGTCCTTTTATTTTTTTGTGTCCTATGAAACTCTCAAGCATCAATTTTCGAAAGGATCGGATAATTTTTACAAAAATGTACATACGGCCGCCATTTAGAAATCTGACGTCATTTTATTTTTTTGTGTCTTATGAAATTCTCAAATATCAATTTTCAAAAGAATCGTATAATTTTTAGAAAGGAGTACTATATATTTCCGCCATTTTGAAATCTTACGTCATTTTATTTTTTTGTGTCCTATGAAACTCTCAAATATCAAATTTCAAAAGGATCGGATAATTTTTACAAAAAAGTACATACGGCCGCCAGTTTGAAATCTGACGTCATTTAATTTTTTTGTGTCCTATGAAACTTTCAAATATCAATTTTCAAAAAGATCGTATACTTTTTAGAAAGGAGTACTACATATTTCCCCCATTTTGAAATCTGACGTCATTTTATTTTTTTGTGTCCTATAAAACTCGCAAATATCAATTTTCAAAAGGATCGGATAATTTTTACAAAAAAGTATTTATAATGGCCGCCATTTTGAAATCTGACGTCATTTAATTTTTTTGTGTCCTATGAAACTCTCAAATATCAATTTTCAAAAGGATCTGATAATTCTTACAAAAAGGTACATATGGCCGCCATTTTGAAATCTGACATCATTTAATTTTTTTGTGTCCTATAAAACTCTCAAATATTAATTTTCAATAGAATCGGATAATTTTTACAAAAAAGTACTACATATGGTCGCCATTTTGAAGTCTGACGCAATTTTATTTTTTTGTGTCCTATAAAACTCTCAAATATCAATTTTCAAAAGGATCGGATAATTTTTACAAAAGTGACGTTACACTACTTCGTGACGTGACGTTTCACTTTTTATGATTTAGATCCCCATCTGAAACGTGCGTTAAAAAGCATAGTTTCAAATAAAAATAGGTAAAAAAACTTTTAAGTTAAACGGTTTTATAAAATAATGTACTAAAAAGAAAAAAATTATATTTAATTTAGGTTCATAAGTATAAAAGCGTGGGTCGTAAACTCTATGATAATTTATTACAGTCACGACCCACGCTTTTATACTTATGAACCTAAATTAAATATTATTTTTTTCTTTTTAGTACATTTATAAAACCGTTTCACTTAAAAGTTTTTTTATCTATTTTTATTTTTAATTTTTTAGTGTGCTTTATTTGTTTAGTCTGATTTTATTACATTAATCCAATCCACTGACGCGTTACCGGAGAAAAACCTTTTGCACCCAGACTAAAGCCGGGCCGCTCAGCTAGTTACCATAATATTGTATTGTCACCGGAGCTACACATGTGTGCAAAATTTCAACTCAATCGGATCACGGGAAGTGGGTGAAAATTCAAAAGTACGATTTACACCCGGACGAAAGCCGGGCCGGTCAGCTAGTTACCATAATATTGAATTGTCACCGGAGCTACACATGTGTGCAAAATTTCAACTCAATCGGTCGCAAGATTTGTAACAAATATACGGGATCAAGCTAAATAAAACCACCGTTTAAAAAACAAAGTATCTACTACCTCTTACTTTTGCGTGATGCCAGAACATACGTTTTTATTTGAGAATCAGTTCGGTTGCTTTTGCGTGATGCCAGAATATTTTAAAACTCGCAGTCGCATAAGAAGTTATTTACTTGAAAAAAAATCATGTAAATCGGATCAGTGGTTCTCGAGTTATAAGCGTACAAAGGGACATACAGACAGAGAAAGCCAAATTGTTCGGGAAGGTATGAACGTCGAAAAATTTTGGTCCGATCCCTAGATCTCGCCATCCGATCGATGTCAATAATTAGTTACAAGTAATTTTAACTCAGTAGGCCATGGTTTTTAAACTTAAATTCAAACATCAGCAGTCAAAAAATTGAATAACTATATTAAAATAATGCAATTAGCTTAGGCAACGAATAATTTGTGGATGGAAATATCGAAAGCAGAACGTTTGACTTAGGAACTTTGTTTGGACTAGTTAGGAGATAAACATACTAAAAGTCCTTACCCCTCCGAGGTACGCCCGAGGGGGGGGGGCACAAAGAAGGTCCCGTTTTTTGGCTTTTTGCTTTTATCTCGAAAACGGTGCGTCGTACGAAATTTTGTTGTACTACATAATGAAAGCTGATAAAATTCTCTACAGCTTTAACTTTCACACTTTTTATCTATTCTTTGCCTAGCTATGAGCTTCGAAAAACGGCCGATTTTCAAAAATGTGTTAAATTCTCTGTAGCACATTGTAACAATACGAATTTGCCAAAATCATTTCTTATTGCTCATCCACCTTCTTAAAAAATGAATTATTTAATTCGCCGCCTCTTTTCGGCATCTTCTATAACGGAACCAAAATCACTCAAATCGGTTCAGCCATTTCTGAGTAATCGATGTAGGTACATACAATAAAAAAACATACGCGTACAATTGATAATCCCCTCCTTTTTTGAAGTCGCTTAAAAAATTCATGAAATTTCTTTTTCATAAAAATTTATGCAGGTGTACCACAGAAAACCGAACATAGGGAAAACTCCATTGTGCAAATTAGTTAGGATCAGTGATTTCTGTGCCCTTTTTCATGCTTAAAACCATGATAATTAATTTAGTTAAGTTAGCCATGTGTATTCTAGCTTTGTAACGCGACCCATTTTGTTTGTTTTCCCTGCTGCACTCATTTATTTTTTATGTTCTCAATCCTGTGACACACCCTGTATATAAATTAATTCAACTGTGTTTGCTACTCCAGTGTAGTAAAGTGTAGCAATAGAGTCTATTGTTCCACATTTTTAACCGACTTTAAAAAAGCAGGAGGTTTGAATACACCATTTAATTGACACTTTTGCATATCAGTAGCAGTACAAATTACTCGACCATTTTTTAAAGCAGAAACATTAATTTCTTGTGCAGGTGGTTGCTGTAGCAAGGCGAGTTTCTAAACTCGATTCTTTGGCTAAGTCAGTCGCCGGTGCCAAGGGGAAAATTCATCCCCAAGAATGCGATGTCACCAACGAAGAATCTATTTTAAAAGTGTTTGCTTGGATTAAGAATAATCTGGGAGGCGTTGATATCCTAATCAATAATGCAGGAGTTCTTGCACAGGGAGTTGGACTAAGGGGTATGTAATTATGATTTTTTTTTCAATCAACTCTTTAAACTTATTCATTGTCAGATTAGGTACACACTTATTCTTTGACTTTACACTGCTTGGTTTGTGCAGCAGCGCAGCGTGTATAGGGTTGTCAGGTCCAAAAATTGAAAAGCCGGACAGACCGGATTTGTATATATTTGGCCGGCCACGACCGTAAAAAACCAGGAATGTCCGGCTAAATCCGGACACTTGGCAACCCTAAGCGTGTATAGTTTCTTCTGTAATCTTTATGAGTCTCTTTATATGATTAATTTTTCAAAAAATTTAGATCCAATACTTTCAGACATCAGCGAAGAGACAGACTTTTTTACAAAATTACCTACGAAAAACTCATCCAAAAATAATTTAAAAAATTGAAAAGCGGTTCACCCTGCAGGCCATTCCTGAAACTTCCCGTTGTCTAGTTTTGGTATTACCAATAAATTATGACCAAATGTATCATACTCTCTTTTAATAAAAATGTATCACAACTGTTAGCTCTTTAGGTTGCATTACTATTTGAAGAAAATGTTTGATATGTTTTCATGGGTTCTGTCGCTAAGTTTTAGTAGCGTATCTTTGTTTAAAATAACGTCTGATAAAATTCATCGATATATTAATTAGTAAACTGTTGTTACATTGATTTGCTGATCCTAAAACCTCCTAAAATTTTTCATTCATTATAAAAAATGTTTGGCAGATGGTACAACGGCAGATTTTAGAAGAGTAATCGATACAAATGTTGTCGGACTTTTAATTTGCACCCGCGAGGCCATTAAGTCTATGAAAGAACGCAACGTTGATGGACACATCGTCCATATCAACAGTGTAGCTGGACATTCAATTCCCAGAATCATGGGACATAAATTCAACGTGTATCCGGCGAGCAAGTACGCAGTTACAGCCCTTACGGAAACTCTACGTCAAGAACTTAGTGACGACAAATCAAAAATCAAAGTGACGGTAAGTTATTGGTCCTTTTTTAAGATCTCAAACTGTAAGGATTATTAAAGGGAAATCACCTGTTTAGTAATTAATTTTATAAAAATAACGATAGGTATAAATTGTATACTGTTATAATTTATGATTTTAACAACGCATTATTATTATTAATTAAATTATAAAATTGATATCGTCCATGATAAAATAAATAGTAGGATAATGGGAACTTGGACTAAATAAAGCAAATGCTAAATTTTACAAATCTGCAACGTTTCGTGGACTGTTTTTGTTAATTTCTTTTGTTGTAGCTTGCCTGATGAAGTAGATAAACAGTCTTTGAAACGTTGCAAATTTGTAAAATTTAGCATTTGCTTTATTTACATTATCCTATCAATATTTCATTTATTTTTATTGTAGATTATAGACGCGTCGACGTCTCAGGTCATTAGCGTCTTCAACTACACTAAATAACAACTTTCTTAAAACTAAATGACATCACAAAACAGCCATGAGCGCAGGTGGGATTCGAACCCACGACCGTCTGATCTAAAGGTCGACGCGCTAACCACTAGACCACATGGTCCCCTATTTAATTATTATTAATACCGTTTCTTCAGAGGTAGAATCTCTTGCTTCAGAGCTATAAGTAGGTATTTCTAATATGAAATGTAGACTAAATTTTAAATTGATTCAAGTTCCAAGTAGGTATCGTGAAAAATGCGCCAATCATTTTTGTGCGACTCTCAACAGACGAAATAATTTTCTATAATTTTATTTACATAAATAATGAACAAAACTGGGTATGTCTGTATCGTGGGTACAAACAGATGTGAATACTGTTGAACACAAATAATTGTATTCGTTGTCATGAAAATGAATACATCCATTTTTATTTATCTTATAAAATCAAATGTTCGTAAAATATAATAAATAAATTATTTTTACGAAATCTGTGTCTGTAACGAAAGTATTAAAGTCGCAAATGAAAAACAAACAGCATATTAATATACTACGAGTATAATCTATTACGACATTGCTCAGTGTGTTCAATTATTACAATCACAAAACAAATACTTAATTTGTCAAGGTCACAACACTAGTTTTTTAGTAGTTTCCTGTTGGCAAGCAAACCACATGGTTGGCAAGCTAACCACATTGACTTTCTAACCGTAAAAAATGATTCTCCGGAATTTCCTGGATTTAGAAGCCCTAGAAACGGAACGTCCCGGAAAATCCGGGACTGTTGACAACCCTAGCTACTGATGATATAAATAGTACCTACCTAATATGTATACCTCAGGTAACCAAGTAACTAAATGTTCTGGGTATTAACGGTCTGTTTGCTAGCACAGTTTTAGGCTCGCTTTTTGAAGTTTCGTGGCGCCTCTATTAGTATGCTTTATAGGTAAATCCTCTTTGATAGAACTAAATTCAAAACTAATTATAATATTACAGAGTGTCAGTCCTGGAGCTGTGAAAACTGAAGGCCTCAACGGCCCTGATGGAAAACCTATGGATTTTTTGAAGGACCTTCCCTTTTTAGATTCTGTTGATATTGCAAATGCCGTCTTATATGCGTTGGGAACACCAGCTCATGTGCAGGTTAATGATCTAACATTTAATTCTATAAATTACAACTATTTTCGAAATTAAGTCTCGGTTTTATCAAACTTTCCAAGTGGACTTTAAATTTAATTTTCTGTTTTAATTATCACAATTTAACTGTTCGGGTGTTCTTGAAAAGCGTGATAAAATCGGAACAGAAGTTCGAAAATAATAGGTAATTAATTATTTTGGGATAATTTACGTAGTTACGTTTTTTACTTGAAAAAAACTACGATATTATTCTAAACTTACAAAAATTATAATGGAATTTACTCATTTTTCAGGTACATGAAATGATCATCAGACCTGTTGGAGACCCATTTTAAAATTTACGTTTTTTGAGCTTATAATAATGTATTTTATATTGTATATTCATTGTATATTTTTATCTATCTATACTATTGTAGCGCAGTGGCAATTTTTGATGTTTGGATTTAATAAAAATTTGTAGATGTTAGAATATGTTTTATAAAATTATTTATTATAAAATAAATCGTCTCGTAAATATTAAATACTTGATTATAATTTAATTTAGCTACAAGTTTGCTATTTTTATTCTGGCGACTGTTGGTCAGAATAATATTTAAGTGAATTTGATAGCTTGAATTTTATATTGGAACTATGTTAAAATATTTATTATAATTTGTAAAACCATGATTTGAGATTACGTGAATTCATCTTCAAGATTAATTTTTATTCCGGCGACGTTGGTCAGAATATTTTAAATAGATCTTGTTAGATTGAACATTATATCTCTGCACTGTTAAAATATTTGTAATGATTTGTAAAATTACGATTTTGAGATTTGAAAGTAAGGATGCCAGTGACCTCGCATAATAGTCTATTTGATAATCTCTAAAAATGGCGTTATATCACTGTACACTGTACAGGACCGGCATCGTTACAATATAAAGCTGAAAAGTTTATTTGTGTTTGTTCGCGCTGTCACAGAAACTACCAGCCCGATTTGAACAAACTTTTTTTGTTAGATAGCCCGTTTATTGGGGAAGCTTATAGGTTCCAAGTCTTGGAACAATGCCGGCCGTGAAAGCTTGCACACCTGGATAAGTTTATAGGTTATTCGAGTTTTTTTAATTTCAACCCCAAAGGGAGTAAGACGGAAGTGTAGGATTTTTTGACTATCTATAATATTATACTATACTAATATTATAAACTAGAGGCAAGCGCGCGAAGCGATAACAACAACAGGCGACTTCCCTTCGCAGCGAGAGAATTTCTCTCGGGGGGGTGGGGGGTTAATAAGTCGTAAATTCTTACCTCTGGAACTACTGAATCGATTAAAAAAATTCTTTCACTAATAGAAAGCTACAATATCCCTGAGTGATATAGGCTACATTTTATTTTGTTTAATTTCTCGCGGGGGCGGTGTGATAATTCCTGTGGGATAGTAACAAAACGTAATTCTGAAATTCTTTTGCATTTTAGCGTATAGGCGGAATCCTACTAATATAAACACCACCGGGCTCGACCTCGCTTCGCAGCGGGAGAATTTCTTGTGGGGGGTGAATATTAAATCATAAATTATTAGCATCCGGACGAAGCCGGACGGGGACTGATATAATTTGTATATTAAAAGACCTTTGAAAAATTTTAAATAACGCAAATCAAACATATATTTTCACACCGCCGCTATTAAAATGTTCAGTTGTCGGTTTTCACAGTTTTGTAACGTTGTTAGGATAGAGTCGCGCTAACTTCAATTCGCATATAATACTCAAAAAAGTAAAAATCACACAACCTCACATAATCATCACATGGATCTGACAGATCTAATATTTTTGCGACTTTTTTGCGCGCCCAAATTTCAGGTACCGCAAATTGAATTGTCAATAGAGTTTTGTGAAAAATAATATGCATTTGACAATTCTCCGAACAATGCCGTTCTCAGTGCGGGTCACGTCACGCAGCACAAAATTTTAGAAGTTTTTATTTAACTTCATTTAAAAGTTTTTTTCAGTTTGTATGTGTGATAATTTCATAGAGATATTACAGGGTAATTTCCGATGAGCATACTTGTACCGCGTGACGTCATAATCATAAATCAGTTTTGTTTGCGGCCCCAGGTACAAAAAATTAATATCTCCGTTAATTTTAAAGATATCAAAATAATTCTTCCAGAATTTTTGACGCTATCTTTATTATAACGATGTGATGTTATTATTAGTATTTTCATCCAATGGAAACTTCCTAAATGAGGAAGTTTCCATTGGATAAAAAATGTTTATTTTATCCTCTAAATTTTATTATAATTTCTTGATATTTAATTATAAGCGCGCTCACGAAAATAACGATTTTAATGTTTTGAATTTAAAGGTATGAGGTTTCATGGGCGAACCACTTATGATTAAATATTAAAAGAAAAAATGTTTCACTGAGAAATACACATTATATGCTATCACTGATAAAATATTATCAGCCCGGTTAATTATCTGTTTACATATAAGTATTCTAATAAAACTATTCAAGAAATTTATTTATTTATTTATTTCTTTATTTATTTATTTATTATTTATATCTTTATTTATTTCTATATTTATTTCTTTATTTATTTATTCCTTCAAGAGTGATACATATATTTATCAATAACAACAGTGGCGGCGCGTGAACATTTTAAATGGGTGTTCTGCAGAGTCAACCTGGAGACTGGAGTAGCACCCCCCCCCCATTATGCGAGGATCTCGAAAAAAAAATCAACATCGCAAATTCCATTTCACTATGGAGGTGATTTTTTGAGAGTGCATATTTTTTTACTTTTTCACTTAAATGATTTAAGTCTGTTACACCAATTTCCGTCCACCATTTGTCACCACCAAATAAAACACACGGAAAACAGAAAAGATCGTTTTTAATATTGCAACCGCATATCCAATTATTTTTAAAATATAGTTCTTTGTTGAATTGCCGCTTATAAGTTTTTCCACGGCTAGAGCACTGTTTTCTATGAAAATATCAGGCAAAGGGCGACCTTGTGCCTTCAATTTTAGTTTTTCTTCAAATTTGTAATTTGAAAAACGTTTCACACGCGTGAGGTTATCTATAACATTCATTGTTTGAAATTTGAACTACAATTGAAAACGAATTATATCGCCATCAACACAAACAAAATATTAGACTGTATGCACCAGCCAGTGTGTGTGTGTGTGTGTGTGTGCCAACAGATAGATATCACCAGTCACTATGTGACAAGAGCGTTTTCAGTTTGGAATAACATTAATAAGCTATGCTATAGAAACGTTCGGATATGCCCGGATATGCCGCTTTTATTAAATTAGAGTTCGTACTACCGTTCTGCGCACCCAGAATATCTCTTAACGCGTACAAATCTGTCTCATTTTTTACTGTTTTTGCTCTCTCTAGCTCATTGATTTTGGTGCAAAATATAATGCAGAACGTGTAACGTGCGTAGTGAATTTACTACGGCTGAGGACTGTTTATAGAATATAGGCCCTGCGGCATGCCGTCATTTATAATAATGCTATGTGATGGCTTCATAATTATGAAATTAAAACATATTATGCAGATTTATAATACAATTTTTTTTTAATTGTGCGTTATTTTCTGGCAGTGTGGCAGCTCCGCAGCTCTTATAGAGGAGCCGCCACTGAATAACAATATAAAAAGTTTGGAATTTTCCCACCCATCTTGTGCTAGGGTGGGAGCACAAAAATTATTTGATGATCGGACTGAATTAAAAGAAGAAATAAAAAAACAAATACAATATGTGAAGTTATACTGTTACTAAATTGATTGATTAATTAGTTAATTATTGAGTCAACCGATGATATCACCCACGGCGATCCTCGCGCTGCCATCCTCTAATAACCATCGTGTTATACTAGCCTACTAAATCTTTTCATATTTGCAACCATTTTATACTCCATGGGTAATAGATTATATAGCTTGGGAGCAAGGAATGTAATGTATTTCTGGCCAAAGATCTTCAACATTTTTGGAACTTGGAGAAGAGTTAGGGTTTGGGATCGGATTTGATAGGAATGGCTGACTGAATTCATAAATTCTGGACTTCGATGCACTAATATAAGAACTGTCTTAGCTTACAGCTGTTGCAAGTTCAAAACTCCAAAATCTTTGAATAAGTCATCAGAAGGATAAGGAAAAGACTTATGATGAATAATTCGTTATAGGATTTGTTGAGTGTTGATGAGCGGGACCAATGATGTCCTGTAAGCACTTCCGCAAGCAGCAAGACCATAACTAAGAATTGACTGGCAGAGGGAATATTACACGGTTTTAATAATTGTTCTGTCTGTCAATATTTGTCTTAGGGATATAAAAATGTATATTAATTTCCTGAGTTTTTTATTTAAGTCTTGTATATGGTCCCTCTATTTTAGTCTGCAGTCAATAGTTACACCTAAATATTTTATTTTTTTTTGCACTTTATCAATTGTTGTACATGAACATTTGTCATAGTTTCCGTCACATGTATGTAGTGTAAGTTTTGTCATGTCAGGTTGTCGAACTATAGAGGCAGTAAAGGTCATATATTTAGTTTTCGTCACGTTAAGTGTCAGTAAGTTATTATTGAGCCATTTATATACTAAAGCCATGCCAGTTTCTGCCTTTGCCATAGTCCCACTCCAAGTCACATTGGAAAAATAGAACTATAAAACTTATAAAACATTTTTCGTTTAACATTTTTGGCCGTCTTTAAAATGCTGTTATTAAAGAAAACTTTAATAACATTTCCAACTTGAATTTTAGCTAGAAAAGCATTTCCATAATAGGTCGTCAGGATCAATGTATTTGCGCAATCTTATTTTGCTCATTGTTTGACGCGTCGAAATGTGCTAGTCAAGACCCGATCCACATACGTTTTGACATATTAAACATCCTGTCCTAACCCCAGTGAGTGAGTGACGAAATCAACGAACTTTACGTATTAATAAAATCTAAAGTTGCACGGCTTTAAAAATGAAATTAGGCACATTACATAAGATTGGTGATCCCACCCTATCCTAAGAATTTGAGTCCTGAAGTGTTATCCAGACCGAAGTTACGAGGGTTCAAAAATTCGCCGAACTGCTTCCAAAAGAGGTAAGCTAGGGCGTTCGGCTTGGCGTGTGCATTGCCGTGCACCCATATCTAAAAGTAGGCAGCTTTATATTTATTTTAGGTGTAAGTGCAACTCAGTATTCGGCCAGAAACTCTTAATAAATGGACTAGGAATGTTAACAGATATCGGTTTTTGCTATTGTAATAATTATAGTCCTTCATGGGCTTGAGAATAGCCAAGCGTGTAGCAGTGCTGTTGTTTACATGGCGTTACTATGGTTCCTCTATTACAAGTCCCCAGTTCCCGGGTACTAGCCCGAGAGCTGGTAAAAGTGTATAATAGGATTTTCAATTTATTATAAAAAAAATAATGAATTGAAAATATGAGTTGGTGCTAGGCCCAAATAACCTTAGCTGTTGGTGGTCTTTAAAATACAATTTACAGTCCTTCATAAGTATATTGAAACACGAATTAAAATAACCTTGAGTTTAAGAGGTACTTGTCTAAATTACTAAGCAAATTGCAATATACACTTTTGATGATAAAAAATACTTAATAGTTGATAAATCTAATGATTAAAGTACATACTTATACAGTACACAACATTAATAGAACCAAACTTGGGATAAAAGTAAAAATTTTGAAATGCTATTTTAATTAGGAAGTTTCCTTTTTTTATTTTTTAGTCTAAATCATAGTTCTAAAAATTACAAAATTAATGGCGAAACATTTTTGAAATATCTTTAAAAACGACAAAGTTATGCTACTTCAAAGTTTGAATTATTGACATTTCTCTGAGAAAGGCCGTTCTCAGTGAGCGTGACGACACTGGGCAACTCATACATTTTTATAGAAACACTAAAAAGAAACCAGTTGATGACGGAAAATATTGACATTATTTAATATCTGAATTTTTTACAGTTAATTTTAATTTAATGAAAAAGCATTTTAGTAGGTACAGGCAAAATAAGGTTTGAATAGTGAAAAAATTCCTCCCCTCATGAAATTTATATGTCCTCTTTGGCATAAGAATCAAGAATCCGAAGAGTCCATAAAAATTCAATGTGGGGAAAAGTTTTTGGAGGGGGAAGAACCCAAACCAAATTTGCTTCATTTTGTCAAGTGGGGTGTCGTTATCTATGTTTTTTTTGGATGCTGAATCGAATGAAAGCAATACTAAGGCTATAGAACCTTCCCTTATCTACGAAAATTAAATTTAGCTATAGTGGAGTTCAATTAGACTCAAAAATCAAAAACCTCGAAACAGTTATAGTGGATGGATTTTCATGAAAAAACGAAACTCTTATAGGATCACTCGTTTGTCCGTCTGGCTGGCTGGATGTCAGTCTGTCAAGGCCCATTTTCTTAGGAACGGATAGATAAAGTTGAAATTAATATGAAATACTAAGGTCTACGGTTTCCTTAGAGGTGTAAAAAATTCAAGCTTCTAAGTCAACGCAATCAAAAGATACGGCCATTTTGTCACCTATTTTGATACTCGTAAACTCATTCATCAAAAACCTATAGAGTACTTCCCGTTGATCTAGAATCATGAAATTTGGTAAAAAGCAAGGTCTAGTAGGTCTCTTTTCTAAAAGAGATTTGAACTTTAAAATGTTTTTTTCATTATTTATTTGTCTACAACATTCAATGTTATCATATTTATGTGCAATTTTATGTAATAAAATAACTTGAGCATCAAAATAAATTAGTATATGCATCAACATTTTTACTAACACATATATTATTATCAATACAATTTAATTTTCTGATCGGTTTTGTAATAGTAGGTAGAGGTACTATATTAAAAGAACTTAAAATCTCATATAATTCATTTAAATACTATAAATACTATAAAATTATTATTAAAATCTCCCGAACTGATAATTCTCCGGTCACTATTTTTTGTTAATATTGCAAGAGTACTGCTGAGATTTAAAAAAAAAGTATTTATGTCCTCATCTGGGCTTCTGTAGATGGTTAATATTATTAATTTGTACCTCCCCCCACACATACACACACATTCGTCTACAAGTTATTTGCACATTCGTTATTTGGCTCATTAATAATGAGCCAAATAATTAGTCATTATATTATGCGCGTTGAAATATGCAAGTCAGGATCCGGTTCACATACGGTTTGAACGTTTTGACACATTAAACATCCTACCCTAACAGCTATTAACTGTATAATCATAATCTAAAAATAGGCAGCCCTATATTTCTTTTAGATGTAAATTCAAGGTTCAATATTCAATATTCGGGCAGAAATTCTCCCAATAAATGTATTAATGAATTAATGTAAACAAGTTTCAGTTTCAGCGGTTGTCAGTGTCCCGTCCTTCATTTTAATATTGCCAGTCACGTTTATTGAATGACGAATTGAAACGACCTTGAGTTTAAATACTTCTCTACATTATTGGGCAAGTTATATACTTTTGTTGATGAACATTAGTGGTACCTTAGCGATTATAGTATACAGTGTCCGCCAAAAAGTTCGCACCATATGGGGAAATTTTTTGTTTTTGATTTTTTTTGGTAAAAAGTTTGTGCTTTTAAAAAGATTAAATTTGAGCACACTAGATCCATCGTGTGAATTTTTGTTCCGGAGAAAATGGCGTTTATCTAAACTTCAAAATTACAAAAAATCCAATATTTCGAAAACTAAAAGTGTTTTGCCGGAAATTTTTGTAGCATTCGTTTGATATTCGCCATGTGTAATGTCAGCTGTTATGAAAGAAAAAGTAATTTTATACAAGTGGCCAAAAAAAGTCAACTTTTGAAATTTCAACTTTTTGGTCATTTTTCTGAGTGAAATTTTGAATTTCAAATACTTTGACTGCAATATTAGCTTATGTTGTTTATATTAATTGGAAAAATAAACAATAATAACATAAAACAATAACAACAGCGAAATTTTCGAATTCAATATGATTCCTAACACATTTTTCTATGTTTTTGGTGCAAAGCGTTTTCGACACGAAAAACTCATCTTTTAAGTCCAAATTTATTTTCTATTTCATGATAAATAAACATAAATTAACTTTTAAATTCAACTAAGTCACAAAAATTGTTTACTTCGAATCTAACGCCCTTAAAATACAGAACAATAGTACGCCGTTTTCTCCGGAACAAAAATTCACACAATCGATCTAGTGTGTTCAAATTTAATCTTTTTAAAAGTACAAACTTTTTACCAAAAAAATTTTCGAAAAAAATCAAAAACAAAAAATGTTCCCATATGGTGCGAATTTTTTGGCGGACACTGTAGAGTGCACGGCAAAAGTGCCCCTCCCCATTTTTTCATACGAGCGATTATACATAGTTCATATAATCAAAATTGGGGTGTTTTAACTAAAATACACTAATATGGCCGATCAGACGCACTTGAAATGTCTTCAGAAAATTAAATGAGATATTTAAAATTTAAAATTTTTAAAACGTTTTGAACCGCGGAAAAATATACTGTGTTCAGAGTTCAGACATCCGCGGTGAGCGTGATGATACGCAGAACAGGGGCGAGGTTACCTACACCTCAATTCAAAGAAGGAAGTCGAGGAAGCAATGTGTTTGTATTTGTTCATACCACTGAGGTTAAAGCTATTAGAGAAATTAGTATAAGCATTTAAAAGTGAAGCCAGTCGCCATTGTAATTCAGTCCTCATTTTATATGTGAGAAGAGGAAAAAGAGAATAATATTCCCAATCAATCCCGTGTTTTGCCGCCATGTTTGATCGGCCCTGTGACGTCAAACCTGGCTTTATAGAAATTTACAGGGGTGGCAGTAATAAAAAAAAATTTCCTATAAAACTTGCTTATTTTTTAAAGACCTTTTCAACAATACCAATTTAGACCTATCGTTATATTTATAATTCCGGAGTTCTGGACATTCTGGAGCAAACTAATAGGGAAGCCGACCTTCCCGGAAAAAAATTATCATCATTCGATTCTTTATTAGGGCTTTTATAATACAAATTTTTGACACAACTTTCTACGATTAACCGTTTTCGAAAAAAACGACTGATACGGGTGGTCGAACTAACCCTGTATACCTAGTCTAACTTGCATTGTAATCTCACTTTACTCACCGTAATATCGTCGGTTTACAATCAAAAAACATTAGGTACTTCATTTTTTGCGATCTAAGTACCTACAGGTGAAACAATGATTTTGAGTTCGATATATTTTCGATGTTTCTCGGGTTGGCACTTATTTGCGATTTAATTATTTGATCTGAGTTTGATATTTGTATTTATTAGTGTATTTGCCATATGGCACATACACTATTGGCGTCGGTCGGATGGCGGGACCTAAATATCTTCAAATAAAAGTTTTAGAACAAAAAATTCTGCATCTAAATCATTAAAACAAAATTGATTTTGCATGCTTTGTAACGGCAGAAATTTGATATGAAAACGTCAAAATTACCTCAAAAACAGATAGCGATAGCCATGGAACTTGAACAAAATGATGAAGTTTTAGCTGTCAAAATAATTTCTAATCATTTTTTCAAGTTCCATATGGTTATCGCTATCTGCTATTGAGGTAATTTTGACATTTTCATATCAAATTTCTGCCGTTACAAAGCATGCAAAATCAATTTTGTTTAATAATTTAGATGCAGAATTTTATGTTCTAAAACTTTTATTTGAAGATATTTTTCCTAAAACAATTAGGGAAGCAGGAAATCGCGAAAGTTTGATTTTACGGGTTAAATCCCTATTACCCGCAAAGCAAATCAGCACACGGTATAAGTTTTACTTTGAATTTTCACGCCATATTATTACTTTAATATTGTTTTCTACTTATCTTTACATAATATAGTACACTGAATTACTAAATACTAATTAGAAGATTCCAGATACACTTCAGGGTGCAGTGCACTTTCACGAGTAGTCACCCCCCCTTAAACCGGCTCTGGTTTCCATTTTGGATGTTCGCTTTGACATATTTTATGTCTCAAAAATTACTGTTCTGATTCTCATAAAAGCATATCAAATTTCGTTTTTTTTGAGGCACACAGTATATTGTATAGGTGTTATTCAATATTTGACACATAAAACAAATTATAGGTGCGTTTGGTATCAAGGTGTAGTGTAAACACTTTTGACACTATTACGTTTGTTATACAAAAGTGTAAAATAACTGACCTGTTTGTTATTTCAGTGTGGGACTAAAAGTGTAACAACTATTAGTCCTGGCTCTTGAGCAGGTGCACGTAGTGTAGTGTAGGTCACGTGATATATGTCTGAATTGACAATCGCTTTGACAGATTTGATACTTTTTTCGTACTCTGTTTTTTACATTTTTTTCTCTTAAAAATGAATGAACTTCAAAATGTAATGGTACAAGATAAATATGGCAGTGAGTTTAACAAATTTTACGACCAAAAAAACTGTAAAAACTAGAAATAATGAACTCAGTCAATCTGTCATTTATTTGTTTTGTAATGCGCATGTACAGTCTACTCAGAGTACACTAGCCCGTTTGTTACAAGTGTGCATTTAATTTACACTTTTGATGAACTTGTTTACACTTTTCAGTGAAAAATTATCTACACTTCACTACACTACACCTTGATACCAAACACACCTAAAAGAGTGTTACAGTGTAATAATTCTCGTCGGTTCACAGTCAAAACAAACTAAAGCAGAAGGCTTGATTTTGGAAAAGTTAAGTTTGATTCCTTTTACGATTTTATAATTATTACTATTTTATTCACCTTCGAATTGAACATTGTCTTACTGAAGGCACAGCAAAAATAGACTAAAGAACATATATAAAATAAATACAAATATTAAACTCAGATCAAATAATTAAATCGCAAATAAGTACCAACCCGAGAAACATCGAAAATATATCGATCTCAAAATCATTGTTTCACCTGTAGGTACTTAGATCGCAAGAAATGAAGTATCTAATGTTTTTGGATTGTAAACCGACGATATTACGGTGAGTAATTAAGTGGGATTACAATGCAAGTTAGACTAGGTATATAATAATATACTGTGTTCAGTTTAAACAGTGTGAAGCTGCAATAATGGAACGTTGGGTCGGTAAAGTTGCTCTTGTGACAGGCGCGAGCTCCGGAATTGGAGCGTCAATTGCTGAAGAACTTGTCAAAGCTGGTTTAAATGTAAGTTTTAAGTATTTACTTATTATACTTTTGGAAAATGAGACTGGTTATAGAAAATAACTCGCTAAATTCATTAAAAATACCCGCAAATCGCAATTCTACGCCGGCCTCGACTTAAGAACTGTAGATTCTAAAATTTTGTGTAGGTACTACTTGCCCTTGGTTTCCAATATTAAAAGAAAATATACAAAATTAAATATGTGTTTGTCGAATTCAACATGTCATTATTCACACACGGTACACCTGAAAGATTTAAAATTATTTTGAAAGAGAATATTAATATTATAAACAAATTCTCAATAGGTACCTACACAGATTAAAAAAAATAATTTCTTATGCAGGTGGTCGCTGTGGCAAGACGAGTGGCTAAACTCGAAGCTTTGGCTAAGTCAGTGGCCCGTGCCAAAGGAAAACTCTACCCCCAAGAATGCGATGTCACCAGTGAAGAATCTATTTTAAAAGTGTTCGCTTGGATTAAGAAAAATCTAGGCGGCGTTGACGTTCTAATCAACAATGCGGGAGTTGCTGCTATGGGAGTTACATTAAGCGGTAATTATGATTTTAAACAATTAAAGTTAAAAGATTACTAATTTAGACTAGAGCTGAAGCCTTTGAAAATGGTAAAAAGTGAAAAAAAATTATAGTAGGATGAAACCCATTGGAAAAGGAAGAGAATAGAATAAAAATGAAAGGAAAAATAATTTACGGGCGATCTGAGGCCGGGAAGTGGTAGGGGGTGAGGTTTTAAGGGTAAAAAACGGTTTATCTCGATTTCCGGCAAAACTACAAGTCCTATGGAAAAAAGTTTAATCGCAAAGTTGTAGGTAATAAAAAGATCTACAACTTTTGTATCACACTTTTTTCACATAACCTCAAAATTTATGTAAAAAATTCAAATAACCAAGTTTTTGGTTTTTTATTTGTATCTTTTACAAAAAACATTTTTTTTTCACGAAATTTGGTGAAAACGTACCTTTTTATGTCCCAAACACACTGTAATTTTTTTGATTTAAAATATTTATTTTTTCACCTTATTTTGACTTAATATCGAAAAAGCACCCTAATTTTCAATCGAAAATTCTCACGTCAAAATATCTGCTTTTTTAAAAAAGTCGGTGGACTTTTTGTTCGTTGAAATATCTACTTTATGATGGTGTAAAAAAAATATACATTACTACGGTAAATGTTCTCAGAAAATGCAAAGAAACGAGAAAAAAACTCGTATCCGAAATTTTTTTTTTATCATTATGTACAATTTTGAGGTATTTATTAAAATTTACACTTTAATTACTCGTTTATTTGCATTTTCTGAGAACATTTACCGTAGTAATGTATATTTTTTTTTACACCATCATAAAGTAGATATTTCAACGAACAAAAAGCCCACCGACTTTTTTAAAAAAGCAGATATTTTGACGTGAGAATTTTCGATTGAAAATTAGGGTGCTTTTTCGATATTAAGTCAAAATAAGGTGAAAAAATAAATATTTTAAATCAAAAAAATTACAGTGTGTTTGGGACATAAAAAGGTAAGTTTTCACCAAATTTCGTGAAAAAAAAATGTTTTTTGTAAAAGATAAAAATAAAAAACCAAAAACTTGGTTATTTGAATTTTTTACATAAATTTTGAGGTTATGTGAAAAAAGTATGATACAAAAGTTGTAGATCTTTTTATTACCTACAACTTTGCGATTAAACTTTTTTCCATAGGACTTGTATTTTTGCCGGAAATCGATATAAACCGTTTTTTACCCTTAAAAACCCACCCCCTACCACTTCCCGACCTCAGATCGCCCGTAAATTATTTTTCCTTTCATTTTTGTTCTATTCTCTTCCTTTTCCAATGGGTTTCATCCTACTATAATTTTTTTTGGTTTCAAAAATTATCGACCCTGGTCTAATTATCAGATTACGAGAAAAATATATACTAATACTAGCTGCCCGTCCCGGCTTCGCTCGGATGGTATGAAATTATGATTTAATAGCGGTCACCCATTACTCCGCTCACGTATATTTAGTATAGCTGACCCGGCAAACGTTGTTTAGCCATATACGTTATTTCCAGGAATAATTACATTACTCACTCGCTTCGCTCGTTCGTTTGAATTATATTGATACACTACTCACTCGCTTCGCTCGTTCGCTTGAATATTATAAATACACTACTCACTCGCTTCGCTCGTTCGCTTGAATATTATAAATACACTACTCACTCGCTTCGCTCGTTCGTTTGAATTTTATTAATAAACTACTCACTCGCTTCGCTCGTTCGCTTGAATATTATAAATACACTACTCACTCGCTTCGCTCGTTCGCTTGAATATTATAATTACATTACTCACTCGCTTCGCTCGTTCGCTTGAATATTAAAATACACTACTCACTCGCTTCGCTCGTTCGCTTGAATATTATAAATACACTACTCACTCGCTTCGCTCGTTCGCTTGAATATTATAATTACATTACTCACTCGCTTCGCTCGTTCGTTTGAATTTTATTAATACACTACTCACTCGCTTCGCTCGTTCGCTTGAATATTATAAATACACTACTCACTCGCTTCGCTCGTTCGCCATATATGTATTTTTTAAAGCTTAATATAAAAATCGCGATTAAAAATCAGGGGTTGTGTTTCAGACTCTGTTGTTGAATTTCTGATATAAAATTGCACAAAATAAGGATAATAAATTCCGACGTAGTTTTTAAACGTTTTGTGTTTTAACATCAACTGATTTTTATTTTAAAACATTTCAATAAAATAAATTGACAAATTACATAAATAAATAGGTACTTGCATAAGTCAAAAGGCATAAAAAATATATAATTCATTTATAACAAAAAAAGTACAGAGCTGTATTTAACGAATACTGAACAGGTTGACCGTATAAGGGTGAAAATTTAGAGTTGTATGTATTTTTCAATGCTGAATCATGAAAAAATTAAATCAAAAAATTTTGTCCAAAAAATAAAAAAAAAAAATTTGGGGTGGACCACCCTTAACATTTAGGGGGATGAAAAATAGATGTTGTCCGATTCTCCACCCTACCCGATAAGCACACAAAATTTCATCAAAATCGGTCCAGCCGTTTCGGAGGAGTATAATAACGTACACCGCGACACGAGAATTTTATATATAAGATTATAAAGGTGAAGAGTTTGTGTGTGGGCTTGAGAAAGGCCGAGCGTGTAGCAATGTTGTCGTTTAAATGGTGTTGCTATGGTTTTAAAATTGCTAATTATTACCAGTGAAGAAAGTTGTAGAGAATTTTATACTCTTCGAAAAAGGTCTTTGCAAATTTTGTAGTAGTATCAACGGTTCGCGAGATATTTAGCACTGAACTTTTCGCAAAGATGGCTAACAAATTTAAAAAAGTGACTTATGGGATCCATGCGTTACGAACTTATATTTTTGGACAGTTTCATACTAATTGCATATATAGTTCGGAGGTTTTACTACACGGCTCCGCATCAGTCACTCTAGGTTAACTCGTGTTTTTAATGGCCCGCGAGGAACCACCTTTCTGAGACGTGTGAAACTTCAAACTTGCATCTTCGTTTCACAAATTATATTAATAGTGACAGTGGACACACGGCAGCAGATCGGATTGTCAGGTAATCTGTCAGCTGTTTTAGGAAATGATCCTTATAAATTATAATGTCGGCTGCTGTTTTGGTTTTTAGAAGGAACTTGCCTCGGCCGGTTTATATAATTTTATTTATTTATTTTATCTTATCTTTTTCCTTTCTTATTAGTATTTTTATCATTACGTAATTTTTAATCAAGTAGTAGTTTACTTATTATTTTTAACCGACTTCAAAAAAGGAGGTTCTATATTCGGGACCTGTTTTTTTTTTTATTAATGTAATATGTATGTTCATCCATTTCTCCTGTATTTCGATGATTATTAGTGTATTTGCCATATGGCACATACACTATTGGCGTCGGTCGGATGGCGGGACCTAGGGGTCGGACCAAAATTTCTCGACGTTTCATAGCCTCCTGAACACTTTGGCACCATTTTTGGAAATGTTTATATATATATATGTATATATATATGTATATATATATGTGTATATATATATGTATATATTAATATATATATGTATATATATTTATGTATATATATATATTTATATATATATTTATATTAGAAATCGTGTCCATCGTGATTATAATAAAATTAAGCAAAATCGCAGGATAGTGGACAAAATAATTTGATTTATTAAATTAAATGTACGACGTTTCGTCTATAGATTTAGACTTTTTCAAGTACAATATTAAAAATAACAATATTTATGAAAATTAATATTAATTACTAACCATAGCAATTAACATAAGATAGGGTACATAAGACAAAAACATGGTAACATGGTAACAAATTATGTTGACTATAAATTTTAACAATCAAATAATAATAATACAAAAATTAGTATAATTTCATAATATAATTGTACTGACTACTTAAATTTTGAGTGTCTGTTCTATAATTGATTGAATTGTTTTTTCTAATAAAACACATTTCACTGATATTGCGTTTCTTCCAATTTGACTCTTTATCTAATATTTGAACTTCATTGAAAAGAAATTTATGCCCAGTGTCGAAATGATGAGATGACAACGCCGTTTTATTATCACTTAATAAGTTTATGTTTCTACAGTCCATTTTGTGCTGATAAATTCTATTTTTTAATAACTGTTTAGTTTGTCCCACATAACACTTATTACATTCACAAGGTATTTTATAAATAATATTAGATTGATGTGAGATAGGCGTCTTATCTTTAAGTCTTGTGAATAACCTATCCAATTTATTTAAGTTATAAAACACCAACTTAATATTTGTGTTCGAAAATAATCTGTTGATCTTATAAGACAAGTTCTTCACAAATGGAAATCTAACATAAATCTTGGTAGACTTAGATCTTTCATCCACAGTATCCGATGTGTTATTTAGGTGATTTTGGTCCTCTATAAACCTATTAACGCATTGATGTATAAAGTTGACAGGGTAATTATTAGCTTTTAAGATATTTTCAACTTTCTTAAAATTGTCCTTATGGTAGTCTTGGTGACTTAATTTTGTTACCCTGTGTAACAAGCTTTTTATAACACTAATTTTCTGCTGCACTGGATGGTTAGATCGAAAATTCAGAAGTCTGCCTGAATGAGAAGGTTTCATATACCAATTCGTTTTTAATTCTCCCGAAGCTGAGCGTGTTACTAAGGTGTCCAAAAATGGAATTGATTTATCAACTTCTTTCTCCATAGTGAATTGAATCTTTTCATTAAACTGGTTGAACCTTTGTAATAAATCATCAATTTTATTTTCGGGAACTGCAATGAAAGTGTCATCCACGTAAACTTTTAGTATCGGAATTTTATATGGTAAGGTTTTTAGTACTTTGGAAACAACGTAATCCATCACAATGTTAGCTAAAACTGGACTTGCTTCAACTTGACGGCAGCGCAATGGGAAACCCAGCAAGTCCAGTTTTAGCTAACATTGTGATGGATTACGTTGTTTCCAAAGTACTAAAAACCTTACCATATAAAATTCCGATACTAAAAGTTTACGTGGATGACACTTTCATTGCAGTTCCCGAAAATAAAATTGATGATTTATTACAAAGGTTCAACCAGTTTAATGAAAAGATTCAATTCACTATGGAGAAAGAAGTTGATAAATCAATTCCATTTTTGGACACCTTAGTAACACGCTCAGCTTCGGGAGAATTAAAAACGAATTGGTATATGAAACCTTCTCATTCAGGCAGACTTCTGAATTTTCGATCTAACCATCCAGTGCAGCAGAAAATTAGTGTTATAAAAAGCTTGTTACACAGGGTAACAAAATTAAGTCACCAAGACTACCATAAGGACAATTTTAAGAAAGTTGAAAATATCTTAAAAGCTAATAATTACCCTGTCAACTTTATACATCAATGCGTTAATAGGTTTATAGAGGACCAAAATCACCTAAATAACACATCGGATACTGTGGATGAAAGATCTAAGTCTACCAAGATTTATGTTAGATTTCCATTTGTGAAGAACTTGTCTTATAAGATCAACAGATTATTTTCGAACACAAATATTAAGTTGGTGTTTTATAACTTAAATAAATTGGATAGGTTATTCACAAGACTTAAAGATAAGACGCCTATCTCACATCAATCTAATATTATTTATAAAATACCTTGTGAATGTAATAAGTGTTATGTGGGACAAACTAAACAGTTATTAAAAAATAGAATTTATCAGCACAAAATGGACTGTAGAAACATAAACTTATTAAGTGATAATAAAACGGCGTTGTCATCTCATCATTTCGACACTGGGCATAAATTTCTTTTCAATGAAGTTCAAATATTAGATAAAGAGTCAAATTGGAAGAAACGCAATATCAGTGAAATGTGTTTTATTAGAAAAAACAATTCAATCAATTATAGAACAGACACTCAAAATTTAAGTAGTCAGTACAATTATATTATGAAATTATACTAATTTTTGTATTATTATTATTTGATTGTTAAAATTTATAGTCAACATAATTTGTTACCATGTTACCATGTTTTTGTCTTATGTACCCTATCTTATGTTAATTGCTATGGTTAGTAATTAATATTAATTTTCATAAATATTGTTATTTTTAATATTGTACTTGAAAAAGTCTAAATCTATAGACGAAACGTCGTACATTTAATTTAATAAATCAAATTATTTTGTCCACTATCCTGCGATTTTGCTTAATTTTATATATATATATATATTTATATATGTGTTCGCGGCATAACTCTCGAAAGCCTTAATTGATTTGAATGAAATTTGGTACACACGTTGGAATCCATCACCGCACGGAACCTATTTAAAATGGGCCCAATCGGTCCATTTTAAGGGTAGTTTTTAGGGGTTGAAAAATATTTTTGGGCCCAAAAATACCGAAAAAATTCTCAGAATTGTTTCAAAATTGAAATTTAACCTTTTAATAAAGCTCAAAATGTGCTGCTAAAATTTTAATAAAATCGGCTCGACAGGACCGGACTTACAAATTTTATGAAAACACTAGTTTGCGGATATAGTGATTTACTTACTGAAGGATGCATTTAATTTGGTAGGTACAGAGGTTGCATTGATAATAATATTGCAATTAAGAAAAAAAATATTATTTTAAGGGATGTATTAAGGGGTTAAATTTTTTATTTTGTCCAAAAACAAACTTAAGTTTACGTATTAAAGCCACAAGGCCTGTATTAGCAAATACACTATATTGTCGGCAGGGTTTTGGCACTGCGACCCGAGTTTTATTGTTTTATTTAATAGGACATACCTTCGGGGTGGTCACAAATAAATTTTACTTAAATTTGTTCAGTAGTTCGTCTGATTTTAATAAAAAGTGAGTAACGGAGTGTAATACCGTTAAGGTAAATGTCTGTTTTATAGTTATTTAGTAATCCAATATCAAGACAGAAGAGGGTTTATAACGTGCAAACTACGTATTTTAAAGCCACTAAAAATTAAAAAAAGAAAAAAAATTTTTAACAAAAAACCGACTTCATATTTTATTAAATTGGCGCCGACCTCAAAATATTATTATTATTTTCCTATTTTTAGTGACTTTTTTGTTAAATTTTTTTTATTATTTGTTGTGTTATTTACATTTTACAAGGTCTATTTATTTCTTGTTCTATTGCACATGTCGCTGCACTACGTGCTCTATTATCGCTTAGCGCGTCAGAGCGGAGCTTCGTTCATACAAGAAGTTATATCTAGGTTAGTTTCGCACGAAATCCATTCAAATTGTAGCTTTTTGAAAAGGGGAGATTTTATTCTATAAAATGGAACCATTTTTAGATTGATCCGAGTACATAATTACTTCTAAAAATTAAACTGAAAATCGCGAACAGCAGTTGTCGGTTGGTCTGTACGTACGTACGTACGCACTTCCGAGCTCTACAGATCGCAATTCTTGACGAATCGCTTTGGTTTATATTTTATTCGCTTTGTTTACTGTCAGACTAGAATCCTATTTAAATTTACTGAAATGCGTTCACTAGTTTAACTTTTATAAACAATTTTATTTTATAATTTTTGACAGCTTAAATTATTATAATAATATAATATTGTACAGTATAAATAATTATCGTAGAAAAACTAAATGCTACTACACTGCTATCATAAAAGTAGCTATTCATCTCTTGCATCGTACGGACAAGTTCACCAGTTCGATTCCGACCGAAACCATTTTTTTTTTACATCTATTCCATATTATTTATTTATATTTTTTTTAATTTTTTTTTTAAAATGTTTTTCATTTTAACATTGGAAATGTTTATGTTCGTATATGGGGGCAGAGTTACGAGTTTTCGTTCAAGGCCAAAAGACAACGGTGTCGCGATCAAGTGAGGAGCAATCATGCAAAATTGAACAAGTGCAATTTTTTCGAAATGTGTTTCATATCATGTCTAGTTAATTGAGAGGTATTTGCGACGATCTGCGGTGTTATTTTTGAGCAAATGTTAATAAATACTGTAGAAAAATCCATTTAAAAGTTAAGTAATCAAGCAAAAGTGAACGCGTATATAACAGAAGAGTAATAGGGTTATTCCTGACAAAACTAAACAGTGCATTGATAAATATTGTGTGTATAATAAACAGTTAATTATGTTTCATATATGCTGTTATCATTTCCAATGTCCTCGATGGTTGCAAGGATTCTGTGAATTTTTTTTAAAATCTATTAATGCTTTATTTACTTAATTTTTTTTATTATCTTTGTCATACAGTGAAAAACTTATAGCGGGATGTGCACTTTTGGTTTTGCCAACTATTTTATTTTATTTTTGTTTCGATTTTAGTTATTTTTTATGTATTTCAATTAATTAGACGCTAATGACTTTGCAGTTGAACGTTTATAATCTACAATCTCTTTCTCTCATATGAATTTCAACTTAAAACTGAGCTTCTTCAAATAAAATAACACAGTAACAAAAGTAACCAGATCTAGTTCCTCACACTAAAGTGGAAGGGACCATATAAATATGTTGAATAGCCTTTGTGATTTTAGTTATTTGTTATAAATATTATAAATCAGTTAAAATTTGTTACAGCAAGTTTTCAATAAAGTTAAAGTCTTAAAAGGAGTGTTCGTGTGATAAAAACGAATTGGGTAATATATTTCAATTCTTAACGATTTTAAATATTTTGCAGATGGTCCAACGGCAGAATTTAGGAGAGTCATCGATACAAATGTTGTCGGACTAGTAATTTGTACTCGTGAGGCCATTAAGTCTATGAAAGAACGCAACGTTGATGGACACATCATTCATATCAACAGTGTGTTTGGACATTACGTTCCCAAGGTCCCCGGAATGAACTTGTTATCAGCGACCAAACATGCAGTTACAGCTCTTACGGAAACTCTTCGTCAAGAACTTATTGACGACAAATCAAAAATCAAAGTGACGGTAAGCAACTGTTCTGTTTTTAAGGTCACTATACCTATAAGGCTTATCAATGGGACAATAGCGGCTTTTAATGAGCCATTTAACAAGCAGGTGTGCGGAAAATGTTTTATTTTCCGCATTAGCGCAGAAAATAACGGTTGCCATAGCGACTTCTGTTTATTCGCTCTATACGCCTGCGTACGCTTGCGTGCACCTGTCATTACTTACTTGCACAAACTTCGCGGCACAATGAGGAAGGAAAGATGGCGACGCAAATAAACTGTCAGAATTTTTTGAAAATGACATGAAAAGTAGGTATTTTGTTGTGGGTATGACCGTATGGCAAAAAATACCATGTATGTCTCGTACGTAATGGTATTACGGCTAGTGTGACTGTAAAAACTCGCTATTGCTCGTTTTACATACTGTCATCACTCGCCGTAATATGCTCCATTACGTATCTAGACATACAATCTACTATTTTGTTCTTTTCAGACTTTAAAATTTTTTACTAAAAGGATATTTAATTCAGAATAAATTTTAAAAAAATGTTTAAAAAAATGAAAAAGTACAAAATATAATATTATATTGTTGAATTCGTGCTTTAATAAACTTTCAAGAATAATTAAAAAAATATAAAAAATCCGCTCAACGTGGGGATTGAACCCACGATTATACGGTTACGAGACTCATGTTCTACCGTCGAGCTATATAGATTAAGTTGCTCATTGTGCTCGATATACATATTATTATACCAGTTTGACGTTCATCCTGATAATTTTCCTTCAATCTACACGATTAATGTTCATGATTTTTTCAGATTTTTTTGAGCGACCCTTTTGGTGATATAGGTATGGGACAGCATTATTTTTAAGCGTTTTCCCCCAAAAATGTTTAAAAAATGAAAACATAAAAATACATTCTATTATAAATATTGTTGAATTCGTGCTTCAATAAGCTTTCGTTTGACACCCTACACGATGCCCTTGAAAAAAGTTTTTTTTTCCATTTCCCAATTCACCCCCTGAAATTAACCCCCAGAATCACAAATCATCTTTTTATACTTCACGTCTGTGATTGGGCCACCACACTCTATCTCTGTGCCAAATTTCAAATTTTTACGTCAAATAGTTTCAGAGAAAATCGCCTGTGACAGACGGACGGACACCGCAATGATTTCATAAGTGTTTCGTTTGCACGGAACACTAAAAAATATAATATATAAAGAACTAGCGGCTCGGTCCGGCTTCGCACGGGTGCTAGAAATTTCCCGGGTGCAATACACTACTCACTCGCTACGCTCGTTCGCTCGAATTTTATTAATACACTACTCACTCGCTTCGCTCGTTCACTCGAATTTTATTAATACACTACTCACTCGCTTCGCTCGTTCGCTCGAATTTTATTAAAACACTACTCATTCGCTTCGCTTGTTCACTCAAATTTTATTGATACACTACTCACTCGCTTCGCTCGTTCGCTCGAATATTATTAATACATTTCTCACTCGCTACGTTCGTTTGCTCGAATTTTATTAATACACTACTCACTCGCTTCGCTCCCGGATGGTGTGAATTTATGATTTGCTAAAACTCAAAAATGGCTTGACCGATTTAAATTTTTTTTGTTTTTAAACCACCTCTGTATTAGAGCGAACAAAACAAAAAAAATTATTCAAATTGGTCAAGCCGTTTTTGAGTTTTAGCGAGACTAACGAACATCACTTCATTTTTATATAATATATATAGATATATGCATAGGTGGGCACAGTTAATCCAAAAGTTAACTTCGTTAATCGTTAATTCGTTAGATAAAAAGTTAACTTCGATAATAGGTAGAGCGTTAAATTTTCGAAAATTTAACGCAAGTTAAAGTTAACCGTCAAAAGTTAACCATTTAAAACTTATACTGCTTTTGGGCTGAGAGAAATAGGTAAATAAAACACTTAAGTGAGGTCAAGGATTTGATTTAATTTCAGTACTATATAGTGTCCATGATGTAAGTGTAATGAGTTTATGAATGTGAACGACAATTTGATCAGTTTCACACCTGACACCACTAACCATCCAATCAACACAAATGAAAAAAACTAAAAAATACACAATTAGTAGTTTAGTTAAGTAGCTTACAAAAAAGTTAGGTTACAATTTGTCGTATTCACTGGCAGTGGCACTGACTGAGCAGACTTGCTTACTTACACTTACGCCATGCCTAGCATAAATTATACATATATGCATCACACTCGCACTCGCACTTCGCATATATGATATCGTTCACCATTCGACTTGCCGACAGTCGCCGAACATACGAGCGTGGCATGGCGCGTAATTCAAACAAACAAAATGACGACAGCATGTCAACAAACGACTAATGTAACGGACTAAAGTTAACGGAAGTTCAATTTAACGGAAGTTCAATTTAACGGAAGTTAACAAGAGCGTTAACATTTTTTGAAGTTAACTTAAAAGTTAATCCGTTCAGCAGATTGTTAACTTCGTTAATTAACGATTAACGGATTAACGTGTTAATGCCCACCTTTGGATATATGTAGAATTCTTCTGTAGAGAATCATGCTTCCCGTAACATTAGTAGTAAGTACAGTTTAAAAGAAAAAAGTTACCTGAACAACAATTGTTTTGAATAGTCGCAAAGAAATAATTTCATTAATCAAATAAAACATATTTTTATGATGATATGATCCACATAAATATTCTTGATTTTGATGAAACATTCAGACCTTTACTTTCAACTAATTATTATTAGTTGAAATGAAAAAAAAAAATATTTTTTCTCAGTGTAGAGGGGCCTCGCTTCAAGATGTGGGACAGTAGGGCTCATGACCAATTTATATTTTTCACTTTGAGGTTTAAGAATATCCGAGATTATTGAGGGTGGTTTTAAACTAGCTGAAATATCATTTCATCGTACTGAGTGGATCCTTCTTCCAAAACTATCTGGATACTAATGGTCCGCTTGCTAGCACAGTTCTATAGTCTCCCTTTTTAGAAGTTGCGTGAAGAGTGGAGACTATAATATACGGCCTCTTTGATAGAACTAAATTCAAAACTAATTAAAAATAATGTTATAGAGTGTCAGTCCTGGAGCTGTGAAAACTGAAGCCGTTTTAGGCCCTGATGGAAAACCTTGGGATTTTGTGAAGGACAATCCATTTTTAGATTCTGTTGATATTGCAAATGGCGTTTTATATGTGTTGGGAACACCAGCTCATGTGCAGGTTAATAATTTAAATATTTGTTCTGTAAATTACAATTAATGACTAATGTTACAAAATATTTTCTTAACAACTATTTTCGAAATTCAGTCTTGGTTTTCTTTAGTTTTCCAAGAATATTTGGGCGTCAAAATTCATTTTCTGTTTAAATTATCGCAATTTCATTGTCTAATAATTATAGTGTTTATGAAAAATTTGATAAAAGCGGAACAGAAATTTGAGAACAGTCAACTTGTATCTTGTGATATTTCTCAAACGAGTTTTTTACTGTAATATACCCTATTGCACAAAAATTAGAATGTAATTTATTTATTTTTTTAGGTACATGAATTGACAATCAGGCCTATTGGAGAAAATTTTTAAAAATCAACGTTTTTTCAGCTAATAATTAATATATTGTATTGTATAATAATTAAATAGTATTTTTTTATTTGTAAGTGTATAAAAATCTTTAAAAATAAAATAAGTTAAAAAATAATGCAAATCAAATATATTTATTACATTAAAGTGTATTTGATCGAAAGGGTTTATCAAGACTTAGATATAATTAGATTTTGAAGCTCAGTCAAATAATTTCAATGTTAGGCATTTGAAAAAAAATTAAAAATGTTGGTCACATAACTCCTAATTGAATTGTAGATTATAGACGCTCGACAACAGGGGTCATTAGCGTCTAACACATAACTCCTAAACTACACGACCGATTGGTCTCAAAATTTATTCAGATTGAGTCTCGAATAGCTCTTTCGATTGCCGAAAGGTCTACCAAAATAAGTCGATTAGTTTAAAAGATAATATTGCACAGCTAACATTTCTTTTTTATCGAGCTCGAAGACAGCGAGAAGCTTCAGGGATGGCCTGCAGGCTCAACTGTTTTTCAATTTTTTTAAATTATAGCGCAAAATGAATTTACATATTTTCTCCGATTTTTTCCTTTTTATTTTCAGTTTTTCGCTAAGTAAATTTAAGTTCATCAATAATATTTATGAACAATCATCTGCCGCATTAAATATGTGCAAATTAATTCTGAACGTTAAAATATATAAGCTTAAATACCCACAGGACTTGAGAATAGCCGAGCGTGTAGCAATGCTGTTGTTTATATGGCGTTGCTATGGTTCCTCTATTACAAGTTCCCGGGTTCTAGCCCGAAAGCTGGTAAAAGTGTCAATTTATTATTATTTAATTGGATGTTCAATTTATTATTACAAAAAATAATGAATTGAAAATATGAATTTATGCTGGGCCCAAATAACCTTAGCTGTTGGTGCAGGTGGTCTTTAAAACACAATTTCAATTTTAAATACCTACAGCGCAGCGACGACGTTGCGTAGTGTGGCTCGGTACTGCATGTCATAAATATACATAATACAGCCCTTGCTGAATTAGGAAGTTTCCTTTTTTATTTTTTTGGTCTAAATCATAGTTCTAAAAATTATAAAATTAATGGCAGAAGAATTTTTGAAATATCTTTAAAAACAACAAAGTTATGCTACCTCGAAGTTTGAATTGACAGTTCTCCAAGAAATTCCGTTTTCAGTCCGGGTGACGTCACGCGGCACGATATTTTTAAAAGTTATTTTCAGTTTGTATGTGTGGTAATTTAACGTAACTTCCGATAAATCTCTTTCTATGAACTCGTAAATTGTTATGGAAACACTAAAAACAAACCAGTTGATGACGGAAAATATTGACATATTTAAATTTTTGACAGTTAATTTTAATTTAATATAAATAGAAAAGTCTGTATTACAACAAAATAGTTACTAAGTAACTTAGGTTCTAATTACTCACAAAGTTAAAAACAGCAAACTTGTACCGCGTGACGTCATATTCAAAAATCAGTTTTGTTTGCGACCCCACGTACAAGAAATTGAATATCTCCGTTGAAATTAAAGATATCAAAATAATTCTTTCAAAATTTTTAAAGTTATCTTTATCATAATGATGTGATAGTATCATAATTAGTATTTTCGTCCAATGGAAACTTCCTAATTCAGTCCTAGTTTTGAAAAACGTTCTTCAGGAATTTTTCGCCATGCAGCAAAAATATTTGAAAAAACAAATTTAATCCTTCATTATCAAAATGGTGGAACTTCCGTTTCTCTGGGGAGGTAAACAATTTGTATTTACGATCTCCTATTCTTCCACAACAAACCTACAAAAACTCAGCGATGGCGATAAAAATTTAAATTATAGTTGCAAAAAAATCATGTGCAGGTAGGTACCTACCTATTATTGCATTCTGTGATCTCAAGTATAAGATTCAATCAACTTTGAAGGTCAGTCCTTTATAATTTTCTATAATATATTCATCTCATAGTTTAGCGTTGTAATATAACAAAAATCTTCTAATATTTCATCCACGATTTTTATAAAATGACCGTTGGCCGATTGACCGCCTCGTGAGACATGCAGAAGAGGTTGCCTATCCATAGAATGTTAAAAAAATTATGCACTACAGGTTTTATTTTCATTATTGTATAACTACCGAACAACCTTGCCGAAAGTTGCTCTATAAACTTGAGAGACACGTTCTAGAAAAGTTCATTTCCCTCGTATCTTCAATTCATCTAACTGTATTTGGTTAAATTATCTTCGGCTCTTCACTGATACTACACAGTTTTTTTCATTTGATCGCAGGTATGTAGTTTTAATTACTTTTATATTATATTATTATTTCTTTTAATATGCACATATTTAGATTACGTTGAAGGGTTTTAAATATTATGTTTCATTGGTTTTAATAAAAATTATCTACATGATGTTCTTTGGTACTTATTAACTATTCATGTTGGTAAGTTACTTACGTAGCGTAATAAATCTATAAACGACATTTTTACACGAAATTTTTGAAGTTCAAAATGAGTTCATTAATTAGAGCAGATAGTCGCTAATGACCTCAGTTGTCGGGCGTCTATAATTTACAATTCATTCAATTAGAGCAGTAACTATTGTTTAAATTTATGATAACAACAGCCGTAATAATTTGTTGCTAACAATAATTTACGTTCAAAAATGTGTTTATTGATGTTTTTTTGGGCAGTTCACTTACAAAATTTAACATAATTTATAATCTATACCTACCCTTTAATTAATAGATGAGCTTAAAACATTTATACTTATAAAGTTATAAATAGCGTATTTCTAATATTATTGTGTGATATTAATCTCGCATGAAAGCATGCAATTTTATTTGATATATTTAAAATTTCATATTAACCTTTGATTTAATCCTGAGTGACTATGTACAGCCGCGGACTTAAAAAAGTTTACACCTGTATCATCTAGTTAGCAGTTTTTTTTTTACTTCCCACCTCTACTATGGTAGGGAAGTAATGGATTTAGTCCGAAAAAAATATTTCGAGATTTTAACAGATTTTCACGTTTTGAGACCCTAGCAAACGTTTAAGATCATTTTCTGACTGATGTCTGTATGTGTGTGTGTGTGTGTGTGTGTGTGTGTGTGTGTGTGTGTGTGTATGTGGTCAATTTTTTGCCTTCGATATCTTAAGAACGGAACAACATACGGGCATGCCGATTATTCTATTGTGTTTATCAGCCTTTAACTTAGATCTGATTAGATTTTGAGTCAAATCGGTTCAGTGGATCCTGAGATATTAAAAAAAACGTCCTCAATGTCACGTATTAACATAGGTAAAAAAAATATAAATGAATTCTAGATGTTATAATATGAAAAAATGTAAACAGTTTTTTTCTCTAAAATGTATAGTTTTCGAGAAAAAAATATTTTACTAAAAAAAATAAAAATTGTACGTAAATCAAGGTAACCATGATTTTTGCTATATTAAGTTAGCCATCAGTAGATCACCAAACAAAAAGAGGGCCATGCTTTTTTCAAAGAATAAAAATTAAATTGTGTTTTAAAGACCACCAACAGCTAAGGTTATTTGGGCCTAGTCAAAGAATAAAAAAAAAAAAAGTTTATTTTTTGCAAATATTTACTAGGTGGGAAGTATAGGACTGGTCATCAGTCGAATTTTTTTTTTATTCTTTGACTAGGCCCAAATAACCTTAGCTGTTGGTGGTCTTTAAAACACAATTTAATTTTTATTCTTTGAAAAAAGCATGGCCCTCTTTTTTGTTTGGTGATCTACTGATGGCTAGCTTAATATAGCAAAAATCATGGTTACCTTGATTTACGTATAATTTTTATTTTTTTTAGTAAAATATTTTTTTTTTCGAAAACTGTACATTTTAGAGAAAAAAAATATTTACATTTTTTTCATATTATAACAGCTAGAATTCATTTATATTTTTTTTTTACCTATGTTAATACGTGACATTGAGAACGTTTTTTTGAATATCTCAGGATCCACTGAACCGATTTGACTCAAAATCTAATCAGATGTAAGTTAAAGGCTGATAAACACAATAGAACAATCGGCATGCCCGTATGTTGTTCCGTTCTTATGATATCGAAGGCGAAAAATTGACCACACACACACACACACACACACACATGCCATGCTTTTTTTCAAAGAATAAAAAAAGAGTGTTTATTTTGCCATGCTTTTTTTCAAAGAATAAAAAAAGAGTGTTTATTTTTTGCAAATATTTACTGGGTGGGCAGTATAGGACTGGTCATCAGTCGAACTTTTTTTTTATTATAACAAAAAAAAAAAACATTTATACAATAATTATAAAATCCAAATTTCTCAATATTATTCAATTCAAGCATAAAAAGATTTGATAATATTTGATACTAGCAAATTCCTTCCTCCAATCTTGCAAAGATACTTCTTTTTTGTTCATCGTTTTAATAATTTCGAGGCATTTAAACGACAATTATTTCCTTTAACTTTTGACATTTACATTTACTTATTAAAAATTAAATTTGTTGCTAAGCTACTGACTTTTTAAGAACTTACACTGAATAACATTTATTAACGCATTTCTGTACTATCATATTTAATTGTATGTATATACGACTTATAGGCAAGTATTTCATTTTTTTGCCGCTCCGGAATAAGCACTCGCAACGTAGGTTAAAGGCGCGAGGCTTTCACTACGAAGACCCAGGTTAAATCAACCTGACGACACGTGATTGTTTTTGTTTGTTTTTTTTATAATAAACATTTTGGAATTTTTTACTTTAAAAATTAATTTAATTAATTTTGATATGGAAACATTTTGAAATACTTAAAAGAACAAAATAAAATATTAGGAAAAAAAACTTTTTTTGCAGTACGGAACCCTCAATGCGCGAGTCTGACTCGCAGTTATCCGTTTTTTTTTTATTTATCATGAATGATTTTTGTAAATTTAAGAAAATGCATCATCATCTTTTTGTTATATATTGCATAAAAATGATTGTAACATTTCTCCGAAATGATTATGGTGTACCTTTTACCTAGGTACCTAAAAGAAAAAATGTTTTTTCTGAGATAATACATATATTATTATCTATCAGTGATAAAATATTATCAACACGGTCAATACCTATTTACATCTGTTCAAAAAAAATAATTCAAGAACGGAAGTAAAAAGTAGGTATTCTTTTTGATCAGAGTTTTTAAGTTTACAAATGCTGCCATAAAAAAATTACATTCCCAACCTGAATTTTAAAACCCCCCTACACACACACATTAATAATGAGCCAAATAATTAGTCATTACATGCGCGTTGAAATGTGCAAGCAGGATCCGGTTCACATATGCTTTGAACGTTTTGACACATTAAACATCCTGCCCGAACAGCTATTTAACTGTATAATCATAATCTAAAAATAGGCAGCTCTATATTTCTTTTAGATGTAAGTAAGTTCAAGGTTGAATATTCAATATTCGGGCAGATATTCTCCCAATAAATTATTAATGGACTAATGTAAACAGTTTTCAGTTTCAGCGGTTGTCAGTGTCCCATCTTTCATTTTAATATTGCCAGTCACGTTTATTGAATCACGAATTGAAACGACCTTGAGTTTAAGTGATACTTCTCTACATTAGTGGACAAATTTTATAACTATATATCTACTTTTGTTGATGAACATTAGTGATACCTTAGCAATTATGATATAGAGTGCACGGCAAAAGTGTCCCACTCCATTTTTCATACGAGCAATTTCACATAGTTAATACAATCAAAATTGGGGTATTTTAAAATACACTAATGACCGATCAGACGCACCTGAAATGTCTGAAATGAGATATTTAAAATTTTTAAAACGGTATGAAAATTGTAGAGGACTTTTAAATGAAGCGAGCCTCTATAATTTACATCACACACCACCAATGTTTAGAATTGTTGTGCAAGATGACGCAATCTAGTCCTTGGCATCCCTATAACATGCTAGAATAGTATTACAATGGATTGTATCACGAAGTTAAAATAGTTAAATACTAAAAGCCATAATCAAAATATTAATAGTTATAGGTAATTGTAATATAATTGCTTACAATATAATTTATTGCTTTTGACCCTAATTATTTTAGTTGACGAGCGTAAAGTAAAAATTAACTAAAAGCTAGTTCAGACACGGCGGAATCCGCGCGGTATATGCATCCGCGCGACGCCGTGTCTGAACTAGCCTTTAGATATATTATGTTTTATTTTGAATTTTCGCGTCATATTATTACTTTATTATTGTTTTCTACTTATCTTTACATAATATAGTACACTGAATTACTAATTAGAAGATTCCAGATACACTTCCAGGTGCAGTGCGTTTTTCCGAGTAGTCGCCCCTTTAAACCGGCTCTGGTCTCCACTTTAAATGTTCGCTTTGTCATATTTTATGTCTCAAAAATTACTGTTCTGATTCTCATAAAACAAATCTCGTTGTTTTTGAGGCACACAGTATTGTATAGGTGTTATTCAATATTTGAAACACGAAACAAATTATGTAGTGTTAAGTGTAATATTATTGTCGGTTCACATCCAAAACAAACTAAGTCAGAAATCTTGACTTTGGAAAAATTAAGTTTGAATGCTTTTACGATTTTACTATTATTACTAGTTTATTCACATTCGAAAGGACATTGTCTTACTGAAGGCACAGAAAAATTAGACTAAAGAATATACATAAAATAAATACAAATATTAAAATCAGATCAAATAATTAAATCGCAAATAAGTGCCATAACCGAGAAACATCGATAATATAATTAATAATGATTTTTTTTATTTGTTTAGCCATTGACATAGATACAAATCGTCCTTAAATATTGAAAGAGCTCATTAAAAACTCAGACACTCATGTTAAAAAAATCATCTATTTATAGAAAGTATGTTCAATTAAAAATAGTTTTACATGTTTTTTGAAATTGTGTATTTTTTTATTTGCTGTAATATTTTGAGGTAATTTATTAAATTTTTTTATTCCCAGAGTGCTGGGCGATTTTTGTGAAATTTTTAAAAGTGTGAAAGGAATTCTAAGTTCATGTTTTGCTCGCGCGTTTATGTCGCATGAATGTCTGAGTTCCTAATGACAGCATTACAATTCTTAAAAAAATATGAATTGACAATTATTCATATTATAATATATAAATTGATGCCATAGTTAAAATTTTAAATTTCTTAAACAAATCTCTGCACGATGCTCGATGCGACACTCCACCAATACATCTGATAATCTTCTTTTGGCAAACAAACACATCACTTGCCTGGGAAGACATACCCTAAAAGCAAATTATTGTGTATTTTAATCTTGAATAGACTTGAGAATAATATAAGTTCAATAATTGTTGTGTTGTTAACACTTCTTTTAAATTTTTAAACATATAGTAATAATTATTCACTTTAGATTCAGCTCTTGTAATGATACTGTCATTAATATTTATATTAAGTAGTAAAAACTATTTATTATGGTCTTTTTCAATCAAATATCACCTATGGTATTTTGCTGTGGGGACATGCCCCTGATGCTGTAAGAGTGTTCCGACTCCAAAAACGAGCTTTGAGAATAATGACTAAAAGTAACTCAAGAGATTCTTGTAAACCTTTGTTTAAACAACATAGTATCTTAACTTTACCATCACTTTTTGTTTACGAAAATTTGCTCTATGCAAAACAAAACTTCTCTAATTTTCAGTTAGTTGAGGAGGTGCACTCTTATAACATCAGGAGCAGTACTAATATTCGAGTCCCTTTTTTTAATCGTAATAAATTAACAAATGGACCAAACTACTTATCACTTAAATTATACAATCAGCTTTCAGTAGCGATAAGAAATTTACCAATTTATCTTTATTTAAAAGAAATTAAACTAAAATTATCAAATAAACCATTATACCATTATAAAGACTTCTCATAGTAATTTTTTTTTGTTTTGACGATTTTGTAATTTGTATTTGTATACTAATTTACAAATAAACTTTTCATTCATTCATTCATTCATATCTAAAATATTACCTCTATGCTGATAGTTATGAAAACGTATATAATTAATTGTATTCTCGCTATTCAGGTTTACATAAATTTATTGTAAGAAAAGCACAATGTGCCATACATGACCCGATACAAAGTTAAAAATTACATTAAAAATTACATTAAAATTGAACAATATTCTTTAACATGGTAATATACTTTATTATTAAGAAATTTCTTTAATTCATTTTTAAAAATATTGGGGCTGTTGATATTTCGTCGGGGAGTTTCTTAAATAAGTTGGCTGCTGAATAGCGAACTTAAAATCACTGTTTCACTTATGTAGGTATTTAGATCGCAAAAAATGTACCTAATGTTGTTTGATTGTAAACCGACGATATACGGTGTGCAATTAAGTGGGATTACGATGCAAGTTACGCTGGGTATAATATAATAAAATAATTTTACTGTGTTCAGTTTAAACTTTAAACAGTGTGAAGCTGCAACTCGAGCTGAAATAATGGAACGCTGGGTCGGTAAAGTTGCTCTTGTGACAGGCGCGAGCTCCGGAATTGGCGCGTCAATTGCTGAAGAACTTGCCAAAGCTGGTTTAAATGTAAGTTTTAAGTATTTACTTATTATTTGAAAGAAATTAATTTACCATTTAAATTAATAGTTCGTTTTGGAATTACTTATATAAAATGTTTGCTGAAAAATGGTATTCAATTTAGATACCTAATAAAAATAGTTCCTCAACTGAAGATAATAAAAAATAACAGAATTATAGAATATAGGAGGTAGGGACCTGCTAAGAAAGGTTTTTTCGAAATTCAACTCCTAAGGGGGTCAAAAGAGGGTATAGAATTTTTTTTAAAAAATGTCATATCTCACAAATAGTTAAGGTATTGAATTCAACTTGCTAACTCTTCTTTAAAAATAAGCGAACTCATATTCGAGTATTTTTTTAAATTCAATCCCTAAGAGAGTAAAACGAGGAATTGTAGGGTTTTTTTTGACTAATGAACGCCTAGGCCAAACCTCTGAAACTATAAACTTTAAATGTGGACAGTAGAATCCTTTTGTTACGTAAGCACCCAATAGGAATAGGTATTTCGCTAACCAACCCCTAAGGGGGTGAAATTGGATGAAAATATTTGTATAGAAAATCGCATTCCCTGCGTGTATCAACTTGAAACTTGGTATAAATACTCTTTAAAACAAATAATAAAACATGTATTTTCGGATTTTTTAAGACAACCCCTAAGGAGGAGTGTAACGGGGTGTTAAAGTTTGTATGGGAAGGCATAAAAAAATCTAAATATGCCTGAGCGGTACCACGGGTAACCGCTAGTGTATTATATTATTGTGTAGAAGGAGGCATATTTTCCCTAAAACATTCTTTTGAAATATCCATAAAAGTGCTCAAAATATTTCTACCTGAACAAAGAGAAATGAATTAGGTAATGCCAACATTGGGGATTTTTTGCACGGAACGATGTGTATTTGCTTTAGTAAGTTTTAATAAAAAAAAAACCACTAAGCCTAAATTAATAGCCAGTACCCTCTGCGTATATTTTAATTTTGTAAATAAATTTTTAGATTAAGTTATATTATTTAGTTATTTCTTTAAAATGACTGTAACGAGAAGGTATCGTCAAAATATAAATACCGATATCTGATTTGACAGAATCAACAAAAAAATGCAAAGTTATAATTTTATGTATTTTTTCATACTTTTAGAAAATGAGGATGCTTATAGAAAATGACTCGCTAAATTATTTAAAAATACCCACAAATCGCAATTCTACACCACCCTCGGCTTAAGAACTGTAGATTTAGAATGTAGATTCTAAAATTTTGTATTGGTTTCCATTACTAAAAGAAAATATACAGATTTAAACGTGTGTTTGTCGAATTCAGCATGTCATGTTCACACACCTGAAAGATTTAAAATTATTTTGAAAGAGAATATCAATATTATTAAAAAAATCCTGGTAGGTACCTACACAGATTAAAAAAAATGATTTCTTATGCAGGTGGTCGCTGTTGCAAGACGAGTGGCTAAACTCGATGCTTTGGCTAAGTCAGTGGCCGGTGCCAAAGGAAAACTCTACCCCCAAGAATGCGATGTCACCAGTGAAGAATCTATTTTAAAAGTGTTCGCTTGGATTAAGAAAAATCTAGGCGGCGTTGATGTTCTAATCAACAATGCGGGTGTTGCTGCTCAGGGAGTTGCATTAAGCGGTAATTATGATTTTAAACAGTTAAAAGTTAAAAGATTACTAATTATCAGATTACGAGAAAAACATATACTAATAAGTATTATAAAGGTGAAGAGTTTGTGTGTGGGCTTGAGAATAGCCGAGCGTGTAGCAATGCTGTTGTTTACATGGCGTTGCTATGGTTCCTCTATTACAAGGCCCCAGTTCCCGGGTTCTAGCCCGAGAGCTGGTAAAAGTGTCAACTGGATTTTCAATTTATTATTAAAAAAAAATAATGAGTTGAAAATATGAATTGGTGCTAGGTCCAAATAACCTTAGCTGTTGGCGGTCTTTAAAACACAAAAAAAAGAATCTGTGTGTGCGTTTGAACGCGCTAATCTCAGAAACTACCAGTCCGATTTGAAATTTTTTTTTTGTTAAATAACCCGTTTATTGAGGAAGGTTATAGGCTATTCGAGTTTCGCGGGGAGGGGGTAATAAATTATAAATTCTTATCTCTGTAACTACTGAACCGATTCTAAAAATTCTTTCACTTGAGTGATATAGATTATGGGCTATATTTTATTTTAATGAATTTCTTGCGGGGGGGGGGGGCTAATTCTTGTGGGATAGTAACAAAACGTAACTCTGAATTTTTTTTGCATTTTAGCGTATAGGCGGAATCCTGCTAATATTATAAACACCACCAGCCCTACTTTACTTCGCAGGGGGAAAATTTCTCGCGGGGGTGGTAAAAAATCATAAATTCTTATCTCTGGAACTACTGAACTGATTCAAAAAATTCTTTCACTAATAGAAAGTTGCACTATCCCTGAATGAGGTAAACTATATTTTATTTTGATAAATTTCTCGCGGCGGGGCATAATACCTGTGAGATAGTAACAAAACGTAACTCTAAAATTCTTTAGCATTTTAGCGTATATGTGGAATCCTACTAATATTATAAGCAACTTCGCTTCGCAGGGGGAGAATTTCTCGCGAGGGGGGATTTTCTCGGGAAATATGGCAAAATAAATCGAATAAGACTTGTTTCTGACCAAATTAGCTTTGATTTGGTGTTTTTGAACTAATTTTATAGGGTAGCAATAATTTTGTTACATTACACTCATTCTTGATATGCCTTTTTCAAAATTATTTTTACATAGCGACGCCATAAAATTGAAAGTTGTTGATAATCAATAACACTTTTTTCGTTTTGAATTCATAAAAATATCATATCGAAGAAAACATATTTCATTACGAATTTATTCTAATAGAATATATTGTGTTTTATTTATTAAAAGTAAGAACATATTTTGTTCTTACAATTGGGTCACGTCGGGGTCACCAATTGTAAGAACAAAATATGTTCTTACTTTTAATAAATAAAACACAATATATTCTATTAGAATAAATTCGTAATGAAATATGTTTTCTTCGATATGATATTTTTATGAATTCAAAACGAAAAAAGTGTTATTGATTATCAACAACTTTCAATTTTATGGCGTCGCTATGTAAAAATAATTTTGAAAAAGGCATATCAAGAATGAGTGTAATGTAACAAAATTATTGCTACAATAGCAATAATTAATCGAAATACAGCCATTTTTCGATGGGAATTCAGAGTAGTCTGGGGAAAAAAATGAGTTTTTCGACCTAAAAAGTATTGTATATTCCGAAATTTTGGTTCAGGTCGAAAAGCTCATTTTTTCTCTAAACTAGGTACTTTCAACCCCCATTGAAAAATGGTTGAACTTATTTTGCTGTATTTCCCGAGAAAACAGAGAAAAATCGATTTTTTTTATTAAAAATACCCCTCTTTACCCCCTATAGGTTCCCGCGGATCCGTAAAACTCGTAAACTTTTTTGTTTATTGAACTTTGGCCTATTTTAAACTTATAACCAAAGTTTAACTTATAACCAAAGTTTAAAGTCTACACAAATTTTTTTCGAGTTTCGGTCATTTTTACTTCCCACCTCTACTATGGTAGGGAAGTAATGGATTTAGTCCGAAAAAAATATTTCGAGATTTTAACAAATCTTCACGTTTTGAGACCCTAGCAATCGTTTAAGATCATTTTCAGACTGATGTCTGTATGTGTGTGTGTGTGTGTGTGTGTGTGTGTGTGTGTGTGTGTGTGTGTGTATGTGTGTATGTGTGTGTGTATGTGGTCAATTTTTCGCCTTCGATATCTCAAGAACGGAACAACATACGGGCATGCCGATTGTTCTATTGTGTTTATCAGTCTTTAACTTAGATCTGATTAGATTTTGAGTCAAATCGGTTCAGTGGATCCTGAGATATTCAAAAAAACGTTCTCAATGTCACGTATTAACATAGGTAAAAAAATATATAAATGAATTCTAGATGTTATAATATGAAAAAAATGTAGATATTTTTTTTCTCTAAAATGTATAGTTTTCGAGAAAAAAAATATTTTACTAAAAAAAGAAAATTGTACGTAAATCAAGGTAACCATGATTTTTGCTATATTAAGTTAGCCATCAGTAGATCACCAAACAAAAAAGAGGGCCATGCTTTTTTCAAAGAATAAAAATTAAATTGTGTTTTAAAGACCACCAACAGCTAAGGTTATTTGGGCCTAGTCAAAGAATAAAAAAACGAGTGTTTATTTTTTGAAAATATTTACTAGGTGGGAAGTATAGGACTGGTCATCAGTCGAATTTTTTTCAATCTTTTCCTGTACGACGCTCAAAGAACTGTTAAAATCAGTTCGTTATATTACTAATCCAACGGTTGTTCGCTAAAAGCGAAGACATTATAATTGAAGTTTACTGTATTTGTTTTAACTTGAATATGTTTTTGAAATATTTTCGTATTTGATTTCAAACAGTGAAGAATATTTTTATTGGGTAATTGGCGAGTTTTATAAATTGTCTGTGTCCCACAATATGTTGAAATTATATCAATATAGTATATAGTAACTATACTCTATATAGTCCAGCCTTCAAAGTACCTATGTTAAATGTAACAGCTTCTATTATATAACAGTGGGGTCGCGGTAATTGGGTCCACGTCTAATCGACCGCCTTTTATAATCGGGAATCGCAGACGGGAGGATTGCGGTAGAAAGTGGGGATTTTTAAATGTGGATTTTTATTACACACCTGTTTGCAACAGAAAACGGATTCAGGCTTGGCGCTTGCCATTCCAAACTTTTATAGTAATTGTAAGCAATAACAGGCTGCCTTACGGAATATCCCATTCGAAATAAAAAGTCCAAGTAGAAGAAGCTGGCGACAGTACTCTATAGTCGAGCAAAACACTAGCGTGCAAAACAAAAATGTCCAATTACCGCGACCCCACTGTATTGGTGAAATTCAACACTTATTGATACTATACTGTATACTGTATAGAATAGGACATGGTGTAATACAATGTAGTATAATGTATCAATTATTATAAATGGAACTTGAGAAGATGTTATGAAATTGTGCAATATGCTTATTAATGATATCATTCAATCAACATTTTTTTCATATCAAAATTTAAATAGGTGCTCAAATTTTGATTGTATTTAATTTAACATTAAAAATAGTTATTTATATTGTGGTTTTATTACGCGGAGTAAAGGTCAAACATTAAACTGCATTACAGTACAGACAAAATCACAAAAAATATGTAAACAAAATAATGTAACTTTTTAACAACATAACAACCTTGAAAACTACACTGCGTTCAAAAAGAATGTGTCAGGATATCCTTTGCTTTGTCGCATGTTGAACAGAGATTTTGAAGTCGTGAATAGCTCTTTCAATTATCGCAAGATTCATCAAAATCGCTCAAATGGTTCACGAGATATCGCAAGACAAAAGTTATACTCGTACCTATATATATTTTTTAAATAAATTTTATTTTCTCATCTATTCTATATACATATAATAAAATCGCAAACGCTTTTTTTGTCTGTGCGTTTGTGCACGCTAATCTCCACATTGGCTGAACCAATTTGGATGTGGTTTTCAATGATGTAAAAGATAAGCTTGGACTATTTAGTGTTTGTTTCATTTCAATAGGTATTAAGAGTAACTCGGAACCTCCTTAATAAAAAAAAATCAAAGCATCTACTACATAATTCATTAGATCTCATGGCCCATAGCTTACTACAAAATTGTAAATGTCCTCAATGTTATTTTCCCTATGTATACCTTAAGTGACCGCTAGTAATTAATAAAGAAAATAAAGAGCTCAAAAAATTATTTTTTTACGTTTTTTTATATTTATTTAATGATAAAAGAAAATTAGATTCATAACCAATATTTTTAAGTAAAAATATACAAATAATAACGTTTTCGAGGTTTTTTAGCTCTAAAACAATTGGAAGTTTTCGGGTTGGCTCGCAGTATCAACCAGTTTCCAGATTTATTAAAATTATTTTTATTAACTCTTTAGCAGTAAGCTACTTTTTAGCTTCAGTTATTTTGAGTCGACTTTGATAGCCTTTTTGGGTGGGTTAAAATCATAGAGATATTACAAATAGAGGAGGGGAGTCATAGGCACAACTGTAGGTGAGAGTGTCAAGTTGGAAAAAAGAGATAGAAAACGGATAGTTTCTTTTTTCCCTGTCTTCTGACATGCCATAGAGAAAGATAGAAATACACATTGATTCTCTATCTATCTTTAGACCAACGTGTTTTTAAGTAGCTCCCCTACTCTATCTATAATATCTCTAATGTAAAAATAATCTCAGTTATCTAATTTCTTTCTATACCCCTCAAGAACCTGCTATCTTTTCGATTCTAAATAATATGTGGCAGTATTTACTACACCCCTTTTGTATCTTTATAAAATGTTGAATATTCCTTCAATTTTCAAAAATACGACTACTAAGTATGTCTGATCATTTTTATCATTCGATGTCTTGCAGATGGTGCAACGGCAGATTTTAAGAGAGTAATCGATACAAATGTTGTCGGACTTGTAATTTGTACCCGCGAGGCCATCAAGTCCATGAAAGAACGCAACGTTGATGGACACATCGTCCATATCAATAGTGTGGCTGGACATTATATTCCCAAGGTCACTGGAGGTAAATTCAACGTGTATCCGGCGACGAAGCATGCAGTTACAGCTCTTACGGAAACTCTTCGTCAAGAACTTAGTGACGACAAATCAAAAATCAAAGTAACGGTAAGCAGCTGTTTTTAAGATCATTATAAGGATTATCAAAGGTAAAGTACTAGTTCACATTTAGCTGAAATCGTACAGGATGGATCCATTCCTCTAAAACTATTACTCTCAAATGACTTGCAACGAATATTCGGCAACTATTCGGTATTCGGTCATTTTTTACGATTCGGCTGAATACCGAGCAGAAAGACATTATTCGGTCGAATACTTAGTATAATTAATAATAATATTATAATGTACCTAGTTTTTTATTTCTGAGAGGAGAGATTTGTAATCCTTGGAAGAAATTCCCATACTAATTGATAATATTTTAATATAATAATAATAATTTATTTTTATAGATGTTCATTAATTCATACAGTAGGTAGTAACGTAGTTAATATTTTCCGAAAGACTTATATACGCCAAAAAAATCTGTTTAGGAATCCATAATAAATTCTCGATAGTTTGAGAATTTTTCAAGTTAGAAGCATTAATGCTTATTTTTTGGACACGACCTTCTTAAATTATTAAATTGAAATCTGTTTTCGTTCTCACGAATTGTGTGTTTATAACGGAAGTATTGAAATCACTGTTAAAAAAGGAGAAAAAAAGTTTATCATTCAATGCAACATAAATGTTTACTGTGTAATCATAAAAAAACATTTTATTTGTCAAGGTTACAACACCATTGTGTTTTAGTACCAATTAATTAAATGTATTATGTATTCCAATATTTTAATTTGTGGTAGTACAGCATTCGAGTTATATTTGGTTTGAATTTCAGCATTCTGCTTCTGAATTATTTGTACCAATTACTTTGTTTCATTTCTCATGGGTACCTATTTATCCAAACAATTAATATTGGGCTGGTTCTTTTGCAGGGCTCTGCATTTATTATGTAGATGTGGATTTACATAGAAGGAAACTCTAGGCCCATTAATTTACGGCGCCAGATAATAAACGCATTTTTTCAGTCATATAATAATATATAAACGTATATTTTATTGCGTGTTTATTTTTGATAATTTTTAATTACTCTTTAATTATATTATTTTCTTATAGCCATGCCGCTAAAAAATTCACTTAAATTGTAATTTGGTGTTCAAGGAACACAATTCTAACTTTTTTCCCTTTGAAATATTGTTATTATTAATATATAAATATTTTTCAATTTCATTTTAATGTGATTTGCTTTGTGGCATTTATCTATGTGATTTTAGAATAATTTTTATTTTTGTAATATCACCTGATTATGTCCTAATTGTTACAACTTACGACGAAACACGTCTTATAATTTTATAATTTGTTTTATATGTGTATTTTTTCATTAAATTAGGACTAGTTTGAGGGCTAATTTATAATATTTAATATTCCATAGAGTATCAGTCCTGGATTGGTGAAAACTGAAATCATTGAAGGTCCTGATGGAAAATTTTCGGATTTTCTGAAAAACGCTCCAATTCTCGAACCAGTTGATATTTCAAATGCTGTTTTATATGCGTTGGGAACACCAGCTCATGTGCAGGTTTGTCACTATTTTTTTTTTATTTAATAAAATGTCAGTGCTCTTGAAAAGCTTGATAAATTCCAGTGAATTTACATATCTCATCATTCAAACCCAGATTTTAAAAATTTTATAAATAAAATAAATGTCTGACAATTAAGGTCATTATCGTACGAAGGCGTGGAAGAGTCATCTTAAAAAAAATAATAGTTAAAATTTATAGGGCCTCACTCATAGTTTACAGGAAAACCCAAACGAAAATCCTAAGTCTTTAAATTCCCGGGAAACGGAATAGTATGGTTCTCTCCACGCGAGTGCGGCCTGCACTTGACCCGTTTCTGCATCTACAAGAATTATAATAAATTTTTATTTTTCAGATACACGAACTGACTATCAGACCTGTTGGAGAACCATTTTAAAATTTATGTTTTTTGAGTTAATAATATGACGTATTGTCTCAGCATTGTATATTTTATATAAAATATTTTTTTGTAATAAACCAAGTTAAAAAATTAACGCAAATTAGTTATTAGTACTATACAAGAAGTCCTTTATTTGACTTTCCACACATTGCGTATATCAATCGACGAGGAACCTACTCCCAAAAGGCTTCGAGAAATAAAAGATTTATTTCCACTGAATATTACAATATAAGAACAAAATATGTCCTGACTGACTGACTCATCAACGCCCAGCCCATACCCTTGGATCTAGAAACATATAGGCACTTAATTGGTTGTGAAGAAGGCGGTTGAAAAAATAAAGCTTTTTCCAAAAATGTAGGAGTTAACTACACGTCAAATCTTTCTTCAAAAATTAAATTATATGTATTTAATATCGATTAATAACATATTAAAAATTCACCTAGTTATCTTTACTTTGCTTTAATGCGCGTACAACCTTCAATACTTTGAAAATTGCAAAATATGACCATAGATGAAAGAGTGGTCAGTGTCACTAGTATAGATCAAATAAATTACGGCGGGTGTTGTATTTGAAAAGAATTAGGAAAATTTTACGAGATATTGGTAATCTTATTACAAAATTGTCCCCATGTTTTAACAATAAAAACAAAATATTAACAATAACTTCGATAAAAATAAAATTCCGTTGGATCATTGGATATTGCACGATAATCTTTTTAAATTTTTAAAGAAATAATGAAACACTGTATCTTTTAATGGTAATAGATATTAGATACAGACCTCCGGGTGTGCTCATTCGAAATTTATAATTTCAAGATAGTTGGGCTGTTAACTATTAAATATTTTAGACATGGCCGGATTTATCAAGAAAATAAAATTTAAGGAAAAACAAAGAAATATCAATACGTTCCAAATTCTTATATTTTCTTTTTAAAAGTTCACTAAGAAACAATACATGTTAAAAAACAAACTGTTACTTATATTGCAGAACATGACAAACAGAAAATCTGACGGCTCCTAAAGTAAGTACATTTTGATAGATTTTGTATAGTCATATCACTGGGCTAGGAAAATTCTAGTGGCGCAAAGCAAGAGCAGTGCTCCTGCACAAAAATACAAATTTCAAAGAACTATTTAAAAATTACATTTATTTCGTAAATGTGATTTGATAAATTTACAACAAACATTGACGCTAATGACCTAAGTTGTCGACGCGTCTATAATTTACAATAAATAAATACAACAAACATTTTATTGAGTTAATCATTAATTCTAATTTATAACTAAATAGGTACCTACTACCGTACTTGACTATAATGGAAATTCACTAATGATTATATTTAAATAAAGAGATTTATCAGAAATTACCTTATAATATCCTTATGAAATTACCACACATACAAACTGAAAAAAACTTTTAAAAATATTGTGCGTAGTGACGTCACACGCACTGAGAACGGCATTGCTCGGAGAATTGTCAAATTCAAACTTTGAAGTACCTACCAAACTTTGTTATTTCTAAACATAGGTATTTCAAAAATTCTTTCGCCATTAATTTTGTAATTTTTAGAGCTATGATTTAGACTTAAAAAATAAAAAAGGGAAACTTGCTAATTATCAATAAATTCATTTATTTTTATACGTGGTATATCGAACGCCAAAAACAATTAATGTTGATTACTTGACAGTCAAATTTAATAAACGTATAAAGTTGAAAATGGCAAAATTTACTAGATATGAATATGCTGAGATAGTAATGCGCGATACGAGATGTTTTAGTCGATTTTTCAAACATCTCGATGACTCTCGATGGTACTGAATCGTACAGCACTGCATACACGATATTAATTCAATAGTGAAGACATCACAGAGTACCGACTGAACAGTGAACAATCAACGAGTCGCGTGAACGTCAGTCGACTAGCATATAACCTTGAATAGCGATTATATGTATTCTCATTCGCTTTTATTGCTATAACCTATGTGGCAAATAATCGATTTGAACAATCTAACATTTCGATTGTAAAATCAAACTCCTAGTCGATTGTGGACTCGATTGTTATTGTGAACGATTGCAATTGTTTCGATTGTAAAAATATCTCGCATTGGCCCATCACTATGGTGAAATGCATTTTTTTACGGATTTTGTGATGGAAATTCTGTAGCTGCATGTCGCCAAATATTGTCGGCGTTATCATTCTAATCGAATACTGCCAGACCCGTTGCACATTCAAGAGAGTCCATCGACATTTTTGAACAAGGATCTCATTTTTAACTCATATTAAAAGAAATAACGGCTATATCTTGATATAATAAGTGTGGATAACGGGAAGACAGCCAGAAGTAAATAGATCCTGAAGATTGTATTTACTTCTGGCTCATTTTTAACAATTACTCTAAGATCTGTGGAAATTTAAAAGTGCTATATTATGTTAATTTATAAAATTTGTAAGTCTAATAAAATATATGCTTTTATCCAAAACTCTGAAACCGTTAGTAATAACTATAATAAGTCATAAGTTTGTTGAGATTTTAGATTAAAAAAGGTTTTTAGATTGTGGCTAAATACACAAAAGTGTAAAGGCCAAAAAATTCATAATAAAAAAAAAAAGATTCAAAAAAACCATAATTAAAAAGCCCATAAATTTATGACTATACCTTTTGGGATACCCTGTAGAATATGTCCTTTATTGGATATTTCGTATTTCTAGATAGTGCCGTTTTCAAGATAAATGCCATAACGAAAACGATACAAAATTGACAACTTTGACCGCTCCATCGTTATATTTTATCTAAAAAAAAAAGGTATGTGTGCGATTCACACACGATAGAAGTGAATACGCGCACGAAAATCGCGACTACGTTCTGTTGAACTTTTTCCTGGATGTTTTTTAATTTTAATTTTATTTTCATTTTTTTTACGTCGATATTGACGACACATTTCGGCATTAGTTTTCGGCATCCCGCATACAGTGTACAGTACGTACTTTTCACATATACTAACACACGTTAAATGCTCAAATACAAGCAAGTATTAAACAGTGTGCAATATACATACACACCGACATTTGCTCTCTCGCTCTAGCTCACTAATTACAGGCGACTATGCTTAGAAGACGGGAGTGGGGATGCTACGAAGCATGGCACAAAGAGGAGAGACCGATAATATAAAATAGTAGGATGTATATTTCTGTCTCATTCTTTGCCGGCTTCATCCTACACATTTTTGTATTTGTGTCTCTTACCTGTCGTTTTTTCCGTTGCATCCGGTTTGAAATCACAACGATTCTAAAGAAGTATTCACTTCAAAAATACTTATGTTCTATATACTTAAAGAGCTCCATATTCCTCATATTCCTAGGAAAAAAACAATTATTTTTTCGATAACCACCCCCCTCCCCTCCTTTTACATGTATTGGGCGCACTCAGAATAAAATTCTCAAAATTTTAAAATTCCATTTTAAATTTTGGGTCAAAACATACAAGATCGGTGAAAAATTCAACTTTCTATTTTATCCCGTTTACGAGTTAGTGCCTCTGATAGACGGATGGACGGGCAGAAAGTTGCCACAACAATAAAGCCCCGTTGGACCCTTTGGCTATATGGAACCTTAACACTGTGTTTTCTAGCTGTGGATCTAATAATTTGATAATGGTAGTGGACGGTGGAACCAGAATAAATACATAAGTAAAACAAAATTTTAATAATTCATAATATAAGATATTAAAAATACATTTTTATTTTTCGTTTTTATAAAGTATACACTATCTATACAGTACAAAAATATTTGAAATACTACACAATAATAATATTAATAAATTATTTTTATTTTATTAATCAAAAATTATAAAAACTTAAATGCTTTTATATTTTACTTTATTTTTTTTTATAAATTAATAATATGCATAAGCAATTCTATTTTTATCGCTATAAAAATATAATACCATACAGTTATACACAGTAAAATAGTAGTCCCAGGTTAAACACAAGAAAATTATACTGAATATTATAATCTACAGCTACTTTCTCGTGAACAGTTTGAATAGTTCCAAATTAATATTGGGAACGTTCAAATATTACGTAACGTTTTTCGATATTTTTGAACCACCTCTTCCTTCCCCATCATAACTTATCATTAACACCCTCCACCCGCCTCTACTTGTGTTACGTAACATTATAATTTCATGTTGATGGAGAAACAGCTATAAAATAGTAAGTGAATTATTGTAACGGAAAAATGGAAGTTATAATTTCTCTAGGATACATAGCGTATTATACTAATCTAATTAATCACTGATTTTTTTTAAATTCCATTTTTAAGATAATGTAACGTAACATTATATCAATACCTCACAGCCCCTTGATAACATAATAATAACGCTGATGATAACTATCCCCACTCCTGTAAGAAATGTTACGGAATATTTGAACGATCCCTATTGAATTTAGATCTATATAAAAATAACATGAATTTCGTTTCCTTTCTCTTATCAAGTGCATAGTAATTTTTCGAATATCCTATTTTATTAATTTCTATATTCAATGTTCTCAGTAATCTTAATAGCTAATTATTTTAAATACAGCTAATACATTATTTATCAGTTCAGATCTATTTCTACAGATTAAAAATAAAATCCAATTTTAATGAGATAACATTATCTTAAGTTAAACCGGAAAGTAGTAAATATTCATGTTTTGAATTAAACTGAACTGAGCAATAATGATGTAGTTCACTTTAACTCTTGATGTGGAAAAGTAGTTCGTATCATTAATTTAGACTAGACTTCAAAATATGTATCGGTCCATACAAGGGCGTCGCCAAGGGGGAGCAGGGGAGGGCAGCTGCCCCCCTCTAGAGGGTAAAGCTTTAAAAATTTTGATCGTAACCTAGAAGATTTAAATAATAAAGTAGTCGAAAAATTCACAAGAAACCCAAGAAGATAATGTTTTAATTAAGATTCTTGTAGTAAACGATGAAAACATTACAAATCGTATTTATTTTACCTACAATTCATATCCTCTATCTATTATCTTGCCCCTCCCTGGCCCATTGGCTGGCGACGCCCTTGGGTCCATACTTAATATAAATTTAATATCTTTGTGCATAATATATCCTACCTTTCCGCATTTCCGACGGTTTATTTAAGTTACTTAATATGGGGTACCCCGGTACCCCAAATAATTTTGCCTTATATGAGGCTTGGTAACGTTTAATATCAAAAATTCACTTTGAAATTAATGAAAATATAATTTTAAAGGTATTAAATACAAACTATTTTTCTAGATGTAGGTACAAACATTCTTGGTAAACTGCAATTGCAATTTTTACTTTCAAAAAAAGTAGTAAAGTACCTCATGTTGGGCGAAATTCCACTATTGACTGTAGCCCTTGAAGTCTAGTCTTAAGCCAAGTAAATAAACTTTTTTTTCCAGAAACGTGTTCAGTAACTTACTCTGGCTATATATGCACGAGTGATAAATTTAGTGACTTACCTATGCTTTAGTTTTGATTATATCAAAATATAACCCTTCGAAATGTGACTACTAACTGCATAATGCTATAGATATATAGTATAATATACTATAATATACAACAATAAAATTAATTTCACTGCCTGATTGGTAACCTTATAACCTTTGTACATATCGCAACAACACCACCATGCCTAATCGAAATATCGATCGAAAATGTTGCAACAAAATTGCGTTAATCAATTCAAAATGTTAAACACAAATATCTTACTTATTATTTAATCGAATGACTAGACCAGTGGTTTTTAACATTTCTCATGTTTTTGTTTAAACCCACATTAACTATGTTATAAAGGATGTTTTTAGAGGTTTAGAACTTTAAATTGAAAAAAAAAACACTTAAAAATCATGCTAACGGCTTTATTGGAAAGATAATTTTATGCCATTAGTGCTTCAATATGATCTCGGGCATAAATGGGCGCCGCGGCTGGCTCGAATAAAGCACAATCTGAAAATCCAATTGCCGACCAATTTTTCGAGCAGCTGGGGCCGTATATCGGCAAAAACGCGGCGAATGTTGGCTTGAATGTTGACGTGAAGTCGCTATAATCTACAGCGACTTCACGTATCCCCACAGAAAATAATCCATAGCTGTGAGATCATACGACTGTGGAGGCCAATTCACAGATCTCTTACGCGAAATTATACGATCATCGAATGTTTCCTGCAATAAATTGACTGTGTCGCGCACTCTGTGGCACGTGGCGCCGTCTTGTTGGTGCCAAAGCGCTTTCACATGAACTCAATTCAACTGAGGAACTAAAAAGTCAGTATTGATGGATCTATAGCGCTCTTCATTGACTGTAATATTCTGATTGGCATCATCTTTGAAGAAATATGGGCCAATGATTACTGACTTCTTCGTTCCTCAGTTGAATCGAGTTAATGTGGACGCGCTTTAGTACCAACAAGACGGCGGCCACACATGAGGTGCAGCGGATCCAGCCCTCAAAAATTATAATTTAAAAAAACTACCAGGATCTCCAGGACTAAAAAGCAAAAATAAATTATAATTTAAAAAAACTAAAAAACACGCTTTAATGAACTAAAAAGTAAAAAATAATTAATTTTATTGTAAAAAAGCGTGGGGTGCTTTGTATCATATTTTCATACTACCCCACGCTATTTTACAATAAAATTAATTATTTTTTACTTTTTAGTTCATTAAAGCGTGTTTTTTAGTTTTTTTAAATTATAATTTATTTTTGCTTTTTAGTCCTGGAGATCCTGGTCAGGATAATGGGACAAACTTATGGAATTATTGTATTGTCGTCGGTCCTTGATAAGTGTGCAAAGTTTAAACTAAATCTGACCGTTCAAAGTTGGTCAAAATCAAGTTCAAAGAAGTCGGTTACAAACTGACAAACAAACAAGCAAGCAAGCACACAAGCAAGCAAGCCCGCAAGCAAGCATACAGGTGAAGCTAATAAGCGTGTTAAAAAGGTTGTGGTCACGGCTTTACGAAAATCGGGCAAGTGCGAGTCAGACTACTGACTCGCTGGTGATCTATGGGTGCATTGCATTCCTACAAAGGAGACGTGTGTGCACATCAGATATAACATCTAGACTCCAAACTACTCAACCGATTTTGATGAAACTTTTACAGTTTGAAAGCATATCAGATTTTAGATTTAATTAAAAGTATACATTTTACACTGAATAATTTTATTTAGGCGCTTACTTAAATAACAAATTCAAGCTTACGTTTCTTTTTTTAATTTTATTAAGGCATTGGATATAACATCAGCCTATCGACCTCAATTAGGGTTGTGAGCATGCCCACCGTGCCCACAACGGTGGACCCGCGCTTGGCGCCACATGCTACAGAGCGCGCGACACAATCAATTTATTGCAGGAAACATTCGATGACCGCATAATTTTGCGTAAGGGACCTGTGAAATGGCCTCCACGGTCGTGTGACCTCACACCTATAGATTATTTTCTAGCTAGCTAGTCTACGCCGATAAACCACAGACGTTAGACCATGTTGAAGCCAACATTTGGAGCGTTACTCCGATATACGGCCCAAGCTGCTAGAAAAAGTAGTCGACAATTGGATTTCCAGATTGCGCTTCATTCGAGCCAGCCGCTTTTTTATAATAATAATGTTTGATTCTTACTCTCTATGACTAACCGTTTTTGAAAAAAAAAGACTGATACGGGTGGTCTGCCTCACCCGGATGTATACGTATATACATGTCGAATTGATAACCTCTGTTTTTTGAAGTCGGTTAAAAGTTGAAAAGTTCTATATTTTGTAAGAAATAACGGAGAATTATTATTAAATCTCTATCTCTGGGAAACGGAAAAATATAACATAATGCTAATGTTTACCTTAAAAATTAGTTTATACATTTTACATTTTCAATATTTACTTAAATTATAAATGCAATAAAAATACGAATTCACAATTATTTTTGTAGTACACTTGCGTCCAGGAATGTAGATGAATTTTAGTTGTGGTTAACTGAATTTAAATTTACTTTGGACACTCTTGAAATACTTAATTTTGTATGTTTCTACTGTATACAGGATTTTATTATGTAAACAAAAAAGGTCATTTTATCAATGAACTGATGGTTTGCTATCTACGTAGGTATTTGAGTTATGCAGTAGTTAGTAGATACTAGTATTAAAAAAATAGAATTTTCTTGTGTAAACTGATATATTTGTAGTGCAAAATAAGTTTTGAAAAATCATTAGTAACCATAAGTTTTGTGTATACAGTCGTAAATCAGATCATCGAAAACTTCGGTAAGTTTCTTTACTTTTAAATTATCCTTTCATACAGTTTTCTATATTTTGTCCAAAAATAAATAGTTACGAGATAAATAAACTCAATGAAGACTTTTAATTTGTAAAAATATATAGAAATTAGGAGAGAAAAACTCAGTGGCAAAAGGATCAAATAAAATTTGCAATACCGATGATTAAAGTTTTTCTCTCCTAATTTCTACATCATCTACGGATCACCATTTCTCTATATCATAGAGTTCTTCCACGTAAAAATATATATTTATATGCATAATATGAAAATGAACAATACCTATAGGTACCTCTATACCACAAATATAATAATTTAGATTTTTCTTTAGAAGTTCTCAGACAAATGAAAAAGCATCTGAAAAGCTCAGAAAGCGTAACTTTACCCGAGGAATGCTGAAATAAGGCATTCAGCATGGTATTATTTCCACCTTTGACTTTCTATTTACCACTGATCTAGACTAACAGGCAACACAGAACAAAGTAACACTGTTTATAATGATTATTGACAACAAACAATAGTGACTATAAGACATTTTTCTAGAAATTAAGAAGCACTAAGTATTTATTTTTCATGATCATCCATTAAATTTGACGTTAGAAATCTATTAACTCTTTCCTGATATTCTCTGTGACTTTCGGCTTTTGGTAAAAAATCTCCGTTAACTTCTTTCTTAGGAAAATATTTGGCTATTCTACCTTTTTTTGGATAGTGTGCTATGATATCCGGCCGTGGTGTGAGTTTCATTGCACACTTCAGATTATTGCCTTTATATATCGTATTTACTTCGACATTTCGGCCGCGACCGGTAACGACATCATCAGGATAATTATTTCTTATACCTTTCAGTGCAATTTTTGACGACAAAATTGACCATATTAATTCTAAAAGCGAAGCTATCACTACATTTATCGCTAAATTAATTTTGATATTTGAATGTTTTCTTTCGAAATCATTTCCGATCTTTGGATCACTTCGTGCTTGATCAACAACGAAATAACTATTAAAACTGTAATTAGAAATTTTAGATAAATTAGCAATAATTAAAATCAAGCAAATAAATGATACTAGAGAGGAAATTGCTGAACACATAAAAAAAAACGTGATGTTATGGTCTATGTACCAACGCCTCCATGCTAGAAGCCCTGTTATTCCAGCAGCGAATGCTCCTATTGACATAATACATGGCGCGAGTGTTAGATTCGGTATATAATTTTCACTATCATCCGAAATTGCGGTTATATTTTGATTAAAATTATCATCAGTAGAATTGAAAGTATCTAAATCTGTAATATTACTGTCCGATTCTTCGGATTTCCAGTTATTCAGTTTTATCACATTTTCTGTTAAATGGCTTGGCAAAGGATCAATTATTTGTTGATTTTCAGTGATAATTTGATCGTTTTTTGCCACCAGGCTTAATGAAGCCAATAAGAAAGCAGTTAATCCTAACACCAAATGTACCACTCCTAATCCTAATACCGTTGATGCTGAATAACGCCTTTCGGACGGATATAGGCTCGTTGGATTCAGTGTTGTACGCACTTTTATAGTATAAATATCTTCCATTTTGTCCAGTATTTTTAAACTGAAAATTTATCCAATCTTACATTATTTCAATATTACTCGATGATGTAATAAATAAACGATAATATTAGGTACAGTCCGTATTGAGTACTTATTTTCATTTAGAATTTATGCTTTCTAAATGATTTTAATAATTGTTTATGACATACACAGATATGAAAAATAAACAATTTTCTTATTGTTTTATTGCACTATTTTATTATATTTTTTACACGAGTTAATTTCAAATCAATTTCACACTTCGTTTGTTTTATGTTCAAATTACATAATTTTAATTCGAAAATATAAATATGAAAAATGTAACTATAGTATGTAATATTCGAAGGAAATTGCAAATAAGTGATTTAAATATTTATTTTCTCTCTCGTAAGTTTATGATATGGTTTTTATAGTATGCTTTTTCAATATTGGCATTTTGATAAGAGCACAGATAAATCTATTGATATCTGGGTCGTACGCTGCTCCCAGTTTGTAGAAGTTGATTGAAAGAATGCAAGCAAAAGTTGTCGCGGCACAAAAGAGGTTACTGGGGTCTTTTTACAATTTATTTTTAAAGTTATTATGTTTTTTATTGACTTCACGCTTAAATAAGTATTTAGCATCAAATTTTTACACACACACTCTTTGTCTTTTTTCCTATCCGCCTTTAGTCTATTTTTTTAAAAGATAATAATGTTTTCTGTTAAAAATTTCCAACGATGCTTTCACTAATTTTGTCATATGAACAACAGATTAAGTATAATTTATGAGTTTCAATTAAAATTTCTAATTTTATAGTCTTGTTTCGTATGAAAAATAACACTTTCATTAACTTTAAATGTTACTTTCTGATTTTTATGTAATAATACAAAATATCATCTTTTACATTTTTTCAGTTTAACCGAATCGTCGAAAGAGCAGTCACTGAAACTCTTCATAAAGTAAGCGCTATTTTTAATAGACGGTCATGTGACATTTTTCTCGCTTTAACAAAGTGGTATTACGTAAATGTTGCTTTGTTAAACGGTGTTTATTCATCAAATATTATTAGCATAATATAAATTAACGCTATTAAGTCGATGCGAATTGGTCTTTGTGTTGGACCCCGTCTGCTTGTTTAAATAAATTAGGTATGCCCACATGCCATCCGTACGTCATAACGCGAGACAGCATTGTCTTTTATTCTCCATTTCTTTCAACGGTTCTTCATAGACAACACCTGAAAAAAAGAAACAAGTATTTATTAATCAGACAAGCATTGGTAAACTAGTAATTCTTTTAAAATTTCATAAATAAAGGATATAGGTAGTTTACAATACGTATATTCTTTTACAACACATATTATTATGAAAACGATTGAATTATCCCACTCAACTTAGCTGATATACAGACTACTATCAAATCTTTGTTTGAAATTAGTTAAATGATTTGATCTACCAGATCATGGAGTATAGAGAGAAAGGAGACTAATTTTCATGTGCATTCGCGGCGCACGGGTAATCTGTCCATTTTAATATTGATTTTTTCTTTACAAAATAGAAATAAACTGAATTGAAAAATAAAAAAACTCGGGTCGCAGTGCCAAACCCTGCCGACAATATAGTGTATTTGCTAATACAGGCATTGTGGCATTATTATGTAAACTTAAGTTTGTTTTTTGACAAAATAAAAAATTTAACCCCTTAATACATCCCTTAAAATAATTAAATTTTTCTAAATTTCAATACTAGACATGGATTTTATCAGTACACCCAATTAAATACACCCTTCCATAAGTAAATCCGTATCAACAAACTAGTGTTTTCATAAAATTTGAAAGTCCGGTCCTGTCGGGCCGATTTTATTAAAATTTTAGCGGCACATTTTAATCTTTACTAAAGAGTTAAATTTCAATTTTGAAACGATTCTGACAAATTTTTCGGTATTTTTGGGCCCAAAAACTTTTTGGAACCCCTAAATACAACCCTGAAAATGGTCCGATCGGACCCATTTTAAATAGGCTTCTTGCGGTGATGGGTTCCAATGTGTGTACCAAATTTCGTTTCAATCGATTAAGTCTGTCGAGAGTTATCGTGTACACACACACACACACACACACACATATATATATATATATATATATATATATAATATATATATATATATATATATATATATATATATAAATATATATATATATATATATATATATACATACATATATATATAAACATTTTCAAAAATGGTGCCAAAGTGTTCAGGAGGCTATGAAACGTCGAGAAATTTTGGTCCGACCCCTAGGTCCCGCCATCCGACCGACGCCAATAGTGTATGTGCCATATTATGGCAAATACACTAACAATACCACGCTGCTGTCGATTCGTTTATAGAATCATGGAGTCGGGACAGCGCCGCGCGTAAAACTTTTCGAGACACGAGCTTTGCATTGCGGCCTGCCGAGATTAGTCTTTTTTCTGTCAATCCTCCATGTACCAGATTATAATGTGATTAGAAAAGAAGTATCTATTATAAATTTATAAAACGTACGGTATAAAACATATTTTAGATTGGCTCTGGATTTTAGCACTTATAGGGCCACCAGAATTATCTGTACCAATTTATTGCTATTTTCGATAATGAACTTGTAAAACCAATTGATACCTTTGCCAGTTCTCTGATTACAACTCGGGAATAGGGGGGTTGTAATAATCGTTAATAGACCAGCACATTAAAATACATTGGGCAAAAATATTATTGTTTTTATTTCCTTTAGGAAATGGAAGTATGTTGTGATATAGGGTTGAAAAATCGTGATCAAGATGAGATCATATTTTGATTGTACTATACTCGCAAAACGTAAAAAAATATGATTTTTGTGGAATTTTCTGCCGTTTACAACAACTTTTGCAAAAATGTACCGATTTGAATGAAAAAGTAAAAATCCCAGGTTTCTTGATTTTAGTGCCAATCGGATCCGCGGTTTTGGAAATATACGCATCACCTATAACAATATTATTGTCTAAGTATATCATATAAGAGCTTTCTAGCAAATACCACTAAGATTTTTATAAAAATTATTTTGGAACACGGAAGTCATAGTTCTCCATACCGCTTAAACAAAATAAAATACGGTAGCCCATTAAGCATAATTCTGTTTCATAATTGAATTACAATGTCACTGACAGTAGCTCCATTTTTATTTATTTTTAGGGTTCCATACTGGAACCCTATTACTAAGCCTTTTATCTTTTGAACCGTAACAGGTAGCCGGTTGAAATTTTCACAGAATATGTGTTATTATGGCATATATCCTAATAAATAATCATGGAAAAAAAACAAAAAGTAAAAATTAAGGGGGGTCGCCATACAAAAAACTTGTTTTTTCAACGTTCTTTTGGTTTTGCTCTATCGTAAAATTTTAAATGAAACAAACACTAAATGGTATCCCAAGCTTATCTCAAACATTACCCCTACATAACTCCTTATTTTTTTAACGTCTTTTGTTAATTTTTGCTTTATCGTATATTATGTATACTGAAGACTTCGTATAAACAGTCCTCCAGAGGGGACATTGGAATGTAGTTGCTATCGCAAATTGCATTGCAATGTTCTTGCGCTCCCAGGGACCCGAGCTCGTACCAGTCGGTTTGTGTATGCCGACTGGCGGATTCTAATACACAAATGAATTATTTGTTGTATTGAAGACGCTAATGACGTGAGTTGTCAACGCGTCTATAATCTACAATTAATTAATTAATTCGTATAAACAGTAGGTATACCTACACTGTAGCATGCATTGTATCTGACGGTATGAAACAAGCACCTCGCAACGTACAGGCTAGCGCGCTTGCAGTTGCTTATTACTACGAAGACCCGGGTTTTATTCCATCTGACGATATGTGTTTGTTATTGTTTTTAGTGTATTTGCCATATGGCACATACACTATTGGCGTCGGTCGGATGGCGGGACCTAGGGGTCGGAACAAAATTTCTCGACGTTTCATAACCTCCTGAACACTTTGGCACCATTTTTGGAAAAGTCTGTTTATATATGTATATATGTATATATATATATATATATATATATATATATATATATATAAATAAATATATATATATATATATATATATATATATATATATATATATATATATATATATATATATATATTTATATATATATATATATATATGTGCGGGCTATAACTTTCGAAAGAGTTAATTGATTTTGACGAAATTTGGTAGGCACGTTGAAATCCATCACCGCACGAAGCCTATTTAAAATGGGCCCAATCGGACCATTTTAAGGGTGGTTTTTAGGGGTTGAAAAATGTTTTTGGGCCCAAAAACGCCGAAAAAATTCTCAGAATCGTTTCAAAAATGAAGTTTAACCCTTTAGTAACGATTAAAATGTACTGCTAAAATTTTAATAAAATCGGCCCGACAGGACCGGACTTACAAATTTTATGAAAACACTAGTTTGGGGATAGTGCTTTACTTACTGAAGGGTGTATTTAATTTGGTACCGTGGTTGCATTGATAAAAATATTGAAATTAAGAAAAAAAATATTATTTTAAGGGATGTATTAAGGGGTTAAATTTTTTATTTTGTCCAAAAACAAATTTAAGTTCACATAATAAAGCCACAATGCCAGTATTAGCAAATACACTATATTGTCGGCAGGGTTTTGGCACTGCGACCCGAGTTTTTTTTATAATGTAAACATTTTGGAATTTTTTACTTTAAATATTAATTTAATTAAATTTGATACGGAAAAATTTTGAAACACTTAAAAGAACAAAATAAAATATAAGTAAATAAAACTTTCTTTGTATTACGGAACTCTCGATGCGCGAGTCTGACTCGCACGTGGCCGGTTTTTTTTAAACAAAGCATAAGCGATATAATCTACTTGTGAATATGTTCAACATAAAATGTACAAATAAGTATCCATAAGTATATTTTGTTCTACTTTACTAATCATCGTAGCAGAAACACCCAGCGACCTGCTTTTCATAAGTACCTACATAAGTACTCATAAATGTCATGTTGTTAAAAATCGACCTATTTTTTTTTAGAACTAAGGGCAATAACAGACGGCGCATTTTCTGCCGGCTCGCTGTATCATTCTATGGTGTGTGTGTGTGTTTTAAAGACCACCAACAGCTAAGGTTATTTGGGCCTAGCACCAATTCGTATTTTCAATTCATTATTTTTTAATAATAAATTGAAAATCCAATTGACACTTTTACCAGCTCTCGGGCTAGAACCCGGAACTGAGGACTTGTAATAGAGGAACCATAGCAACGCCATGTAAACAACAGCACTGCTACACGCTCGGTTATTCTCAAGCCCTATCATTCTATGTTAGGCAAAGCAAATGACACGGATTTTAATAAAATCCGTGTCGTTTTATTTTATGTGTACTAATGAGAAGGCTAATATCAAAAATAAATTATACGATTCCAATGCACTGACTTTCTCGCTCGACTGCACCGATCGTGGATTTTTGTTTATTAATAAACTACCCTATAATTGTGAATTATTCTGAGACAAAGAAAATATCAACAAAATCGTTGGAACCGTTTTCGATAAAATCGCAATTTTAGATTTTATTTCATCAATAAACTACTCTTATTTGGGGAAGTACGGGAAAAATAAATACTTATGTATATATTTTCAACATTTATTATTCACTCTGTAGAAAACGTTGCTGTAAGTGAGTCATTTATTTGATAGTGAATTTAATGATAAAATTCTGCATCTTCGCCAGCGGCTGATGATTTTGTAATATTTACAACTATAAATAGAACCACGTTCACTTTTTTTCAATGGCCATCGTATATCTACAGCGTGATTTACATTATTATTATTTATAATACATAAAAATATAACGGATCCATATTACATCTATACATATACAAGCGAATATTAAGTTATAAACGATTAAGAAACAAATAATTCATACTTACGATAATTAATTAATTTAATAATCAAATAAAGCGTTTTAACGTCTGTTTTTCGAAATAATGTCATACTGCAGTCGCCACTATTGCTCCATTGTCCACGAATGACCATTACTATCTTCAAATCATCACATTTTCTCCCTGTTAATTTCAAACTTTTTAACATAATTAATTGTTAATACCAGAATGCAAGTGGAAACATAAGGGTCAGAACGCAATGTTAGATCTGATTTGTGACTATATAATCACATTTTATATTTTGCAGGAACAGTCCTATAATGTCGTAAACTCTTTGTTACGTACGTACAAACAGAAAAACAATGCATACATAGGAAAAGATCTCTTTTCAAGTTAAATTTTGATCACAATGCGTAGAGAAAATATGTTGTTTCGAAGTGTATATGGCACAAAAAATTCACAGATTTCGCAATCCTTGCAACCATCGAGGACATTGGAAATGATAACAGCATATATGAAACATAATTAACTGTTTATTATACACACAATATTTATCAATGAACTGTTTAGTTTTGTCGGGAATAACCCTATTATTCTTCTGTTATATACGCGTTCACTTTTGCTTGATTACTTAACTTTTAAATGAATTTTTCTACAGTATTTATTAACATTTGCTCAAAAATAACACCGCAGATCGTCGCAAATACCTCTCAATTAACTAGACATGATATAAAACACATTTCGAAAAAATTGCACATGTTCAATTTTGCATGATTGCTCCTCACTTGATCGCGACACCGTTGTCTTTTGGCCTTGAACGAAAACTCGTAACTTTGCCCCCATATACGAACATAAACATTTCCAATGTTAAAATTATGTTAAACTTAAATATATTTATACACAGATTAAAAAAAATATTGTTTCAATCGATCAATTACTTTTCAAGCAGGATCGATTTAAAATTCTACAACGCTTTTCTTATGGCGAACTATGTGTAGTCACAATCTAAGATGTCATTGTCAAACTAGATTTTCTGACAATATTTTCTGCAACCCAGCGTAAGAACGGTAGTTGAGTTGCTTAGGTCGCTTAGGTGGTCAATGTCCATAGACTGACTATAATGAACGGGATTCAGAACATGTGGCCAAACTAAAAATTGTATACAATATTTTTTAATACCAAAATTTTGCTGTAATGATCCCAATAATTATATATAATTTTTTATTGTGTTATTTTGACTTATTTTGACGAATTTTGCAACTGGTCACTTGCATTAATAATATAACTACGAGTATAAATGAAATTTTTTAAGTCCACTCTGTATAATATTAAACTTTGTCAGTTTATTGAACGTAAAAGAACTGTATGTATAAATTAATGCATAATCATAATATGTGAATGTTAAGGCGACAATTACTTTTAAAACCATATGTTTTTTCCGCAATAAAAAATAAATTAACTTTTTTTAACTTTCTGACATTTCATCTACGATAGCAATCTAAATAATATTATAATTTTATTAAAATGCAATTACATTTTTTTGCATTTTGAATCCATCTTGAACTGTGACGGTGTTTTCAATTTGCCGTTTATGCGTGAAGAATAAGAAACATACTACAAAATTAGATTTAGATTAGTACACGGTGTCTCATTTTCGTTGTTTTTGTAGTGTTCTAAAATATTAGATACAACCATAATAGAACAAAATTAAATATATTCTTATGGACTCTTCTTAGAGACAAATTCAGTGGTATACTCGAAATCTCTGTCTGTCTGTCTCTCTCTCTCTCTGTTTTTTTCGGCTCGCATATCTCAAGAACTCTGGACCAATTTCATTCGACACATACCTAATTATATAATAAACACCTGATTAGGTTTGCAGGAAATTTCAATTAGCGGTTTTTTGTTTATAACAAAAAAAAACAACTGTAAAATTGTTGTAAAATGTCTCTCGTCTCGCATATCTCGAGAATAAAGAATGATATCGACTCCGGACCAATTTTTCATTTTTGAAATTATACTTCTTTTGGCGCGTTTTGGAAAAATGATGAGAGTGAATTTTTACGTTTTAACACCATGAAGGTAGTCGAAAGTAACACCATGAAGTTTATAGGCGGATTATAATACCCTATTATCACCAGTCACCATGCGACAAGAGCGTTTTCAGTTTTGAATAACATTAATAAAAGCTATAGCTATACACACGCTCGTTTATGCCGCTTTTGTTAAATATGAGTTCGTACTCTAACAGCCGTACTGTTTACATTATTATTTTTCATGATTATAATACCCTATTATATAGCACTATTATGTAACGGATAGCACCGCCTCGTCATACGCAATAGGTCTCGGGTTCGAATATCAACACATACATGCTTTTTTTAAATAAATAATTAGATATAAATATAATAAATAAATATATTTAATTAATTAATAATTTATTACATTAAACTAATTTATTTAATATCTTTATTTTATTATTTTCTCGTCTTTTTTACAAACGTTTAGTACTGGCACGCGGGATAAAATTTTTGGAGTTATTTTTGTTTTGTTACGCCAAAGAAGTATAACTTCTGATGTGCGTACATATAAGTACACACACACTCTTTTTTTTAATTTCCCTTAAAATGTTTGCTTTGTCTGCATTTTATCCCGTTCTGAATCTATTCACAAATAGAGAACGGACAATTCGATTTTCAATTTTTTGGCGCCATCTTTGAATTTCCAAAAACAAATTTATCTTCAAAAGATACCTAGTTTATGTAATAAAGATTTTACCTCGATTTTGTCAATTTGTTCAAAAGTTAAGATGGGGGGGAGACACTTCAAACGTTGTCTCATAGGTTAGGTTTAGAATCCAACATGTGTAATCTGAGAACTTAGATTATTTAAAAATTTAAAATAACGTACGCCTATGATTGAGAGGCATGGTTCAAGATGACGGTGTCGCAACTAGTAACCTTTTATTAAAAACACTTTTATAAAGGAAGTGATAGACTGATAGAGAATGAATATTAATTATCTAAATAAATATTCTCATTTGTTATGTACCTACACTAAACAATAGCTGGGCGGTGTCCCCATTATTATTACGTGCACAATATAATAACACTCTGTCTTTACTCATCGGTGCCATAAAAGTATGCAGTATACAGTTATATTATACAGGATGTAAACGAAAGTTATGCGTAGAGTTCAAGGATAAAATATCGATCACAAGGCCAAAGTTTACACACAAACCATTGTATTTTTCAATAAATCCATTATGCTATATTTAATCTAATGAATTAATTATTAATGAAATAATGTATTTTGTACTGATGAAATCCGCCAACTGTTCTACCTATAGTAATCGCTTGTTTTTTGTTTTTTTTTGGATATGCAAAGCAAAGATTTGAACAAAACTCGACGCTTATTACCTCAGTTGTCGAGCGTCTGTAATCTATAATCTGAGAATCTCTTTGTTTCGTGAGTAAAATTAGTAAAATTCTAAAATCTGTTGAAGTTTGTTAAATAAAATAATAAAAAACTTAAAAAGAAACCTCCTTCAAAAAAGCCACTAAAAAGAGAAAAATAAAAAAAATTTGGCGTCGGCGCCAATTTAATTGCTAAAACTTTTTATATTAAGTATATTATCTACTTTTATTTTATTAAATTGGCGCCGACCTCAAAATTTTTTTATTTTCCTCTTTTTAGTGGCTTTTTTGAAGGAGTTTTTTTTTAAGTTCTTGATTCTTTTAAGTGGCTTTACTTTTGTCTTGATATTTGATTAGTAAACTAAAAAAAAATTCTTAACAAAGTGGCTGAATTAAGAAGTTTGTGGAGGAAGGAACTATCCCCTTAAAAATTGTGAATACTAGTACTACATACTTTACTTTTTTAGGATAAAAAAAATTAAAAATAATATTTTAAATCCTAAGAATTAACAGACAGATATCAGAACCAAATAAGTTATATACCTACCTAGTACTATTTAAATAATTCTGTTGTCAAAAATTTATGTTTTCCTATAACTAGAAAACCAAAATTACCTTGTAAAAACCTCTATGACCTTGCACTCTTGAATTTTTTTGCAAGTGCCACTTTTTTCGGGAGGCTTTCCGCCCTCTCCTATCCCCCCGCAGTATGTCCCCACTGAGGACTAAGGGCCGATAGCCCGTAAGTTCCGGGCCGATTGACTACCGCCAGTCCGCCCCTGCAAGAAAGCGTGTTTTTATTGACGAAATGCCTAAACAAAATATTAATATTTGTTAATAAAGTTTATTATAGTCAATTTCTCCAATTAAATAGATACTCATGCCATATATTATATTACAATACGTTTCATTATTAATTAGTTTTTACCCGCGCCTTCGCTCTGGACTCTCGTTAATGTCGATTTCGACGGGAACTTTATCTTAATTCAAGCAAAAAAGTAGGTACCTTATACTTTAAGTCTAGAGCCAAATGACACCAAGTAGAAAGTTTCATCAAAATCGGTGCAACCATTCTCGAGTGATGCCGGTACAAATAGACAGACAGACGAGCAAAGAGAGAGACAAACAGAAAAACATTCTGAAAACACATTCTCCTATCTATGTGTCTTACAAGATATCTAAATAACCATAAAATATTCGCAAGAAAATAAAATGTTAGGTACTATTTTATAAAATGGTCGATTACACTGGGCGATTTTACTCGCTCGCGAATTTACTCGCTGAGACCAAAGTTGCTCACTGTATTAGGCTGTCTGATCCACTCGGCGCGTGTGGATCGCTCGCTTGTCGCCCGTGACTTAAGTTAAGACCGGGCTACTTTTCTCGCTAGTCGCTGGGCGTTTTACTCTCTGGCGAGTGAAATCGCTGGCTAGTAAAATCGCAGCGTGTAGTAGGCCAAGACGTCGGAAGCTGTAGTTCGGGCGGGAGTTGTTATTGTTTCTCGTTAGCGGACTATAGTGAGCGACTGAGCGTTTTTACCCTCTCGAGTGTAATCGGAGGTCGAGACCTGTTTATTGAGATTTGTGAAAAGTGAAAACGTCGGTTAACAAGGTCTAGCAGATATTTCAGAATTTTTAAACACTCGTAACTTCTATATCGAAACTCGAAAGAGATAAGAGAAAGATCAAAGAAATAAGTTTACTTGCAGTGCTTATAGGAATAGCTGGGACTGCCATAAGCTGGCAGAGATCATGCAGGACACGTTCACTCGATGAGGGGAGGAGAGGGCTTGATACAAATGCAATATTTATAGAAAATATATATTTATTTCCTACGGAATCATCTTCTCTTTTATACCAATCATATGTTCTGGATGTTTTCACAGCTTTTAATAAATATTCATTTGTTTTTAAGTATTTATAGAATTCCGAATTTTAGAGAATCCAGAGATCACTGTATAATAATAATAATAATAATAATGCGTTTAACGTCCGTTTCTCGACATTATGTCATAACAGACGCCATTCGCACCATTACTATTTTCCATTTTACCACTTCCCGTTGTTTTCTACATTTTTAAACTTCAACTTTTTTTTTATTAATAGCAATGTGCGAATGGAGGAATTATAGGAAATTAGGATAAGGTAGGCAATTTTGGGAGCATTATAGGAGTTTGACAGGTAATCGGCCATGGCCTTGAATAAGGAACCATCTCGATATTCATCTGGAATAATTGAGGGAAACCATGGAAAACCTCAAACAAGATGGCCGGTAGAGATCACTGTATACCTACACATTTATTATTTTATGAAATGCAAGACAAAATAGGGCGCGATATAAATCCAGAGCACAAGGTTTAAATACAGGTCAAATCCTCTACATATCCTGTATAGTAATGCAGCCCTAGGATTAGTGGCCTTTTTCATAAGACAAACTGAAACAAAAATGTTTAAAATTTGGTCTAAAACAAAAAAATTCGAAGTGAACTGAAATGGTGTCAAAAAATGATAATCTACGAATATTTCCTACATTGAACTACACTGTATATAGCAACGGCTGTCAAAGCTATTATTTTTTAAAAATTCACAAATAATTATTTCGAAACACTACTATTAATGTCGACAGATTGCGCGTATATATAGAATATTAAAACCTATACTTAATGGATACAATTTATTGTATCTAACTTCCTCTACAAGACCACTTCCTGTTAAACCAACTGACTTAACTGCAACTGTTTAGTTTAATAATTTCAGTTGAATAGAGTCTTCACCTCTATCTGTCAATTTACGTACATCCGTATTATCACAAATTAGGGCTGGGAATATTTCTGTGGTCAAAATTTATGTCATTTATCTTATGTTACCAAAAATACATCATAATTGCCTTTTGTCTTAGTTCCACAAACTTATTTTTTCTACTTTCCTAGCTTAATTTAAAAAAAAATCGATTGACTAGCTGCAGTTTGCAAAATTATTTTGTTGCGGTGCATCGTTCCGAAAAATTTGGATCAGATAAAAAAATCTTACGGACAAAATTTTTTTCTTTTTTCATGCGCAGAATCTGTCAAAAAACCGGACAAGTGCAAGTTAAAAAAAACTCGGGTCGTAGTGCCAAATCCTGCCGACAATATAGTGTATTTGCTAATACAGGCCTTGTGGCTTTATTATATGTGAACTTAAATAATGCTAGTTATTTTGATCCATTTAAAAAGAGTATTAGGATCAGACCAAAATTATGTTATACATAAACGATAACGTAGGCTAATCATTCTAGATTTTTTCATGAGAATTACTGTCGGATTAAAACTTTTGACGCAGTTAAGTGTTCCCCGCGGTCCGCGGAGTAGATGAAGAAATCATATTTTGTCCATTAATTAATTATGGGAACTGTCCGCCATCTTGGCTTTTGAGTTTTTGTCAATTTGCACGCTTATTTGGCATTTCTCGATAAAAAAGGTAAGCTACAAATTTATAGACAGTTTAATTCTTTACAATCCTCATAGAGTCAATATTGTTGAAAAAAATTATTTATTGCTAATAATAAGCAAAAAGTGTGAAAAATTTGGAGAGTTGCGCAGTTTTTCCAAATTTTGGACCGTTTTTATCGAAAATAAGTGACACATTTAAATGACAAAGTTGTAGAGGACTCATTTCCCAACTGATCTCGTACAAACAAGCTTTTCGTACGACGTGTGGACCACGGCCGGGAAAAAAATTAGAAAATTATAAAGTGATCGGACCGGGGACATGGAGCCGAAATAAAATAGTTGTCAAGTCGCAACATCCACCAACAATAAACAGCATCATAAAGTGTTCGCAAAATTATTTCGGTTTACAATAATATATTTTCAAACTCCCAATAACGTATATTATGTAGATTATAATTATTTGCATAATTTATTCTTTATTTATTGTAATTGTCTATGTATGGCAGAAGTAATTATTTACACGATTTTAAAGAAACTTAATTACAGAGAAACACTATTTGTAACGCCTCAATCATCATCATATGCCACTCGTATGTCAATATTTCACATTTATAAGCTAATCAGCTGTCATGAAGTATTTTAATTTCACTTTCAGTACTTTCGTTTTAAAATGAATTTTAATAATTAATAATTTATAATATTTTACATTTATCTATGGTCAAAATGCATAATTAATGACACAAATATTTAAGTTCCTTAGCAATTTTAAGCAAGCGCCAAACTATTTGTAGGGAAATATTGAAATATCACGTAACCCTAAAGAAAACAAAACACTCGGGTTGTCGCTGCTCTTTTCAGTGTTCCGTACCCAAATCGGGAAAACGCCCCTCAATGTCTGTCTGTCACAGGCATTTTTCTCTATAGAGACCGTTTAATATAGAAAGTTGGGCATAATTGAAGGAAGTGGTGCACCAAGTACAGACGTGAATTATGAAGAGTTGAATTTTGATTTTGGAGGGTCAATTTGGGGGGGGGGGGCTGGAAGGAGATGCAAACACATTTATATTTTCAAGGTTATAGTGTGGGGTATCAAACGAAAGCTTGTCAAAGCGTGTGTTCAAAAATATTTATAATTTGCTTTTTAATGTATGTTTTTTTAACATTTTACCAAAAATCTCATAGAAATCACTGTCCCCTGGTCCCCCACCCTATCTCGGAGCACGACATACATGTTTGACTTGAACTTCGCTGGTTTTTTATTTAAAAAGTAAATAACTGCGCGTTTTTTATACTCAATCATTACATTTCGATTGTCACACTCTTTTTTTTGGAATAACTGAACAGCGAAACATCTTTACATGCATTTTTTGCAGCCAGTAGTTGGCACGAAAATGTTTTCCGCTTCACTGAGAGTGAATTCTTTAATGAAGATGTTTTTTCTTTACAAAATCGTCATAAAAGATGCAAATTAGTTACGGAGCGAAATTGCAGCTCTAACGGTGCTTACAATAGAATGACTGACCGCTTATATTTTAGCGGGACATTCCCAATTTTATTTTAATACCTACTAGCTGTTACCCGCAGCATTTTACGCATTAAAAGAAACTTTTATTTATTATAATATAAAGTATAGTTGAGAATATCTACATATGTACTTATGTGTATGTGTGCGGTGTACCTACCTATAATTTAATTGAAATCAGATAAGGGGTTTAAGAGTTCTTGCGGAATAGACGGACAGACATACAGAAAAAAAATCTGAAAATGATAAATTAGGACTTGGTAACGTGCAAAATATCTAATAAGATCAGATTGCATTATTTTCTCAAAAAAAGTAACTTACTTTTATTATTAGTAGGTACCTACCTATATCTATTGATGTCATGGTACCGTGACAGAAAAACCGACGTCGCTATTTTTTTTAATTAAAAGAAAAACAACTGTTAAACATTATTTATAAATAAAAGATACGCATCGTAAATGAAACGTAAATACATATTTACCTCCCACTAATGCTGAACAACTCTGAGATGATTTAGGGCCCGCGCGGCGCGCATATACATATACATACAATTTTTAATCGCACAACTGTTTAGTTGTTTGTCACAAGGCTATTGGAGTAGATGGAAGTACACATACATACAACACGATAGTTGGCCGACTAAAAAATCGTTAAACCACACCGATCGCCTTTTGACTACTGTCGGCCAACTATCGTCGTCGGTTTATATAATATGTCTACAGCAGTGTATTGACGTGCGCGTACATTCGACTAAACCAGGTATCGGCAATTGGCGGACCGCGGTCCAAGTCCGTACCGCGGAAGGTCAAAAACTGGACTACCAAAATTTTTTTGAATTATTTAAAAAATATTTTTTTGTACTTTCCGCTACGAAAGTTTTATTTTCGAGTGCTTTGTGGCGGTAACAATGAGGCACATTTTGAAGAACCAATATCACTCAAGATTAACGACCGCCCACCTTGAAACACTCTTCGCATAAGCTGCTCCCCGCGTGAACCTAACTTTAAAAAACTGACTCAAGACCGCAAATGTAATTTCTCCCATTGATTTTTGAATACAATTATGCCTATCTAATGTATTTCATATTATTTTGTGAGTGAAAATTAAAAAAAAAATTAGTAAAGAATATGATAAAAATTTTCAACAGTATCTGGACCCCACCTATAATTACTTGCCGACCCCTGGACTAAACAGTTGTTCGCAGTTCGACTGCCCATTAGGCCGGGCGGCATGTGCGGCCGGGCGCATACATACTTACAATTGTTTTACGACTAAACAGTTTAGTCAAATTGAGTACATGTTGCGATTTCAATTCGACTAAACTGTTTAGTTGTAAGTGGTGCGCATACATTCAATTAGTTGTGCCACAATTTCACTATTAAACTAATGGGCAGTCGAACGACTGTTTAGTCGAATGTATGCGCAGTTCAATACACTGCTGTAGACATAAGCTGCCGACGATAGTTGGCCGACAGTTTAGTCAAAACGCGATTGGTGTGGCTTTACGATTTTTTAGTCGGCCAACTATCGTGTTGTATGTATGCGCACTCCCATCTACCTCAATAGCCTTTTGACAAACAACTAAACAGTTGTGCGATTAAAAGTTGTATGTATATGCGCGAGCCCGTTTAATAGTAAAATTGTGGCAGAACTAATTGAATGTATGCGCACCACTTACAACTAAATAGTTTAGTCGAATTGAAATCGTGACACGTACACAACTCGACTAAACTGTTTAGTCGTAAAACAATTGTATGTATGCGCCCGGCCTTATTTAGATAATTTCATTACCCGCAGGTTCACTCGCGGAAATATCCTTTTTTTGACTACTTTCTCAGCTCCCTTTATTAGACGCGCGATGATAAATTTAAAGTATAATAGCCTATCCTCTTCCCTGATAGCCTGATGTCTATTTAACAATTGACAAACATAATAGTGAAAATATTAGATAAAAATAAAATCGAGCGATTTTTTATCTACTTATATCCACACCATATTCAACAATTATAATGAATAATTTGTATCAGACAGCAAGACTGCCATGATCTATATCTAAGAAAAAATCAAATGCCACTGTCGGGACTTGAACCTGAAACCTCCAGTTTCCGGCTAGATGAGTTACCAATTACTCCACAGTGCCCGAAAGTAGAATCTGCAGTTCTTTTCTTATTTTATATAGCAATTTCAAAGATGAAAACGCTATGCATGCGAGAGCCGAGAGGTAATAATTTTTGTAAGCTGTCAATACAACTATTTTAAACAGTCAGCTCGTTTTGCATTGCGGGAGCTAATCATTTTTTAAATTATAATACTTAAAAAACTCGTTAGGCCGGGAAGCCGTTTCTTATAAACAAACTTTGGTTTGAGTTTCTGTGAAAAGTAATTATTAGATAAATAAAATTAAACGATTTTGTATCCCCTATATCCACACTACATTCACATAACAATTAAGTAGTGATAAAAAAATCGACGCTAATGACCTCAGTTGTCGAGCGTCTATAATTTACAATTCATGATAAAAAATCGTTTGATTTTAATTATCTAATAATTACTTTCCACAGAAACTCAAACCAATATTAGATTAAGAGTGAAAGTCCCATCAAAATCGGTTAACAATAAATTTTTGAGCTAACCCGACACACAGACAAACATTCTGAAAATGGCGAATTCGGTTTAGGTATCCTAAAAACTGTACATTTATGTCGAAATATTGTTAAAAACAAAAAATTAAAGCTAGGATTTTATTTATTTGTATTGCACGAGGTGACCAGTGGCGGCATTAGAGGATGGGATGGGTGGTCCATGGCCCACCTTAAACTGTCTTGGCCCACCCCTTGGCGCACCCTGGAATAATCCCCAATCTCTAGTTTATTTTTTCAAAACGTTTTTACTTTTTAACTCTCGAAATTTCAATAATTTTTCTTGTAAATTCTATAGCAAGTAATCTGTGTTAAAATTTTGACGAGCACTGAAATTTTGGAAACAATTATTAATGTTATTGGCCCACCTTCAGAACATCATGCGCAAGTCTGCACCCTAACAAAAAATCTCAGCACCGCTACTGGAGGTGACCTATATAATAATAGACTGTTTTAATCCAAGAAATAAAACATTAACGCTCAACTAGAAAAATGACATCTTTTCCAGAAAAGATTTCAAAAAAACAATGTTTATGTTTTCTAATAAATGACTAGAAAATTCACAGTTAGATAAAAGAAAAATATACATTACCATTGAAAGGAGCATCAATAACAATGGCGTTGATCCATAGATCAACAATTCTCACGACTTGAATGTCATAATAACAATTTTCTCTCGAAATAACTGAATTGTTTACTAATATTGCACAAATTATATTTAAACAATGAATTTATGTATTATTCAATAGTAACTTTATTTTAATTTCACTTTTCTGTTATATACTTTTGTTATTTTATCTTAATCTTGCGCACTATTTTATTTACATTAATCACGCCTTCACTAAAAATTAAACTTGTGGACACAAAGTAACGAGCTAGAAATACTTGATTAATAGCGTTATTTTCGAATTTGAAAGAATGGTTTAATCTATAAATTATTAGCTGTTGTTAAATGCACTTTTGTTACAATATAATGGAGACATCCGTTGATATCGCTCAACAATACGCCCAGTTGCACCAACATCCATGTGCTCTTTGTGTAACGTAAACCGTTGTCAGAACGAGTACGGAGTGAAATTTATTATTCAAGTTTTTAATTAGCAGTGGGGGATTGAACAGGTCCGGTTTTAGTGTAACTATACTTTTATACGCTTTTAATTCTGTACATGCAGTCTTTAAAATAAATTGTTATTTATGTATTTATTATTCGATTTATATATTTTAAATTTATTACAACAACGTTTTAGGGCTTGACAATAGCGGGAGCGTGTAGTGATGCCATTGTTTATATGACTCCTCTATTACAAGCTTCCAGTGCCCAAGTTCTAATTCGAAAACTGGTAAAATTATCAATTGAATTATCAATTTATTATAAAAAAAATTATAAATTGAAAATACGAATTGGTGCTAGGCCCAGTAACCCTAGCTGTTGGTGGTAACAGTGTTTTAATTTATTTACACACAAGAACTCTATTTTATAAAAATTGTATCGCACAACACTGTGGATCTTTAGAGGCCCCATACATTTGCGAACAAATTGCGCAACAAAGGCTGTTCTGCAAACATTAATAATTGTACATATTATTATAGTGTATGGTTTTGTTTGACGTTCTGTGCAACTAGTTGCAGAAATCAAACTTGTTTGACATTAAATGCACAACGAGTAGGTGTAGGTAGTACTGCGCAACTAATTGCATCGTGTATGGGCTTTGCGCGACAAATTGTGCAATAACTGCAGGTTCTTTTGACGAGTGTAACTATAAGAAGGTAGTGTTTTAAAATGGCGGGTCCATTCGCAAATAATGTTTTATATTCTAGTGGTGGGGTCAATTGAAGTTCTTCGAGGAGATTTTCGTGGCTAAAATGAGATCTTTCGACTTTTCTTTAACCACTACACGACAAAATCAACTAAAGTTTGCATAAAATTGCGTATAGTGTATGGGTGACCTTGTTTGCACATCAACCTAAATTGGGCAACGTCAGTTTGCGCAATTAGTTCGCAGGTGTATGGTCCCTATTAGCTGTGTTTTATTAAATTTAATATGTACTAGCGGCTACATTGTGGCTCCGCTCACGTATATTAGTATATTGTTAATTTACTATCCTCCCGTCGAGAAATTCTCTCCCTGGGAAGAGAACTATAATCTCTCCCCCTGCGAAGCGAAGTCTAGCTTGAAATCACTTCGAAATAGTTTGCATTAACGGTATCACATAAATAAACAGTCAACCCAACCCTACGTTTTGACATTTGCATTAACGGTGTCACAACGCGCACCAGACGAATTTTAAAATTGACATATCTTTTTTTATTTGTCAACCGATTTAAATGAAACAAACACTAAATGTTATCTCAAACTTATCTCAATCATCACTAAAAACTACATCCAAATTGGTTCGGCCATTGCGGAGACTAGCGCGCGCACACGACAGACAAAAAGCGTCTACGATTTTATTATATCTATAGGTACCAAATACAAAATTCTTTGTATGTATGTATGTATGTTTGAAATGATTTAACTTTAAATCTTTTTAACGGATTTTGATGAAATTTTTTTAAAAATGTTTCCTATGATTCCAGAAGTGCTACAGGTTGCTTTTATTCAACGTTTTAAATAAATTTTTGAGTTAATTAATTAATTAAATTTTTATTGGTTCTCTACTACTATAACAAAACGTGAAATTCTTTTGCATTTTAGCGTATTGCCGGAATCCTATTAACACAAGCTCGACTTCGCTTCGCAGGGGGAGATATTCTCGCGCGGGGGGAGTAATAAATCATAAATTCTTATCTCTGGAACTATATACTGAACCGATTCTAAAAGTTCTTTCACTAATAGAAAACAACACTATCCCTAAGTGATATAGGCTATATTTTATTTTGATAAATTTCTCGGTGGGGGGGGGATAATTCCTGTGGGATAGTAATGAAATGTAACTCTGAAATTCTTTTGCATTTTAGCGTATAGGTACGCGGAATCCTACTAATATAATAAACACTGGTGGTGTTTGTAATATTAGTAGGATTCCGCGTATACCTACGCTAAAATGCAAAAGAATTTCAGAGTTACATTTCGTTACTATCCCACAGGAATTTCGCTTCGCAGGGGGAGAATTTCTCGCGGGGAGGAGGTAATAAAACATAAATTCTTAGCACCCGGGCGAAGCCGGACGGGACCGCTAGTGTATAGATAACATTAATTTACATCAAGTAATGGCCGAAGCTATTATATAACTGGTGGGACAAATTGCAGAATCAACTAGCTGATGTGAATGTTATGCACAATTAATGAGGTAGAATGTCTCGGACTAGAGAAATGGGAGTTATGGGGCAATACATACCTACAGAATTTGCCGACATTGTTAAAATTTTCATGCAAGGTACTCGTTAGTACCCGGTAGTTCTAAAACCGCGAGTGTTTCTTGTTCCAACGATGTAGTACGACCTGCGAGATATGAAATATAAGCAGTCGGGTCAAAAGATAATATTAATTTTAGTGTCATCTCACTGCTAGGATACTAAAACTTAGGTAGGTAATACCTATTATCTTTTTATCCGACTACTTTCCATATTGGAAGCTTCTTTTCTTCTTTTTTAAACTACTATTTTTATTTCCTCAAAGGAAAGCAATTTGTTTTAACTTTTAACACGTTGACTGCCGTAAGAAGCATAACTTGATGCTCGAAGAATCGATCATAACAACCGCGATTATCACAAGTTGATTCTCAAACACTGCAAGTTATTATAGCCAAGGAAAGCATCATTCGATTCACAGATCAATGTAACTTTTATGCATCCCAATCTAAGCATTAGAAACTATGCGTGGCCTGCACCTGAGTGAATCGATAGTTGATTCTCAGGCTTGAAATGTTTGTATAGTTGACATTTCACTAAAAAGCAATGAAACTTCAGATAAAATATTATTTATATTTATTCATACAAAAACCAACATTTAATTACATTTCTAAATAAGAAAATAACTAATTTTTTTTTTCATATGATTCAAGTGTATGCAGACTTGTTTACATATGAAACGGCATATGATTCATACGGCCATTACAACAAACTTTAGCTATATGGGCCACGTGAATTATTTGGTGTTTCTCGGTTCAAAAAACGAAAAAATACATTTTTTTGCGAAAAATAAATTCATTAATGTTAAAGAACATTATCGCTATCCTATTCATATCAAGGATAGAACAATTCTGGCCAGAAGGGACCAGATATTTCTGATTATTGCGGCAGTCAATGTGTTAATTAAGAGAACTTGTCCATGCTTTGTATTATATTTGAATTATTTGCACTCATGACTCGCTTGACGATAACAGCTGTCAAAACTTCAAATCACCGGCTCTGGTTGCTCGTTGCATTTGGTTTTACTCAGCTGCTTCATTCGGCTGTTTCCGTCGTACCTCGTACGAGTTATTGTTTTAATAGTTGCAAACTAGTCATTTGTGCTTGCATTTTACTGGCAGGAATAAATTTAAATAAATTTTAAATAATCGCTAATCTTTAAAAGTAAGTAGATAGTAACTTTTCATTATATGCAATTTCATATTGTATAGGTACCTTAATATCAACTTACCATAATATCTTAAGGCACCGAATTTGGTTAAACTGTTTGTTACTATTAATAACTATATTGAATTTAATTAGTTATCCGTTTTTACCCGGCGTGGTCCGCGTTCTTCTATCACTCACCCCCCGCCCATTACGCTAGGATTATCAGATATAGCCTTCCCAAATATATTCTCTACTTATTTGTGACAACAGTAAGAAAATCGGTTGAATAGAATAGAATAGAATAGAAATTTATTAATCCATAATACAATTACACGAGGATTCGTCAAAACACCTAATACAAATCGGTCCACTATAAAATACATATTAAATATAGAAATCATCAATGTTATAAAGACATTGACTGACTAAAAGCTGCCTTTAATACTTTTTTAAACTTATTAAAATTCAAAATTTTAATATCAAGCGGCAACATATTAAACATTTTTAAGGCATGATATTCGGCGCTATTATTAAATAATGTCATTGAAGACTTCGGTAAAATTACATTAGAATTATTTCTAGTGTCATGTCCATGGACAGCCTGAAATGTATCGTAATTTTGAATGCGTTGCTTGACAAAACACAAGGCAAAATAGACATATATAGACGGCACAGTTAAAATACATTTATCAATAAAAGTTTGTTTACAACTTGCACGAAAATCAAGATTAAAAATTACACGAATTGCCTTTAATACAGATCAAGGAAGATAGTAAATTGAATAGTTTCCGAGTTTATCGCGTTCAGACAGACAAACAGACAGACGTTGAGGTGCGAAGTTGTTTAGGAGAAATAGTAAGGTAATTTAATGTAAAAAAGAATGCTAAAAATTTTATTATTTTAAATGCAGCCCTATAGCCTCTGTATAAAACTGTGTCTAATATAAATTTTTCAATTCTACGCAAAATTTTAATTTAATTTGACAATTCAATTGAACAATTTTTGAAGTTATACTTCTTTTGACGCGTTATAAAAAAAATTTATTAAAAAAATAAAAAACCCGACTGCGTAAAAATCGAACATAAAAGATGGAAACAAGATCAAATGATAACATGCAGTCGGAGGCATAGTAGTAACAACATGCAGTCGGCGGCATAGTAGTAACATCAGGTATTTCTGTTCAATTTGTTACTACTATGCCTTCGACTGCATGTTATCATTTGATCTTGTTTCCATCTTTTATATTCGATTTTTACGCAGTCAGGTTTTTTGTTTTTTTAATAAATTTTTTATTTTCTTCCTTTTAGTTGAATCTACTCATCAAGCCTTTTAAGTTGATACCCCACACACAAGATTTTACCGATTTTTTGCGTACTGACAAAATGGCATCTAGCGCCCGCCATATTGAATTTTCCGTGACGTCATGTACCCTATTTGAAATGTCAACGAAACCTTTCTTTTGTTTTGATTTTGATACCTATATCAATGTATTTAGAAGGAAAATTACTTTTGCATTCTGACAAAATGGCGTCTAGCGTCCGCCATATTGAATTTTCCGTGACGTCATATACCCTATGTCACTCTGGGGATTTAGACGAATCTAATGACACCTCATTTTTCAAAATCCGTCAAGTTGTTTGGGCTACAGAGCGTGATAAAGAAATATACATACATAGATACATACATACACTCGAAAAACAATACCCTCCTTCTGGCGCAGTCGGCTAAAAAATGATGAGAGTAAATTTTTGCACGCGCATCGCGTCACGAAGATTTAACACCATGAAGTTAGTCGGAAGTTCATGATTTAATACCCTATTATCACCAATCACAATGTGACAAGAGCGTTTTCAGTTTTGAATAACATTAATAAAAGTAATAAAAGTTATTGCTATACAAACGCTCGTTTATGTCGCTTTCGTTAAATATGAGTTCGTACTGCAACATCTGTACTGTTTACACTATTATTTTTCATGATTATAATAGCCTATTAAATAGCACTGCTATGTAAGATGTGTCATGGTGTAACGGATAGCATCGCCGCTTCATGCGCAGTAGGTCCCGGATTCGAATCTCAACACAAACATGCTTTTTTTTAAATAAATAATTAGATATAAATATAATAAATAAATATATTTAATAATCTATTAAATTAAATTAATTTATTTAATATCTTTATTTTATTATTTTATCGTCTTTTTTACAAACGTTTAGTACTGGCACGCGGGGTAAAATTTTTGGAGTTATTTTTGTTTTGTTACGCCAAAGTAGTACAATTTCTGACGTGCGTACATAAGTACACACACACTCTTTTTTTTCTCTATCTTTTGTAAAGAATTATAAAGAGTGGTCGAAACAATATTATGAAAAACAACAATTTAGTCACTTCTTACTAGAATAATTTTATTAATGGATGTGGTAAGAAGTCATGGTTAAATTGTTGTTTTCTACATTTATCTTTTATACGAACTATCGAATAATAGATAGGTAAACATTTGATAGGTGATAAGTGTGGACCTCTCTATTAAGAATGATTTCTTGCTAAGGGTGACTTTAATCCTACACGACCGTTCTTAGAAAGAGTCAACTGTAATAATTGAAATAAGCAGAATAACATATTATGTGTGGACTTGTTTACGTGAATCGTGATAGATGATGCTTGGATTCGCGTGCGCTGTGATTCAATTGTTTTTCGTGAGATTCTAAGAATGTTGTCATCGTTGAAATACTAAACGTATCTCGTTAACCCATTTAGTAGGCGTATCCGCTTGTCTGTGTCACATTGCCGTATAGAAAAATAGGCCTCACTGGCCACTGCCAAGTGCCAGGCATTGAAGATGGAACGACTTTTATTTGGAGGGGAGGCTATAGGCCCACGATCACTTATGAAAACTTATATTGCAAAGAATGTTAAACATGCTAGTAGTAGTGTTGCTCGGCTCCCAGATCTGGAGCTGGGGTGGGCTAGACGCTTCCTAGGTCAATGCTGCTAGCCTCATAATTTCGGTACCTGCTCATTATACGAGTATTACAATTTACAAACAATTTATATAACAATTTGCATACTTATACAAAATAGTAATGGATACTGTAATTTCGTTGCAGATATTTCAGTTGCGAATGTCTGACCGAAGAATGTATTTCTAGAATTTTTGTTTGTCTGTTTGTTTGTACTGGCATCACTGGACGGGTTTTGATGATACGAGTTAAAGTAGGGTTATTTTAACCCGTATCATCAAAATCCTTTCAGACGAGCGTGAAGCTAATAACAAATTATTTATTTGGGTCGAATGAAATTTATTCACAAATGCGTATTTCAAATTTTATAAAAAAAAATCAAAATCGTTTGAATTTAAAATGTTTAAACTCTGTTCGTTGCGTCTTTACCGATTTCCGTGTAGTAGGAAGATATATGTACCTGCACCGCTGTCTTTTTTCTGTGTAGTTAAATGCAGCCAAAAATAAATAACTGAATCACTAATATAAACCACGCGTCTTCTGGAGGGTTAAATCTTGGCACACGTTTCTGTCGTTAATCTGATTTACTATGAAATGCATACTTTAATTCATTCAAACTAAGCATTTTATATAAGTATTCCTACATATTTGTTAATTCCGCGTGTCTTTGCTCATAAGTATTGGATATCATAAAAAAAACTTAAAAAACTCCTTCAAAAAGCTACCAGAAAGGATGAAAATAACAAAATATTGAAGTTGGTGCCAATTTAACTACTAACATTTTTTATACCAACATTTTGATTATGCACATAAAATATCTCCATATGATTAACATTAATTTTCAAATAAATGTCTTATTCAACTATTGAAAAAGTTGAAATGGTTATTTGGGCACTATCTGGAAATAGTTACCAACAAAGTAATTGATACGTATACGTATTGTATAGTGGTTAAGTATGCTGATAAACAGATCCCTAGAGTGCAAGTCGTGAAAAGAGCAATTGATAATTTTAAGAATACTTGTTGCGGTAACACTGGGCATAAAAATATTATAAGAAATCGTCCGAGCCAGGCAGAACTTGAAAGCTATGTTGGAAGCATTGTTCATGTTAAAAGAAATCCAAACATAAGTGCAAGGCAATTGTAAAATGACGCTTATCGTGCTTATTAAATTTTAAGAGCAAATAAATTGAAATCGTATAAATATTCTCATCATCAGGAATTACGCGGGGATATATAATTATATACATTTTTATATGGTTTATTCAACGCGCCTAAAGAAGTTTTCACTTCAAAAATTATAATTAATGACAAAGAAAGAATATAAAAAAATAAAAATATATAAATAAATATCATGTAGAATTTAGAACAAAAAAAAAACACAAACATTTCACGGTTTCACATTTTTATAGCTTGAACCCCCCCGCGACTTTATCAAAATAAAATATAACCTATATCACTTAGGGATTTATTGAACAAAATAAACGATAAGTAAACGGAAAACGGCAAATAGAAAATGAAACTCTATATAATAGAGTAAACAAAACACAAACTTAAAAATATTTTGTGAAATTTTGAATAACGGAAAAGGGAGCAAACTTTAAACAAGTGTTTTTCTTCGTGCCTTTTTGTTTATTTTTACCGCCAAATAATAAAAAATGTGATCTAAAATTTACGCCCCTTTTTTTGCCGCCATAGGCTACAGACTACTCAGCCTATACATAAATCCACCCCTGTGAACGATAATTAGATATTTTAGTTGCATCGCCCTTTTTATGAAGGGGAGTAACCTTTACTTTTTTAAAGACGGTTGGAGAGACTACTGTAGTAAATGATAAATTAAATAAATATGTACACTAAAGGTACAATAATTGAGTGACACTTTTTTATAAGGTTGTTGGGGATGTCATCAATACCACTGGATATTTTATTTTTTAATCTCCCTAGCAATGATTTAACTTCTTCCTCTGCAATGGGCCACAAATACATAATATTATGCAGATAGTAGGTTTTCAAAGTACTTGTCAAAAAATTATTGTTTGAAGCATGGAAATTATTTTTTGAAATATTTATAAAAAATAGCTCTAATGACTAGAATAGATCAATAAAAATCCTACTCAATACGTACACTGTACAGTAATAATATGTTTCTTTACTTGTAATGCCTGTATATAAGAAATTTGAGCCAAACCTACTTTTTCAATTTGCATAACGCAATTTATAATATTTATCAAAACAATTTAAATAATGACAATAGTTTATTAATAAGAACCGTGTTTATTGAATTATTCATGCATAAAATTAACTGGTAATATTTTTAAACAACAGTATCTCATTAAAATTACAGACAGCACGTGTGATTTCATGTGTTAAAAATTGTAAATACAGACAATTAATTATTAAATTATAGTTAGCATACTAACAGCCAGTTGATAAGCCAACAGTTGAATCAAGTTTTTTTTCATAATTAATATAATAATTTAGTCAGCTCTATATCTGCACCTCTTTGATTCAATTATTGAAATGGCAATATAGACTAAGCTACTGGACAATAGCAATGTACTACTAAAATTTTATTATTGAATTTAACTGAAAATCAAATCGATGGTAGACTATTTCGATTTTTTTGACGTGAAAATAACGTCTAATGTCTCATGCTGGGGTGGCATTTTAGAAATATTAGATGAAACGGAAATAGTCAGAAGTGGTTGACATGTGAAACCAAACACAGCGAAGGCTTTTAATATTTTTTTTTTAATAATGAAAATTGAAAATATATAGGTAGGTATTGTATAATAATAAATTAAAAATACAAAAAATAAATTTACAATTATTTTATTTATTAGATATAGTATTTTACGAACATTTGATTTTATAAGATAAATAAAACTAGATTTATTTCATTCCACACAGATACCAATTTTTTTAAAATAAACAGTTTTGGGCTAGAGTTCTGGAAAAATATTTAGCACATAATTTAATATTCGTTGTGTTTTTGAAAAATGCATTAAGATAGTATCAAAACTTCATTTTTATTGTAATAAAAACCAATTTCATTGTAAGCTTTATAAAAGTTATTCGCTGAGAAAGTATTAATATTTTCAGTTCCTTTGAGGGCAGCATAGCCTAGTGTTTAGCGTGCTTAGTGCCGCAACCTCTGGACTGGACTGCCGTAGGTTCAAATCCCACCTACGCTCATGGATGTTATTTAGTTTTAAGATAGTTGTTATTTAGTGTAGTTGATAGACGCTAATGACCTGAGATGTCGACGCATCTATAATCTACAATAAATAAACAAATTTCAGTTCCTTTAATAAAATAAAAAAGATGCTTCATGGTGTGAGGTAAAACCATACTGCTAACTTCCCACTGGATGCCCTTAGTTTTTTTTATAAAAAAAATATTTGCAAATCTATTCAGGTGTTCATTACCTAATTATATGGCGAAAAATGAAATTGGTCCGAAGTCGATATCATTATTTGTTCTCGAGATATGCGAGCCGAAAAAAAGTTCACCAATGAACGCACGTACACACACACACACACGCACACACGCACGCGCACAAAGAGAGAGAGAGAGATAGAGATCTCTAAAAACAGTAGATTCGGACTCTAGGGACCTCAAAACGTTCTGATAATATGTCAAAATTTTTCATTCGCGAAATCGGACCATTACAATAACTTCCAATGGGAAGTTAAAAATGGTAGAGTACATGTAAATTAAAAATACTTACAAATACATAGCTTCAAAATTTTTTTACTGTAAAATCATAATTATATAGTTTCTATGAAAGGAAGGATTTCCAATCTAATAATTTAATCAAAATTAAATAATAATAATATACAATATAAAGTCCCCTTTCCGTGTTTCTGTATATCTATATGTTTGCGATAAAACCGCTGGACCGATTTTAATTTAGTTTTCACAGAATTATCTTAAGTGCCTTAGAAAAAATATCTGTCAAATACGAAATTGGTTCGGGCAAAGCCGTGCTCAGTTTGCAAGTTTTATAGTATAAACTATAAAACTACAAATAATTAATAAAATCTCAAAGTAAAATTAAAAATGTTGGTTTCATTTCTAAACAGCATTGTGTGTGGAAAAACAAATAAATTTATTACCTCTAGGTATGTTATTTAGGGCCTTCGTAGATGCTAAAACGGTCCTCAATTCCTCATGCTAACAACACAAACAAAGCTACTGGTTGTGAGAAATGTATTCGCAACTATCAAGTTTAATTATTAAAATCTTCAAAACTATAATTAATAATTTGATATTTCACGTTCACCAACAGATTTAAATAATATACAATATAATGTTTAATTATTTTATTAAAATTAATTTATTACAATTTACATAAGTATGTTTATACATACGGGCACAGTGCATTTTATTATTCTCATGAAACGCTCGAATTGAATTCGCTTGCCTTGACCGGAATATGTGGATTCATTCTTGTAAAATATATGTTTACCTACAAAACTTACTTATTATTAAAACAAAGATACACTATGTGAAACCGCATCTTTAACATTAATATACAAGGTGTTTTTATTATTCGCTAATGGTCGCTTGCATCGATAGCTGCTATACCCTTTCTGTTGACTCTGATTGCAAAAAATGGGTTGAGTATTATAGGTACATATTATAACATAATATTACCTATAATATGGGACATTTGTTAAGTAACAGTGTTCAAAGAAAACTTGTGTTCAGTTTTTGATACCTGTTTTTTTATACTATTGAAATTTGAAAATCCATTGTCAGAACCTTTTTTCAAAAAATTAATTCTTTAACCCTTAACCGGCGTGGCGAGAAAATGTAACACTCAATGCGTTGCGGAGTCCTTGGGACTCTAAAATAAAAAAGGTGTGTTTTTTTGTTAAGTAATGAAAAACTAAATTTTTTTTATTGTATAGAAAGTGAAAGACATATTGTAAGGTAATAAACTAACATTTATAACCAACAACCAATTACAACAAAAAAAACTAAAATAATACATTTTTTAACAAAAATAAACACTGTGTTTTTTTGATGCTTATTTTGCAAAAAAAAAACTAAAAAATAAAATTTTTTCATTTTGAAACCATGATTGGTAAGTTGTAAACTACAAAAAAAAAGAAAACATTAACTTCTAAATTAAAATTTAAAAAAATCGGCAATGTACCAAAAACGCATATAAAATGATAGCATTCTCGATAGTAATGTTACTCTCAGGATCGCCATCTTGGTTTGAAAAATCTGAATCACAGTTCTCAAACCATCTTCGGACACATGCCTCAAAGTTAGGATCTGTAATGTCAACTTTTTTTGGATTCTCGGAAATCTCGACTCTCGCACTATGCACGGTTCCTTTGGATGACCGACACACTTACTAGCAGGTGTTAGATTATCGACCCTGCTATCACATACCCTTACCACGTATGACGTCCGACTGGGCCACCCCCTTTTGATATCTTTAATGAATTGAGTTAACAATGTCCATATGGGGTATATCTCCGTCGTATGTAAACTTTTGATTAAATGAGTACTGTCCGTAATAAGTCATGACATTAAAAAACCACAACGTAGGAATTTTGTCCGTCCTGACCTGAACATTATAATAAATTAATTCTTTTTATTTTCATATTTTCTTATATTACTAATAAATGTTGTTGCTATGTAAAGTTGTCCGAGTGAAATTTTGAAATAGTTTATAAGATTACTGTATTTCATTGTATTTCTTGTGTAATAATTTGTATAGTTTTATTTATCGAATTATACCAGTGGTTTTGTCTCACTAAAATTTATCTACTTATTTTGAAATATCAACCCGTAACAAACTTGATACACTCTCAACAAGTAACTAAACTTAAAGTGTGGGATATTTTACCTGGCTAAATTTGCAGGCAAAATGAATAATTTGTTCAGAGGTGAGTGAAGCCGCAAGCAAAAAACTTTACACATACTTTTAAAATTAGCCGCAAAATGTAAATGTTGATATAATATTATGTGTTCATATTATTATGTTATGGAATTTGTTTGCTATGAAAAGTTGTCACCGGCCTTGTCACGTGAGGTAATCGCAAATGCACTAGAATTAAAGTTAATAACTTCGATTAAATCTTATAAAAAAGCCAGTGGAATGTCTTTTAACGTACAAACAGTGTAATTGTTTACGTTAAGAATGTTTTATTCATTTAAATAATTTCACTAACACATTTCCTTAAATAGTAAAAGTGAACTTATTATTTCCATAGAAATTTATACTAATTCCGTGATCTGCAGTACCGGACAGATTTTTTATATAGAAATAATTGCGCCGATTTCTATTTGAATGTAGGTAGGGAAGGTGATTCTAAAACTACGGGAAAATTTAATTTATGCTTTTTAGAGTCATTCTGGATCATTTATTGAAGTCGACTCAATTTTTTAATATTACCTATTTGTTTTTATATTTATCTTTATATATTGTAAAGAAGAAAAGTTGTTGGTGTCAGGAAATTCCAACCTACTTCCAGATAAGGTGTAGAGGTCAAATTTGGCATTTGATAGTAGTATCCTTAATAAATTAATGGGAAAATACAAAATCTCAAAATTCTTAACCTGAAGGGTGTGAAAAGTTAAAACGACCCGAACAAGGAACGTGTGCTTTTGCTAGTAGGTAGTTGAGTAAACTTAAGCATGTAATTTTTTAGTTATTAAAACATTTTCCTGTCGATATTGAGTCAGTAAGGCCCTGATGGTAAACATAAGAAATGTAAAGTGCTCTAAATATAAACTACGTAGTATGGTATTATACTATTATTATCATCTTCATGTAAGTACCTATGTTAAAATAGTCACGTATTTACATAGTATCTACATATTATAATATACAGGGTGTCCAAGACTTGCGTTGTCGGCCGATATATTGATTTTGGGTGAAGATAGAAAACAAGTTTAAATACAAAAGTTGTATAAATGTTAATGGTGTATAACATAAAAATATTTTCAATTATACAGCCTGTCCCATTTAAGCGGTGCAGATCAAAGTTATGTTTTTTTTTAACCTAGCACCCTGTTTTTATTTGTTTTCTCAATTCTGCATCTAAATGTGAATAGAAATTGTAAGGGAAGCAATGCTCGAAAATTCAGTAATTTTTTAGTTATTCAAGTTTTTTAGAAATTTTTGACATGTGCAGACCTTTACCTAAAATTCGACATAGCCAAAACAGAATCCTTTATCAAACTGAAATTTTGAGGATCACTAGATAATAGACGGATAAATCAATGTCTGTCCTAAAAAAATGATTTTTTATACAGGGTGTTCAAATAATGTACTTCTTTTACCTAACTTCAATCACGTGTAACTTTTGATTGTTAAATACAACGAGGTTATTTTTTTGCTGGAATTGTATTCTTTAGGATATTTGCTAACACTTTTATTAAGGGTTGTCCAAACCTAAACCTAATATTTTAATGCGAAAATATTAGGTTTAGGTTTGGACAACCCTTAATAAAAGTGTTAGTAAATATCCTAAAGAATACAATTCCAGCAAAAAAATAACCTCGTATTTAACAATCAAAAGTTACACGTGACTGAAGTTAGGTAAAAGAATTACATTATTTTGAACACCCTGTACAATAAATTCATTTTTTTAGGACAGACATTGATTTGTTCGTCCATTATCTAGTGATCCTCAAAATTTCAGTTTGATAAATATTTATATTTTGGCTATGTCGAATTTTAGGTAAAGGTCTGCACGTGTTAAAAATTTCTAAAAAACTTGAATAACTCAAAAATTACTGAATTTTCGAGCATAGCTTCTCTTACAATTTCTATTCAAATTTAGGTGCACAATCGAAAAAACGAATAAAAACAGGGTGCTAGCTTAAAAAAAAACATAACTTTGATCTCCCACGCTTAAATGGGACAGGCTGTATAATTAAAAATATTTTTAGGTTATACACCATTAAAATGTATACAACTTTTGCGATTAAACTTCTTTTCTATCTTCACCCAAAATCAATATATCAGCCGACAACGCAAGTCTTGGACACCCTGTACATTATAAACATATCACAATTATAATAACACAGAAATTACACAGAAAAGTAAGCATTTTAATTATCGAAATTAGGAGAGGAAGTCTCTGTGGCAAAGGATCAAATAAAAATTGCAATACTGATGATTAAAATTGCATATCTTTGCTAACGTTTCGGTGCTCTTTACACCATCTTCAGAGCATTTAAAAATTTATCTGAAAAGTTATACCTACTTTTGTGTATTTAACTTTAAAATAATGCGAGATGAAAATTAAACTCAAAATAGAAAATCTTATTTATTTAAAATAGGTACATTTTATAATTTGATGCTTATTGTAAAACTTAAAACGTTGGAATGAATAAATCAAAAATTACAAATTTGTATCAAAAAGATTATTAAATAATCAGTTATACTTGCATAAGCTCAATAAGAAAAGATGTGTCTCAATTAGAATTTTCTTTTAAGAAAGCGCAATATTTAACACTCCCTCTCGCTTTCTTGCTTTTATTTTTATTATTTATTTATTTATTATTTATATTACTTATTAAAAAAAATCATACAATCCATACTGTTCGACTAGACCTTTAAATTTATCTTTTGACAATGCTTTAGTCAGCGGATCAGCCAACTGATTATTAGTCGACACATATTGTACATCAATTTCTTCTTTTCTCTGCATATCACAAGTATAAAAATATTGTACATCGATGTGCTTCGTTCTCTTTGACGACTGTGGATTTTTGACTAGAGTGATTGCTCTTTGATTGTCACATCTGATCTGCGTAGGATGAGTTTGTTTCTGATCCAGATCTGACATCAATTTTCTTAGCCAAATGACTGCTTTTGTTGTTGCGCACAAGGCTACAAATTCTGCTTCTGTTGTTGAAGTTGCAGTTACGCTTTGCTTTCTTGAACTCCATGCTACAGATCCACCATTTAAGAGCGCTATCCAACCTGTTGTACTACGCCTTGTGTCGACGTCCCCAGCCCAATCAGCATCACAGAAAACGGTCAACTCAGTGCTGCTTGAATTAAGATCAAATGTGATTCCTCGATCTGTAGTTCCTCTTAGAAATTTCAGCACTCTCTTGACTCCTTGCCAGTGCATGTTTGTTGGTTTCTCCATGTATCTACTGAGGACACCAACAATATAGGCAATATCAGGTCTTGTGCAGATCATTAAATACATCAACGACCCAATTGCTTCTCTGTAGGGAAAATTTCTTGTTTCTTTTGACCCTTCTTTATCCCTTGAAAATTTTACACCAGGTTCTGCAGGTGTAGAAACCGGTGTACACTCAGCGTGATTAAATCTTTCTAAGATTTTAGTTGTATACACACTTTGATGAATTTTGATTTTTCTATTGTCTCTGTCTCTTGTAATCTGTATTCCAACGAAAAATTCAGCTTCTCTGTAAATAATCTCGAATTTTTGATGAAGGTCGTTTAACAATTTCTTAATAGACGGAATGTCACTGCCACAAATCAGTCCATCATCCACGTACAGCGCTAGGTACAATGCAGAGTGTTTGGACTTGCTGACAAAAATACATGGGTCAGCTGTAGATTGCTCTAGGCCATAATTCAACAAAAATTCAACGATCTTCTTATTCCATTGTCTAGAGGCTTGCTTCAGTCCGTATATGCTCTTTTTCAACAGACAGATTCGGTTATCTTCTTCAAAACCGTACGGCTGCTCCATATAAATATTTTCTTCAAGATCACCGTGAAGGAAAGCGGTCTTAACATCAAATTGATAGATCTCTAAATCTTGAGCCGCTGCAATTGCCAAGAGAGTTCTGACAGAGTCGTATTTCACCACTGGTGCAAACGTCTCTTCATAGTCGATGCCATATTTCTGTGAACAACCTCTTGCGACTAGTCTGGCCTTGTATTTATCGACATCACCATTAGCCTTGTACTTCTTCTTGAAAACCCAACGATTTGTTATTACATGTTTGTCTTCAGTTCGTGTGACTTAAGTACCCAGGTTTCATTCTTCTCCAGTGAGTCGATTTCTTCATTAATTGCTGCCAACCATTTTCTCGAGTTTTGACTTTTCATTGCATCTTCTAGACTTGTAGGCTCTAACTGAGCTATGCATACTTCAGCCATTATTACAGCTTCTTCAGATTCATTTTCATTCGACCTCGATCCTTTTCTTGTATTATACGGACTTCGAGGAATAGGTAATCTTGGATTTTTGTATTTCTTCTTAAGTTCGTCACTATCAGGAGATTGTCGCCCTTCTATTGGTTGCTCAAGCTCTTCTTCGGATATCTCATGGTTGTCTTTACTGTCTGTAACTTTGGTTTCAGTCATCTCATGCAGCTTATCTCGATTTTCGTTGAATATAACATCTCTTCTGATTAATATTCTTCTTCCTGCTGGATCGTAGATCTTATAAGCCTTACTATCATCATGATAACCAACCATCTGACATTTGATCGAGTTTTTCTCCCATTTCGTTCGTTGTTCTTTTGGAATATGGACGTAGACCTCGCTTCCAAAAATTCTGAGATGCCCAACTGAAGGCTTTGATCCAAACCATCTTTCATACGGTGTAACTCCGCCTATTGTCTCCGATGCAGTTCTGTTCTTTAGATATACTGCTGTACCAGTTGCTTCAGCCCACAGATGTAATGGTAGTTGCCTCTCATGTAACATGGCCTTGGCACTCTCAATGATCGTCCTATTTTGTCGCTCAATAAATCCATTTTGTTCAGGTGCCCTTGGAGTCGAAACTTCATGTTTGATTCCTTTGGTTAATAGGAAATGCTTTACAGAATCGTTGCAAAATTCAAGGCCACCATCAGACCTCAGTCTTTTAATTTTGTGACCATCAGCTTCAACCTCAGCGTAGAACTTCATAAGGTTATCCAGCACATCTGTTTTACTCTTTAAAAAATATACGTAGCAGTATTTTGAAAAATCATCCTTTAGCAACATGAAATAATTTGAACCGCCAATCGATGGCGTGCTCATTTTACCACACAGATCAACATGGAAAGTTTCACCCGCAGTATTTGCTCGTCTTGCTCCTGATTTCGGAAAACTCAATCGATGTTGCTTGCCATAAGCACAGCCTTCACAAAAAGGGTTTTCTTCCGATGTGTGATCAATTTTGAGGTCAACAACAACTCCCTTGCTATTCATTTCTTGGAGTGTCTTGAAGTTAACGTGGCCCAAACGTTCATGCCACAACATAATTGACCCGGACGATGTGATGTTCAACTCGGTAATCTTGACTGGCTCCAAATTCATCTTGTAGAGCCTGTTGTCTCGGACTCCGTCAGCAATAATCAAATTTCCTTTTATAAAGCTGACATGTTGAGCACCCTCTTCAAAAATGACCTTCATACCTTTCTGAGTTGATCTAGAAACAGATATGAAATTTCGACCAAGATCTGGAACATAAAGAACATCTTTAATAATATGGACAGGACTAGGATGCTTTGAATTTGTCGCTTGCACTTCAATGTCTCCAATCCCTTCTACAGATAGTTTTCGTCCATCTCCAACTCTCACTTGACAGGCATTCTTTGAAAAAGGTACGAAATTCTTAAAATACTCCCTCTGGAATGACATGTGATCTGTGGCACCAGAATCCGCATACCACACATTTTTGATCTTGCTCTGAGACGTTGCTGATTGCAGAATGAATAAGTGCGACGTATCTTCAGCGGATGTCACCTTTTGATCAGCTTGTTTCTTATTTGTCTCCCTCTCTAACATTAGGGAATGTCGATCAGTTTTATTTTGATTATTTTCATTTCCTTGTTTATTTTTCTGGTCTCTCTGTCGCTTGAAGCATTCTCTGGCCCAATGCCCTTGTTTGTTGCAATAATTACATTTACCAGGTCGCTTCGATCTTTCATCTTTCTTCGATTCTTTACTGCTGTTACTCCCTCTCGTCTTACTGCTACTAGCTGTGTAAGCAGCCCCAGACGCGTTGTTGTCTCCATCATTCAGTCGAAGGTTAATGAGCGACTCTTCGTTGACTAGATGATCTGTCAAACGTTCAACATTTTGCTCGGCTCGGGGCACAGCATACCACGCCGTTCTCACGTGATCGAATTTGGCGGGCAAACTGCTTAGAATCTTTGCAATCACCATTGGTTCTTTCTGCTCGAGATCCATATCTTTCAGCCTTTGCGCGAGCGATGTAACTCTGGCTATGTAGTCAGCCATGTTCTGTTCTTCATCCATTTTACTATTTATGAATTTTTCTAACAGTACTTGTGCAGATTGTTCACTCTTCTCTGAGTGCACAGTCTTCAACCTAGACCACATTTGAGCAGCAGTCGTACAGTCGGTGAGATACTTCAATTGTTCCAACTCAAGGCCCCTCATGATAAACGCTTGAGCTTCAGCGTCTTTATCATCCCAAACTTGCGTGTTAGCTTCTGGCCGTGGAATTGTACCCATAATGTACGGTTTGAGTTTGTTCTCGGTCATGTAAATTTCCATCTGCCGTCGCCATAGCTGGTAGTTCTGCCCGTTGAAGCGATGTAGTTGATACACTCTTGATTCAGCCATTTTAACAGATCTAGGTAAAACTGGCACTTCTATTTGTATAACAGTGTTGTCTTGATCAACATCTATTTCTTCTATAGTTTGATCCAAGAATGTTCGATCGTCAATTGCAGAATCTTCAACAGCGCTATTTTCTGCCACAGTGATTATTTCGTCCATGAAAAGATGCTTAGCATACAACACACATTTTTTTTTTATTGAGCTGGGCCCATAACCTTTTGTGTATTTAACTTTAAAATAATGCGAGATGAAAATTAAACTCAAAATAGAAAATCTTATTTATTTAAAATAGGTACATTTTATAATTTGATGCTTATTGTAAAACTTAAAACGTTGGAATGAATAAATCAAAAATTACAAATTTGTATCAAAAAGATTATTAAATAATCAGTTATACTTGCATAAGCTCAATAAGAAAAGATGTGTCTCAATTAGAATTTTCTTTTAAGAAAGCGCAATATTTAACACCTACTTTGTTTAAGAATTCTATATAAATTTGCCAGTAAAAATTACGAAACAAGCAAGAAACTTACCAATGCTGTCAAAAAATCAGTGTATTGTACACTATATACTGATTTTTTGACAGCATTGGTATAAGTTTCTTGCTTGTTTCGTATTTTTTACAAATTTATACAGAATTCTTGAACAAAGTAGGTATAACTTTTCAAATAGTTTTATACTACTTTTGACATAAACTTGATTTCAATCCGATTTGCACCCAGGCAAGTCATGCCGGGTAGCTAGTATCGACCTAAACCTTCCTCAATAATTAATAAGCTATCAAATTGTAAAAATCGCATTCAAATCCGTTCAGTAGTTTACGAAATAACGGTACAAACATACAGCTACCGATACTTCCTTTTATAGTATATACCTACTTATTTCATATGACATTCTTCTCTACTTACATAATTTTATAGAAGTCTTTCGTCTGACAGCTGATTTTGATTTAAAAGGGGCCAGCACTTCAAGTTGCCGTTAAAAACCTTTAGAGGCGCTGTCATCGATTATAAATGTAATATCTTCCTCTGGCTTACCTTTTCTTAATAGTCAGGAAAATACAAATGTAAAATACGACCCTTTAAAATTTCCAAATGAAAAAAATAAACACTATAATATATCAGAGAAAAATATACTGCATACTATTACTGATATATATGTTGCAGTCAAAACTCTTAACCAGTCAAAAGTACTATTGACTAGCAAAATCAGTCAAAAGTACTTTTGACCGTATGCTTTAGTCAATAATACTTTTGACTAAAATAACAGTTAAAAGTACTTTTGCCCAATGGAGCTGGTTAAAAGTACTTTTGACTAAGTGATTCCGTCAAAAGTGGTTTTGACTGGTTGTATCAGTCAAAACTCTTAAAAAGTTAAGGTGGTCGATAAAAATAACGACAAACGCACATATAAACTTTTATATTACTCATTATTAATGGAGAACGTGCTGATATTAGAACAAAAATGAGTGACTACGAAAAGAAAGAACGCTTTTTGCAAAGAATTTTAGCGATAGAAGATATGAAAGTAGTCATTTCAATGTGATGACAAAAGAAAAATTTGAAAAGTTTGCAATGGATGTGGAAAACGCGAAATTTGATGAAAAGAAAACACCATTACAGTACAGTAGACTAAAACGCTTTAACATCATTGAAATTTGTGGTATAAAAAAATTAGTTACAAACACAGAACCTGTCAAATATTTTTTGCCGGCTGAGGAAATCTACGACATTATTGATGCTGCTCATATTTCTATAGGGCATGGTGGTCGCGATAGGCTTAAGAATGAAACGGCAAAAGAGTACGCTAATGTTACAAAAGAAATGATTAATATAATATATTTATCTATGAGTTGCATAAATAAATAATTCGTCATTGTAGACTGATGAATTAAAGTTAAAAATTATTTAAGAAAAGCGATTAACGTAAAATAGGTAGGTACTGTGTTTTTATAACCTGTGAATTTTTTGATTACCTATTTTAATGACAATTTTTAAGTGTATGTTTTCTTTGTATTGATTGTAATGCCAAATTTTTCGTAATAAACGATTTCACATTTAATAAATACCTTTTTTATTCACATCTAACGAGTTAATAGTGCTTTTGACTAATGCTTCATTGCAGTTAAAACTACTTTTGACGAAGAGCGTCAGTCAAAAGTACTTTTAACCGCAAATTTGCAGTCAAAAGTACTAATAACCAATAATTTTCAGTCAAAACCACTTTTGACCAACCTGTTCAGTCAAAAGTACTTTAAAACTGATTTTGCTAGTCAATAGTACTTTTGACTGGTTAAGAGTTTTGACTGCAACATATATAACTACTTAGTACCTACTCTAAGGGCAATAATACAAGTACTGTTTTTTTTATTTTGCTTTTTTTCAGTAATCTTATTATAAAATAAACAATAAACTAGCATGTAATTAAAAATTATATTAAATATACATGTCAGTGGAAAAATTACAAAATTATACTCTGAGCAAAATCTAAAATAATTTTAAAACCTGTAAATAATTGTAAATAAATAAAATCTAATCTAATCAAAAAAAAAAAAAATCTAAGGGCAATATTAAAATATTTTCGTAATTATTAGAGAGAGAACACAAATATACAGAAGGTGTATTATTAAACCACCTACGAAATTATATTATTATATTATGTTGAAAAAACGCAGTTATTATGTAACGATTGCATTTGGCTTCCTTCTTTATGTATCGTTGAAATCTCCACTCTCCCATGTGATTTTAATGCATGCATTGCATATTACCTGCATTATCTAATATTAGAAATACAAAAATTTTACGACTTACCAATAATCCAAAATTACAGTTCTTAATATGAGAACTTTTCCGGTGTCAACATGATTTTCTATAAGTACCTAAAGCTTTAATTTCAATACTGACAATTATATAATAAAAATTTGAACGGGACATCTGTCTGTTATTTCGTTTTTTACAGGTTTTGGGTGTTTTGTGACATCTAGATGAGAAAATATCTTTGTAGATTTTTTATACTTCTATACTAGTCCCAGAGCCGACCGTGTGAAACTCCCCGGTATAAGGCAATAAGATGAGTGACATATCAGATGAAAGAGCGTCAAAGTCCTTACACAAAAAGTACAATTTGTCACCCGTCATCCTGGCAGGGGACGCTGGCTTTTGTCAGAAATGTCTATTTTCAAAGGGGAGGCCAGCGTCCCCCGCCAGGATGACGGGTGGCAAATTGTACTTTTTGTGTAAGGATTTTGACGCGCTTTCATCTGATATGACACTCATCTTAATGCTTTATACCGGGGAGTTTCACACGGTCGGCTCTCCTACATACGTTTATATACTCATCACTCGAGAACAGCTGGACTGATTTTGATGAAACTTGGTACCTATATCCATATACCCATACCTATTGATATATACCCATACCTATATCCATATACCCATACTTATATTGATTATAGGTGATGTATAGGTACATGCTACTTTCTATCCAGCTCAGATGGGAATAAAGTTTCTGTTAAAATCGACATTAATGCGTTAAAAAATTAAACCTGACATCAAGCAGCCATTCACTCAAGTAGTGTGATTCTCGGTCCTTCATTTGGCGTTTACCCGAGCCCTTTAGCTTTAAAAATAGAGTCGAGAGAGCGGAAACCATTTTATAGGCGAGGGGAAAATTTTTGAGATGAAGGGTGCAGGTGGTAACTTTCGCTATCGAATAGTCTTAAAAATAATTCATCATTTGATATAGTACTTATTTATATAGGTACTACCTTGAAGTGGTTGTCTGCTAGGTATCAAGGCTGCTCTTAGGTATAAGATAAATTTCTGTCATAACCGACATTAACGCAAGCGAAGCCGCTGATAAGAGTTAACATGAAATAAAAATAGTTATACGCTAATAGAATGAACTATATAGATGGCACTTGGCAACAGTATGAAGTAGTGTTGCCAGATTTTTTTAGCCTGTAAGGGACAAATGCTCAATTGGGCAAAAAAACGCGATTTCATTTTTTTACCCGGGACAAATAAAAAGCAAAATTATTTTTTGTGATTTTAATGAAGAATGTGTAAGTTTCAACATGTTTTTGTTTGATTTTACTGTATATTTAAAAAAATCAATGCAGTAAGTAGGTACTTATCAGCTGTAGCGCGGTCGATTTCACAATAATACCTAATCGAAGAGGGCTGAAATACGGGACAGAGGCTGTCCCGGCGGGACATTTAAAATTATGCGGGACGTCCCGGGAAATACGAGACGTCTGGCAACACTAGTATGAAAGCTCTATGTAGGATGACCTTGTGTGTATGATATTTCTTCGATTCTACATAACCTAATCACAATTAATATTTTTCACGAAGTTTTTGCATAGAAATATTGTTTTGAAGTAAATAACGTCTAATATGTCTCATACAGTCATACTGGGGTGGTATTTTAGAAATATTAGATGAAACGGAAATAGTCTAAAGTGGTAGACATGTGAAACAAAACACAGCATGACGTGCGTATAAACTAATAACTATATTAAGGTTTCAGATACATGTTAAGTACGAATCTACCGACTCAGGCTCGAATCCCGAAGGATTTTAATATTTTATTTTATTTTTATAGGTAGGTATTTGATAACAATTTAAAATAGAAAAAAAAACTTATATTATTTATTATATTGTAACAAAGCTGTTTTCTGAGTAGGCGGAATAAATATTTCTTTACAATAATTAAAAACACAATAATAATGAATGCAACAACGAAAAGTTGGTTCTAATAATCAACACAAGTAAACAATAACTAAACAGTAATTACAAAGCAAAACAAAACAACTACCTATATACAATAATTCGTAATTATTATTACTACACTAGTATTTATTTTATCAATTTGGTTATTTATATCACGGCACTATTTATATCACTGATCCACCGATGCTTGACTGCGTGACTCACCGTTGACTGATTTTCACTCACTTGCACTGGCTGTTTATATAGGCTGCGTGGCATAAGCCTAGTGTGTTCTCGCTTTCTCTAGAACTTCCGTGAGGACAGAGTGGTGTAACGGTTAGCGTAGCGGCCTTTGGATCACACTGTCGTGGGTTCGAATCCCGCCTCCGCTCATGGATGTTTTGTGATGTCATTTAGTTTTAAGTGAGTTGTTATTTGATGTAAACAAGACGCTAATGACCTAAGTTGTCGACGCGTCTATAATTTACAATAAATAAATAAATAGAACTTCCGTGCAGGTACCAGTTGTTACAGTAAGCAGACCCCGTTTCTCAGAACTCTCGCATATTGTTTATATACAGGATGATCCGTAACAATAACAATTTAAAATAGAAAAAAAATAAACTTATTTTATTTATTATATTTAACGAACGTTTGACTTTTTAATATAAATAAAAGTGGATGTATTAATTCTTTCCACGACAACGAATACAATTATATGTGTTTATAACGGTATTCACGTCATCTGTCTGTACCCGCGATACAAGTATACTCATTTATTCCCATGTTTTTTATAGCTACCAAATCAAATCAAAATACCATAGAAATAAAAACACATTTAAATTCAATTTAGACTACTTAGAGAATCGCAGAAGTGCAGACACATGAAAATTGAAAATTTTCAGAGGGCTGGTAACTCTGCAACAAAGCGCTTTCGCTCACTGTCCATTGGGTACTTTTTTCTTAAAATTAACTAAAGAATGACCTTCCGAAGTCGGTGTCATTTTTAAACAGTTTGTATGTAAAATAAATAAATAAAATATTAGCATGGTTCGGAAATCTGTGTACTATCTGGCTTACGATATGGTTATGATAATATTTTTTTGCCATACCTACTACAAAATAACTACTTTCGATGTATGTATAGCGGCCATTAATGACCCATTTAACAGGCAGGTGTGCGGAAAATGGTTTACTTTCTGCACTAGCGCAGAAAATAGCGGTTGCCATGGCAACTTCTGTTAATTCGCTCTATACACCTGCGTACGCTTGCGTGTGCCTGTCATTACTTACTTGCACGAACTTCGCGGCACACTAGAAGAAAAGATGGCGACGCAAATGAACTGTCAGAATTTTTTGAAAATGACGTAAAAAGTAGGTATTTTGTAGTGGGTATGGCAAAAAATACCATACATGTCTCGTACGTAATGGTATTACGGCTCGTGTGACTGTAAAAACTCGCTATCGCTCGTTTTTACATACTGTCATCACTCGCCGTAATATGCCCCATTACGTATCTATACATACAATCTACTATTATACACTTCAAGGTTTTATCACGTGTGGACAAAATCGCCTAGTAAGAATTGAAAGGTATTTTTAAGTAGATAATTTATGTCACGTTACGTTAATTATTACAGGCTAGGTTAAGATAAATAGTGAAATATTTTTATACCTATAACATAATGTTGTATCAAATTATTATACCAGCAGTAACAGTCAGCTCAAGATAACGTGTATCCTTAATTTTCGGGTGTAGCATTTTTATCATTCCAACACCACAAGTGGGGAATGGTAGTATCTACCTAGTAATTTAGTTCAAAATTCACTTCTCAAAATTTTGCAATATTTTTTTGTTTTGAGGTCCCCTGAGTCCAAAAATTGACTGGATTTTTTAAATTTATATTGAAAGATATTATCTATTACGTCCCTTCTAATTAGCAGTTTTGAAGATTAATTTATTGATAATGGAGGTACCTATATTAATTAATTCGATATTATTCAAACTGGATATTGGAAGCAAAAGAACAGCGCATAAAATTTTTTTTATTTTATTTAAAACTTACACTACCCCAGAAAATTTTTAAAAAATAATAAAATTTGAGATCAATTTTGTTTTCTTTTCAAACTAAAATATCATCAGAAAAAGTATTAACCTGCCAAATTACATCGAATAAACTGGTATTATTCAGAGTCATAAAATTATAATAAGGGCTTATTATATGCTAATAATTATTAAATTGATAGTTGCAATAAAATCGGTAGCCAATACAATGTGCATTATTGACAGAATACGAACGGCATTGAGTTTTTTCAATATTTGACAAGATGCGTGTTTTTGGTATATCAATTTATAGCACTAATTTAAAAAAAATTGCTTCGGGATATTAAGTTTTTAATAAGTAATCACTATTTTCGCTATACTTACATATTAATATTATACATTATTAAATAAGTATGCTAATAAAAGTAAAATATTTAGAATTAATAATATTGAGAAATATTTAAAAATTGTTTTTGTACAGTTCAGTTCAATTCTTTAGGCCTTAGGGTAGTATAAAATTGACACTTTTTTATTTTAAAATATATTTATTTTTCCAATATAAAAACATTTTTGTTACATAATATAGAAGTAATTAAATTTCATACATATATATTAATAAATATTAATCCTTAATTAATTTTTGATAAATACAAATTTATAAAGTGTACCTAAAATATATTATTATTTTTAACATTTTATTCATTTAACAATAACCAACGAAAATGAAAAATATCGTTACATCTTTTTTACTTCCCACCTCTACTATGGTAGGGAAGTAATGGATTTAGTCCGAAAAAAATATTTCGAGATTTTAACAGATTTTCACGTTTTGAGACCCTAGCAATCGTTTAAGATCATTTTCTGACTGATGTCCGTATGTGTGTGTGTGTGTGTGTATGTGTGTGTGTATGTGTGTGTGTATGTGTGTGTGTGTGTATGTGTGTATGTGGTCAATTTTTCGCCTTCGATATCTTAAGAACGGAACAACATACGGGCATGCCGATTGTTCTATTGTGTTTATTAGCCTTTAACTTAGATCTGATTAGATTTTGAGTCAAATCGGTTCAGTGGATCCTGAGATATTCAAAAAAACGTCCTCAATGTCACGTATTAACATAGGTAAAAAAAAATATAAATGGATTCTAAATGTTATAATATGAAAAAAATGTAAATATTTTTTTTCTCTAAAATGTATAGTTTTTGAGAAAAAAAATATTTTACTAAAAAAAATAAAAATTGTACGTAAATCAAGGTAACCATGATTTTTGCTATATTAAGCTAGCCATCAGTAGATCACCAAACAAAAAAGAGGGCCATGCTTTTTTCAAAGAATAAAAATTAAATTGTGTTTTAAAGATCACCAACAGCTAAGGTTATTTGGGCCTAGTCAAAGAATTAAAAAAAAGAGTGTTTATTTTTTGCAAATATTTACTAGGTGGGAAGTATAGGACTGGTCATCAGTCGAATTTTTTAAGGTGATATTTGGGTCTATTACCAGTTAATATTTCAAATTTATGGTTATATTAAATAATGAATCAAAAACTAATGAGATACCTACTTCACCAGTTCTCGGGTTAGAAATTAATAATTAAAAAAACAAAATCGAGAAACTTATATCGATTTTATAAAATGTAGTAATTTCGAAAACTAGTGAGTAAGTAAATTATATTATTTATCGGTGTCCAAATTATTATTGTTACCGATTAACACATTTTGTATAATATGAATCTTTGGCTAGTAATAATAATCGTTCCACTTTCTATACTAATTTAAGGAATATAAAATAATGAATTAAAATCTTACTATTTATAGTTATTCGTTTTTTTAAATTAATTTAGCAAGTGAACAGATTATTTTAAATGTTTTTAGTAAAGACTTAAAGTGAATTAGATCATTGTTAATTTCTTAATTTTATTCTTCCGAGGAACAGATACAGATTTCGACATGATTCTATTTTTGAATTTGATTTTATTTTTTACTTGAAAAAATTCAAAAATTAAGAAGACATACTTTGAACAAAAACAAAAATAAAGATAGTTACTTCTTACCACAACAGTTTTATTGATGGATGTACATTTCGAAAGATATGCTTTCATCTTCAGAAAACAAAATGTATAGTGTTTGCTAAAGATGAAAGCATAGCTTTCGAAATGTACATCCATCAATAAAACTGTTGTGGTAAGAAGTAACTATCTTTATTTTTGTTTTTAATCCAACCACAGTGCTCATATATTTTTATTATATTTTGAACATTTTATGGAAGTAATAAAGAAGGATAGTGCAATCACCACCACCAGGGCCATATTTCCGATTATGCAAATTACGCAGCTGAGTAAAGCAACAATTTTTTTAGGGTCAACAGAATTCTTTATATTGCTAAAGTATATAAATAAACATTCCAAATAAATCTGTAGAACGGCAAGTAGGACAAAACATAAAATTTATAACAGCGCAGGTAGTTAATTACTGCTAAGGTTTTTTACGCCGTTACACTTGCATCAGTGATCCAGTGTGGCGTTTTTTAATTTCGGTTTACGTAAGGTGGCGACGCTAATGACCTAAGTTGTCGACGCGTCTATTCTATAATTTACAATAAATAAATAAACGTAAGGTGGCAAATTGTTAAATTCAATACTGACCACCACAGATAATTATTTATCACTGAAAAATTAGTAGGACGAATGCGTCAAATTAACTCTGCATGGTTATTTTGAAAATCAGAAGCTTCGTAAACTTAGTGTTAACGGGAAAACTGCTATTCGCTAAATAACCAAAACTGACATGTTTGATACTACACCCATAGACGCTGATGGCCTTAACTATCGATCGTCTATAATCTACAATTTATCGATACTACACCGTGAAACCTGGTGCAGCATGTCCAACTCTGTTGTCTGGAGGAGCTCTTTTACAGCAACAGGACGCGATAGTTCCGGTTGCAGCCAAAAATAACGATAAAGCCGAAATGCCGCAGACGGCGCCTGCCGTCACGTCGGCTAGTGGGCTGCCTGGCTCTGGCTGATGGGCTAATAGGACCAGAAGTGCACCGCTTGTTAGAAGGCTGAAGCTGCTAATCACAATGTAACCTGAAAATAGCATGATGATTAGAATTAATCCGTATAATGTGCCTAGGTATGAACTTTGCTCATTTTTTTGACAAATTCTTTACGGGTTGTTTTATAAAAATTTACCAAAAAATGTCGCCTCCTTTAACTCTGAAAGTTTGTAATAGGCAGTGTTGCCATACGTCCCGATTTTTGCGAGCATACCGATTTTTTAGATAAAATTGAATGTCCCGCGCGGGATATCTAATTTCACGATTTTTCAAAAACATTTTTCAATATTAAGAAGCAGAAAGAAATTCTTCAAGAGGTCGTCAACCAAGCACAAAAATGTAGACAAATTCCTCAAATAATAAATACCTATAAGGTAGTTAACATTATTGTCATATCTAAATGAAAAATGGTTAAATATTTAATTATTTTTTTTTAATTTGTCCAGCTTTTTGCGTCTAAATAACGATTTTTTTCATTTCACTTGTTAAAAATTCCGATTTGGTGAAACAAATATCTGAAAAGGCTGGTATTAAGTTTTAAATTTTGAAAAAAATTCGAGCATATAATGAGGCTGTTAATATTACAGAAAAACTATAGCGAATGATGTACGGAACCCTCGGCGCATATTATATGTACCTACGTTTATGTTTGACTTTTTTTTTGATATTTCAATATTTTAATTTTATGCACGTTATATTATGTCCAAATCTTAAATAATCACAATAACAAATATGGGTTTTGCAGCTTTACAGAATTTTGCAAAATACTCGAGCTTGTAAGAAGTCAAATCAGACTAAAAGTAAAATATCACGGGGTGTAAAAAGCTTGTTAAGAAGTGCTTCACTATAACTCTAATAAGTAACTACCCTATAATATATCCCCTAATGCCGTTAGTCCCCTATTCATGTGTCTCCATTATTATATGTATTTGAATTTTAAATTATTCGTAAGTTTGACGTTCGATACCACTTTCTATACGCTTCGTGTATTTTAATATAGTTACGTTCTTTGTTTCGGTAAACACACCTGCCAGCTTGCTTGATCAACGTATTTACATTATTACGTATTGTATGATCAGAAAATAATGTTATCAATTTTAAGGTTTTGAATGTAAATAGGTATACATTTTTCACCTACAGATGAAAAAATTTCATTTTAACACTTTTATTATTATAGGAATACATAAGAGGATAAAAATAATGAAACGATTATAAGTTCAAGGATATTATATTAATTTATCCTCTGGGATTTATCCTGAGGCAAATGGCAATAATATGCTTTATAGAAAATTAAGTTCAACGCGAGCGTATGTTGTTACAGTACCGTTTTATAAATGGATAGAGGCAAGTGGCTTCGTTTACACACAAGAAAACACTATGTGCTAATAAGGGAGAATATCAATTAAAATACACCTACGTCTGGCTTATATTGTTAATATTTCATTTGTCTGAACAGAACCGATAGCTCTTTTTACCCGACTGCGCACGCAAAGGAGTGGTAATGTGTTTAACAGCCTATGTATGTATGTATGTTCCTTTGAAGCACTATACAGACCAAACGCCTGGGCCGATTTTTATGATTCACACGTCAATCGATTCCCCTTAGTCCGGCGAGTGTCACTAAAGACATGACATTAGTGAAAATTCAATATGGCGACTACAGGACGCCATATTGTGAAAATGAAAAAAATGAAATGTTCCTTTGAAGCACTATACAGACCAAACGCCTGGGCCGATTTTTATGATTCACACGTCAATCGATTCCCCTTAGTCCGGCGAGTGTCACTAAAGACATGACATTAGTGAAAATTCAATATGGCGACTACAGGACGCCATATTGTGAAAATGAAAAAAATGAAATGTTCCTTTGAAGCACTATACAGACCAAACGCCTGGGCCGATTTTTATGATTCACACGTCAATCGATTCCCCTTAGTCCGGCGAGTGTCACTAAAGCCATGACGTTAGTGAAAATTCAATATGGCGACTACAGGACGCCATATTGTGAAAATGAAAAAAATGAAAGTCAACAAACTATGTCAAGTGGGGTATCGTTGAATAGGTATTTAAAAATCATTTTTAGTTTTCCCTCAACATTTTTCGATTCGACTGACCGTTTAGGATCTATATCGATTTATTTTTAACTAAAAACATTTGAAATAAAAAATTTATTTTAAAAAACAAAAAACCCGACTGCGTAAAAATCGAACTTAAAAGATGGAAACAAGATCAAATGAAAACACGCAGTCGGAGGTATTTCTGTTCAATTTGTTACTACTATGCCTCCGACTGCATGTTATCATTTGATCTTGTTTCCATCTTTTAAGTTCGATTTTTACGCAGTCGGGTTTTTTGTTTTTTAAAATAAATTTTTTATTTGTGTAGATGAAGCCTTGGTCTCTTCTAATTTTAACATTTTTTTAATAAAACGTAGCCGTGACAAAGAGGTTTTTAGGGTTCCCTAGCCAAATGGTAAAAACGGAACCCTTATAATTTCGTCTTGTCCGTCCGTATGTCACAGCCATTTTACTAGGAGACTATTGGCACTATATAGATGAAATTTGGCACGTAGGTGTCTTCTATGAATCGCTATACAATGGTGTAGTGAAATTACGAAAAAAAATAGGGGTGTACTTACTTCATACATGTAACTGAGGGATGAAAAAAAATTCCAGTGCACATAAGCGTGTGTTAGATAAGTCTTGAGAAATGATATAGAAGTTTCAAAATTACTTTTTAAAGTTATACTTCTTTTGGCGCGTTATAGAAAAATGATGAGAGTGAATTTTTACGATGCGCGCGCATCGCGTTTAACACCATGAAGTTAGTCGGTAGTAACACCATGAAGTTAGTCGGAAGTTCATGATTATAATACCCTATTATATAGCACTGCTAAGTAAGATGTACGTAGCGTAACGGATAGCACCGCCGCGTCATGCGTAATAGGTCTCGGGTTAGAATTTCAACACAAACATGCTTTTTTTTATAAATAATTAGATATAAATATAATAAATAGATTAATTATTAATAAATAATTAATAAATAATTTATTTAATATCTTTATTTTATTATTTTATCGTCTTTTTTACGAACGTTTAGTACTGGCACGCGGGATAAAATTTTTGGAGTTATTTTTGTTTTGTTACGCCAAAGAAGTATAACTTCTGACGGGCGTACATAAGTACACACACACACTCTTTTTTATTTAAGTCAATAGTTGGTGAGATATGCGCTTCTAAGGTCGTAAAAAGTGTGCACCCTCCTCTAACTTTTCAACTATGGGGTGAAAAATTCTAAAAAAATTTAAGGTAGTAGAACTTAAAAAACACTTCCAACAAAAATTGGTTTGAATAAGATATGTTGTGTAGTTTTTAAGATTATAGGTTTGGGATATTTTCGGTTACACGCTATTTTTTGAGTTTTACAACCGCAGAAATAACTTTGTTTTTCACAGTGTCCTTGAGAAAACTATGAAATATAAACTTATTTTTGGAAAACTATGTGCAACTTAAAATAAAAGACTATAAAATATTATTAAAATATTTATTATTTGAATTTTAACCGTGGACGTTCTCATCGACTAGGGAACCCTTCACTGTGCGTGGTCCGACACGCACTTGGCCGCTTTTTTATATTTATTTGAGGCCATTAACTATCAGGATTATCTGGATCTATTTCCAATTTATGTTTTCAGGTTTATTTTTTTCAGTAATAAATTGGAAATCGACGTTCACCAGTTTTCAGATTAGAACTTGAGAAGTGGAGGCTTATCAAAAAGGTTACAAATTAGAATTATGAGACTTAAATTAGGTTTTTTTGTGGTGGTATAAATAAACGAATTAAAAAATCATTTAAACAAACAAGTTAAATTGTTTTGATTTGTACGCCACTGTTTATAGTAATTACACAAGGGGAATATTAATATAAAGATAAACTTGCTTACCGGAAATGTAGTTTCGGTTCGGTAACCACTGACTATTTCTCGTTCGAAATCCAAGGAGTCCTAAAACTAAACACGTAAAACCGGACACAAGTCCAAAATCCAAATAATATTTTCTCCCAATAACTGAAATCATATAGAAACATAATCCAGAAGTCAAAGCACCACATAAAATCATCATTAAGGCGGCAACAGCTAAAGTTGCTTGTGCTGAATAACTACTGAAATTTGTACTCAAATTCATCCACGACGATGATTTTCCCGAATACGTTGTTTCACAGTAAACCGATTGTTGGGCAGGACTTCGTGCCTGAAATATTGGCGCAATCACGGCTGTACTACGATCTGCTAAAGGATTTGATGTGATTGTGAACTGCTGAGGAGGCAATCCGTAGTTGATCTTCTGCTGTGCTCTTGGCGACATTATATGTCCATCATATTGGGGCGGTGGTGATCTCGAATAGTTTCTTGGCGTATTTAAAACATTTGTTGATTGGTAACGCTTGTTTGCTGAACTTGTAGAACTTCCTTGAGGCGATAATGGTCGACTCGAAAATGACATTGTTCTCTGCATCGATTTTTGAGGAGTTTTTCTAGGAGGCGTTGACAGTAATTCGTGTAATTTTTGAGTGGCAATCGGATTATATTTTCTAGGTGTTGTTGGAGAAATTACATTCTGTTCAGGTTTATTTTTTGTTGGAGTTGAGGTAACCGCATTCGGAATCCTTTGAATTTCTTGATTTTGGATTTCGCGTCGGGTTTGCTGTTTCAGTCCGTACCTTGGAGCTGGTATTGGTCTATTTATTTGTCTAGTAGACGTATTTCCGTTCTGATCGTGTTCCGAATCATATCTTTCATAGTTTTGTCTCAAATCATCATCCACGGGAACTGGAGCATACCTTCCTCTTTCGGGAGTTAATTCAGGTCGCTGTGGAATATGTCTAGGAGGCGACATCGGTCGATGCTGCTGTTGATGGAACTCTTCTTCATCGCTTGGTATCATAGCATATCTGTGTACTCTACCTGGTGCGACCTCAATTTCTTCATGCTGGTAGCTCATAATTGGTGGAGAGCATCCACTTGGAGTTGTTCTGGTCGGTTGACGGTCCCTATATATTATTAAACGGTGCGTCTCAGATGGTTCTCCATTTTGACTGTTTCCATTGTCAATTGTTTTCCGACATAAAACTAATGGTGGAACTATTTTGTTATCGTTCGTCGTATGTTTGTTTGGTGATATTGAGGAATATCTATTTTTGCTAACAGTCATCTCCTCCATTTGTAGTTGGCTAATGACTCTTTTATTTTGCTCGATTTCGTTTTCATCCATTTCAACGACTTCATATCTGTGTTGAGATCCATAATTGTATTTCCCTCCATGATGTTCGTATTTGTTTGGTGAGGACGCATTTGCACCAATAGGAGCTTCGCGTCTTGAAGGAATGTCTGTTTTTATTTGTGAATTTGTTGGTTGATTATAAAATTCACTTTGTTGACAAAAAGCAGGATTCGTATAATAATTCACGCGATGATTGGCCATTGTTCTTATTTTATATACGATTTATTTGAAATAAAATGTAAAATCCGGTTTTTATTAGCGATAAATATAGGTATATCAAAACTGTTTATGCATTCAAAAGCACACAACGGTATAATAAATTTCAATATCTTTTTCCGAACAAAACGAAATGGCTTCATTGAAGTTTTCAGTTGTACTATAAATTTTGAAAAGACACTAATATTATCATGTTGACACACAAAGTTCACTTGAAATTAACAAAATATATATTATCTTCAAGTGAATAATTGTTTAGTTTAATAATGTTTTAATTCCGTTATGTACATATTTATTATTTACAACATTAAACTTTCATACGAAAGTACATTCATATTAATGATTATTTTGTTTTCAAACAGTCTGTGGAAGTTCAAATGAATTAGTTAAATCTTAAACTTGAATAATTAATAACTTAACAGCTACTTATTAAAAACAAAAGTAAACACAAAATACACGCTACAAAATACGTCGATCTCCTTGGTTACATAACAACTTCAACTGTTGATATATGGCGAACGACTGTATCCACATTCAGTTCCGACCCACGGGGTCTGTGCCAACGGTTTTTCTGTCTGCATTAATGCATGGTATCTCCGGCCCTGAAGGGGGCAGTGCCGTCGAATGCAAGGGAGGAAGAAGGGACCCCGTAAACTAACATTGTATACATGGTGTCGTTCACATTCATGTTTAACTTAACGTTACGATATGGTGAATGTTCACCCTTCAGTCGGCTTGTGCGCAGCGGCCTATTTGTCACTGCAGTGGAAAGAGACAACTTGAATTGAACGGCTGTAATTAAACAATGCACAATATTTATAGGAAAGAAACCGAGCATATTCAGACCGATCTTTAACATTAACACTGCGGAAAACACTGTTATGATCCATTCGTTCTTACATAATTATATTTGTACTATTCTTAAGTATATCTACTTGTATAGGTTGTTTCAAAAAAAAATTAGCAAAATATTTAAAACTCCTATTTATAATGTTAAAATATAAGGTATACGCAGTTAAATCCCCTTTATGCTATAATAAACGAGACCGACAGGCCTTGAATAAATGAAAATATTGCGTATAATAGGGAAAATAAGAAGAAGAATTGTGGATTATAGACGCTCTACAGTAGGAAATGACATAGGTAAGTATGTACTGTAGTTTGCAGGATGAAAGAAACGCAAAATAAATGATTATGAAGAATCTTTAGCGTAAATTTGAAATAGTGTTTGTTAATCCCACCAAAAACATACATGTAAAAAACAGGCCAAGTTCGAAACAAAACTAGACAAGTTTTTAGAACTGAGTAATATTTAGAACCTTGGAGACTTGCCAAGTTTGGTCTGGAATTATATCAAATCACACAATATTTTTCTTTGCTTATCAAAACCCTGCTAATAACGTGTCAGTATTTTTTTATTTTTTTTTCAGATAACAAAACACAGTCCTGTCGAGAACTTGGCCTGTTTTTTACATGTATGTTTTTGGTGGGATTTAGCAACTTTTTGTAAATAATCCCACAATCTTACCCCACTGGTATATACACCGACTGTACAATGTACAGTCGCGGACTTAAAAAAGTTTACACCTGTATCATCTAGTTACCGGTTTTTTTAATTTTTGCATATTGTAATTTGGCTTTTGATAGTAATGTAGCAATTACTAAGGTTACATCCTTAAAATTCAATAAAAAATTATTAACAAAACACCTCAGTTGTTTATTATACAATCCAAATTACTCAATATTATTCAATTAAAACATAAAAAGATTTGATAATATTTGATACTAGCTAATTCCTTCCTCCAATCTTGCAATAATTCATCTTTTTTGTTCATCGTTTTAATAATTTCGAGGCATTTAAACGACAATTATATCTTTTCATTTTTGACAATTACATTTACGTATTTAAAACTAAATTTGTTGCTAAGCTACTGACTTTTTGTAAACTTACACTGAAAAACTCAAGTGTAAACTTTATTAAGTCCGCGACTGTACATATAGTACAGTAAAACGGTATATTTTACTAAAAAAAATACTTAATGGCTGAAATTTTGAGGGGGTGTTCGGGGGCATGTCCTGAGTCTAAAACCGAGTTTTCGTATTCGAGGGGGAGGGAAGTTACATCCCCCGGTCAATATAGGGGTAAGTTTGTTTTAATTTTTTATCTTCGTTGCTATTGCCCGTACAGTCAAGTCCAAGAGATCAAACTTGTAGGAAATGAAATTATCTATCCAATGATAATAAAATCAAGGTCATAGGTCGATCAGGTCAATCACAATGACCGGTAAAAGATCAAAAGTGTATGTGTGTATGTGGAGAATGTTCAAACAAATATTCTTCAAGACAGGCATTAATGTTCACAAAATTAGAATGAAAACTTCAGATAAGGCTTGTAATCTAATTCTTTCTATAAAAATCGATCAATTTTTTGACATTACAAAATAAAACCTAGTTTAATATTATTATTTGAGATATTTGGATGTCCAAAATTTATACAATAACAGTGTTCTTGAGAAATTGGAATTGAAAAATAAATTTTTATTAAGTTTTATTTTGAAATGTCAGAAAATTGATCGACTTTTATAGAAAGAATTAGATTACAAGCCTTATCTGAAGTTTTCATTCTAATTTTGTGAAAACTTACCGGTTTCACGGTATTCACGAAAAACCAAAAACTACCACTCACTTTTGACCTTTTACCGGCCATTGTGATTGACCTGATCGACCTATGACCTTGATTTTATTATCATTGGATAGATATTTTCATTTCCTACAAGTTTGATCTCTTGGACTTGACTGTACGGGCAATAGCAACGAAGATAAAAAATTAAAACAAACTTACCCCTATATTGACCGGGGGATGTAACTTCCCCCACCCCCTCGAATACGAAAACTCGGTTTTAGACTCAGGACATGCCCCCGAACACCCCCTCAAAATTTCAGCCATTAAGTATTTTTTTTTAGTAAACGCGATTTTTGTGTCTCTATTTACTGTACTAATACACCGTTCATCGACTGCCTGTACTCCTTAACTTTCCAAACAAAGCAGAAATCGCTATTTCATGCCATGTTGGATTTTTATTGATTTTTCTCGTAATTATCACCTTAAACACTATGTTCCAAATTTCAAAGCTCTAGCTACCCATGTTAATGGTTAGCATGCTTGGCGCCGCAACCTCTAGACTGGACTGCCGTGGGTTCGAATCCCACCTGCGCTCATGGATGTTTTGTGATGTTATTTAGTTTTAAGTTAGTTGTTATTTAGTGTAGTTGAAAGACGCTAATGACCTTAGATGTCGACGCGTCTATAATCTACAATAAATAAATAAATCTAGCTACCCTGGATTTATAATGATCTATCAATCAGTCAGTAAGTCAGTGAATGCCAAAAGTGTGATTCTTGGAGAGTCGTATCTTGGAAACTATTCCACCTAGACGTTTGAAATTTGGAAAACTGTGTGCTTAGATACTGTCCAGTAATAATATTATAGAACTTTCTATGTACTTAATCTTTTCATAGTATAAAATAAAACTGACTGTTTTTAACTTAATTTCAAATAATTTTTAAATAGACATTTCACGACGTTCTAGAGTCTTCCGCAAAAAAATCTCAGATGTCCTCATATTCAGAATTACTCGGTGTGATCTAAAAGTGTGTTCATATAATTCTGTCGTTAAAGGCACACCTATCATAACTTCTAAATATGTAGTATAAAACAAAGTCGCAGTCTCTCCGCTTACTTCTTCTAAACCATGCAACGGATTTTGAAACGGTTTTCACAAATAGAAAGAGCGATGAACGAGGAAGGTTTGTGTAATAATTTGTAAATATTTTGTACCACCTGGGCGTAGCCGGGATGGGCAGCTAGTACATAATAATATTACTTGTTTGGCCGTGGTTTATATACCAAACGACTAGGTCGATTTTTATGAAACTAAATTGTATAGTGTTTCAACTTAGAATAATATTTCAAATAGTAGATTTACTGGGAGAGGGATTACGTATGAAAAATAGTCATTTCGAGTGGTTTTAATTTTATGTGGGAAAATTAAAAAGTATGATTTTAGTCTATTGAGGGCTGCTTTCTAACATAGTAGAACTTTATCCAAGTGTGCAAGCTTTCACGGCCGGCATTGTTCCAAATCTTCATGGTTTCCGGACTTGTAGGCCGTGGTCCGGTGGTATTTCTACCTGACGTTTCGTCTACCGCAGTTGTAGACGAAACGTCAGGTAGAAATACCACCGGACCACGGCCTACAAGCCCGGAAACCATGAAGATTTGGAATAGTAGAACTTTGATTTGAATGGAATGAAGCACTCTGTATATTAATGAATATGATATATTTGTTGAATGGCATCAAAAAGCAGCTGACTGGTCTCGTTCTGTATACACAGTGGTGGTGGCTTCAATGGCAACGCATCGGTACTTCTATTGTTGCACTGGGGTGTGTTCATTATTACCAGCCTTTTAAATTACAGACCCGTATTTAGCGATCCATTTTATATTTAAAGCACAAGGCGTTTTCTTTTTATAATTCGTCTCCCATAGGAGCGATATTCATGGTTTTATTTAATATTCACAGTAAGAAGTTTAAGAACCGCTTTTAATGTCAATCGGATCAGTGGTTTCGGAAATATATCGCAATTTTGTGCATTTTTTGTATCTAGGTACAACAATTTCGTCTAAGTATCGTATAAGAGCTTTATGGCTAATTCCACTGAAATTTTTCATATTCAAAATTATGTTGGAACCTCGTACCGACATTTAATAAAGAATTGTTGAACTAATGTTATTTTGTTGGAATATTGCAGCAAAACAGAATTCATTTAAAAATGTTTTTTCATAATATTAATATACCTACGTCCTACCTACCTACTAGTCCTATATAGTCCCAAGATGTGTATCGCAAAGAAGGTGCGTATTTTAAGTGCTGATCCACGAAAAAGTGATCATATTATAATATTATGTCCAAATAATATGCTCAACTAAAATTGGGCCATATAATATTATGATCGTATTATATATTACAGGGTGTTAAAAAATGACACCGACAAACAATGAGAGACGATTCCTTAGTTGATTTAAAATTAACAAAAAAAAAGCCATTAAAAAGAGGATAATAATTAAAGTTTGAGGTCGGCGCCAATTTAATAAAATATGACGTCGGTTAAAAAGTGCCAATTTAAGTAATATCTACTTTTCAACCGACTTCATATTTTACTAAATTGGCGCCGACCTTAAAATTTTATTATTTTTTTAAGTGGCTTTTTTGAAAGAGGTTTTTTTTTAAAGTTTTTTATTTTTTACTTTTTAAGGGCTTTACAATACGTGGGTTGCACGTTATTAACCGACTATTCTCTAATTATTTGATTACTAAACTAAAAAAAGAAAATCACTGAACTGATTTTAGTAAATTTATGTGGAAACACTTTGAAGGTATGCCCTATTAATTAAAACAAGAATCTACAAATTTGGTTCACAAATGCAGGAGAAATCGCGTAACATAAGTACATACAAAAAAAAATACAGTCGAACTGAGAACCTCCTCCCTTTTTTTGAAGTCGGCTAGAAAAGAAAGTTCGTATGCGGACGGAGGTCTAAAAACGCTTTATTACAGAGTTGCAGCACTTTTAAAATTTGTATTTTTCATGCATGAAAAATCAAAATTTTCAGAGGCTGCAACTCTGTAACAAAGCATTTTTGGATCCCCGTCCATAGGAACTTTTTTTCTTAAAATCAACTAAGGAATCGTCTCCCATAGTTTGTCGGTGTCATTTTTAAACACCCTGTAAGTAGTATTGCACGTATTGAAGAAATTTGGATGTAGGTATATATTTCAAAATCAAAGTTTATTTAAAAAAAAAATAATTCCAATTTTTTTTTATATACTAGATATATAACAATATATAGTTTAGAATTAATACAACCCTGGAAAAACACACTCTATAACCGTCATTTCGTGGAGGGATAGCCAACTGAGACACACATATGCCTTACGTCATTTTTAACTTTACGGGAGCCCTTGTTCCCTGCATATATTTGTGAATTGTGGCATACGTTATCGCTGAAATATTGAAGTCACAGAAAAAACATGCTATTACACATTTTACCATTACATTTGAGAATCGCTGATAGTTAATATAAAATCGTAATGAAACTTTTTTTTATCCAATAACCAAATGGTTTCAGGGGATTCCCCATGTACCAAACACAATGAAACTAAAACTTTGGGTAATGCCTTTTGTAGTAATGCTTTGGGCGTTGATTCCTAAATGGTAGTAGCAGTAGCAACCGTTGCAAATTTATTAAAATTTCTTAAATTTGGCTTTCTGCGAAGAACAAGTATTTTAGTTTTTAATTTTAAACTAGCCCAACTGGTTATTGCTTTACAAAACTGATTTGGGCGTTGATTGTTAAATGGCAGCCGCAATGGCAATCATTGTAGTTTAATAATGAAAATATCTAATATGTATTTACATACCTATTTAATTTTTTCAACGAATAATTGTTTCAAGTTATGAAATTTTCATGAGACATTAATGTAAGACATTTTTACGTGATATAATTAATATTTGGTATAGTTGTAAATAACCAGATGTACAAAAATTTTGGCGCGTGCTATGAAAACACGTGTCGGATAGGAGCAGATGTTCCATCTCCCCCTTTTAGAGATTTCACTGCGACTTGTAGCTGTCCACATGGGGTTCAGTTTCAGGGGTTTCCAGAGTTGTATAAATAATTATAAAATATGAACAAACTTTTAATAATCTGGGAAAACCGGAAAACTGCTTTTAACCCAAATTTTCAGTATATACCTATACAATACATTTTGATGGTTTCTACATGAAAAAGGGTGCTGAAACCGAAAATGACGGGTGTACCGTTCATAACCTTGAGCGTTTTTTGATATGACGTCATCAATAAGGCAGTTCAGACTGGGGGTGACGCGCAACTATCATTGGAATGTCGAAAGATTTCCACACCAATTATGTTCATATTATACTCATTACAAAATGAAAGCTTTTGATACCATTATTTAAAGAAAGCTAATTTAAAATGCTTTAAAGTGCATTAACTTGTACACAATGACGTCACATGTCGTTTAAATAGCACAGCAACTTTAATAAGTTATTGCGCTTTATTGAATCGTTCAAGGTTTCTCCGATTTTAAAATTTTGATCAAATTGACGTATATTTTCGTTCTGAATAAAAAAAAATTCCATTCAAGGAGGGGAAAGTGTGGAAAGAAACCCTCATAATGGGAATCTCATATTTTTTGAACACACTTTTTGCTAGAGCACTTCGCGTCAAGTATTCAAATGTTATGTCAAACAGTACTATATTGAAAAAATTGCTTCTGTATTCTGTAGAGTCGCCCCTTGCAATTTTCCGAATTTTTCGACACAGTTAGATAGCCCATGAATTGGTTTATAACCCTCATGGTGAATCTCATATTTCTTGAACACGCCTTATGCTAGAGCATTTCGCGTCAAGTATGCAAATATTAAGTCAAAAAGCACTATATTAAAAAAATTGTATCTGTAGGGTGGCCGCAACCAGATTCGAGGTCGAAAACTTTGATTTTTCATTAGGCCTCCGTCATATAAAACATAGCAAAAAGTCATAACTCTCCCATTTGGTGCAAGGTAGGATGTAAAAATTTACCCGAGTCAGTAATAAGCTCAGGCTAGCTTAAATACCACGTCTTTCCCTACTCTCCCCTCCTTGAATGGATTTTTTTTATTCAGAACGAAAATATACGTCAATTTGATCAAAATTTTGAAATCAGAGAAACCTTGAACAATTCATTAATGTGCAATAACTTATTAAAGTTGCTGCGCTATTTAAACGACATGTGACGTCACTGTGTACAATGTATGGCACTATAAAGCATTTTAAATTAGTTTTCATAAAATAATGGTATCAAGAGCTTTAATTTTTAAACGAGCATGCACGCATAATTAGTGTGGAAATCGTTCGACATTCCAATAATAGTCGCGCGTCACCCCCAATTTGAACCGCCTTATTGATGACGTCATATATCAAAAAACGCTCAAGGGTATGAAAGGTATACCTGTCATTTTCGGTTTTAGCATCCTTTTTACGAACACAAACAAACAAATTGAAGCTATTCGAAATTCATTGAAACTTGCCAATGCTTATCATCCCTGAAAAAATATTCAGCTAGGTAATATTCGCTGAAAATTCAATGAAAAAATACACCATTTTTTTGAAATAATCTTTGGGCTTGAGATAAAGAATGCTTTATGCTTATAAAAAACAAGTTCATTTTAAGTATATGCGAAAAGTTAAGTATTAATTGTATTGTAATTGTATCATAGTACCTATGAACATTTTTAATTTTAAAAATGTATTAACTTTGTCAATGTAACATTCAATATAGTGGTACCTTTCTGCTTTAGTAAAGGAAAGCCTTGAAAACATTTAAAAGTGAGTTTGTCTTATACTTTGGGCATCCTTGCCATAGTTGAATATTGAGCCAAATTTTGTTAGCCAAAGGCAGTTTAAACGTATTTTGTACTTTTAGACATTTAAACTGCCATACATTTAAACTTATTGCCAACAATACCTGGCCCTTTAAATTTATATTTTAAAAAATATAATGGATTTTAAATATTTTTGCAGTGGACCGTTGACTCACTTATGATTAAATTTATTGTAAGTATGTATAATAATTTACCTTGTGGAAAATTTTTGCACTTTTAATTTGGTATTCAATTTATTAAAAAAGTTACATTACTGAAAAGGTAAGTTGTAACAAATTAAATGTTTTATATTTTTTATGACATAAAAAAGTACCTATACCTACCCTCTACTGAGAATCTTATACCAATGATTATAGTAGACCTACCATGTTTTATCAACGTCGATCCAGCAGTTTTCGAATGAGGCCTGTACACCGTATATATTATGGCAGATAAAAATTTTAGAAATTCGTTTTCATGTCAAATACCATTCAAAATACCCCGAAAACTCTTAAACTAGCAAGACAACAAAATTACAAATGCCAGACTAGGTGCCGTAACTTTTAAAATTTTATATAAATTACCTATATTGCATGATATGTAGGTATTGAATATTGACGTATTGACGTTATATAATATGAAGAATGGAGATATTAAAATAAATTATTAATTGTATTTATATTTTATGACGAGATATTTTATTTAATTTATGATAGCCTATAGCAGGGATGGTGAACCTATGGCACGCGTGCCATAGGTGACACTCGACAGATTATTGTCGGAACGGCATTGATTGAGGTACAAAATCGAAATAATTTAAAATTTATCGAAAAAATTTTACTATCAAGTTACATTCAAATTAAAAATAAGAGATAGGGCTTGAGAATAGCCGAGAGTGTAGCGGCGCTGTTGTTTACATGGCGTTGCTATGGTTCCTCTATTACAAGTCCCCAGTTCCCGAGTTCTAGCCCGAGAGCTGGTAAAAGTGTCAATTGGATTTTCAATTTATTATTAAAAAAAAAAAAAATAATGAATTGAAAATATGAATTGGTGCTAGGCCCAAATAACCTTAACTGTTGGTGGTCTTTAAAATACAATTACAATTACAAAAATAAGAGATCGATACAACAAGTAGTCGAAAGTAAAAAGTTTCATTGCGCTCAAATTCTTTTCATCTACATTTGAGATTCATTCAATTTCTTTGGTTGTTTGTTAATAATGTTGGCGCGCCATGGCCACATTAAACATTTTTTGAAAAAATATGGCACGTAAATATGAAAAGGCTTACCATAACTGACCCAATATATTATAGGGTGGGTAGGTAGATAATTATTGAAAGATAATATCATTGGATAAGAAAATCAGCAAAATAATTAATAATATTCTTTATATTCAGGTGATATAGCTTAACTAAATAATCCAATATTAGCGGCAGACGTGTACAAGCCCGGCTAGCTCAGTCGGTAGAGCATGAGACTCTTAATCTCAGGGTCGTGGGTTCGAGCCCCACGTTGGGCGAATATATTTTTGTTTTTTTTTTAAATTTCTACATTGCTGTCTCTTATAATTTACTTTTTATTTTAATTTTTATTTACAGGCAATAAAAATAAAATAAATATAAATATAAATAATACCTACCTCTTCTTTGACACACATAATAATAATTTTAAGGTGTTTTCAACTAAATATTTATTATTGATTATAAATATAGAAACTTATAAATTATAAAAAATATAAATCTAATAACACTAATATTTCATTGTTATCAATAATTTTAATAAAAATTTTTTTATGAACACTGAACAGATGAGAATAATCTATTATAAAATTAAATAAACTGGTGTCAGTAACTATTTTTTTTATTTTTTATTATGGGTCAATCAATAATAAGTATTACCTACATCGATCTGATAAGCAACGGTCAATAATAATTTATTGTAGTTTAATGATTTGACTTTTTAATAAATTTATTGATTTAAAAATGCTAAATCATAAAAATTTGAGGTGGTTCCGTCGTGTGTTTTAAAGACCACCAACAGCTAAGGTTATTTGGGCCTAGCACCAATTCATATTTTCAATTCATTATTTTTTTTTTAATAATAAATTAAAAATTCAATTGACACTTTTACCAGCTCTCGGATTAGAACCCGAGAACTGGGGACTTGTAATAGAGGAACCATAGCAACGCCATGTAAATAACAGCATCGCTACACGCTCGGCCATTCTCAAGCCCAGGTAGTTCTGTAGTTTTTATTTTATTTTTTTTACTTTCACCATAACGCTATTTAATTATTTTTATCATTATTATTTTTGGCACAACGGGAAAGTAAGGAGAGCCATCTATGAACGGTTAAGTTGAACTATTCATTTCAATTCTAAGCTGCATTTCTTTAATTTACATTTAATTTTCTATTTGACACTAGATGGCACATACATGTAAATAATATGTTTAAAATTTGAGGTTTGAGTTTAGAATGTGAAAATCAATTTAATTTTAACTTTTTATTTATTTAATCATATTTTTAGAACAAAATTACACAAACATAATGTTTATATTAAAAAAACCGTATATAGATTTCTCGTTATAATTTGATTTAATTTGAAAATTACACAAGTTTTTAGTTTTACTTATGACATAACAGAACTTTCTTTACATGTCGTTACTTGTTGATGTGAATCTGCATCCGTAAAAACTCCGCATTGATTGATGCGGATGTGAATGCGGATGCAGATGTCTGAATTAATGCGAATATTCCGCATTTACGGATGCGGATGCGAATATTCGTAACACCCCTGATAGGAAGTAACACCATAGATATAGAAATCTGGAGATGTAGTACAAGCTATAGTGGGGTGGTTACAGTTGAGGGAGGCGCTGAGGAAACAAGTGTGCCCGCATTCTATTGGTCGCTTCAGTTGCGCAAGCGCTGTACGATCAATTGAGCATGCGCAAAGACGCCAACGACTGCATCTGGCGCAATTGAGCATGCGCATAGACGCGGCTAATGAAATGTGCATGGGCGTACCGAAAGGGGGGCAGGGAGGGGCAGCTGCCCCCCTGGACCTGGACTAATATGTAACTATGTTGTGATAGTCCCACAACTCACAGTCGTGCTTAGCTGTGACCATCATAAGTCATAACACTTTACTTGTTCATTTAAAATCAATCAAACAAAAAAAAAACATTTTACATTAGTTTAATAGTTAATTTAGTACCTGATCGAATTTTTTTTTGAAAACAAACAAAATGGCGGCCTCTGATAATTTTTTCGCGGATTTTTAAGGAAAAAAGCACTAGTTTATTGTTTATAAAAAATATAAGTTAAATATAAATTATTTACCTACAGGAAATTCCTAATTTGCTCCCCCCCAGGCCAAAAGCTGGGTACGCCCATGAGAACGTGGGCACATGCATAGCATGGACATGTCCATAAGACAGACATGTCCCCGAAGTCTAAAGTGACACTTTATACTACATTCCCGGATTTCTATATCTATGAGTAATACCCGCGTTTCAGTGCCAACGTGCGAGCAGCCGCTAAGCGCTTCACTATTATTATTTATCACTATTACTCTTCGGTACCGCACCTCAACTATCTGTGTGCGTTGTTTTTGGGAATCGGGAATATCTTGGAAATTGTAATAATTTCAGAACCATTGAAGATATCGAGAGGAAATAAAAACATAATATTGTAGCAAACCCCAAGATGTTACACCACTGCCTCCAATAGAAGCCACGTGAAAGAAAGGTCACAGTAGTAAAGCGTGGAATGGTATCGAAGATACGAGAAAGTACTAGGCTGGGCCGCGCAGGTATATAAACAGGAGTGTGTCGTGTTGAGTCAGTCAGTCAACGGTGTCATGCAATCGAGTCAGTGAATGGTGTACAGTGAAATAAATATTGATCGGTCAACGGGAATCAGTCAGTGTAAATTATACTGTGACAGTGTTGAACAGCGAGATAAATCTGATATAAATACAGTGAAATAAATTACTACAAATAAATAATTCTTGTATATATAGTCAATTGTATATAGTTAATTGTATATAGTTAAGTGTTAATCACTGTGTAGTTATTGTTACTTGTGTTATTTGTTAGAACTAACTTTTCGTTGTTGCAATTATTGTATATAGCTAATTGTTACGAATTATTGTAAATAAATATTTATTCCGCCAACTCAGAAAACAGTTTTGTTACAATATTGTAGTTTATAAACTGTGCGAGTTTCATCAATATTGATCCTATAGTTATTAAGTTAAAACGGAACAAACAAACAGACATATTTTAAAATTTTATTTTGCGCATATCACTGCTTAAAACGTAAATAATTCGAAATCACAGGCAAACACCAAATTTTATTTATAATGCGCGTTAATTCGTAAAGGGACAAAGTAAATAATGTTCGAATATAAAATATTGCCGTTGATTGACATATTATGTTAATCAATATCATATAATCACATAAATTACTATGTTTTTAACTTCCCATTGGAAGTTATTGTAATGGGTCCGAAAATCGAAATCAAAAAGGAAAAAAAATTTTTATGTTTCAAGGTCACTACACTATTTTTACACTACTTTTAGAAAGATGTCTGTGTGTGTGTATGTGTGTGTGTGTACGTATGTACGTACGTACGTACGTATGTATGTGTCCATTTCTTTCTAAGACGAAATCTCGAGAATGAAAAATGATATCGACTACGTTAGGGTGCCAATCGACGCGTATTAACGTAAATATGATCTGAAAGACATTTTTTCAAAATCGGTTCAGCCGTTCTTTTTTCTTAACCAAATAACCTCCAAAAAAGTAGATTTTACACAATATCTCGCGAATAAAAAAATATATCGACTTCGTGAGGGTGTCAATCGAGGCGTGTTAACGTCATTTTGATCCGACATAAATTTTATAAAAATCGGTTCAGCCGTTTTTTTTTTTTTAATTGTTAAAAATAAATAATAATTATGTTTTAATGATTAAAATGATTACTTTTCTGTGTAATATCTAATTTAATTATTATTATTAAATATTTATCAAACTGGGAAGTTCATCGTGTGGACCTCAAGGGTCGCACTTTAGTCCTAATAAACGACCCACCTCACGGCTTGTTCTCAATAATTTTGGCGCCCCTAAATATTTGCTGCCCTGGAGTCTGGACTACGGCCCATTTGACGTGTACGTAAAAATGCGCCCACCGTAATCCGTGGTCAATTAATCACGAAGTTAGTTAACGATCTAGTAATTACAGTTGCGCATGATGATCTTGTACCATATTGACAAGATTATTGCAGACAAAAATAATTTGTTGCTTAACTCTAAACACAGGCTAGGTAAATGTAGTGAATACTTATTTGGTTGAAATCACATTCCATCTCTGCCAAGTAAAGAACCAGTCTCGCCATCCATTTATCTTTAATGTACATATATTATAGTGCATCCATTTATCAAACGTTCGATATAAAATGTTTTCCTTTTTCTCATTAGCAGTTTGAGTAGTTGCGAAGTAATAATTTGAACAGAATCTAAATTTCCTTTTAGATGGGTCAACATAACCTAGGTTGTCTTCCCATAATCGTAGAAGAACGGTTAATTTTCAGTTATAGATCTGTGGTAGTAAATATGGTACTTGCATGGAATTTTCATTTTTATTATTCAAAACGAAAATATAATATGTAAATTTGAGCAAAACTAAAATTTGATAAAAAATCATGATGTTTTGTGACGTCACAAACAGTTTTTCATCACAATATTATGTTTCCATTTAAAATTTTAATCATGGTTGTTCGTTTCCGTGCATAGGTACAGAATTTTTCAAAAGTTTTTTCTTAGTTTTTAAAAAGTAGATAACATAAGTGTAGTAGATAGTATAGCACAAGCACGTCCTCCATACTTTGCTGTTATGTGACGTCACGAGCAAAAACCATTTTTAGCGGACAAAGCTTTTATAAATATTTTTGAGTAACTTATAAATAAATAAATAATAATTTTTATTTGTTTTGACCATAAACAGGTATACAAAAATTTCAGAAGAAAAAAGAAATCAGATCATATCAGAAAAACTATGCAGGGGTAATAGTATTAAAAATCAGAAAGATGTAATTCAGGTGTCATTTTATTAAGAATTTACTGCTCTATATTAATATAGCACAAAAAATCCACGTAAATAGGTACCCTCTTTCTTATCTAATTTTACCTCTATACAATTTTCAATATTGTCACCATAGGTGGGCACAGTTAATCCAAAAGTTAACTTCGTTAATCGTTAATTCGTTAGATAAAAAGTTAACTTCGATAATAGGTAGAGCGTTAAATTTTCGAAAATTTAACGCAAGTTAAAGTTAACCGTTAAAAGTTAACCATTTAAAACTTATACTGCTTTTGGGCTGAGAGAAATAGGTAAATAAAACACTTAAGTGAGGTCAAGGATTTGATTTAATTTCAGTACTATATAGTGTCCATGATGTAAGTGTAATGAGTTTATGAATGTGAACGACAATTTGATCAGTTTCACACCTGACACCACTAACCATCCAATCAACACAAATGAAAAAAACTAAAAAATACACAATTAGTAGTTTAGTTAAGTAGCTTACAAAAAAGTTAGGTTACAATTTGTCGTATTCACTGGCAGTGGCACTGACTGAGCAGACTTGCTTACTTACACTTACGCCAGGCCTAGCATAAATTATACATATATGCATCACACTCGCACTCGCACTTCGCATATATGATATCGTTCACCATTCGACTTGCCGACAGTCGCCGAACATACGAGCGTGGCATGGCGCGTAATTCAAACAAACAAAATGAGGACAGCATGTCAACAAACGACTAATGTAACGGACTAAAGTTAACGGAAGTTCAATTTAACGGAAGTTCAATTTAACGGAAGTTAACAAGAGCGTTAACATTTTTTGAAGTTAACTTAAAAGTTAATCCGTTCAGCAGATTGTTAACTTCGTTAATTAACGATTAACGGATTAACGAGTTAATGCCCACCTTTGATTGTCACTAATAATTACTATAAATTTAAAATATAAGAATTAATCAACTTGTAGAAGTTGTTACATAATTTTAACAGATCAAAATTTGTCGTCTGAAGTTAAGATAAATTGTCGTTACTTCATATAAATAATAAATATGTATGAGCTACCTCCATCATGTATAATATGTCGAACGAACCAAAATGTTGGAATGTTTTTGAGATAATATAGGTATTAGATACTTGCTGTAAGTATGGTCAATGCAAGAATTTACAGGCTTGTTAATTTTTTGTCACTTTCTAGCAAATTTAATATTACATAAGCTAGTGAAACAAAATTTAACAGCTCCTAATTCTAAGATTGACATAATAGCACCAAGCAATTGGTATAAGTTCTAGAGGCGTTGTTTTGAGCGGTCTCTTTGATGTTCAACATGACCTTGAAACTTCCAGTCTCTTTAAATGGGTAGGAAATTTAAGTGTCATATCATAAGAATAAAGTTTATTTTTGTTTTAGAAATTTCGTTTTACTACCTATATTTAATATAGGTACGTTAATTAATATCCCATTAAAAATAATAAAATTTAAAATAAAAAGACTGATAAAGTAACATATTTAACTATAAACGCACAGTGTAGGAGGACTAAATAAAAAAATTATAAATATTGTACGTCTATGAAAGGTAGCATTTACATGGCGTTGCTATGGTTCTATTATTATGGTTCTATTATTGGAGGACTAAATAAAAAAATTATAAATATTGTACGTCTATGAAAGGTAGCATTTACATGGCGTTGCTATGGCTCTATTACAAGTCCCTAGTTCCCGGGTTCTAGCCCGAGAGCTGGTAAAAGTGTCAATTGGATTTTTAATTTATTATTAAAAAAAATAATGAATTGAAAATATGAATTGGTGCTAGGCCCAAATAACCTTAGCTGTTGGTGGTCTTTAAAACAATAGTAGTAGTAGCAATAGTAGAGAGAAAAACGTAGGCCTCGTCTAACCAAATTATTCGTCAGATTACGTACAGACCCGATTGAGAGAGATAATCGAAAGGGGGACATTTAAATGTTAGTAACTCTGTCGCAAATCAGTTTCCTTGGTCAAGAATTGCGTTTTATAGAAATACTTATTCTTTTTGGGGTTCCGCCCATATACCTATAATATTCTGTCAGTCGAATTTCTCTTAACTAAATAAAGGTATCACGCTGATATTTGGCAGTTATAAAAAGTTTACTAACCCGCATAATATATTACAATAGTGAAAACCTAAAAAAAACTTTCCCGTAAATTCGGAGAGGCCAAAATTTGATACTCCCAAAAAAATCTTTATATTCAGTCATAATATGGGGCATAATTTGAAACGGCCTGCAAACGCATGTTGAAAACTGATCCCTCCATTTTCAAAACCAGTACAGCTAAAATTTCGAAAACTATTGAAGCTATAGTTATCGAGAAATTAATAAAAAAACTCGGGTCGCAGTGCCAAAACCCTGCCGACAATATAGTGTATTTGCTGATAATTGTGGCTTTATTATGTGAACTTTAAGTTTGTTTTTGAACAAAATAAAAAATTTAACCCCTTAATACATCCCTTAAAATAATATTTTTTTTCTTAATTTCAATATTTTTATCAATGCAACCTCGGTACCAAATTAAATACACCCTTCAGTAAGTAAAGCACTTTCCGTAAACTAGTGTTTTCTAGGGGTCGACAAGACAAGAATTCTTGTCTTGACAATAACTTCTTGTCTTGTCTTGAAAAAAAATCAAGAAATCTTAAAAAATCTTGTCTTGACGTTTTCTTGACATCTTATGTCTTGTCTTGACTCAAGAAATTTCAAGATCTTGAAATTTCTTGATTAACCGGTGACACCGTACATGGTGATTGCTCGCCGGCGCACTTTTTATTGCGTTGCGTGCCAACACGGCAATCTGGTGGTTCCCCGATCTTTATTTGTTTTCTGACGAACGCAAATAACTCAGAATCTTGGAAGTATGAAATTGAAAAATACTTAAATGAGCCTAGAGGACAGAAAATTCTGAGAATATACTTGATTGGTGGAGAAGACACGAAAATGTCTACCCGTCGTTATCGAAAATGGCCAGGGATTTTCTCGGAACGCCAGCAACATCTTACATCTGTAGATACCTGCGGAAAGGCTATTTTCAAGACCAGCTTTAACAATAACAAAGTCAAGAAATCGGCTAGGCGTTGACTCCATAAGAAGTCTTATGGGCCTTAATTCATGGCTTATATATATATGTGTGTGTGTGTGTACACGATAACTCTCGACAGACTTAATCGATTTAAACGAAATTTGGTACACACATTGGAACCCATCACCGCACGAAGTCTATTTAAAATGGGCCCGATCGGGCCATTTTAAGGGTAGTTTTTAGGAGTTGAAAAAAGTTTTTGGGCTCAAAAATACCGAAAAAAATCTCAGAATTGTTTCAAAATTGGAATTTAACCCTTTGGTAGAGATTAAAATGTGTTGCTAAAATTTTAACAAAATCGGCACAACAGGACCGGACTTACAAATTTTATGAAAACACTAGTTCGCGGATAGTGATTTATTTGCTGACGGATGTATTTAATTTGGTACAGAGGTTGCATTGATAATAATATTGAAATTAAGAAAAATAATATTATTTTAAGGGATCTATTAAGGGGTTAAATTTTTTGATTTTGTCCAAAAACAAACTTAAGTTCACATAATAAAGCCACAAGACCTTATTAGCAAATACACTATATTATTGTCGGCAGGGTTTGGCACTGCGACCCGAGTTTTTTCATTTATTGTTTTTAATTTACATTTTTGTGAATCGGTCTAGCAAAAAATGTGTTCAATAAATTAAAATAATACGTTATGTTATGTTAAAATATGTTATCTTTTTCACAAATAAATATACGTTTTAGCGTTTTCATTGTTAGTCAAGATATTTCAAGATTTCTTGTTTTCTTGACAAGAAATCTTGGTATTGACAAAGCATTTCTTGTCTTGTCTTGAAATCTAAAATTACTTCTTGTCTTGATCTTGTCTTGAAATCAAGACAAGATCAAGACAAGATCTTGAAATTTTCAAGAATTTGGCGACCCCTAGTGTTTTCATAAAATTTGTAAGTCCGGTCCTGTTGGGCCGATTTTATTAAAATTTTAGCAGCACATTTTAATCGTTACTAAAAGGTTAAATTCCAATTTTGAAACGATTCTGAGAATTTTTTCGGCATTTTTGGGCCCAAAAACATTTTTCAACCCCTAAAAACCACCCTTAAAATGGTCCGATTGGGCCCATTTTAAATAGGCTTCGTGCGGTGATGGATTCCAAGGTGCCTACCAAATTTCGTCAAAATCAATTAGCTCTTTCGAAAGTTATAGCCCGTACACACACACACACACACACACACATATACATATATATATATATATATATATATATATATATAAATAGACATTTCCAAAAATGGTGCCAAAGTGTTCAGGAGGCTATGAAACGTCGAGAAATTTTGGTCCGACCCCTAGGTCCCGCCATCCGACCGACGCCAATAGTGTATGTGCCATATGGCAAATACACTAATAAACGATGACAAACAAACTTAATTATGCGGTTGGCGAAATAACTACTAATGAGTGTTATGATTGAGCTATATTATATTGAATGATATGTAATTTAATTTAATAGATAATAATTTAATAATATTGCATTTATTCGTTATTTATTCGTTTGTTAGTTGTACTTGAACGGAACTATAGGCGCTCGAGTTACACTCGTACTTGACCGTTTTTTTTTTTTTTTTTATAAACAAACAGGCTCATCTGAGGATCTGATGTCTTTAGTTTGGCATCAGCTATACGATAGGTATTAGATTATAGGTAACAATTCCTACAGAAATCATAACTCGTTAGTCGTTTATAATAAAGAAAAGTGAGCTAGAACATTGCATGAATGGAAGCATTACTATGCTCACATTTATAGACCAGAATTTATTTAATGTAATTTAATCCATTGGCTCGATGAAGTACCGACGTACGGTACCTACATTATGTACTTCTCTTGCACTAAATTGACTATTCCGCGAAATTGATAACTGACCACCTATAAAAAATTATAAGATTGATAAACATCGTCTGCTCACCTTGAAGAAAAAAGTGGTATTAAAGGAATTGAAAATTTTAAATCGACTGAGAAAATTTGATAACTTTAGAAGTGGATGACTAGAGTGTAAAAACTATAAGAAAGCAATTTTTGGGCTTTTTCTAGTTTTGGAATTGAAACTTCTTATGCGGCGCTACTACCTCGACGATTTTAAGGGTAAAATGCCAGCTCGACGAAACGAAAACGTGTATGTATATAAAAATGTGGTGACATGAAAGAATGTTTGGAATGTATCCCTCTTCTCGCGGTGTCTCTTTTGTATGTTAATGTTATAAATGCGTACTACGAACGCCAGTTGTGGTTCCCGTCTTCTCGTGGGGTCTGTGTTCTGTCTACCATCCGGTATACATATAAATCCTAAAACAGAAAGTGGCTAGGCCGCCAGTCATTCGATTTCGACATCTGATCTGACTTCGTACGACGCAATGACGCCCTAATTGATTTTTAACTTCCCATTGGAAGTTATTGTAATGGGTCCGAAAATCGAAATCAAAATGTATAACAAATTTTTATGTTTCAAGGTCACTACACTATTTTTAGAAAGATGTCTGTGTGTGTGTGTACGTATGTACGTATTGGTCCATTTCTTTCTAAGACGAAATCTCGAGAATGAAAAATGATATCGACTACGTTAGTGTGCCAATCGACGAGTATTAACGTAAATATGATCTGAAAGAAATTTTTTGAAAATCGGTTCAGCCGTTCTTTTTTCTTAACCAAATAGACACCAAAAAAGTAGAATTTACACAATATCTCGCGAATAAAAAACAAGCCGTGAGGTGGGTCGTTTATTAGGACTAAAGTGCGACCCTTGAGGTCCACACGACGAACTTCCCAGTTTGATAAATATTTAATAATAATAATAATTAAATTAGATATTACACAGAAAAGTAATCATTTTAATCATTAAAACATCAATAATTAAAAAAAAAAAAAAAAAAAAAACGGCTGAACCGATTTTTATAAAATTTATGTCGAATCAAAATGACGTTAACACGCCTCGATTGACACCCTTACGAAGTCGATATAATTTTTTATTCGCGAGATATTGTGTAAAATCTACTTTTTTGGAGGTTATTTGGTTAAGAAAAAAGAACGGCTGAACCGATTTTAAAAAAATTCCTTTCAGATCATATATACGTTAATACGCGTCGATTGGCACCCCAACGTAGTCGATATCATTTTTCGTTCTCGAGATTTCGTCTTAGAAAGAAATGGACACATACATACGTACGTACGTACGTACATACGTACACACACACACACACACACACACACACAGACATCTTTCTAAAAGTAGTGTAAAAATAGTGTAGTGACCTTGAAACATAAAAATTTTTTTTCCTTTTTGATTTCGATTTTCGGACCCATTACAATAACTTCCAATGGGAAGTTAATTATATCGACTTCGTAAGGGTGTCAATCGAGGCGTGTTAACGTCATTTTGATCCGACATAAGTTTTATAAAAATCGGTTCAGCCGTTTTTTTTTTTTTTTTTTAATTATTGTCAAAAATAAATAATAATTATGTTTTAATGATTAAAATGATTACTTTTCTGTGTAATATCTAATTTAATTATTATTATTAAATATTTATCAAACTGGGAAGTTCGTCGTGTAAACCTCAAGGGTCGCACTTTAGTTCTAATAAACGACCCACCTCACGGTTTGTTTATTTTTATATTAGTCATAAATAAGAAGTTTCACTTCGGCCGTGTGTGCCACGACACATGTCTTTTTTTCTTATTAAAAAATAGTAGGTAAGTATATTGATTGTAAAATAAATACTAACATATATTATGGTAGGTACTGCAAATCTGTTTTAATTTAAAACTCAAATTAGAATATAATGTTAATCGCATATTTAATAAAATTGTATTCATTTTATCTTCCTATACTTTGCCGCTTATAAGAAGTAGATGATTGAATGATAATTAAAATTTTAACTTGAAGTTTGCAAGCACTATGTAATTTGTATTGTACCCTATAATATTCATTTATTATATATAGGTACCTACCTAATACACTATCGCTCAGAAGTATTATTGTATTACATTAGAAACAAGAAGATAGGGTCGTTCCGCGTATCAAAATTTGATAATTTTTAACAGTGTATGTTATTCCTCATACATAAACAAATAATGTCAACCAACTTTTTTGTTCTTATATCCTTCCTCTTAATTGCAAACAAGAATTAAAAAAATGTGTTCCATTTCAAACGGTTGAGCTTAGCCGATGACGTTAATGTCAGAGCAATGAAGCTAGACATACTTTCACTCATAGATAAAGAGAGGTATATCTACGGAGAGAAAGGAATACTTCCTCGTCACTCGTCAGTCGTAACTCGTACAGACGACCTAGGAGTAGGCCCAGAGCAATGAAGCCAGATATACGTCCACGCATAGATAAAGAGAGGTATCTATATCTATGGAAAGAGAGGAATACTTTCTCGTCAGTCGTAACTTGTGCAGCCGGCCTGTCAACTGTACATAAACAAATCATTGTATATGTATTATATTCTCTCCTTATTTATGGATCAGTAGGCGTGATTTAACTACAGCAGCCAATCACAGAAGGCCTTGTGAATGACGTAATTTCCATGGCGGTACAATATTGTATGCTTAAAATTACATTGAAAAATACACACTTTTGGTAATTTTTTCTTGTACAAAAAGATTTCGAAAAATTCTCAAAAAAATTGTTTTATTTTCTATTTGTAACAGGGTAAATACGGCTAGTTTCATGTATCGAGCGTCTATAATCTACGATCTAATCTACAGTTTCATGTATAGACGTGAAACACCACTTAAAATCTGTAATAATTTATGGCATACGGAAGTCAGTTAAAGCCGAAAACAGCCGACGTCGGTTTCACATAACAATATCATTTTTCAATGGTGGTAGGTTGTAGGTATAAACCGGCCGTTAACGCGAGTCGATATTGCTGTACGCGAACGCACCACGTTCATCAGCGACTGTCACAACTCTGTTTTCGACCTAAGAGGTAAAATTCTATCTATTATACATGTGTGTTTTTTGATAAATTTTTAGAAGAGCCAACTGTGCACATTGCTATAGAACAGCATTTCCCGAGCTATGGGTCGCGAGCGGGCCCTGAATAATAGGACGATACATCGACCGACCGACAAATACATCCTTCTCATTGAAATAGCACTCCTTGTATTTAATTAAGTATTAAAATTTTCGATTGTAACTGAATGTTTTTTTTCTTATTTGAACAGTCCTTCATTCATATAGTTATGCCCCTTTTTTCTTCATGACTGCCAAGAGGTACGTCCCGAATTTGGAAGTTATTGTTAGGTGGGTCGCGGTCCAGTCAACTTTGGGAACCACTGCTATAGAACTGAGAACATTATTAAAGAATTGAATTCCCTTTGAAACATAAATACCTTTCTTCGAGAAAAAATGTCCAAAACTAATAAAAATTCTAACAAAAAAAAAATGGGTGTGTGCTTATGACCACACGACAGAAGTGAAAACTTTAGATTTTCTAATTTTTTGTGTCATCTATTATAGCGCATTTATGAGCTAAAAATAATTTATTACTAATAAAATACATAAATTGTATTTTAATTAATTCCACCTTGGTTTCTAAAAAATTATAATTATTGTCAAAGAAAGAATATAACAAAAATAAAAAAATATATAAATAAATATCATGTAGAATTTCGAGAAAAGAAACGCTGCCATCAGGTTTCGAACACAGGTTCCTATGCATAGAACGCAAAGACGTAACCAACTGAGCTATAGGTGGAAGTGTGTAGACGGCCGTTTCTTACGGAAGTAGTTGCGAACGCTTCACATTTTTTCAGTACCCAGGCAAAGAGTGGCCTAAAGAAATTTTCACTTCAAAAAAAAAAAACTCGGGTCGCAGTGCCAAACCCTGCCGACAATTAGTGTATTTGCTAATCTGCACTGTGGCATTATTATGTGAACTTAAGTTTGTTTTTTGACAAAATAAAAAATTTAACCCCTTAATGCATCCCTTAAAATAATTAAAGTTTTCTAAATTTCAATATTACACATGGATTTTATCAGTACACCCAATTAAATACACCCTTCCATAAGTAAATCCGTATCAACAAACTAGTGTTTTCATAAAATTTGAAAGTCCGGTCCTGTCGGGCCGATTTTATTAAAATTTTAGCAGCACATTTTAATCTTTACTAAAGAGTTAAATTTCAATTTTGAAACGATTCTGATACATTTTTCGGTATTTTTGGGCCCAAACACTTTTTGGAACCCCTAAACACAATCCTGAAAATGGTCCGATCGGGCCCATTTTAAATAGGCTTCTTGCGGTGATAGGTTCCAATATGTGTACCAAATTTCGTTTCAATCGATTAAGTCTGTCGAGAGTTATCGTGTACACACATATATATATATAAATATATATATATAAATATATAAATATATATAAATATATAAATATATATATACATACATATATATATATAAACATTTTCAAAAATGGTGCCAAAGTGTTCAGGAGGCTATGAAACGTCGAGAAATTTTGGTCCGACCCCTAGGTCCCGCCATCCGACCGACGCCAATAGTGTATGTGCCATATTATGGCAAATACACTAAAAATACCAAAAATCCTGTTTGTAATAGGCAGAATTTTACCATTTAAAATTCACCCCTTGTAACAGTATATTCTTACGTGAAACTGCACCTTCAAAATTTTATGCCAGAGGAATAATTCGTTCCGGCGGTGTACTGTAATCCTGTACAATGTATGTTACAGGTCTTTGCAGCATTTGTTGTACAGAGATGGATGGTGGTGGGCTGTACGTGTAACCAAAGCAAGTTTACTCTGAGAAATAACATTCCGTTGAGTCGAGCAGTCGGGGATCGAGGTCTGTAATAGCAGACAACTCGAGGTGAAAGAGGGACCCGGTCAGTTACTCTCCTTCGCGTGCATTGATATCTCCACACACACATAATACGTTTCTACACATTGTATTCAAAGTTGACCAATTGACCACTGGTAAATTCACACGGATATCGAATTGTTTATGAAAGGTAACTAAACTGGAAATATTGTTCGTTCGTTTTTGTTTTTTGATTTTCGAAGTGAGTGAAAAATATGTGCATAGTTTTGAAATTTGAAAAAGTGTTCGTTAAAAGTGTACAGTGCATAACGGTGAAATTGGAAGTTTCAAAATAATAATAAATTGTAGATAATAATATGTCGGTGTGTTTGCTTTTTAAGTAGTTTTCTTGAAAAGATTCTTAAAATTCTTTGGGTCATCGACATAAAGATTGATTTTGCAGTAACTTGATATTCCAATGCAGAATATCTGAACTGAAAGATGCTTCCTAATCTAAGAATAGATCGATGATCGGATAAACGTGTAAGTATGTATTTATTTTATTAAAGAATTTATTTTTAATTAAAGATAGATTACACCAGATTAAATTAAGGCTGCACAGTTCGCAATACTCTCTAAAACAAGGCATCACTCGTCTGGAATTCTGGAGAGAATACAAACTTCAATAAATCATAAATTAAATAAAACGTTACGCAATTATATAATTAAAAAAATTGCATGCTAAGAAAAAACTCAGTTTAATTTCCAAAAGGTATAATATTCAATTTAAAAAAATACAATATATACTTAAGTACCTACTAAGTTTTCAGTAGGGAATTCAGATATATATTATAGAGAGATTGTAGATCATAGACGCTCGGCAACTGAGCTCATTAGCGTCTATTTCTAAGTATCAGGCAATTGAAATTGTCAGAAAGGTTTAAATAAAAATAGTAAGTAGTTATTATTTAGGTAATTTATGTAAAAACAAAATATTAAAAAATAATTCAATAAAAAATAAACAGATTACAAAGCGCATCTGTTAAAAAAAATTGTGTTTTAAAGACCACCAAGAGCTAAGATGATTTGGGCCTAGCACCAATTAATATTTTCAATTCATTATTTTTTTTTTTAATAATATAAATTGAAAATTTGATTGACGCTTTTACCAGGATAGAACCCGGGAACTGGGGACTTGTAATAGAGGAACCATAGCAACGCCATGTAAACAACAGCACTGCTACACGCTCGGCCATTCTCAAACCCGCGCACCTGTTAAAAATCCTGCATAAAATTAGTAGAGTTATTGTAGTTTACATATGTTGAATGTGTGTTAAAATAATGTGAATAGAATCGGAGAAGAATATGGTTAAATCCTATAAACACAAATCTTGTATAATGTATCCAATATGGCTGATCGTATTAGAGCTACATATTATGGTCCATGTTAATTTAATACAGGAGTTTATTTTAACACGTTTAGCTTAACTTGTATACAAGTGAAGCTAATCTTGAGAACCTATAGGTATGCATGTTGTATGTAAAAAAAATCTTGCAACCCGGTTTTCACCCTCTACCAAATGTCCGGTTGACGTGAAACTTCGCAGCCGTATGTAGTTTTGATGACAATACAGTATTCTGATATTTTGGCCGCGATAATATTTATATAACTTATTAAAAAATTGAATTAAAAAAATAAGTGGTGGAAGTTACGGTGTTGATGGTGGGAAAACGTGTCTCCAGCCGTATAAAATTTAAAATGATATATAAATATTGTATAATGACTTAAATATTAGAAAATAAAATTTACAGTTAAAAAAAATCTAAAAAACACGCGTATATTAACGCACTAAAAAGTAAAAAATAAATAAATTTCTCTTCTATAACGCTTAGAAACGTGGAGGGCGGGGCACTCGATGAATTAAATGAAACAGGTAAAGCGAGTGTCCCACGCTTCTAAACGTTATAGAAGAGAAAGAAATTTATTTTTCTACTTTTCAGTTCGTTAATATAAGCGTGTTGTTTTAGATTTTTTTAAAAATGGAAATTTATTTTTTTTAATAGAAAAGCTTATAGTTACAAAAAATGCATCATATTTTTTTCTTTACGTAATCCCTCGCTTAACGCTGTTAATTGGCGTCTGCTTGGAACTGCAGTGATAAATCCCTGAAAACAGCGCTATAGCTAGGGTTGCTATACCCGTCCTCTTTTCTCGGGACACCGTCCTCTTTTTAGAACGTCCAGGGGGATTTTTCGAATGTGTCTCCGGACAGTCCGCGATAATTATGTATGTGCGGGGTTTAAGTAAATTCTTACATTCATTCGTATTTTGTAGGCGTCTGGGTCATAATTACACCAAACGAATGAATATAAGACTAAATTTAGTTGAAAAAAAAGGTCTTTTGGTAGTGACATAGTTCGGGGTTTGCAAGCGAAATGTCCGGGGCTTTTCGACGCATAAGTTCTAGTTTCACAAATATTATTATGGCAACCGCAAGCGATTAAGTATATATTACCTAAATAGTGTGACTCTGTAAATCGCGCTATAACGAAACAACGCTAAACGAACCGCGTTTAAACGAGGCATTACTGCAGTAAGTCTAATAAATATAAGTAAAAAAAAACTTTTTAGAGACAAGTTTTTATTTAAATGTACTAAAAAGGAAAAAATAATTTTTAATAATTTAGGTTCATAATTAGAAAAGCGTGGGTCGTGAACTCTATGATAGTTTATTAGTCACGACCAACGCTTTGATAATTATGAACTTAAATTATTAAAAATTATTTTTTCCTTTTTAGTCCATTTAAATAAAAGCTTGTCTCTAAAAAGTTTTTTTACTAATACCTATTTATTTTGTTTATTTTAGTCTTTCAAAATTTTACCCCCCTTCGACACCCAGCATGCCCTTAAATTGCCCCCAAAATGCCCTTAAATTGCCCAATGTTCATCGTGCATTGTCACGAGAACCAAACGTGTGTGCCAAATTTCATCCCGATAGCTTCAGTGGAAGTGGGTGCAATATTGATTACAAAATTCCTGGACATACATATACACACATACAAGTGAAGTTAAATAAAAGCTTGTAAAATGGCTCTATGTCTGTAAGCAAAAATAAGACAGACTAAACGTTAAGCGAAGTGGTCCTTTAAGGCCCCTTGTATCACAATTTGTAATACACAATTAAAATAATTTAAGCGTAATGGACATAAATTATAACGAGTATTTTATACAATAAGAGTAAATAATTGCCACTTGTATATTGCAGTTTTTCAAGTGGAACATATTTAATGTTATTTTTTTATCGTTTAATAGCGAAATTAGATCCCTGTATGATTTTATAGCTAAACTAATAGATAACGTTCACATACTTTATATTGTAAACACCATATACAAGGTGGTGCCAATTTCATTATAATTGTAGGTAATCTCAGTAACAACAATCAAATACAATACTAACCTACGAACACTATCACTAACTGAGGCCCGGGGTGACTTTTCATTTAGAGGTCCCTTTTAAAATTACGGTAAGGATTGTTTAATACCACTCATATTTAAAGCGTGGACTCCCACCCCTATACACTTATACATGCGTTCTTGTACAGGAATCCTGGAGGCCCTTAGGGGTCGTCCATAAACTATATAACGCTCTTGAAGGGGACGGAAGGGTGACCTCCAAAGTCTACATGGTGTTACAAGGGAGGAGGGTGGGTTAATTATTATTGTTACGTCACACTATTTTCTCTTTTTAAAAGTTGATAAGGAATTGATTTTGCCACTTCTTTGTGACGCTAACTGGTAGTCAAATTTGAATACTGAGGATGTGAAAAGTTGCGTAACATTTGAGAGAAGGGATGGACGGGTCGAGCTGGCGTTACATGGAGGTGGATGGTAAAATAAATTATAATTTAAAAAAACTAAAAAACACGCTTTAATGAACTAAAAAGTAAAAAATAATTAATTTTATTGTAAAGAAGCATGGGGTGCTTTGTATCACATTTTCATACTACCCCACGCTTTTTTACAATAAAATTAATTATTTTTTACTTTTTAGTTCATTAAAGCGTGTTTTTTAGTTTTTTTAAATTATAATTTATTTTTGCTTTTTAGTCCTGGAGATCCTGGTCAGGATAATAGGACAAACTTATGGAATTATTGTATTGTCATCGGTCCTTGATAAGTGTGCAAAGTTTCAGTTCAATCTGAAGTTTTTTGCTTTTTTTTTAGTCCTGGAGATCCTGGTCAGGATAATGGGACAAACTTATTGAATTATTGTATTGTCGTCGGTCCTTGATAAGTCGACAACGTTTAAACTAAATCTGACCGTTCAAAGTTGGTCAAAATCAAGTTCAAAGAAGTCGGTTACAAACTGACAAACAAGCAAGCAAAAACACAAACATACAGGTGAAGCTAATATAAGCGCATGTTAAAAACGCGAGAAAAAACGTTACATAGTTTATGGACGACCCTTACTACATACGTGAACAGTGTTACCAGTTGTATTTCTTCTAAGTTTTTAGAAATATTTAATATTTAGGAAGTTTATTTAGTTTAGCTTCACTTGTATGTATGAATGTTGTATGTAAAAAAAATCTTGCAACTCGATTTTAATCCTTTTCCTAATGTCCAATTGACATGAAACTTTGCAATCGTATGCACTATGCAGTTTTGATGACAATACAATAATTTTGTTTTTTGTTTATTTTAATATGTTTTTATATAATATTTTCTTTTGAAATTGACACCTATTTTTTTTGTATATCACGTGTACATTTAATGCTCTCATAATTGAACTTTTAGTTTAAGCAATCAAATAAATAAATAAAATAAATATAACAATATTTATACCTATAGCAAGTTAAAAAAATGGAAATAATAAAACAAGTAGTGGAAGTTCAAATCGCGTTTAAAATTTAAATTAATCATCAATACATATTATAAAACAAAGTCCCCCACCGCACTTGTCTGTCTGTGCCCGATTTTCTCCGTAACTACTGAACGGATTTTGCTCCGGTTTTAATGATTTAACGACGAAGGTTTAGATGCATACTAATTGAAACTGACCAGATTGGCTTCGCCCGGGTGAAAATCGGAAGCAATCTCAGAAGATTGAAAATTTGTTGACAACGATATCTCTCGAACGAATCAACCGATTGAGATTTAGCTCAAAAATGAAACTTGCTACCAGTATTTTGATTTCACCTATGAACTTTAATTTCTCGAAACTACTTCAGAAGTGCACACTTTTTTTTATTTATTAATACAAAAAAAAAATACAAGAATGAAGTGCATCAACTGCTGTGGTCATTAGCACAAAAATAAAATAGTGCACACTTTTGTTTTTTCTCTATACATATAGTTACCTTCAATTACAATAGTATGGTATTACTAGGGCAGAAAATTGGCGATTGCAAACAAGGGTGGCGTTTGCTCACCAGAGCGCAGCGACGCGCGGGCGTCAATTCGCCCGAGTAACACATAAGCACTTTTTGTAATAAGTGCTTAGTGCATTGAAAGAATAACATTACAAAAACACCGTAAATGCAGGATATTGTTATAGATAACTGTCAGATATAGTTTACAATCATCGCGTAAACTGGCGTCACTTTTGCTTACTTTCGCCCCGAAAAGAAATTCCCAATGGACGAATATATTTTACTTTGATCTGCGCATGTGCGACTTTTATTTTACGTCATTGACATGAAAAAGCGAACTTATGACTCCGAAAACAAGTATGGATTGATGCACGTATTACAAAAAGAAATTGGCCCACTCTGTACATAGAACTTGGTATAATAGAAACATGTAATCTCTGGGCAATGTAATTGTAATTTGTAACTTTGTTTGAACATTTACTATATTTATCTAAATTCTAAGGTAACAAAACAGTTAGTATGTCGTTAATTGCTATAATAAAAGAACAGTCAAAGTGTTCGTTAATCCTAATCTTATCAATAATAATAAATAAATTAGTAACGGCACTTCCTCTGTTAATAAATTTGTTTTCACGCATGTTTTTGAGTTCATGGGAAAACGTATTTCTATAGTTTACTAACACATGAAACTTAAACGGGGTTTTGTAATTTTAATTTCTTGAGGAGTTTTTCGAATTGGTATTTCAATTTCATACGATACCGTCTAAGTATCATACGATTAATGCGAAAATGCGTTTTAAAACTGTTTGTAGGTACTGGAATAATTGGAAAATGGCTAAATCTATTGCGTAGAAAGGTAAACTATCAGTTGGTACCCAAACTTTAAATATAGGCAGAGCTACAGAAAATAAGTACTTGAAAAAACTATCTGGGAAAAATATATAAGATGCCAAACAGTCTATACAAATTACTTGTATGAAAGTATTTAAATGAAAGATACTTTAGTATCTAAGACACTTTCTACCGACAGATAATCTAAAGTAACGTATCAAAAATATTTACATATCACTTTTAAAAGTATCTTAGTTACTTAAAATATCCAATTTACTTTGTAATCTGAGATACAAAAGTATCTAATATACAAAAAGAATCTAAGATATAACAAATAACTAAAATGCAAAAAGAATTTAAAATACAAAACAGTATCTTAACTATCTTAACTAGATACAAGATATTCCCCAGTTCTGAAAATAGGTTACTTTTTACCCGACAGGGCTCTAGTTAAGATGGTCAGTGTCGGTCCAAGGGTAAAACGAGCGAAGCGACCGCTCCAGACACCGCACCGGGTCAGAAAGATCGTCAAAATCCGATGGGAAAAAAACTCGGTTTGTGTTGCATAATGCATTGTACAAAAATGTTTCATCTCTACGTACATTCCAAATTTAAACTGCATCTCAAACCATCTTATTAACCTTTCCGTGGGTGTTTGGGTTTGGCAGTTACAGTCCATTTTTCGTTCCAATGAAAAGACAACGCTCTTGATCATGCCTCGAGGCACCTTCTTATACTATACAAGCGTCACGACTGAACAACGATACGAACGAAATTCATTCAACACATTTTAAATGTAACAAAGTGAAATATTTTATTTTTGTCTTAATGTATAGTCAAGTTCCAAAATTTAAGATAGTGAGCCATGCAGCCATGCATAGCTCGTAACAAGGTTAATGAAGCGATAAACCATTGAAACAATATAAACATACGCGTCCCATGCATAAAAATTGTGCCGCTTATATAAATAGTAAAGTATAAGTGAATGACTCACTATATATTAAATTTTGGAACTTAACTATAGGTATCTAACTTGTATAAAATATGTATTATCAATATCATAAATATACTAAAAAAATGTGTCTGTGTGTTCCACCATAAGTTTTAAATCCCTAATCCGCTTTCAACGAAATTTAGTACACGGTATATAGGGCTCGTCAACTCAAAAGATAGGGGACTTTATATCAGCTTCTCTTGCGTTATTACTAGGGCTCCAAATTCCCATAAATATCTGCTGTACATATTAATAAAATTGAAGCGCAGGTTGTGATAATGTATGTAAAAACACGATAAACTCGAGAACCGGTGGGCCGATTTCGATGAGACTTTTACTAAATGATGGGAAATTACATCACTTTGAACATAGGCTAAGTTTAATCAAAATCGGTTCAGTGACTCATTAGTTATTCCGGTTTAGGTAACGCGGATCAGCCATTATACATATAAAAGGCAACGTCTTGAAACTGATAAATTTTCGAAAACGATTCAACTGATTTTCATGTGATTTTCGCGAATAGATAGAGACAATATTTGGCAAGGTTTTATAGGCTATATATCTAATTACGCTATTATAACGGGGGCTGTCATTCCCGGAGAACGACTGGTAAACGCGGCTAGTTGTATAGGTAATATTTTTATTTACCAATAAATTAGTAGATAATTATTGCCCAGTGTTATTAAGTGTTTGTATGATAAATTATTGCGCCCACATGTTACGCTCAGGGCAATCTGAAATTACAAATTCGGTCATCCCCAATACCGGAACTTTTTTCGATATTTGGTTCTCAGTTCCGGGATTCCGGAACTAGTTCAGATATCGAGAAATGTCTACAAAAATACTGAATGTAGAAGAAACATGTCATTTTTAAAACCGAAGTACCTAGTATGTTTATTGACATAGAAAACGTTGAAAAAAATTTTGAGTCAGAAATTTGCAAACGAATAAAGAAATCAACAATGTCGACTAGTAATAGTTACAGGAATTCGAATATTAAATTTAAAAAACTTCATAAGTACCTACTTTATACAAACTCTAGAGAGTTACTAAAATTTATATTCCGGTCAACTTGCTGGTTTATAAATTAAGCAAAAATTTGTTAATTTTTAATCTTTTCATTACTTCCGGAATTTCGATATTAATTTTTCAGTTCCGGAATCGATATATTTAAAAATGTTATCCGAAATTGCGAAATCTCGGTATGTCCGTATGCAAGCCTCAAGTGTGTGTTAAAAGCTTTGATTGTAGCACAAAGTTCGAACATTTCTGTTGAACATTCCGGAATGTTATTGAACTTAAATTTCCCTTCTCGCGTTTATTGTAGACTCCATGTATGTAAATACGTTTCGATCAGCTAATTGTTAGTTAGTTATACTGTTACTATCGTGTGAATTAGTGACTGTTGCATTAATGGAATATAGTGAAGAGGATGTGTGATCCATAATTGGATAGGCAATTAAATAGGAATGTATATTGCATTGTTAGACATATTTTAAGTTTTGATCCGTTATTTGTTGTTATAAAATACATCGGTAATGTCAACAGGTATGGTAATTGGTGTGAAGTGTTGTACCTACATGCGCTATAAATTGAAAATAGACACCATTCTGCGAACATTGACATTTTCTTACACTATACAGAGTGAGTAATAAAATTTACCATATAACAACTCAAATACTGGGTTGCACCGTCGGCATAGAGAACTGGATTGCTAATCTGGGCTGAACGAGCCAAATTGTGCAGAAAGAGAGGGCGATAAAGTTGGGGTATATTCCGTCTTCGTTCAACAACAACACGTAGATCTGCTGATGGTAAAGAGCCAATAAGAAAACGTCAGAGAGAGACACAACCTTTATCATCTTCTCTGTCCTGTGCTTTTGGATGCGCAATGGTATAATAATTGCTGTTCAGTGTTCAGTTCTCTTCTCTATGTCCGTTGATGGGTTGAACAGCGCATTGTCAGAAAATTTGAGTTGACAGTGACCTTATAGATTGTGATGATATAATTATTATACAACGGTCCAAGGTCGTTGTCAAATTTTTTATTACGTATGACATTAGATTGTATTTACAGAAAAACAAATGTTATATTTATAACAAACGTTAACCAAGTTAAATTTTGATATTTTATTGACTCTTGAAAGTTAATTTAAAGTAAATTGCGTTTTTTAGAAATTACAAAAGAAGTTCAGAAGGAAAACCTAGCGTAGCATCGACCCTGTTGCCACGAAGTCTTCTTTCTCAACATCTATTCTAAATTTTTACAGGAATGCCTAATTTGATTCGAAGGGACCGTGGTATAAAGACTTTTTTAAATACATACAGTGTGCAAACGGTTTTACCGAACATAGGGAAAATAACATTGAGAACATTTACAACTTTGTAGTAGGCTATGGGCCATAAGATCCGATGATTATTTTTTTTTATTTGGCAGCTTCCGAGTTATAGTCAACTGTTGCTATGGAAAATTGTTTAAAACAATCACTGTACTATTTTATGTATGGGTGCACTTGGCGACCGCAACGCTCATAACGGCGGCCGTATGTCGTTCCGCACATGGCGACCGCGGTCGCTTTGATCGCGATAAAAACGTCATGCATGACGTCACGGATAGCGTTCGCATCGAGTCCACAAGCCCAAGTTTGTGTGTGGGTCGACGCCGTCGTTAACTATTTTCCCGCGCATTTTAATGTGACAGAGATGACAACAGAATATGTTATATTTTACCAAGTGAAATGGATGAATATATTGAACTCATTTGAGCTCTACAATCTACATCTCTGTGGAGGATGCAAATCATATACCTATCATAACATTTGATTGACTTAGCTTTTCTGAGAAATATATAACCTTACTTTGATGCAAAATATTCTGTTTTTTGACGGAATAAATGGTAGCCATGTTTGTTGTCGCCCACAAGTCGTTCCACTACAGTTTTCGTCCGCGACGTTTGTAAGCTAGTCGAACGGCTAAATGTGCGGTCGTGAGCGCGGGCGTTGCGGGCGCCAAGTGGAACGCACCCTATGTGATCCACTACATATTTACATTAGATCTTATGGCACATAGCCTACTACAAAATTGTAAAAGTTCTCAATGTTATTTTTCCTATGTTCGGGTCTATCGTTTACACACTGTATATATGCACAATTTAGACAAAATAACGGTTCAACCAATGAGTTACCTATTTTTTGAGCAAGAGCGATGTAACATTTTACAGTGCTTCTTTTATGGTGGACTATAACTTATAAGTAGTCACAATCAAGGACATTGTCAATTTAGATTTTCAGACGTAATAAAATTTAATTCTGGAATCTACGACTCATGCGCAGTAGGTATGTTATTTTAAACATTACAATGAGTCGTGCTATTTTTCGTTGTGATTAATTTTAAATTTTTCCAACTGATACAGAAATGAACCTTAAAGAATTATATTTAATAGTTTTAAAATTATTATTATCTATTAGACAAAGAAAACTAGGGACAAATAGTATATTACATTACAAGGGACGAAACACAGCGTTTGCAACTAGTGTGAATTTGAACGAGGGCAGCAAATCACGCGCGTTGCATTCGCTGTTTCGTTCCAAGTACCTCATAATGCATACTATTTTTCACAACAACTCTATTGACAATTCGATTTGAGGTAGTTACCTACCTGCAATTTGTGCGCGCAAAAAAGCCGCAAAAATATTAGATCTGTCAGATCCATGTGAAATTTATGTGGGGCTATGTCTGTCATTTTGACGTTTTCGAGTATATATGCGAATTGAAGTTTGCTCTATGTCTCTCTTAACAACGTTAAAAAACAGAGAAAACCGACAACTAAAAAGTTTCAACCCTACGGTTGAAACTATCAGTTTCAACCCGAAAATCGAAGTTTCAATAGAGGCGTTGTGAAAATAATAATACCTCTGTTTGATTACCCTGACATGATGTCTTTAAAATCAGAGTATCCCAATAGGGATACTTGCATGGACATTTTTTTGCTATATTATTAGAGCAGTAAATTATTGAACAAAATGACACTTAAATATCTTCATTCTGATTTCTAATAAGCAAAAAAATTAATTTTGAAATATGTATGTTAGCTCTGCCCGCTAAAATGCGTTTTTACTCGTTACTGAAACGTAAAGTCATATAGGTAGTAAATAATCATGTAATTATAGAGTACGTGCGTTTATATTATTTACTAATACTGTCTAAAACCAAAGCAAACTATTAATAACGAAAAATATTGTTTTGTACCTATGTAAACTCAGCACGCTAGGTAACTCTTGAAACGGACACTCAATACAAAATTGTAACGTCACACGTGCTGTTTGTGATCATATGATTTCTTTTAAATTTTATTCATATTTATTATTGCATTTCAACGAGTCATTCATACCCGATTTCTTCATATAATACTTATCTTTCGGATATCTATCTTCCAGATAAATTTATCTGGCAGATAAATACAATTCTGATTTCTTCACTCTGAATTATCTATTGGATACGAAACTCGTGACTGTAGAATATGATTTATGCACTAACAGTGAAATAAATGTGTGGCAACGTTGTAAAAGAAGCAAAAATATCATGTACGACCATTTTTAAAAAAATTGGAATCTTGTTTTTTTTTATTTATTGCGAATTTAAATGTTTTATTGAATTTATATACCTATTATGTAGGTATCTAAAATAACACATATTATGTATCTCATTTATCATTCCTCCTAAATAACGAAATTGGGAAAATGTAATGAAAAAAATGAAATATGATGTAAAGAGAAATAATATATTTTCATAGTTTTATGAATAGCAACAATAATTATATTTATAGTCCAGTCACGAGAGCTTAAAAAAATAGGTCCACCTTGCGTTTTGTGCAGCAAATGATTTTTTTTTTTGTGTCCTCAAGCATGTTTAGGAGATGTCAAATCCAAGTTTGCGACCTCTAAAACAGGGCGGGGGAGTTTTGGTGGGCTAAAAACCATGCTTTTTTTGAACTTTTTCAGTTTTTTGCTTATAACATAAAAACGGCTGGTCCTATCGAAAAAATGGTCCTGTTCAAAATTAAAGGGCACAAAATTTACTTCAAAATCCACTAGTTAAATATGTTTTTGTTCCGATTTTTACCGACTCTACAGAACTTAGAAAAACAAAAAAAAAATAAACACTTTTTTTGTTTGAAGGCGCTAATCTCAGGAACTACTAGTCTGTAGAAGAAGCAAAGTAGTAATCATTGAGACCCTATACGAGTTTTTTAAAAATTCAATCCCAAAGGATGAAAACGGGAGTGTAGGATTTATTGTAATAACAAGAAATCCTACACCCACGTTTTACCCCCTTTGGGATTGAATTAAAAAAAAAATCGAATAGCCTATAACCTTCCTTAATAAACGGGCTATCTAACAAAAAAAATTTTTCAAATCGGACTGGTAGTTCCTGAGATTAGCGCATTCAAATAAAAAAAATAAACTCTTTTTGTTTGAACGCGCTAATCTCAAGAATTACAAGTCCCATTTAAAAAAAAATTTTTTTGTTATATAGCCCGTTTATTGAGGAAGATTATAGGATATACGAGTTTTATTTAAATTTAACCCCAAAGGGGGTAAAACGTGGGTGTAAGATTTTTTGTAATAACAAAAAATCTTACACCCCCGTTTTACCCCCTTTGGGATTGAATTTAAAAAAACTCGAATAGCCTATAACCTTCCTTAATAAATGGGTTATCTAACAAAAAAAAAATTTTTTTAAATCGGACTTGTAATTTCTGAAATCAGCGCGTTCAAACAAAAAAAGAGTTTATTTTTTTTTGTTTGAACGCGCTAATCTCAGGAACTACCAAGCCGATTTGAAAATTTTTTTTTCTTAGATAGCCCGTTTATTAAGGAAGGTTATAGGCTATTCGAGTTTTTTAATAGTTAAAAGCTTGAAAAAATGCTTTTTTTTCATTTTGGTAAATGTTGGCGATTTTCTAAGTTCTGTAGAGCAGGTAAAAATGGGAACATAAACATATTTGACTAGTGCATTTTGAAGCAAATTTTGTGTCCTTTAATTTTTATAAGGATTATTTTTTCGTTAGGACTAGCCGTTTCCATGTTATAAGCAAGAAACCGAAAAAAGTGCAAAAAAATCGTGGTTTTTAGCCCACCAAAATTCCCCCGTCCTACTTTAGAGGTCGCAAACTTGGATTTGACATCTCCTAAACATGCTTGAGGACACAAAACAATAAAATCATTTGCTGCACAAAACGCAAGGACTATTAATACAAACAATAATAATTTATATTAAGAAATAACATAACATTATATTATGCCAAAAAGTATTGCAATGCGCAAACGCTGTGGGATTTATCTATAAGATAAGTGAATTTCCGATGCTTCATGTACTGGATAACTTTATCTGGCAGATATCTCATATCTGCTAGTGAAGAAAACCAGATTTATTCCGAACATTTATTAATATCTGGTAGATAAATTTATTTGCAAGATATCTATAGGTGAAGAAATCGGCCATCAATATGTAGATCAGATTTTAGAGTTGTGTTCAAATTGACGTATATTGACGTTATTGCAAGTTTGCAACTACCCTATTATTACTATTTTATAAATGACAAAAACAAATACAGTGTTTCCAATTCTATAAACTTTAAAATACCTATAATTAAGTAGAAGCTGGTGTTTTATAAATTATTGACTGCTTTTTACAGCCCTGAACAGCACTATACATTTTTATGTGAATAGAAGAATGTCAGATACTCAGAATGTTCATCATGTCCAAGAGTTTATATGAGCTGATATTTTGCTTCATGAGAACGACTAAACATACTTTATAAAATGTAGATATTGCTATACATAATATAATATAAGTTTTTATTACCTTTTTTTCTAAAATTCTAAGTACCTACAATGTATTTAACCAACGTAGGTACAAGACAACTTTGTAGGTAATTTTCTTAAGAGTAGTGATGAACTAAACTGCTATTTTTTGATTACATGTGATCTTGTTACTGTTATTTGAAAGTAACCTGTTATAAATAACCGAGTCTTTAATAACTGATCTACCTATATTTAGTAACAGCAAAGTATCCTTATTTTGCAGGAACGCATTATTAGTTTGATTCTTGGTCGCGGACGGATTGTTAACCGTTCCATCAGTACCTATAGATAGATAAGATATTTATTTATTTTAAGATTCACTTTAACCGTTTCCCAGGAATAATAACCCCCTGTAATGATAGCGTAATGAAATATAGCCCAAAACCATCCCATATAATATTATTTTGTCTCGATATTCATGAAACCCAAAAAAAATGTTTCCTTTCGATGCATCTAGAATACATAGTGCTAGCGCGCTTGCGTGAAAATGCCCGCGCTCAGGGAATACAACGCCAACCCTTGAACAGAAAAAAGCAATTTGAAATTGCATTGAAAAAATATTGCATTTGAACTCTTTTTATTTGGTCGACGAATTTTCCAATATCTTATTAACAATTTTATTTTACTTATTTGTTGTTATTCTATTTACTATTATATGTTTTACACTTAATTTTTTTAATGTAAGTATAGTACATTTTCTTACCCATGTATTTTATGACTGCGGTTATACAATCTTATTGTCATGGCCTAAATAAACAATTTCAATTTCACCCTCACTAGGATACTCATTGCTCACACTACTATTAGACGCTCCTCACTCTCTGAGTCTGACTTAACTGCAGTGGTAGTGAGAGATGTCTCTGTTGGACTTATTATTGTGTTCACATTCCACTGATTCTCGCTAATTATTTAGCTGCATATTTAAAAATATTAACGTACCGAATTAATAGCCGGTTACCTTTTCCAAGAGCTCCCCTAAATTTGGTAAAAGCTGCATCAAAATCTATTCAGTAGTTTTTGAGTTTATGGCGTTCAAACATACAACTCGTTACAATTTTATATTATACTAGCGTACCGTCCCGGCTTCGCCCGGGTGGTTTATTTATTTATTGTAAATTATAGACGCGCCGACAACTTAGGTCATTAGCGTCTTATTCGCCCGGGTGGTATGAAATTATGATTTAATAGCGGTCACCCATTGTTCTGCTCACGTATATTTAATATATTGTTAATTTGTTATCCCCCCGCGATAATCGCTCTCCCTGCGTAGCTTTCTATTAGTGAAAGAATTTTTAGAATCGGTTTAGTAGTTCCAGAGATAAGAATTTATGATTTATTAGCACCCCGCGAGAATCTCTCCCCCTGCGTAGCTTTCTATTAGTGAAAGAATTTTTAGAATCGGTTTAGTAGTTCCAGAGATAAGAATTTATGATTTATAGCCCCCCCCCACCCCCGTGAGAATCAAAATAAAATATAGCCTATATATCACTCAGGGATAGTGTAGTTTTCTATTAGTGAAAGAATTTTTAGAATCGGTTCAGTAGTTCCAGAGATTACTTTTTCACTCGGACAAAGCCGGTTTTTTTAGACAAAAAATAGCCTATGTCCTTCCTCAGGATGCAGTCTATGTCCTTGCCAAATTTTATTTAAATCTGCTCAACGGTTTATGTGAAAAGGTAACAGACAGACAGAGTGACAGACACAGAGTTACTTTCGTATTTAAATAATATTAGTAAGGATAAGGATTAGAATATAGATGAATCATGTAAATTCGAAAAACAACAATAGGGACAATGTAATTAATAAATCCATCAATCAGCTATTCCTTTATTATTTCCAAGTTTGTTCAAGCCCTGAAAGTAAATATAAATTATTAATGAACAAGTTAAGCCACATTTTCAGATTATTAACGTTGATAGTGTGGCATCACTGTTTTTAGATACGCTGTTTAACGGAAGTCGCTTTATATTGCAACAAGAACAATAATGGCTGTGATGCGATAAAACAAAACTTATTTACGACAGCTCAGTAATATGCATTCAGCTGCATGTTTTGCCAAAACAGTACCCACATCACAATACCTTATAATTCTTTGCATTTTTTTAACAAGAATAATAATTACTAATTAGCACCTTTCCGGACTGTAAACAATATTTTGTTAGTTTGTAAAGGGTATTAAAAATCCAATATGAACTCAGACGCGAATGAGGACAGTTGTTGAACATCTATAATTTACAATTATCTAACTACCCAATATGTTATGCGGTTACATGAAGTTTTTCAAAATTAATGTATTATAATAAGCATTATTGACGTGGTGCTGATTGTAGGGGCTACAAAAAATCATGAGTCACTAAAACTTAAAAAAATCTGTTGTTCTGTTCCAATCTGCAATCATATATTCAGCCTTTATATTTTTGAAATTTCTCTATGAAGTTTTTAACTTTTGGAGAAAAACCAGGCCCGGATTTCTGCCTAGGCCAACAAAGCACCGGTCTAAGAGCCCAGCCGTCGAGGGGGTCCCCGCCAGGGCGGATGGAAATTATAAAAGTGTCCAAAAAGTTCTAGTTATTTTTTTCCATTCTTTTCACATTTTTTTTTTTTGGCTTAGGGCCCCCCAACTGTCAAGTGTCGAGGGGCCTTGGGTCTCTAACTCCGGGCCTGAGAAAAAATATACCAAGAATGTAAAAAAATGCCTATAAAATGATAAACTTAACAGTTAACTTAAAAGGTTAACTTGTTTTTTTTTTAATTTTTTTTCTTTTTGCAAATAAATAGAAAAACGCCAATAAGCAACCGTTCATTTAATCAAATGTTTAGAAAAAAGAGACTTTTTACTATCTAAAAATAAATACATCAAATGTATATCTTCATATATTTTTACCTACTACCTTGTACATGTTTTATAAAATACAAAATCTTTTTGTTATTTTTTGACAATAGATTTTAGAATTTCTTGCAACATCGATCTGTCTATTATAATATGATTGCACAAGTGGTTCAAAATTCTTGTATCTGGTTGTGACCCGTCGATACCCAAAGTTGTGGGTAATCGACGCGAGAAAAATTCTATATCTTGTAAAAGTTGCCATAAATCTTCTGGTGCATAATTTCTAAGTAATGAATTTTCTTTATAGAGTCGAGTTTAATATTTGATAAATACTTTATTTTCTTTTCGAAACAAGTAAATATACCTAAATAGTACAGGTAGAAAAATTTTAGATACTGAAAAATATCAAAAACATTTTTCAGTGTGTAAAGTGTTAACTGACAGTCAAGTCGATTTGAAAAGGAGAATTCACTACTCGTATACCTTGGACTATAATTGAACATTTTCGACATACGGCGCGAAAAAAATGTTTTTTTTTGACTTTTTAAATATATTTTGAGAAAAAAAGTTTTTAAAATGTCTTTTACGAAAAAGAGACAGATCAGTCGCCAGGAACAATAATCTATAAATTGGCGGTGATGATACATTTCTTGTGCACCGACGAACGTGGTGTCGACTGCAGTTGCACTTTGCTGTAAACTTGCATTCGGGATTTGTCATTTTAGACAAAATGTCGATGTAGATCCCTTGAAGTGTGTCAGCGTGAAACCTGGCAACTACAATATCATAAGAAGGCATAGATATAGAAATCTGGGAATGTAGTACAAGCGAGTGGGGTGGTTGCTGTTGTGGGGGGGGGGCGGTGAGAAAGCAAGTGTGCCCGCATTTTATTGGTCGCTTCAGTTGCGCAAGCGCTGTACGAGCAATTGAGCATGCGCAAAGACGTGACTAATAGAACGTGGACACATGCATAGCATGGACATGTCAATAAGACAGGCAAGTACCCTCCCCTGAATGGCTACCCCCCTCGTCTAAAGTGGCCTTTATACTACATCACCGGATTTCTATATCTATGTAAGATGGGTACCCCCTTTACTTGTCAGTTCTTTTCTTGAAACCGGCCTTGAACGTATGCTTAAAATTTCTTTACTATTAGGAGCTTCGATAAAAATCTTGTTCTAAATAAATTCACCAGTTATTATGGGATCGACCTCTTCGATCACCTGTATAATATGTTTGTGTCCACAAAACCATTATAATAATAGCACCGCAAGTTTGTTTACCTCCTGCTGTGGAGGATTTTTCTATAAAACATTTTCTGTAGGTACTTATTTCTATTATAGATAAAGGACACATTATTTGAAGATTTTATATACGCATGGAAAAATCATAATGCAATCTTTTGGACTATAGATTTTAAAAATACAGTGGGTGTATTTACCTAACTTGTAACTTTATCTATATTTTATACTATATCTGGCGTATAGAAAATGCAGGTACATTTTGAACATGTGGGATTATGTTACTACTCAAGGATAATAGTTGCAAGATAAATATACGATCCCTGTTTAAGACTCTACAGTCTACACATGATGGTTTTTATGTTATACCACTTAATGTTAGATCTTGTTGGTATTATACTTGCCCTGGAAGTGAGTGTAAAAATGGACCAGTGACTTGACATCTTTATGACACCATTACCTAAATCAATAACGCAATAAGTCATTAGTCATTAGTCACTTTTTATGTTGTCACTCCAGGAGCAACTATCAGTGGCGTAGCTTTACTTCGCGGGGCCCAGGTGTAAAATTTTTTTTGGGGGGCCCCCCTCCCCCCATTTTACCCAACTAAGAAAAATTTCCAATTATTCATGACATCATCATCCCATCAACATTTGATTGTATTCTCAAAATGTTCTACGTCATATATAAACGACTCTGTAATTAAAAGAAGTTCTACTGGTATTCTTCAGATAATAATATTGCGCTCTTTTATATTTAAGGATAAATAAATCCTCCGGTCGTCTTCATCAAATCATAATTATTGACATAAACGATATAGAGTTTGCTAAGAAAATTTATTACAGTAACCCCAAAAGTACAGACCCAAAAATTGGGGACCCCTTGAGGTTAGGGGGCCCCGGTGATTGCCACCTGGAACACCTGTGGTAGATACGCCACTGGCAACTATATCAAGTAAAATTAATTACTTATCAGATGAAAAAGAATAACTGTTTCAGAACTCTGTAATCTGTTTATTATATACTTAAGTATATCATTATAATATTATGTTTCACGACATATCGGTTGCAACTTATGATAAGGCTGGCTTGGGAATAACCGAAATCGTTGGAATGTTCTTGTTTACATGACGTTACCACGGTTCATCTATTACGAGTCTCTATTTCCCAGGTTCTAATCTGTGATCTGTGAAAGATTGGGGAGGGAGTCGGGTTAATATTACAAGGATATCACTCAACTAATTATAAATTTTGAAAGACGCTTAAATTATCCAATTAATGAAAATTATTTTTAGTGTTTTAATTCTGTGCAGATTTTAGGCTGATGAACTATACTCTGTATGCATGTGAAATTCTTTAAGTTTGACCATACAGACATAAATTATGTGCTATGGTTTGCCGGTTTCGATTAAGGGTTCTTTGTGTTCATTTCGTTCTAAAACCACTCCCTTCAGATATTTAGTAAGCAAGTGTGAAAACATAAATTTTGTAGTTGTACACTAAAAGTTTTGGTTGGTCGTTTTTTTTCACGAATAGGTGGTTTTAACTTTTTGTATTCTCTAATAATAATACGTTTTGTTAATACAATGCTTCTGGAAAAATATAGATCAATTTTTAATAATAGTTTGTTCTCAGTGGTGATCATTTTTTTAATTATAAATATTTGTTTCAGATTTCTTCGCCGACGATTGGTTCCGCCTTTAAATTATTTCTATCAGTTTCTTAAAACAATTTTGATTATATTTGTGTAAAATGACAACCCCGTCGCCAATTCCACCAACAAACGAGCATGTTTACCAACCTAGTGAATCTAGTGACCATTCTCTTCTGAGCCATTCCCATTCTTGTCTCTGTCCAAATGAACATGCCGAGTCTCCAACTCCAACTGACCACTGCCATACGCCAAATAAAGTCTTATCGCACTCCCATCACACAGGTCAAGGTCACTCACATTTGAATGTAATTAATCAGTTGTCCCATGGACCAACAAATCAAAGTCATTCTCATCCGGTGCATGTGCATGCTTCAATCCATGCTTCCCCAAAGAGCAATTCGCGAGCTAACAATCCATCAAAAAATGGATCAGGTGCTCCATGCGCCTGTCATCTACAGACAGGAAGTGAAACGGTACCACCGGAGATACATGAGGCCAACATCGTGCAGAATCGCAAACTAGACGCTGATGACAGCATCGAAGTGTCCCCATTGCCACCGGCGTTGCCTCCAAGACCTCCACCGCGTCAGAGACCGTTTGATGGCGTATCTGGAGGATCTTTCAGGACGGCCAATTTCAGAGAAGGTAGGTTATATCAACTCATCATAATTCATAAATCATAAAATATTTCAGCAAATATATCAAAAGTAAATAATAACTTTAAGGATAAATCAACGATTCCAGAATTCTTTTTTCTAGACCAATCTATTTTTTATTATTATTAGTTTCCAAATTGTTATTCTCATCTTTTAAAAATCGTCCGTAGAATTATTTTTAACCCTTCTTTCTTACATGTGTGGTATTTTTTACATTTTATATATCCGTCAAGATAATTATAGTTTAAAATATTTTCTCGTGGTTTAAATGTTGATTTCAGCTATTAAATATATACAATAAATGGATACTTCATCGTTGTATTCACCTGTTATGTTTATTTTACATGTTAAGTTGTCTGTAGTCTAGCAGTGGTGTTGGAATATTGACTCTCGCATGTGGTGGTTTTTCAGTGACAGAATGCTTTAAAGGGAGAAAGTCGATCGTTTGAAAATGTGTCACTGTATGAGTAATGTCAACTCAGTCCGCCGCGATAGTGGAAAGTTTAGGGTTAAAATCCCTACGGTGACATAGGTTTGAATTAATGAATGAATGAATTTCCTGATTACAGCATTGTGCTACGTCATTGTACTTACTCAGGTGTTTCATATAATGTTTGCAGTCATTATGCATTAATTTAATTAAATATATACTTATTACTATAAAAAAATGAAAATGATGATCAGGGTAAAGAGGAGTTTGGAAAAAATGTCAAAAAGACTGCTAAGTTTAGTTTTGCGGCAATATTTCAATATATTTCCTGCAGAATTTATACGCGAAAAAGTGGATATCCTGCAAAATACAAATATTTTACAAAAAAAAAGTGTAAAATAATTATTAGGTACCTACCTACATTTGTAAGCAAAACATAAAGTTTGTTCAACATTATTTTTAATTAAATTATTGAACTATGGCATTATTCTCATTTCTCATCTCTTCATTGATATTCATTTCAAGTTCGGAAAGAAACGAGCAAAGACAGGCAATAATTATAACATCGATCATATATAGTTTCTTAACCCCTGTTTGTACACGAACGTGTCCTTGCGTTGAACAGTGATAGATTGAAACGAAATTCTGTTAATTCAACAAGGATAGTGGATGTACACAGGTGGGCGGCTGAGAGGGATGGTGTTTTGCTGTCATAAGGGATGAAGTGAGAAGGGAAGATTATTGACTGGAACAAGAGTACAGGAGCGCCTGCGTCGCTATGGAGACGTCTTTCAATAAGCAGACACTGATTTAGTTAATTTGCTGCAAAAATTTCGTTTTATGCTATTTAGTTTATGATGGATAAAAAAATCTTTCCTAAACAGGCATGTTTTATTACAAAAATCTAATCATAGGTTGCAAAAGAAAAGGAAAGCGTTGTATGATTATAATAACTATAAGGAATAAAGATGCAAATCGTGCGTGGTCTTTTCCATGATATAGGGAGGCTCACGGCGTAATACGCCTTGAGCGTGAATATTTAAAAAAACCGTTAGTAAATGAGTGAGTTACTTCAGAAAAATATGCATGCGTGAACGGACGTAAATGGATAAGAACGTTCGTGAGCGTGAGTGAACGTGAATTAAAAGTTCACGTCGAAAGTTGTCTTTAGTACATGCGATTTAACTGATAACGTATGTAACAAAAGTTTTGAGAAAAAATGTGGTATCGGTGTATCATAAATAAACGATGCAATCCTGATTTATAATTGATAATTCAATTTTAGAGGTAACATCGATTAAAATGTCATACAGACTTGAAATTCGAACAAGTATTTATAAATTGACTGGACAAATGCCTAAAACCGATACTGTTAACCTTTTCAGAGATGAAATTGTATCAGTTGCAACAATTTATCGAACTATACAAGACAGCGAAGAAGGAATAACAATTGTGTAAATTTTTCCCGCAAAGATTGTCGACAGAAATAGAATGGTAAGAAGAGCTGAAAACATGTATTTGTAATAATTAGCAAAAATTAGTGAGAATATTGACAAATTTATAAAGGAAGGTAGGCATCAAAAATTAGCAGGTGCTTGAGAAGAAAAGGGAAATGTTATCTAGCTTATTTTACTCGTCTAAAGAACATATACCTATCAGAGCCATTTCAAAATTACTCTTGAGATACTCGAATTGCTAGCAGAAAAACGGCCTTTATTGACCTAATACGTTCCTGTGTGTTGCATGCAATGGACGTATTCATCCCCTGTGGACCAGGAGAGGCGGGAACACAACCGAGTGGTCGGAGACCCGTTTATGCAGCAGGGATATTAACATGCCAGGACGTTCGTTTGCATACATATGTGTTAAATGTCATACTATTGTTATAAACACTGTATAAAACAAGTGCATAATAATAATAATAACAACAATGAAACACACCTTCATTCTTGTCTGCGTTCATTTAAAATAACTGCTAAAACGAGTGAATAGTGTATTTGAAACATTTACTCGATTAAATAATGTTATATTTTATATTAAAAATTAATATTCGTTATGTGTGTAATTTGAGTTAATTTTGTAATAATATTATAGTGTCGTAACTCGAGATTATTCCTGATATTGTTTAGGATTTAGATAACGATAATTGATTAACTATTAAAAATATAATTGCTAAAACAATAGAGTCTGTTTTGAAGAGTAAAAACAAAGCACTAAACCATAAACATATGAACGTGAGCATGTTTCTTAATCGAAATACGAGTCGTGAATCTGTAACAGTGTCAGTACATATACAAATGGGGAATTTAAAGTCGTGATTTTCGTTATTTACGAAATCTAATTGCGCAATTAATGACCAACAAAGTAATTAAACACAACTCCACAATTATTTATTACAACAAACTGTCACGGATGACTAGTTTTGATCGAAAAAAGATCGTCTTTAAATCTTTATACAGGATAGTGACCGAAGGTGGCGATTATATATAAGACTTTTATACATGTAAAATCAAACTTTCGTAATTTCCTGTTTCCCTAATTATTTTAGGCAAAAAAACTTCAAACAAAAGTTTCAGAGCATAAAATTCTGCATCTAAAGCAATAAACAAAATTAATTTTGCATGCTCTGTAACGACAGAAATTAGATATGAAAATGTCAAAAATTATCTCTGAAATAGATACCGATATCATGAAACAACAAAAGTAGGACGTTTTATCCACTGGACGGAAGCAATATAGCTATTGCTATATCTACAGGCTGATTTATTAGCTCACCGACAAACTTTGACAAGTGAAAGCTCATGTAATTTTAAGAAAAAAAATTCGACTGATGACCAATCCTATACTTCCCACCTAGTAAATATTTGCAAAAAATAAACACTCTTTTTTTATTCTTTGAAAAAAAGCATGGCCCTCTTTTTTGTTTAGTGATCTACTGATGGCTAGCTTAATATACTTAGCAAAAATCATGGTTACCTTGATTTACGTACAATTTTTATTTTTTTTAGTAAAATATTTTTTTTCTCGAAAACTGTACATTTTAGAGAAAAAAAAAATATTTACATTTTTTTCATATTATAACATCTAGAATTCATTTATATTTTTTTTTACGTATGTTAATACGTGACATTGAGAACGTTTTTTTTTTAATATCTCAGGATCCACTGAACCGATTTGACTCAAAATCTAATCAGATCTAAGTTAAAGGCTGATAAACACAATAGAACAATCGGCATTGCCGTATGTTGTTCCATTTTTACGATATCGAGGGCGAAAAATTGACCATATACACACACACACACATACAGACATCAGTCAGAAAATGATCTTAAATGATTGCTAGGGTCTCAAAGCGTGAAGATCTGTTAAAATCTCGAAATATTTTTTCCGGACTAAATCCATTACTTCCCTACCATAGTAGAGGTGGGAAGTAAAAATTGTATATATGAACATAATATGTCCCATTTTACTTATTTATAGAATTAAACACCCTAAGGGGTGAAAAATTTTCATCCCCTTAGGGGTGGAATTTTGAAAAATCCTTTCTTAGTGGGTTATACGTTATACTTAAAAGAAATGTATATGTATAGCTACTCCAAATTTTAAAGACCAATAGTATGGATAGATTGATTAAATCTGTAAAAAAAATCCTTAAATAAGTGAAGTGGAACATATTATGTTCATATACAATTTTTTTCAAAATTATATGAGCTTTCATCTGTCAAAGTTTGTCGGTAAGCTAAGGTAATTTTCTATATTTTCATATCTAGTTTCTGCCGGTGTAAAGAATGCGAAATTAATTTTGTTTATTGATTTAGATGCATAATTTTATTTCATGTTTTTTTGTCTTAAATAATTACGGAAGGAGGAAATTAGGAATTAAGTTAAACTCCTATAATCGACAGTAAGTGTCACTCCCCTGTATGAAAATTTTAATATTACAGTAAACCGCAGTTTTATTAATCACAAAAATTATTGAAGCCTTAAAGTTCATATCTATATGAATAAAAAATAGTTTTAAACCGATTGTAAAAGGATAATGTTACAAAATTTAATTCAAATTAGCAAATTTAATTACTTAATAGCTATTTAATAATCTCCGTCAAATAGGCAAAAAATATATAATTTGTTTTGAGTAGAAACCACAATACAATAATTTATTTGTTAAAAAGACGAATTTCTATTTCTCGAAATACGATTTTTAATGACCATAAAAACTGAAATTCTGAGGGTTATTTAGTAGTAAAATGGCAGTTTCGGAACTAGTTCCTATATCGAGAAAGGTCTACAAAAATACTGCATATTGAAGAAACATGTCTTTTTTAAAATCGAAACATGTTTATTGATATACGTTCTAGTCAGAAATTTGCAAACAAACAAAAAAACGGTCAAGTGCGAGTTAGACTCGTGCATCGAGGGTTCCGTACTGCAAAAAAAGTTTTTTTTACTTATTTTATTTTGTTCTTTTAGTGTTTCAAAATTTTTCCGTATCAAATTTAACTAAATTAATTTTAAAGTAAAAATTCTAAAATGTTTACATTAGAAAAAAACAACAAAAACGATCACGTATCGTCATTTGTCAGTTGGATTTGAACCCGGATCTTCGTAGTGACATGCGAGCGCGCTAACCATTACGTTACTGAGTACTTGTTTCACGTCGTCAGATACAATGGCATACCTGTGTATACTGCCTAAACTAAGTCTACAGTCTATTAACAGTATAATATACGATGGAGCAAAAAAAAAAAAAAACAAACAAAAAACGTTGAAAAAAACGGGTTTTTGGTCGGTTTTTATTATTTGTTGTTTTAGTTTAGAGTTCGCACTATAAGCACACCAAGTTTCACGTTTGTATGTGTAACCGTTTTTACGATAGAACAAAAATAAAAGAACGTTGAAAAAACAAGCTTTTTGTATGGTAACCCCCCTTAATTTTTACTTTTTGAATTTTGTATTTTTGTTAGGATATCCGTCATAATAACACATTTTCTGTAAAATTTTCCACCTGCTGCCTATTGTACGGTTCAAAAGATATAGCCTTTTAAAGGTAGGACTGACGGTCAGACAGACGGCGTAGGTTTAGTAATAGGATTCCAGTACGGAACCCTAAAAATCAACATCATCATTGGCAACAAATCTATATTAAGTCATCAAATTAAGCAAAAATTTGTTAATTTTAAATTGTTTCATTAACTCCGTAATTCCGATATTAATCTCTTCAGTTTCGGAACTAATATGTTTCAAATTTTTGCACTAAGTTCCGGAATTGCGAATTTTCAGAATTCTGGTATGGAAGCCCTAATAAGAAATATGCTACATAATATGTATGTGTTTTGTACAATCCTTGTACAGTAAACAGATCAAGAACAGAATAATGCATTAAAGAAGACATTCTCCAAAAGGGTTTGTAAGAATTTAAGGGCGTATCGAGTGTTCCAGGTCACAAATACTTGACTTGCAGGGTACAGGTTGTTTCCTTAACATAGTCGTCTCGTCAAAGACGAAATTTTATCCATGATTACATTGCATAAGTAATTTATAAATTCTATTTTTTATTGTATTTGTGTTTATAAAGTATCCTATGCAAATTTGAAATATTTTTCTATACTATATCATACAGCTTTTTTTCACGTATTTCTTCAGTGTTTATAGTATTTGTATTTGAAAACACTTTTATCCCAAAATATAATTCCGAAAAAATAAAAAAGTTATTGGCAATAATAGGTAACCAACCACTAGTATATGTACACTACTGGACAGTAAAGCGATACAATACAATAACCAAATTGTATAGACCACGTCTAACTAAAAAAAACTTAACACGTTGGCTACCGCATGTCACATAAATGTGACACGAACATTTTTATTTTAAACCAATGATACAAAATATATGTGACATGCGAATTATTACTTTCAGATACAGAGGACGTCGACTACTCCATTTTTACAACCGGGGTAGTGCACAGAAATGAATGGCACATGTAAGTGTCATGGTTTCTAGAAATTGAAAAAATCTCTTATGCGTAGCCAACGTGTTCAGAGGGTTGAAACATTGACCAAGTTTACACCGAGGCTTATTTGAAATTTTATGAGCGTCCGGAACAAACAATTGCATAATCAAAATACTCAAAATTTGTTAACCAGACCTAAACCGTACAATTTAATTATTGAACTTTGTCGCTTTACTTTTGTCCAGTAGCGTACATATACTAGTGGTTGGTCACATACTTTTCTTAATAACTTTTTTATTTTTTCGGAACAAATGCTAAAATTTTGTTGACGTCTGGAACAAATCGAGAACAAACGACTGTCATAATCAAAATTCTCAAAATGTTATTAGGACGTGCTCCATACAACTTGACGTCAAGTTGGCTGGCCACCTGTTATTGCTAATGACTATTTTATTTTTTCGGAACAAACTTTGAAATTTTGTAAACGTCCGGAACAAACCTAGAACAAACAACTGGCATAATCAAAGTTCTCAAAATGTTATTAGGACGTGCTCCATACAACTTGACGTCATATTGGCTGGTCACCTATTTTTGCTTATAACTTTTTTATTTTTTCGGAACAAACGCAGACATTTTATAGGCGTCCGGAACAAACGACTGGCGTTAAAAAACTTGAAAAATGTAAGTTGGTCCATACAACTTAACACACGTTATTTTCTTCATTTCCATTCCTTCGCCAAACGACTCTACTATAGAGTTTATGAAGCCGTCTACATATTTTCAAATCATAGACGCTCGAAAACTGAGATCATAAGCGTCTATTATAGAATTATTATCCTGTAACAAGTATAAATCAACCCTATACTTCTTATATAATACTTATACAATGTAGGTATTTTTTTTTTGTGCAATGAAGTTACATGTTACTTACTTACTAAAATTTTTATCTCAAAATCTTTTGAGTTGATACTTACCTTTTGCTCTTATATAATGTCATTATGTATTTATTTTATTGTTACCAACACTGTACAGTGTACATAGCAGGTGAGAGCTGACCCAGTAAAATAAAAGTTAAAAAAAATCGTTTGAAGAATAGGAGCTCGCAGTTATGAAATAAAATCGCGCACCAAATAAATTGAAAATTTAATTGAAAAAAAAGTGTGTGTGTGTCAGTTTCGACGCACGACTGGAGTTTATTCCTTAAGTACGATTGTCTTTGACTATGCAATAGGCAAACATACATACTTACATGCGTCAGCTGTTGCGCAGCATACTCTGTACACGTCGACTGTATACAAGTATACACATACATTGAAAAGTGCGCAAGGTACATTGAGCAGAAAAACGTAACGCTTTTTAGTTAACGCTTGTATAAATTTTACTCCTCATAAAATTTCCATACCGGGGGCCTTATATGAAAATCGATTCTTAAGGAGTAAACTCCAAAAATAAGACTAACTGGACGTACCATAATATGTCTAATTTATTTAACTACATAAACCCAGTGTATTTTTTGGTTTTAGTATTTCGAATCTGAAGACTTATTTTGATGATTATTTTGATCTTACTTTATAACTATAATTGATAGTGCTGAAAATGTTTCACATAATATAATGACATTAACACGTGAAAATAATTGGACATTTAGTAATAAATACAGCGATTTTGAAATGCCATATCGTTGAATTGTGTGAATTAAAAGAAGTGCAAACATCTCCTAGATCTATGGATAAATACAATGATTTTTTAAGTGTTAAACCGTATAATGCAGATCCGTTTTTTGATTTGACGAGCCGCTACTGACAGTTTGAGAGCGTGTCAAGTGTATAGTGTTTTTTTAGTGGTGTGACTGTGGTAGGCAAACATGCATGGTTACCCTGTGATGCAGGTGGTGCAGTACCATGTGGGACCGGCGCCTCCTCACCCTTTTCAACCGATACCACCCCATCCACCGCTCAGCCATCATGGTACGTGTAAATTATCAACAATAAAAAGATTAAAGACCAACAATGGGGTCGTCTCACGTTTATTTTTCTTGAGGGTTATACATATTATTACAAATTGGCTATACAACCGCGGTGTTAAGAAGTACACCATGTCTAGTACCACGACGTACAAAACAATTTTTTTATTATAGACGCGTCGACAATTTAGGTCATTAGCATCTTGATTACAATACATAACAACTCGCTTAAAACTAAATGACATTACAAAAATCATCCATGAGCGGACGCGGGATTCGAACCTACGACAGTCTGATTCAGAGGCCGCGACGCTAACCACTGGACCACACTGTCCTCACGTACAAAACGAATTTTTTGAAAATTATTTGGAAGATTAATCTCCAAAAAAAAATCCCAAAAGTCTGTATTTTTCAACGTAATTTTGAACATAGAGATAATGTCGCTGCGGAAGTAACGTAAATTATTATTGTTGGTACCCAATAAAAGTAAACTATAGCTATGTTCCAACCTGCTATAAATGGATCGTTTTGAAACGGTAACGAAACTGTTTTTATCGGTTTTGTGCGCATGCGTCAACCTTGCACAGTCCTGTGACGGTACAAACGTAGACATCGGTTGGAACGCTTTTGTGACCGTTTTGTGCATCAAATATAAATATTTAAATTAATAATTTTGTAAAAACAAAACACATCTCAAATGAAGAATAAAGAGATATTTGAACAGAGACGAGACAAAACAAAAATAAAACAAATTACAAATGAATAAACAACTGTCTCAAGTTGGTATTGAAAAGAGACAAACGTACAAAGTGCTTAATGCGCATGTCAGTTTAACAGTTTCATTTTGGTTTCATGTCTAGACTATGTACTGAAATGATCGTTCGGAAACCATTCACAAACTATCACAAATTCGGTTGGAACGCTTTGAGAATCGTTCACAAACGATCACCAGTTCGATTGGAACGCATTCTATCCACTGCGCATGAACGTGACAGTAATATTACCGTTTTCAGAGTGGTTGGAACAAAGCTTGTATCACGCCTTCTCACTACATTGGAAGCAATCTCATGACAACCGTTTTGCTATCTTGCTCTTTTGCATGGCTGATACGGGATGTCCAACGTGTCCAGTTTAGAACGTAGTGTGCCGGTAATGACAGTCAACATCTGATCAGATGTTGACTGTTAAATAATGACCAATGATTCTCCGCGTCATCATAGGCGGGTTAAGCGAAACTGTTTAAAATATATGTAGGTATACATTTTTTATATTCTTGTTTGCAATTAAAAGAAAGGATATGAGAATGAAAAAGTTGGTTCATATAATTTGTTTATGAATGAGGAATACCTAATGTGTAGGTACTGTTCAAAATTATCAAATTTTGATATGTGACGATGTGGACGAACCCATTATTACAGTAAAGTGTATACATAAACGCAATACAACTGTCGCGTTTAAAGTTGACCAATAGTACCGACTGACCGCACATGTTAGTGTATAAAATGCCTGCCTATTGCCTTTAATCTATAATATTATAATCTATAAAATTATACAAGGGGTTTCGATACCACATTTTTTTTTAATTTATAATATTTTGATAGTTAAGCGATATACAAGCGACTAGGCCCTGCAGTCAGGGTCCATTGTGATTGGTTGAACACCCCATCTTGATGTCCTTTTACACACACACACGCACCTAAACGAACGTAACAACTAACTAGTGAACTACTACTATGGATAGTTGATAGCGATTAAAAAATGGGTTTTTTATGTGAAGAATGTTCAAACACATATTCTTCAAGACAGCCATTAATGTTCACAAAATTAGAATGAAAACTTCAGGTAAGGCTTATAATCTAATTCTTTCTATAAAAGTCGATCAATTTTTTGACATTTCAAAATAAAACCTAAATTAATATTATTATTTGAGATATTATAGGATGTCCAAAATTTATACAAAAACAGTGTTCTTGAGAAATTGGAATAGAAAAATAAATTTTAATTAACTTTTATTTTGAAATGTCAGAAAATTGATCGACTTTTACAGAAAGAATTAGATTACAAGCCTTATCTGAAGTTTTCATTCTTATTTTGTGAACATTAATGCCTGTCTTGAAGAATATATTATGTTTGGACATTTTCCACATACAAAACTCATTTTTTAATCGCTATCAACTTTAGTATACAGAGTTCACTAGTTAGTTGTTACGTTCGTTTAGGTGTGTGTGTGTGTGTCAAACGACGTCAAGATGGGATATTCGACCAATCAGACTGGACCCTGACTGCAGGGCCTAGTCGCTTGTCAACGACATCATCTTATTTCGTTTACGAATTAACCAAAAGATATAAAAAAGTCGACCATATAATAATTCTTTTTTATTATTGTTCTGTACTGAAAATGTAAATAAACCGCACATTGGCGTATTTATGATTATTACTATTTTTTTAGTGAAAAATGATAGGTAGTCATTTTATTTTATAGACCTTATCTTCTGGAACCATTGCACTAACAAAACGTTTTTTCCTTAAAACCCTGCAGCTAAACAGATAACATAATATATCTTTAAATTTTCTTTCTAACACCAGAGAAAACGTAGCCTTTAATTAAATGTGTATTAAATGGAAAAGAAAAACAAGCCGCGAGGCGGGTCGTTTATTGGGACTAAAGTTACTTTTAATTGGAGCTCTACAAGTGCGACCCTTGAGATCCACACGACGAACTTCCCAGTTTGATGAATATTGAATATTAATCATTAAAATATTAGAAATTACACAGAAAAGTACCTAAGCATTTTAATCATTAAAACATAATTATTATTTATTTTTAACAATACATATAATTAAAAAAAATGGCTGGACCGATTTTTATAAAATTTATGTCGGATAATAGTGACGTTAACATGCTTTGATAGACACCTCAACGAAGTTGATAACATTTTTTTGGGCGAGATTTCGTAAAAAATTTACTTTTTTTTGCAGTCGTTTTGTTTAAACAAAAAAAAACGGCTTGATCAATTTTGATAAAATTTCTTTCGGGTCTTGTTGATGTCAATATGCTTCTATTTGCATTCTAACAAAGCCGATATCATTTTTTATTCGCGAGATTTCATGTAAAATCCACTTTTGGCCGTCTTTTTCTTTAAACAACTTTGGCCGATTTTGATAAAATTTCTTTCGGATCAAAATGACGTTAACACGCCTCGATTGACACTCTTACGAACTCGATATAATTTTTTATTAGTGAGATAATGTGTAAAATCTACTTTTTTGAAGTCTATTTGGTTAAGAAAAAAGAACGGCTGGACCGATTTTGAAAAAATTTCTTTCAGATCATATTTACGTTAATACGCGTCGATTGGCACCCTAACGTAGTCGATATCATTTTTCATTCTCGAGATTTCGTCTTAGAAAGAAATGATAACATACGTACGTACACAGACATCTTTTCAAAAACAGTGTAGTGACCTTGAAACATAAAAATTTGTTAAAAATTTTGATTTCGATTTTTGGACTCATTACAATAACTTCCCAATATACTGGGAAGAAGGCTTCAAGTCCTAAATTAAGTTCTGGCTGGGCGCCTTAATAGGTTGAATTTTGCAATGGAATTAAAAAAATCGTCCCTATTTTTAGATTTTTATTAATTCTCTATTTTTATTCAATAATATGCATAAAAAATATAGGGATTAATTGATTTCTTTTTTCAAAATTTTAATTCAACACTATGAATTTTGTTTTCTTGTAGGTGGAGGTAGTGCTTCGCATGGAGGAATAAGAAAATATGTGTTTTGGTGCTCAGCTTGCGGAGGAATGTCAACGCTAATAGGAGCTTTATTTCTTGCCGTTTACTTTATGTTGCGTACATATACTTCGACACTCAGCTATTTCGAAACCATCCCTACTTTTGTACCAGCAACTATGGTAATTATTAATAATTTTTATTAACATAAAAAAATTGTTTTAAGAAGCATCCGTTATCACACTCTTATATCAACTTTCCACATAACCACGTTGAAGTATTTTTTTTTTTGTAAACTTAAAACAATTGATTTTTGAACACAAGTGTATTCCTAACGACTTTTATTAAAATTGGAATCATCACCCCTCGGGGGCTGTGACGCACCCCTATTTTTATTTAACATTGTTCATAAGAAATGGGTTAGATTCTTGTTCCTGGTTACACGTCTGTAAGAATCTTTAAATACTCACAGAGATTTTTTATTCAGAAATACTTAGTAGGTATCTTAGTAAGCATTTTTGACTAGGGTGGACATTGTTTAAACAACTAAACAACATTGATTTTTTTTACTTCGAAAATATTTCTTTATATTCTTTAGTCCAATTACAATAAAGCATGTTCAATGACTTTTTATTGTAAAGTCAATAGTTTTCAAGTAATACCTACATTTTTTTAATTTGGAAATGTAAGAATTTGTCTATTTTCAACTCATTGAAATTTGAAAGTACGTTAAAAAATAATTTATATTTTTGACCGGCTACTATTTTTTACATCTTCTTTCAACTATGCTGAACAATCTTTGCAAGTGCCATTTAATTTTTTTATTTTTAACCCTCGTTTTTTAATTCGCAGAGAATTATATGCTAAAATTATGAAAGATATAAAAAATAGTAACCGATCAAAAATATAATAATATTAAACGTATTTTTAAGAAGTGAGCAATTTCTTATACATTTTCAAATTTAATGTCGATAGCGGATAAACGTATACAGGGTGACGGATATTCACCCAAGTCAAAAATGCTTGCCAAGACACCTATTATAAGCATTCTTGAAAAAAATATCTCTTTACAGAAGTGTAGTACAGAATAAGGGGGCAGGAAACTGACGAACAATAATTGATATACAGTGTGTCCACAGACTCATCCTCAACATGGGGATCTCCGTTGTTATGGGAGATAGAGATTTGGTTAAATGAGACAAAATGTGCAGAATCTCCAGTACTACTACCCTGCGTAGTCAAACTTTCCATATTTTGCTTGGTTCGCGACCGACAGTTGAAAAACGAGATTTACCCATTTTCGTTTTTTGTTTATAACTCGCTTATTAAGTAAGTTAGAAAAAAAATATTTTCACTTTCTTAAGGCCCTTTTTTATGAAGATTTCAAATCTCTTTTCATATTTTTATTTACTTTTATAGTTTTAGAGATACTTGTATTAACTTTGTTTTTTTAAATACACGTCAAAGATGGCCATGACACCATTCGAAAGAGATTTTTTTTCTATTTAATTTGATATGAGGGTTGATGGATTTATTTTCAAAAATAACAGAGTTATACGTAAAACACTGATTTTTAATAGTAGGCTATGCTAAATTAATTGATAAAACAACAGAAGGCTTAGCAAACAGTTGAAATTCGCGTTGGCTTAGTAATCGGCTGTTTTGTTTTAGCTGTCAAAGTGTAGTTTGTTGCTAATTTGTCAGTTTACTAAGTGATTTATTAAATTTACTTTTGTTATCATGGAACCATTTTGTAACAATGAAAAATAAGCGATTTTCAACAATTGATCGTAAAACAATAGTTTTGTCTTCTTCACTTATTCGCGTTGACTTAGTAAACGGCTTTTTAGATTATCCATAGTTTATTAAATTTACTCGTAAGTTTGTGTTAATAGACGAATGAGGTTGTCTTCGTTCTGGATACTGATCGAAGTACATTTCTGCAGCTCTAGTCGATTTTTTGTGACATAGAATGTAACAAGATAACATATTATCAAATTTTTCATTGTTACACAATGGTTCCATGATAACAAAAGTAAATTTAATAAATCACTTAGTAAACTGACAAATTAGCAACAAACTACACTTTGACAACTAAAACAAAACAGCCGTTTACTAAGCCAACGCGAATTTCAACTGTTTGCTAAGCCTTCTGTTGTTTTATCAATTAATTTAGCATAGCCTACTATTGAAAATCAGTGTTTTACGTATAACTCTGTTATTTTTGAAAATAAATCCATCAATCCTCATATCAAATTAAAGAGAAAAAAAATCTCTTTCGAATGGTGTCATGGCCATCTTTGACGTGCATTTAAAAAAACAAAGTTAATTCAAGTATCTCTGAAACCATAAAAGTAAATAAAAATATGAAAAGAGATTTGAAATCTTCATAAAAAAGGGCCTTAAGAAAGTGAAAATATTTTTTTTCTAACTTACTTAATAAGCGAGTTATAAACAAAAAACGAAAATGGATAAATCTCGTTTTTTAACTGTCGGTCGCGAACCAAGTAAAATATGAAAAATTTGACTACGCAGGGTAGTAGTACTGGAGATTCTGCACATTTTGTCTCATTTAACCAAATCTCTATCTCCCATAACAACGGAGATCCCCATGTTGAGGATGAGTCTGTGGACACACTGTATACAAGAAGTAAAAAATAGAAACTACATTTGCAAATCAATATTTATGTTTACATTTGGAAATCTATTTTTAAATACTTTTTTCAGTGTTAAATCAGTGAACTGTAATAATATTTTTTTTTCCAGCTAATATTGACAGGTCTTTGTGTGATGAGTTTAGCAAGAAGAAAAAATCGATTCAGTTACTTGGTAAGATTTAAAATATAGAGCACACCTTTTAGATAAAATTGGTTTGATAGTTTTAGGATTCCGTACCAAAATGGTAAAAACAGAATTATTGTAAGACTCCGTCGTCCTTTCGTCCGTGTAGGTATAAATTACAGGCCTCTGTAACAAACTGTTAAACTCTTAAAATTTGGTACGCAGAATCTGTGAAGAAAATTACATAGGTGTTGAAAGATTTTTTCGTTGGAGAGCAGCCAATTATATAATTGTTTCGAAACATATAGGAAAAAATCATTTTACCAACCAGTGGTCACAGTCAATTATATAATTGGCTGCTCTCCAACGAAAAAATCTTTCAATTGCATACAGCCGTATAAAAACTATTATTATATTACATAGGTATTATTTTTACAATTGTAGTCAAGCGAACATTTTCACTAAAATGCCAAAAACTACGCGACCTAAAATAAAAAAAAACTCGGGTCGCAGTGCCAAACCCTGCCGACAATATAGTGTATTTGCTAATACAGGCCATGTGGCTTTAATACGTGAACTTAAGTTTGTTTTTGGACAAAATAAAAAATTTAACCCCTTAATACATCCCTTAAAATAATATTTTTTTCTTAATTTCAATATTATTATCAATGCAACCTCGGTACCAAATTAAATACACCCTTCAGTAAGTAAAGCACTTTCCGTAAACTAGTGTTTTCTAGGGGTCGACAAGACAAGAATTCTTGTCTTGACAATAACTTCTTGTCTTGTCTTGAAAAAAAATCAAGAAATCTTAAAAAATCTTGTCTTGACGTTTTCTTGACATCTTATGTCTTGTCTTGACTCAAGAAATTTCAAGATCTTGAAATAAGTAAATCCGTATCAACAAACTAGTGTTTTCATAAAATTTGAAAGTCCGGTCCTGTCGGGCCGATTTTATTAAAATTTTAGCAGCACGTTTTAATCTTTACTAAAGAGTTAAATTTCAATTTTGAAACGATTCTGACAATTTTTTCGGTATTTTTGGGCCCAAAAACTTTTTGGAACCCCTAAATACAACCCTGAAAATGGTCTGATCGGGCCCATTTTAAATAGGCTTCTTGCGGTGATGGGTTCCAATGTGTGTACCAAATTTCGTTTCAATCGATTAAGTCTGTCGAGAGTTATCGTGTACACACATATATATATAAATATATATATATATAAATATATAAATATATATATATATATATATATATATATATAAATATATACATACATATATATATAAACATTTTCAAAAATGGTGCCAAATTGTTCAGGAGGCTATGAAACGTCGAGAAATTTTGGTCCGACCCCTAGGTCCCGCCATCCGACCGACGCCAATAGTGTATGTGCCATATTATGGCAAATACACTAAAAAACTCGGGTCGCAGTGCCAAACCCTGCCGACAATATAGTGTATTTGCTAATACAGGCATTGTGGCATTATTATGTGAACTTAAGTTTGTTTTTTGACAAAATAAAAAATTTAACCCCTTAATACATCCCTTAAAATGATTAAATTTTTCTAAATTTCAATATTAGACATGGATTTTATCAGTACACCCAATTAAATACACCCTTCCATAAGTAAATCCGTATCAACAAACTAGTGTTTTCATAAAATTTGAAAGTCCGGTCCTGTCGGGCCGATTTTATTAAAATTTTAGCAGCACATTTTAATCTTTACTAAAGAGTTAAATTTCAATTTTGAAACGATTCTGACAAATTTTTCGGTATTTTTGGGCCCAAAAACTTTTTGGAACCCCTAAATGCAACCCTGAAAATGGTCCGATCAGGCCCATTTTAAATAGGCTTCTTGCGGTGATGGGTTCCAATGTGTGTACCAAATTTCGTTTCAATCGATTAAGTCTGTCGAGAGTTATCGTGTACACACATCTATATATATATAAATATATATATAAATATATATATAAATATATATATAAATATATATATAAATATATAATTATATATATAAATAAATAATTATATATATATATATATACATACATACATATATATATATATATAAACATTTTCAAAAATGGTGCCAAATTGTTCAGGAGGTTATGAAACGTCGAGAAATTTTGGTCCGACCCCTAGGTCCCGCCATCCGACCGACGCCAATAGTGGTGTATGTGCCATAATATGGCAAATACACTAAAAAATATCGTTATGGAATCTGTAACAAGTGCCCTTCCATTAGCCCATTTGACAGAGTAAAAAATTCGACTGATGACCAGTCCTATACTTCCCACCTAGTAAATATTTGCAAAAAATAAACACTCTTTTTTTCATTCTTTGAAAAAAAGCATAGTCCTCTTTTTTGTTTGGTGATCTACTGATGGCTAGCTTCAGGGCCGGATTAACCATTAGGCAGAGTAGGCAACTGCCTAGGGGCCCCGCATCGGCTAGAGGCCCTGCACGCGCACAAAAGAAATTGAAAATGATTCATAGAGTGAAAATTTAATCGGAAAATTTGTATCCTCAATGACAATAGGTATTATTGCTTTTTTTCGACGCATGCTGTCAGTTGATGAAATACTTCATACTTATAGAAAAGAACCATCTAGTATCGAGTAGTAGAACTAATAATATGGATGCGTTACGTAGCGTATTGTATGAATCATCTTGCTCAAAAGGACCCCCGAGAATTGCATTGCCTAGGAGCCCCGACATGGTTAATCCGGCTCTGGCTAGCTTAATATAGCAAAAATCATGGTTACCTTGATTTACGTATAATTTTTATTTTTTTTAGTAAAATATTTTTTTTCTCGAAAACTATACATTTTAGAGAAAAAAAATATTTACATTTTTTTCATATTATAACATCTAGAATTCATTTATATTTTTTTTACCTATGTTAATACGTGACATTGAGAACGTTTTTTTTTTAATATCTAAGGATCCACTGAACCGATTTGACTCAAAATCTAATCAGATCTAAGTTAAAGGCTTATAAACACAATAGAACAATCGGCATGGCCGTATGTTGTTCCGTTTTTACGATATCGAAGGCGAAAAATTGACCACATACACACACATACAGACATCAGTCAGAAAATGATTTTAAACGATTGCTAGGGTATCAAAACGTGAAGATCTGTTAAAAACTCGAAATATTTTTTTCGGACTAAATCCATTACTTCCCTACCATAGTAGAGGTGGGAAGTAAAAAAATTACTCTCAATGTTTATCCACTCAAAAATAGACAAAAAAAATATTTTTTGGTTCTGACTGTTGGACTAGATGCGGGTGAAGATCCGTCGAAGATGGCGCACCTAAGTGGGAGTCCCACCTATCAGTTTATTTACAGGTTTAGGAACTTTATATTTGGCCAAACTATAGTTCAGCATAAGTTATTATCGATATGACAAAGCAAATTTTGTTAATTGTCAACAGTCTGTTTTTTATTTGTTTAATTTCATCTTTGCGCCGTCTTTCCGACCAGGCCGAAAAAATGGCGTATATGGTGGGTGAAGATGGCGGATCGTATTATTTCAAGTAGGATGTATTTTTGGGTCTATTATGAGGTGCATTCAATATCTCTTATGATTTCAAAACAAATTTATTATCAAAAGTAAACATAAACTCTGAATATAAAATACAAACATTTGTTGTGTATCTGGTAGAACATTCGAAAAAATTTAAAAAATACTTCTGCTTGATTGGGTGACGGTAACGGCAACTACCTAGTACCTACCTACAAAAATCGCATAGGTCACTCTTTGGGCTTAATTGGCCACTACAGTCCCTATGTGACTGCGGCTAAAATGCTGCACTGCGCCGTATTTGCCAACATAGACAATTGATTAAATACTCAATTAATTTATTTTTTTCGAAGATTTTGCGTGCGAACAAAATGTGATCATATAATATATTATAGAACCCCAATACTTAAGCATGCAGCAAGGGGAATTAAAAAAAAAATTAAGTACATACGGCTTAAGCCCTGGCACGTAAAAATTACATCGGAATTGCTGAAAACGCGCGAAACGTGATTGAGAAAACGAACTATAGCGGTGGCTCCATCTAACGTTGCTGACTGCATATGGGCGGTATATCACTGGCGGGAAATATTAAACTGGGCTTGTAGAATTGGGGTGCGCCATCTTTGCTTCTGCCGTCTGCGTCATGTTACCCGGATTACCCACAAAATGTATGACTGTGCCAAATTTCAAGTCGATAGAATATGTAAGTTCCTTTGAAAATCGACTGTGATAAACAGACAGACGAAGTCTCACCTTATAATATTATGTTGCCTTTTAAGGTACGGAATCCTAAAAATTAATACCGAAAAATAATATTGCTTTTATTTGTGTGTCTAATAATAATAATGTATACATAAATAGGTACTGACACTAATATTGAATTTAATTTATTTCCAGATAAAAATGAGCGGAGTATGTTGCCTGGTGTGCGCTTTAATATGTGTTCTGGTAACAATTACAACGACCGTAATCCATATGAATCGTCTGCAAACACTTCGAGAATGCGTTTATACACAGAAGACTAGAACGTGCACATGCTATTCAGTAGTCCTTCAAGCCCACACTGATACCAGTGAGGGTAAAACATTATTGAATTACTGTCATAGTGTAAATTTTCTCTCTTAACTGTTCATAATGACCATTTGACGTCATTATTTTTGGTACCCACAGTTTGGGACCAAGTAATTAAACATATAGTTAAACCCTGGATGACTCGATCGCTTTCGTAGAAGGCAAAGGAGTGTTTAAGAATTTAAAACAGTTGCTCTTCCATCACTGTACGCAACGTCTATTTAAAATCTATATACATTGAACACATTGTTTCATATTATAGAACTTCTCACACGGCGCAAAACTCGTTGTCGTCATATTGCTAAGTTGCTCTCGTTAGGATTTCATCAAGGTAGTATCAAAGTCGTGTGTGAGAGAGAGGCTTAAATTTTATGGTAAAAAAAATTGCTGTTATAAAATTTATAAAGTTATCTACCTTCCATATTTTAATTTAGGTCTTATAGTATTGGTGATAAAATACAAAATTATGGAAACCTACAAAGTACAAACAGGCTTTCTTCCGATAACTAATAGAACAAATACATACAGAGGGGCATAAATAAGACAACGGTATTTATAACACTGTTATTTTTTTACAGATACCAAATTTGTATTTGATTCGACACCAGATTGTGAAGTAATACACGGCGCACTTTATTCATGTCTAAGGGCAATGTTCGGATTATCTGTAAGCGGAATTCTAGTATGCATATTTTCGTGTATGCTCATTTATCAGTTATTAAGGTATGTTAGCATTTTTGCAAGTTACATCATTACTTTGAATCTATCCTAATCTGTTTACAATATCTTTTTTAAGTCATGAACGTAAGAAAATGTACTGGGAACAATTAGAACTTCGCTGTCGTTCACTATATCAACATCAGACTACATCTGGAACAATAGCTGGCTCTATGAGAGGACCTCCGGTTTCTCTGAGTGCTGGAACTGCGTTTTGTAGCTGCTGTGAAGAATGTCGATACACGCCAATACAAACTTTACCCCATCAACTATACCCATGGGACGCTCACGCTTTAGATAGGTCAGTTATAATAGGAATATAAAAAAGTTTTCGGAAAAAATCTCTCATTTAAGTATTGGTGCGAAGGGTCGATGTAACAAGTCAACACTGAAAATAAAAATAGGTAGTTGATTGATTAATCAAATTATTAAAATATTTAGGAGAAGATGCACCCTATGCAAGGAATACTATTTCAGTTAGTTTACAGTGTATTTGGAAATTATTTTATTTCTTATTTATTGTTGTATTTTTAAAGGTTTTGGACACCTGGTCAAGTAGGCAATTTTTACTCCCCAAATCCTGGTGAAGAAATCGGCTCCACGCAAACGGGAGTGTCTTCAGCAACAACTGTTAACAGCAACAATCCACGCGAACGTGATTCAAGAAGTGGCGGATGGAGTTGGAGACGACTCCCGTGGACCAGAGGTTGTCCCGAAGTTCAGAGGGCCGGAAGTACGATGAGTTATCCTGCAACAATTAGCAGTCCTGATAGTCAGTACGGATTTAGTTCAGCTCCCGTAGGCGGTGCAGTGACAAATGCAACTCCTACGGTGGAACAGTTATCAAGTAGTGGCGGAGGATATAGTGTATTGACAGACAGGCCTGTGGGAGGAACGTATCTGTGGGGTCCACCGCCTCCATATTCGAATCCTGATTCCCCAGCACGTCGTGGAGTATCTTCTCCAGCCAGGTATTGTGTGATTTAGTATTTAATTTTCGAAATGTAATCTTACCATTTCATGTGACGTATTTATACTCCCATTTGGAGTCTATAAATAAATATAATTATCTATCTATACCTACAAGCACACACAAATAATTAAAATTATTTTATTTTTAGGAAAGTTTTTTTTTTTTATTTTGAACATCCACACATTTTTCTAATGTAACCTTGAAGTTGAATTATCCGTCGTATAATGGAAAAATAAATGGCCTTCTTGATTATGTAGACATGCTTATAATATAATTTACAGTAATACAAAGCAGAATTAAATTTGAGATAAAGCCAGATTTCATGTAGGTAGCTACCTATGTAAAAAAACCTGATCATTCAAGCTCGTAGAAAAACCGATAGATAATAGAGAGCGTTTAGCTGTGATTTGTGAAGCCGATATTGATGAATTTGAACTAATATTTGCCCGTATTACCGTATAAATAACATTCCAATATTAATACTACTCTGGTTTCAAATTAGGTTAAAATTAATTAATTTATTATTAATAAAAGTCGATATTTTACAGAAATTATTTCATTTAACATACTAATAAGAAGAGATCGGTTTCCACTCTCGGGCACTGTGGAGAAATCGGTAACTCACCTAGCCGGAAACTGGGGGTTTCGGGTTCGAATCCCGACAGTGGTCATTTGATTTTTTCTTAGATATAGCTCAAAAATCATGGCAGCATAGCCGTCTGAGATATTTATTATTTTCACCTCTAATTGTTATGTGAATAATATGGTGTGGATATAAGGGGTTTTAAATCGATTGATTTTATCATTTACCAATTAATTACTGTCCACAGAAACTCAAAACGTTGTTTATCTATAGGTAAAACCTAAGGCTTCCCGGCCTAACGAGTTTATTAAGTTGTTAAAACTTATAAAATGTTAACTCTCGCATGTATACTGATTCGACTGTTTAATAGCTGTACTATGCTTTGCAGTTTATTTAAATAGTCGACTCTCGCATGTAGTGTGTTTTCAACGTGAAATTGCTATATATAAGAAGAGATCGGTTTCCACTCTCGGGCACTGTGGAGAAATCGGTAACTCACCTAGCCGGAAACTGGGGGTTTCGGGTTCGAATCCCGACAGTGGTCATTTGATTTTTTCTTAGATATAGCTCAAAAATCATGGCAGCATAGCTGTCTGAGATATTTATTATTTTCACCTCTAATTGTAATGTGAATAATATGGTGTGGATATAAGGGGTTTTAAATCGATTGATTTTATCATTTACCAATTAACATACTAATATTTGAAAACTATCAATATTAAATTATGACTCGTTTGCATTTCATGAAATCAATAATAGTTCATGCTTTTGCAGATATCATCACGCGCATCATCATGTTCATCATCCCCACTCGCATTCAACACACTGTCAGCTCAGTGATGAGAACCAGTCCCATTCTTCAATTCCATCAGAATGCCAACATAGATTAAGAAATCGGTTAACAGTTGCCCATTTTACGACAAAAGACAATTATGAAAACACAACCGAGCCTGAAATACATCAAATATCGAATGATTCCAGTGAAAATACCGACAATTCCAATAGCGATAGAGTTTCAAATACATTACCAGTACGAAAAACTAAGAAAAGAATCGATATATCCTCGGTCAAATCTGTTACCAACGGACAAAATTTTAGAGCAAATATTCAGAACGTGTTTAATGCTCAGAATTTTGATGAAAACTCGGAAGCAACAAATTCTGAAGAACACAGTTACCAAGAACCGACTTTAAAAGTGGATCCTAAATCTGCTGAAAGTAGTGGGCAAAAATGCAGGTTTTTACCGAGACTTCAAGGTGTAGAAAATCCAGCTTTTCAAAATCAAGAGAACAATCAGCCACAACAACAATTGCAGAAAAATGCAGAAGCTACTGAATCGGAAGTTTATTTCGCTGATGTCAGTAGTTGTTGTAATATATCAGTACGTAATGATGGTCAAGATTCGTCTTTATACGATGAGGCTGTTGAAACTGTTCAAAAACCGAGACTCATGTCATTGCAATGCCTAACTAAACCTGATAATGAAAACACAAATAAATTAATACAAAACTTTCAAGATAATATTGGTTCATCGTTAACCGTTACAGAAGATGAAGACTATTTAGCTCATAGAATGGGGAAACGCCAGTTATCAACAAGAAGTAGATTACCATTCCCCCTCCCGAGCTCTGACGACAATGAACTGACTATAAATTCCGACGCTTGCATTCAACTCATTCCCAAGGATATTTCACAAAATAGTCTTTGCAGTAGCATACAAACGCCAATAACAGAAACTACAGATGATGCTGTATCACCTATTTCACAATCATTTCCGAATTCTGAGTGTTGTATGAATTTCTATCCCGAAAATTCCAATAACATAGATACAAAAAATCCTAAACATAGGACATTTTCAAATGCAAACCTTGAAAATCAGTTTTTAGCACCGGATGCACAATATGAAGTGATTCAACAATCTAGTGGAAATCAGAATTATCAAAGACATTTCAACGAAGTTATTTCAAGTGCTAGTAAAAATAACAATTCTGGTAGTAATTTAACGAATACAATTTCGGAACTTAGTAGTTTTTGCAACCAAAGTTTTGGTAATCAAAATTTTAATAATATTCAAAATTTTTCGGGAAGCAGTAACGTAAATTTTAACAATACAAATAAAACTTTTCAAAGTGCAAATCAAAACTTTAATAACTCTTTAATAAATCAAAATATTGGGAATAATAATCAAAGCTTTAACAATTCAACTGCTTTCACAGCAGATGTAAATTATAATCAAAATACCACAAAGAATATTCCACCAAAAACATTAAACGTTAGTCAAAATAATTCACCCAGGAAAATTAATATAGGTTCGAATATATCGACGTTAATACAAAATTTGGGTAGTAATCCAGTAGGGTTATTGTATGGTGAAGCTACCAGTGCAGAAGAAGAAGAAGAAGATGTTCAAGCCCAAACTTGCCATAGCGATGCTACAATGGATTCCGGATGGCAGAGTGGTTCAGAAAGACAAGATAGTGGCAGGGGCGATAGTTCTGAAGAAAGTGGACAACGATCCGTAAACGTGTAAAAACAATCATAAATTGTGATAAAATATTTAGTAGATAAATTATCAGACAATTTTCTGTTCATAGCTCTGAAACTTTAAATATCTTCATAAAAAAGTAGGTAGTAAATTAAGCCATATATTATGTCTTCGCTTTTTCTTGAAACACCGTTTAATGGAATAATAATAATGCAAATAGAAATAAAAATATTAAACAATATCTTTAATTTTCGTATTTGTAAAAAATCTTATTATATTATTTGAATAAAATCATTCAAAGAATTTTTGAGGGCACAAAATCAGAATGTTGCCATGGGCGCCGATGACCCTAGTTACGACACTGCTTTTGTATTATTATTATTTTGCTACACGTCATATTCTATAGGTATTGAGCTGATTCGTGTTTTAAATATTTTCAGTGGGAAAAAATAAGTTCAGTGTTATGTTCTAAAGCTTCCATTTATCTTTCCCTTTCACAGTATGCCGTATTTTGTAAACCTAACCAGAATTTAACACAGGAAGTCGACAGTTTTTTCTTTTTAATTATTATTACATATTTATGTTTTATATAACAAGAGTAGTCATAGTATGACTCACCATGGTCATGCCATAGAATATACGGTTATACTTCTTTTTTATGGAACAAAAAATAGTACCTACATTTAATAAAATATTAACTACACTGTTATATCGATTCTGTCTATAAGTAGTAGTCTACTCAATACATATAAATCACGTGTCCCCAGTATAGCAATTGGCGGCAGAATTGGGGCCCTGGGGGCTAACCACCCTCCCCCCCCAAGTAGCTTCCAACCCCCAGATTGTTTAATACTTATTATTTACTATATGTAAGCTTTCATACGTGATCATCACAGCCCCCTAAAAAAAGTCGTTCCGCCGCCAATGAGTATAGGTCTCAAAAATCTTTTGATTGATCACCATTGGCGGCGGAAGAGGACCCTAAGCCCACCCCAAAATAGCATCCAGGACCCCAAACTTTTAAACTAGCATGTTAATACCCTTTACATTTTACAATGTTAGTTTTCATAAAATATGAGACTGGGTCTATACCTAGTCCCCCCTAAAAAGTCGTTTCGCCGCCAATGTTGGTCACCTTAGATTATTAATGTTTCATATAGCTAGTGAAATTGTCTTTTTTTTTTGTTCATTTTGACTAAACAATGATCAATTTTATTGTATTAGGATAATCATTTTGGCAAGATAAACAAAATCTAGCATTCTAATAATAATTTGATGTGACAATTTTAGATTTTTTGAGTAATTTCAGAGCTTTGTTCACAATTTATTGTAAAAAATTGTACAAGTACCTACCTATAAGATATGTACATTTAACTAGGTGGTTTTAAATTAATTTAAACTGATATTGTAAATAATATGAACAATCATGACTGTAAAACAATGAGAGAATTAATGTACAGTAGTACCTATAAATGTACCATAGATCCATAGAATCTGATGTAACATAAACAGGGGATCTAATTTGGGTGAGTTGAGCGCGGGGTAATGCCAACAGCACAACATAATATTTAGCTTATACTGAAGGACCATTTTGATAGCTATTTTACAATTTATTAAAGAAATTAGGTACAGAAAATTTCAACGAAAGATAATTAACAGATTATTAGTTTGGGCCATATTTACACTAGCAAAAAAGTTAAGTCTTTTCAGGTTTGCATTATTATGTGACCGAAAGATGAAGAATTAAGCTGGCTACGGATGGTATGGTATTAGGTATACCTACGTTCGACGATCCGCGTCGACCAGAGAGGATCCTGACCAGATTTGACTTGATCAACATTTACCATGATGTGTGAACGGTAAAATGTATAGTCAATATGCTGACATCTTGGCATTGGTGGTAAATCGAACATACATAAAAAGAAAATGACCAACGTACGTTTGCTTTGGGTTTCAATGTTTTATATTATTGTAGATACAGGTGGTGTTTTCATACAGATATGATATAGATGACGTATGTTAGAACATTACGTCCTTGGCGCGTCGTTGTTTTGTTTATTAAATTCTGAGACGGGCCCCCTGACTACATCCTGCAGTGCCCCCCCCCGCCAGCGTATTAAAACTCGAGTACTAAAAAATCTACATGGCTATTTGAAATTTAAAATAGCCTTATTATTTATTGTTTTTGAATACATTTTTAATTATAGTTAAAGTTAACATTTTCTACCCCACTCCCCTTCCCCCGAGAGAAAATCGAAAATACGCGCTGCGTTCGGTTCTGTCCAGTTTCCCGTGCCTTATACTTTAGGGTGCAGAATGCAGAGTTTCAGTTTCCTAGGTCAACGAAGGGCTTCTGGAGGGCGTCGAAAGACGGACAGACAGACACATTAGGAAATTACATATTTCAATTTATTAATAACACTTGAAAAAATCCTACAAGTAAACAATAAGTTTGACGATCGTTTCGGACAATTAATCCATCTTCAGAGAATATAGACTTAATATACTAAGTGGGTTATGGCAATTTTTCTCTTAAATATAAGTACCTACTTACTCGGACTTTAAGAGAAAAATTCCCATAACCCATTTAGTATACCAAGTGCCTAGTGACAAATCTCTGAACATTAAATTGCATATTTTGTATAGATGTATATTTGACAAATGACACACTGACAAAACGTGTTCGTTATTTTACAGCATTCTTCATTAAATTTTTTCTCATTTTTTCAAATTTGGCTTATCTTTTTAATAATCATAAAATATGTTCAATGTTCATGGGTCCTAGCAGTCCCATAAATCCTAGTCATTGTGCCTATAATGAAAAAAGTTGGTCCTAGCTAGGGATGAGCATCGATGGTCGATGTTTTCAAAACATTGATGTTTCCATGTCGATGTTTTCAAAACATTGATGTTTCCATGTCGATGTTCGATGTTTTTGACATTGATGGTAAGGGAACGATGTTTTTCGTACATCGATGTTAACCAGCGATGTTTTCGTACATCGATGTTTTATAAACGCGGAATTGCTAATTTTATTTTCAACATAAATTTTTAAGAGAACACTCTTAATTCTTTGTCTAAATAAATCTAGAGTAGCCTGTACACCGGCGGGCAAGACCAGTCGGTTAAGAGTGTTCTATAATCTATAGGATGAGTACGCGACTGTACCGTTGTCGTGTTGAGTGTTCTGTTCTGACACTGTATTCATTGTATTTAGTATATTCCTACAATTACCTTTTTAAGATGATTTTTTCCTAAAACATCGATGTTTTGCACCAAAATACATCGATGTTTAGAGACCGATGTTTTTTATACATCGATGTTATGGTTCGATGTGAACATCGATGGTCAACATCGATGCTTTCTCATCGATGCTCATCCCTAGTCCTAGCTGCGTTGCCGTGTAGGATGTAGCGGACGATGTTCAACGGGCGCCCTATAAACGAAGGAGGGATAGCTCTTTGCTTAAAAAATCATGTGTACTGTTTCGTACAAAATGGGATATTTTCTATTTTTTTAATTATACGAACAAAATTGTACCTACTCTGCCCGCTCGTAAATATGGCGTGGTAAATGTTTCATAAATTCATATAGGTAGGATCTACCTACTAATGTTACGACCTATCTATTACCTACTTTAGCCAAAGTTCGTTCAGCTTCAACGTTTCATAAAATATTATGCCATGCTGTCTATAGCCGCTTTTAAACAAGAATGTTTAGTTAATACCTTTGGCTTTGCTGTGCTACATTTTTAAATGTTCATTTGAGATTATTTATCCACTTTTTTAAAAGTACCATTAAATTGATAAATCTTATTAATATTAAAAAAATACAGCAAACGCACTTAATTTTATTTCAATACCTAAATTGGAGAGATTAATGTTATCTTTTTCTAATTTTAACGAAAGAGGGCGTAGACGTAAAATATAAATTTTAAAAGTTATGATACCTATTATTATTATAATATAATATATTCAATAATGCTTGTTTTACAGGCTTTTTTTATTAGCATTACATTCCGTGTTCAGCTTGGAAGTGATAATAATAATTGTAAAGAAAAATAATATTTATTATTATTCTGATTTATGAAACAAATCCAGCAGAAACAAATAATGTAATTATTGGAAATTATTCAGATTCATTATTACAATCATTATTCAATCTCTGTGTACTTACATGTATGTAAAAATTGGTTTCTTTCATTAAAAACTTTTATTTACTGTAATAATTTGATTGTTATTTTTAAAAATATATACAAGGTGTAAGGTCAAAATCCAAAGACATACCTAATATTATTCAAGGTCTAAGAATGACGAAGAAAAAAGTTTGTTCATGCACTATAGATTTGAAAATGTTTTTGCAAGTAAGTAATTATAACTACCACGGGTAAAATCAATTTCAAATGTTCTTAGTTTCTACTTCCTTGTCAGGTTATTAAAACTATATTTTGATAATTAAAGCGGTTTTCTTTTATATAAAGCCTTCCGGGATATGTACTTTATTAATTATTATTAGAATTCGAAGAAAATAAAATATTACCTCATATTAGGTATGCAAAAACGTTTTGAATTCATCCGCGAAATATCTTATGTGAGCATTCAGTAAAATATAGAAAGCGCACTAATTACGCAGTTCGGAAAAGAATTCTAATTCTGCATAATTTATATCCAAAGTATATATTCAATTATCAAAAGCATAAGTATATTGGTCAAAAGAAATTAATGAATAAATGCAAAAAATTATAAGCTGTTGGACGCCTTTGAAGCTGGTGCTAATCATCAAGCGAAAAAACGGATTAAGAGTCTACTGCAACTAAACTTTTGAACGCACACATAGTCTGACCATAGATCATCATCATAGATGACAGAACTGTCAGAGAGGTTAAAATTTGTTGGATGTTTTGGCTAATTTTGAGTTTTTACAAATTTAATAAGCCTTAAATTAAATTGTTAGAGGTATATACATTTATTTATTATATTTTTGTTTAACCTGACGATTAATGAGCATTACAAGAAGTATTTATAATAATAAAATGTGAACACTGAACATAATATCGTGCACATTACGTTTTAGTTAAGTGATTTTTTTACGTCTAGACGCGATTGTATTATTAAACATTACGATAATATTTTTTCAAAAATGTCTGAAAAAGCCGTTGTGTCATCAAATCATCAACCTTTGGTGAAAATTGGACATTATACATTAGGAGCGACTTTAGGTGTCGGTACATTTGGTAAAGTGAAAATTGGAGAACATCAGCTAACCAAACATAAAGTGGCCGTCAAGATATTGAATCGTCAAAAAATCAAAAGCTTAGATGTCGTTGGGAAAATTCGCCGTGAAATTCAAAATTTGAAATTGTTCAGGCATCCACATATTATAAAATTGTATCAAGTAATTAGTACTCCAACAGATATTTTTATGATAATGGAATATGTTTCGGGGGGAGAATTATTTGATTACATTGTAAAACATGGAAAACTGCAAGAACACGAAGCTCGTAGATTTTTTCAGCAAATAATTTCAGGCGTTGATTATTGTCATCGACATATGATCGTCCATCGTGATTTAAAACCGGAAAATCTGCTTCTTGATCATAACATGCACGTAAAAATAGCAGATTTTGGTTTATCAAATATGATGCAAGACGGTGAGTTTTTACGTACAAGTTGCGGCTCTCCAAATTATGCAGCTCCAGAAGTCATATCCGGTAAATTGTACGCTGGACCCGAAGTGGATATCTGGTCCTGTGGAGTAATCTTATACGCTTTATTGTGTGGTACTTTGCCCTTCGATGACGAGCATGTACCGACTCTGTTCCGAAAAATAAAGTCGGGAATATTTCCAATTCCTGAATATTTAAACAAATCCGTCGTTAGTTTGTTATGTCAGATGTTGCAAATCGATCCGATGAAACGGGCAACGATTGAAGACATAAAGAAGCACGAATGGTTCCAAAAAGAATGCCCCGCTTACTTGTTTCCATCTCCTGTTGAACAAGACTCATCGGTTATTGATACGGATGCTGTTGCGGAAGTTTGTGATAAGTTTGGAGTGAAAGAGAATGAGGTTCACAGTGCTCTGCTTAGTGGAGATCCACATGATCAGTTAGCAATCGCTTATCATTTAATTATCGACAATAAACGTATTGCAGACGAAGCGGCTAAAGCTGAAATAAAGGACTTTTACGTGGCTGGAAGTCCACCGCCGGTAAATTTCAGTCCCAGTGAATTTAATCAAAGTCCTATTCGACCTCATCCAGAGAGAATTGCTCCATTAAGAGAGAGAGTGATCGACAGAAATCGTGGTACTCCAGTTAAACGCGCAAAATGGCATCTAGGAATTAGATCACAGAGCAAACCAAACGATATTATGATGGAAGTTTATAGAGCAATGAAAGCACTCGATTTCGAATGGAAAGTCATAAATCCGTACCACGTTCGAGTCCGAAATTTGAATAAATTAACCGGACGACATGTAAAAATGTCACTTCAGCTTTATCAGGTTGGTGATCTCAACTATTTTTACCCGACTACGAAAAAAAGAAGGGTTATGATTTTAATTATATAATATACAGTCCAAGTCGTGAGTTCACTCATTGTCAGTTTACACATAGTTATGTCACCATTTCTGTGTAGGTATTTGTTCACGAGCATTCGAATAGTAAAGCCTTCCAACCCCTTATTTTTATATTCATATATTTTATTTCAGTTTGAATATGTTTTTGTACCTATTGTTTTTATGCCCTTTATTATAAATCAAGTAATATCTTATATATAAAATTCTCGTGTCGCGGTGTACGTTATTATACTCCTCCGAAACGGCTGGACCGATTTTGATGAAATTTTGTGTGCTTATCGGGTAGGGTGGAGAATCGGACAACATCTATTTTTCATCCCCCTAAATGTTAAGGGTGGTCCACCCCAAATTTTTTTTTTTTATTTTGTGGACAAAATTTTTTTTTTAATTTTTTCATGATTCAGCATTGAAAAATACATACAACTCTAAATTTTCACCCTTATACGATCAACCCCTGATTTTTAATCGCGATTTTTATATTAAGCTTTAAAAAATACATACATGGCGAACGAGCGAAGCGAGTGAGTAGTGTATTTATAATAATCAAGCGAACGAGCGAAGCGAGTGAGTAGGCGAAAATATTCAAGCGAACGAGCGAAGCGAGTGAGTACTGTATTAATAAAATTCAAACGAACGAGCGAAGCGAGTGAGTAATGTAATTATTCCTAGAAATTATTAACAACGTTTGCCGGATCAGCTATACTAAATATACGTGAGCGGAGTAATGGGTGACCGCTATTAAATCATAATTTCATACCACCCGAGCGAAGCCGGGACGGGTCCGCTAGTAATATTATGTATTTACTAATGTCTAATATCCTACATATTCCAATTGTGTGTAAACTGACAGCTTTGACTTATAACCTTGCGTATTGGAAATCACTGATCTAAAATATCGATTAATCATTATAACATACACTGTGAGTTTTGTACCGTAAAACGAAAAGCGGAACCCTTATAACACTCGCATTTGACCGTTTTTTTTTTTTTGTTACAGGTGGACTACAAAAGTTATTTATTAGATTTCAAATCATTGAGTAATGACGAAAGTTCTGATTCAACTGGAAATCCTATACCTTCTCAGCCTATCGTATTATCCGGGACCGAAACATCCATTAAGTCTCCATCAGGTCATCATACAATGGAATTTTTTGAAATGTGCGCAGCTTTAATTATACAGTTAGCGCGCTAACTGTTGTACGCCATATTGCTATATTTAGAGGGTTTTTGTTTAGTATTGGTTATAACTTTCAGTGTAGCGACCAATCCATAAAATAGACATAAGTACAATGTGCCCCTTTTATCTAATAATTTTTATTTCTAACTATTATGCAATATTAGATTTGGCACAAATATGCTCTTTCTGAAATGCGCTTTGTTGAGGGCAAGCATATATGTATAGTAGATTTCCATTGAGTCAGCGTCTACAGGGCTATTAGGGAAGTAAACCCTGACTTAACGAAAGCCCCTTCTCTGTATTATTCTCAGTCCAAACCACACTGTGAAATTTTAACTCAATGGATGGGAATTATTAATGTTATTAAAATGTTTCATTCTTACAACCGAACTATAAGAACGAGTCTATTTGGAACAAGGTAGGAACATCATAATACCTGATTCACATTACTCAAGAAGTTGTAAATAGCAAGCGCTGATGCATATATATTTCATTACTTTCACGATTTTAATTTCCTGTAAGTAAGTTCACAAGATAGCAGAACATATTTTAACATTCAAACGGAGAGGCTTTCATGTCACTCAGTGAAGAATTTTTGGCGCACAGCATTGACAGATTCAGCAAACATGTTTTCATGTCAGTATAGCAGCTCTCTTGCTTCTATAGGTGCTATGTGTACAGGGTGTAACATTTGTATTATAAATTCATTATTTTTTCATATCCGGAGAATTACAAGAATCAGAAAATTGTAGCAACAATACCTTGTTTTTCGGGAGGGGACGTGTGCCTCCGTGCCCCTTCCTTAGATTTGCCAGTGTCGCCCCCATGGGATTAACGTAGGAAGTGGTCCGGCATTACTGTTTCTAAAATTCATGATTAGGTACTTCTGTATTGAGCACATTATGTCAAATATTATATATTCTATACTTGTTATTATACCTATTTAGTTGCAGATAGATGTTACGATGTATCAGATAACACCGTATATTTTTAATAATGAAAAAATAAGAATACATAATTTAAAATATAAAAAAAGAAAATGTAAATAGTTGTTTTAATATATTATTATCTTATAGCTATACTGTACCTAATAATACCATTGGTAATACTTATTTTAATTTGTAAAAATATGTAAATGAATTATGAACGATTAAATTGCAAATTGAAAATATTCCCTTTGTTTTCTGGCTAGATTAACTGTAAGAATTCATTATAGGATTTTTTTAAAGCACTGCTATGTCCACGTGAGTGGAGACTAGGGTTCATGATTTCTCAAGCTTATCAGTTTCTCGGGTCTCGAGAATTCTCAAGGCCAATTTCTCGGGTTGTCGAGAAATTTACATTTACGTATGTTTTTGCATATCTTTTCGGTTTAAATAATGAAAAAAGTCGTCACAAAATTAAAAATGTGTATCATAAAAAATATCTAATTTTAAATCAATAAATTAAGTGTTTTCCTGTCAAATAAAAGTATCAAAATAATCATAAAACTTTTATTGACAGTTTTCAACAAAATTAGCTTCTCTCAAACAAAATAAAAAAAATTAAAAATTTAAACATTAAAACGTTAATACTACGCTGACTTATAATTACAATTACAGCACCATTTTGGCAGGTTAATTAGGAAAAAAATGAACTTAAAACTTTGCAAGATCAATAAAACAACATCTGAATTCTGAACATAGTACATACATACAAAACAATTAGATCTGTTTACTCTGTCTGATAAAATATGCCTTTAGAAAAACTAAAGCATTTATAGCTTTATCAGACAGCCGGTTCCTTATTTTATGCAAAGGCAAATAGTTTTATTTTACAATTTTATAGACTAAAATATGATTTCTCGAGTCCTCGATTTTTCTCGAGCTTAATTTCCCGGGAACAAAGCCCAACGATTTTCCGGGAATTCTCGGCTCGGGAATTCCCGGGAATGAACCCTAGTGGAGACGTGGGTAAAAAGCTAGTGTTATTATTACTATTGTAATATTATTATTATATAATATTATTATTATAAAAAAACAGGTTTGAACGTTCCTTTTTAACATGCTTGTTTGTTTGCTTTCGACTTCGCCGCTTAAATTAATACCAAATGAAAAATAAAATCCAAAAATGAGCTCAAGTTTGCAATTTATGATTATTTAAAGCGGTTTAACATTTGAAAAAATATTTTTTGATCGATTTTATCTTTGCAACAATAATAGATGGAGGTCTCGGGTGTGCTAACTGAATTTAAAATGCCGTTTTCTGTCAGTATACCGAATTTGAAAAGGTATTTCAACGTTTTCAGAAAAAACTGAAAGACTGGTTGTCCACGACAAGAATTTTCGCCGTAATGGTAAATCTGCCTGACGGTAGAAAAAAACGTGTGGCTTTGTCTATGGGGACGCCGACGGCAGTCTAATTTAATCTATGTTTCCATGTTATATCTACCTAGGTACAACTTTTTGTAATTGATACGTCAAATAATTAATGTTGCAATATTATTGCATTATATTATTTTTATAAAACAAAGTAGGGACAACATAGAAGATATTGGGTACATCCATTGCTGCAAGAAAGGTATAAATTTGGTTATATAGTAATTCAGAATCAATTTTCAATTATGCGCTCATTTTTACACAAAAAATGTAAGAAACACGAGGAAACACTACGCTATGAAATATTTACTGAATTAATTGAGAATTCTAGTTATTTGACTATATGAATTATGTACCTAACTTTAATAGGACAAATTAATATTGGACGTTGTAGATTGACTAATAATTTACCACAAATTCCCAAGACTATATAAATGAATTTCACGACGCACTTAACGTCATGCCAATAGAAACCGACGAGAAGGAAATTTTTTACTGGTAAATGATGCAGTACCCTACATTGTATGTTTTTCTACAAAAACAAACTTAAAGATCATGTTCTGTAGAAAATATTTCCGAGTTATATGATTAAGTACTGGAAAAATACATAATATGCCTACATAGTACATATATCTGAAAATGCTAAATTTCCATCAGAAATATGGGCCGAATTTTCCTCTTCAATTTCGCGAAAAACCAACAACTGAATCGTCCCATGCGAAACTAAAAAGCAGTTTTATTTTAAAACCTCCCATTCAAATCTATTTAAATTTTTAGATGCACTTATTGATGTTCAATGTTTATATTATAAAAATTCGTATTGTGTAGCGGAAAAGAGCAGATAGGTAGCTATTTTGGAAAAGGGACGATTTTTAATTAATGAAAAAACGGTTCTTTGGCAAAGTGGTAGTAAAAATCTATTCAAATTTGTATGGGAGCTAGGGTATAATCTAAATTTCAACCCTTTGATAAAAAAAGCGGTCAAGTGCGTGTGGAACTCGCGCTACAAGGGTTCCGTACCGTTAGTACAATAATTAAATTAGGTAGACATATTCTGTGAAAATTTCAACCGGCTAGGTAGGTACATGTTACGGTTCCAAAGATACATCCGTTTTTTGTGTGGGCACCCCCTTTAATTTTTACCATTTGTGATTTTTGGATTTTTCTCTTTACTTGTGCTGCGAGACCTTGCTTTTTGCCAAATTTCATGATTCTAGGTCAACTGGAAGTACCCTGTAGGTTTTTGATGAGATGACAAAATGGCCGTATCTTTTGATTGCGTTGACCTAGAAGCTTAAATTCTTTACACCTTTAAGGGACCTTAGACCTTAGTATTTCGTATAAATTTCAACTTGATATCTCTATCCGTTCCTGAGAAAACGGGTCTTGACTGACGGACACCCAGCCAGCCGGACAAACGAGTGATCCTATAATGGTTCCGTTTTTTCTTATGGAGAAACGGAACCCTAAAAACAAGTAACATTAATAAATAAATGGTACGTAGGTAGGTACTACATAGTAATAATAACACTGACTTTTTATTTTGCTGATATCACGGATTCATTATTTTGTTTTCAAATCTTGGTTTTACTGCTGTTTCCTTTCTCATGTCAAGTAGTGGGGGAAAGCCAGTCGCCATTGTAATTATTAGGCCCTCATTTTATATATATGAGAAGAATATATGTGAGAAGAAGAAGAGAATAAATAGTTCGAATCCATCCCGTGTTTTACCGCCATGTTTGTTGTGACCTGTGACGTCAAACCTGGCTTCAATCTATCTTCTATCTATATATATAAAACAGTTCCGTTACTGACTGATTGATTGACTGACAGACAACGCCCAGGTCAAACCGCTGGAGATATAAACTTGAAATTTGGACAGTAGATTCCTTTTGTGACGTAGGCATCCACTAAGAATGGATTTTTCGAAATTCAGCCTCTAAGGGGGTTAAATAGGGCATGAAAGTTTGAATGGAAATTCGTCGTTTTTGAAGTTAGAAGCATGAAATTTTGCACAGGAGTTTCTTATATAATGTAGGTGAGCACTAAGAAATTTTTTTTTGAAAATGCATCCCCTAAAGGGGCTAAAAAGGGGATGAAAATTTGTATGGAAGTTCGTCATTTCTAAATTTAGAAGCATGACATTTTGCACAGGAGTTCCTTATATTACTTAGGTGAGCAATAAGAAAGGATTTTTTAAAATCCATCCCCTCAGGGGGTTAAATAGGGGATGAAGGTTTGTATGGAAGTTCGTAATTTTTTAAGTTAGAAGCATGAAATTTTGCACAGGAGTTCCTTATATAACGTAAATGAGTAATAAGAAAGGATTTTTGAAAATTCATCCCTTAAAGGGGTTAAATAGGGGATGAAAGTTTGTATGGAAGTTCATCATTTTTGAAGTTAGAAGCATGAAATTTTGCACAGGAGTTCCTTATATAACGTAGGTGAGCAATAATGTATTAATAAAATTCGATCGGACGAGCGAAGCGAGTGAGTATTATATTATTAATATTCAAACGAACGGGCGATGCGAGTGACTAATGTATAATTAATATTCAAACGAACGAGCGAAGCGAGTGTGTAATGTATTAATAAAATTCGAGCGAACGAGCGAGGCGAGTGAGTAATGTATTAATAAAATCCGAGCAAACGAGCGAAGCGAGTGAGTTATGTATTACTTATAAAATTCGCAGGAGGAGAATTTCTCGCGAGAGGGATAATAAATCATAAATCGAAAAATACGTGGGCGAAGCCACGGGTAACGGCTAGTCTATATATATAAAACAGTTCCGTTACTGACTGACTGACTGACAGACAACGCCCAGGTCAAACCGCTGAAGATATAAACTTGAAATTTGGACAGTAGGTTCCTTTTGTGACGTAGGCACCCACTAAGAAAAGATTTTTTGAAATTCAACCCCTAAGGGGGTTAAATAGGGGATGAAAGTTTGTATTGAAATTCGTCATTTTTGAAGTTAGAAACATGAAATTTTGCACAGAAGTTTCTTATATAACGTAGGTGAGCACTAAGAAATTTTTTTTTGAAAATTCAACCCCTAAGGGGGCTAAAAATGGGATGAAAATTTGCATGGAAGTTCGTCATTTTTGAAGTTAGAAGCATGATATTTTGCACAGGAGTTCCTTATATTACGTAGGTTAGCAATAAGAAAGGATTTTTCGAAATTCAACCCCCCCGGGTGTTAAATAGGGGATGAACGTTTGTATGGAAATTCGTCATTTTTGACGTTTGAAGCAGGAAATTTGGCACAGAAGTTTCTTATATAACGTAGGTGAGCACTAAGACATTTTTTTTTTGAAAATTCATCCCCTAAGGGGGCTAAAAAGGGGATGAAAGTTTGCTTGGAAGTTCGTCATTTTTGAAGTTAGAAGCATGAAATTTTGCACAGAAGTTTCTTATATAACGTAGGTGAGCACTAAGAAAATTTTTTTTTGAAAATTCAACCCCTAAGGAGGCAAAAAAGGGGATGAAAGTTTGCATAGAAGTTCGTCATTTTTGAAGTTAGAACCATGACATTTTGCACAGGAGTTCCTTATATTACGTAGGTGAGCAATAAGAAAGGATTTTTCAAAATTCAACCCCCAAGGGGGTTAAATAGGGGATGAACGTTTGTATGGAAATTCGTCATTTTTGAAGTTAGAAGCATGAAATTTGGCACAGAAGTTTCTTATATAACGTAGGTGAGCACTAAGAACTTTTTTTTTGAAAATTCATCCCCTAAGGGGGCTAAAAAGGGGCTGAAAGTTTGCATGGAAGTTCGTCATTTTTGAAGTTAGAAGGATGACATTTTGCATAGGAGTCCCTTATATTACGTAGGTGAGCAATAAGAAAGGATTTTTGAAAATTCATCCCCCAAGGGGGTTAAATAGGGGATGAACGTTTGTATGGAAATTCGTCATTTTTGAAGTTAGAAGCATGAAATTTGGCACATAAGTTTCTTATATAACGTAGGTGAGCACTAAGAACTTTTTTTTTGAAAATTCATCCCCTAAGGGGGCTAAAAAGGGGCTGAAAGTTTGCATGGAAGTTCGTCATTTTTGAAGTTAGAAGCATGACATTTTGCATAGGAGTCCCTTATATTACGTAGGTGAGCAATAAGAAAGGATTTTTGAAAATTCATCCCCTAAGGGGGCTAAATAGGGGATGAAAGTTTGTATGTAAGTTTGTCATTTTTGAAGTTAGAAGCATGAAATTTTGCACAGGAGTTCCTTATATAACGTATAGGTGAGCAATAAGAAATAATGTATTAATAATATTCGAGCGAAGCGAGTGAGTATCTCTATCTATATATTGTGACATTTTGTGCCGCAAATTTTTCTATTTTAGAAATAACCTTAATTATATTTTTAAATTATCTAATCTAATCTAATCTAACTAATATTATAAATGTGAAAGTTTGGATGTATGGATGTTTGTTACTCAATCACGCCAGAACGGGTGAACGGATCTGGATGAAATTTGGCACAGAGATAGATTATAGTCTGGAATAGCACATAGGCTACTTTTTATCCCGGAAAAATGTACGGTTCCCGTAGGATAGTTTTGTTTTTGTTTTTCACAGAGCAAGGGATCGGCATGATTTTTTGCATAGTGGTAGTTTAGGGGTCAGAGAATGTTATAGGCTACTTTTTATCCCGGAAAAATGTACGGTTCCCGTGGGATAGTTTTGTTTTTCACAGAGCAAGGGATCGACATGATTTTTTGCATAGTGGTAGTTTAGGGGTCAGATAATGTTATAGGCTACTTTTTATCCCGGAAAAATGTACGGTTCCCGTGGGATAGATTTGTTTTTGTTTTATCTTTGGAACTACTAAACCGATTTTAAAAATTCTTTCACTAATAGAAAGCTCGCAGGGGGGAGATTCTCGCGGGGGATAACAAATTAGGAGGAGTATTCACGTGGGGGATAACAAATTAGGGGGGAAGATTCTAGCGGGGGGATAACAAATTAGGGGGAAGATTCTCGCGGGGGGATAACAAAAGTAATGTATTATTAATATTCGAGCGAACGAGCGAAGCGAGTGAGTAATGTATTAATAAAATTCGAGCGAACGAGCGAAGCGAGTAAGTATTGTATTATTAATATTCAAACGAACGAGCGAAGCGAGTGAGTCATGTATTAATAAAATTCGAGCGAAGCGAGTGAGTTATGTATTAATTAATAATCAAGCGAACGAGCGAAGAAGAAATTAATAATAATCAAACGAACGAGCGAAGCGAGTGAGTAATATATTAATAATATTCAAGCGAACGAGCGAAGCGAGGGAGTAATGTATTAACAAAATCCGAGCGAACGAGCGAAGCGAGTGAGTAATGTATTAAAAAATTCGAGCGAATAAACACTACCAGCCCGGCTTCGCTTCGCAGGAGGAGAATTTTTCGCGGGGGGGATAATAAATTGTAATCGTAAAATACGTGGGCGAAGCCACGGGTAACGGCTAGTTTTGTATAAGCAGTTGTATACGTTATACGTCCTCAATAGATTTTACCTCAGTGGTATTTGGTAATAATTAACCCAAAAAAGACCCGGGCCGGAATTAGTAGAACAATTTTTCAGATATGGGACGGGAATCGGATGCGTTCAACAAGCAAACAGAAAACAAAACGAACATAATATTTTATATAGTTTTTATTTTTTACATTTCGTTACGTCAAAGTAAGAAGTGTGCGTTTTGGCAGTATTCGTTTTATTTAAAAAAAATCAACTTATTCATGTGTTATAAATAACATTATAATATATTTACAAAGGTTTTTTTTTACTAAATTATAAACACATGTATAAGATTTTTTTTACATTACGTGAGTGTATGTGAAACGATTTTTCGAGCTAATTCTCGAAAGTTTGTCATTTATGAGATTTTTAAAAATAGTTAGTAGTTAGTAGATCCATTTTTTCATTTTTGACTTTGAACTTCTATGATATGGTTTCATTTATATTAAAAACTGGACAGCGTTTTTTTTATCAATAAAATTTCATCAATGACTTGAAATACCTTTTCGGGAATTAGCTTTCGTAGGCCTATGTCGGTATTTGTTAATCGTACAACAAAACATCGTTTATTTTTACACTGATTCTAATAATTACTTAGAGTTTTTTACTTGGTAACATATGAAACCTTTCGTCTTTGTTAATGTTTTGAGACACGGCTATTATATAAGTAGTAGGTACATAATACCATAATATTATGCAATAAGATATTGAATTGTTTTATTTAATCAGAGTTGTTCTTGCCAGCACAGTTATATTAAAATTAGCGCAAAAGAATAATTTTTGGTACATATCTGTATTAGTGATGTAACGAATATTCGCATTTATTTTCTTGACATTCTTGATATTCATGCGAATATGATTATCAGAAAAAAATCAATTTTTTTTAATGTGAAAATAATATTAGGTAAATAAGACAATAGTATATTGTGTAACAAGTGTGCTAAATACATCTTTACGCGCCTGACGTATAAAGGATTTATTAAGACGCTAATGACCTGAGTTGTCGACGCGTCTATAATCCACAATAAATAAAATAAAATATAAAGGATTTAGCACACTATAGAAGGGTCTAGTCGGAAAGTCAAAAAGCGCAAAAACCGACAACGGGACTTTGTTTGAACTGGTTAATAAAAAAACATATTAAAAGTCCTTGACCCTCGGGTGGGCACAAGAGGGGGGGGGGGCACTTCAAAGGTCCCTTTTTTTGTTTTTTCGCGTATATCTCGAAAACAGTTGGTCCTACGAAAAAATTCCATGCATAAAAAATTATTGTGGCTGACAAAATTTCCTACATTTTCTATATTTGAGATTTTTTCTATCTCCAACCGTTAACGAGTTACAAGCTTCTGAAAACCGCTACTTTTCGAAAAAATATTTTTCGAACCACATTTTTTTGCCGACCTTTTCTCTCTAGCGCCTTAGCCTTTCATTTTACAAATGAAAGTTGTAGGGAATTAAATTTCGTTCAAAATGGTATATCAGTTTACCATTTTTACCTGACCCAAAGTTTTCAGAAACATGTAACTCGTAAACGGTTGGAGATAGAAAAAACCTCAAATAGGTCTAGAAAATGTAGGAAATTTTATCAGCTACAATTTTTATGCATGGAATTTTTTCGTAGGACCAATTGTTTTCGAGATATAGGTACGCGAAAAACCAAAAAAAAGGAACGTTTGAAGTGTCCCCCCCCTCTTGCGTCCACCCGAGGGTCAAAGACTTTTAATATGTTTTTTCATTAACCAGTCCAAAGAAAGTCCCAAAGTTGGTTTTTGAGCTTAATGACTTTCCGGCTAGGATCATTCGTTGACTAGATTAAAAAGTTTATTTCTTACTCCTTTTTTAAAAAATAGTTTGTTTTTTACCCACAACCACTACAAATGTGTGCGTGCGACTTGCGTGGCCAGTCAGCTGCCAAATTTTACCCTTAGACAAATGGCACCAAATTTGAAAACGCATTCGCATTCAATATCGGCGACAGATATTCGCACTCACCATACCGAAATTACCCACATGACAGTCAAGAAATAAGGCGCCCTGTATGTATGTGGTTCGTATTTCGTAACACTCCAAAAAAATCAAAAAAAAAATGTACGTCAATACCATTAAATGACACAAAAAAAGAACACAACGGAGTTATAAAAAGTACTTTATTTGTAAAGATCGGAAATTCGATCTCCCCCAAAAAAAATCGATCTTATAAAACATCGGAATTGTAAGAAGAGCTGAAGATTTCACGTACCTACTAAAATTTAAAAAAAAAACACCTGTTTAAAAATACAATCAGGTTTTATAAATCAGATTATTTATGGAAATAATTATTCAAGCATAAAAGCTGTCTTACGGTTTAGTTACCAAGTAAATTTTTTCTTCTCTACTAATACTCGTAATTATAATAATTAGCAATTTATTTTCTTTTTGGCTATAGGACTTAAAAACGTTTCTTTATAAGTAATAAATTTTATTTTGTAAAATGTTCTATTTCAGTTTATATAGTGTAGGTACATGGAATATACTAATTCTGTTAAGTTTCTTCCTGAATCTGAAGAAATATTATATTTTAAATTTTATATACTATACAAATTATTTTATATTTATCTTTTTGTCTACCCGATTTCATAAGTGTGCAGGTTATAATAATTTAGTAACATTTTTATAGTCGACCTTTCGTCCACTTGTCAACCGTTGTTTACTAAATCTTGACATTTGTTTAGGAAAGCAATATTCTTTATTAATACTTAGGTAAATGAATGAAAGATAGGCACCTGAATATGTGGTTTGATCTGGAAATAATTGATACAAAGATGGAACCAACGTCATTCGATTGTGAAAAGTATCAAAATAACATATCAAAAGTTTTCCAAAATATTCTTGGTGGAAATACGTCATTTTTTTAAAATGGTGTCCGAATTTAATTTAATTTAAAAGAATTTTAGGAAACTTTTGATATAGATATATGTTATTTATGATACTTTTCACAATCGAATGCCGTGGGTTTCATCTTTGTACCAATTATTTCCAGGTTTGGTAAAATATTTTACTATTTTCAGGCGCTTACAAGTTTTAATAATAACAAATTCCATATTAGAAATCTTTAACAATTTTTAGTTACATTTTAAACCGAAAAAAATTTCTATAACCGTTAAATTATATTTTTGTGGGATTTACGTATGGCATAAAGATAGTTTAACCTTGATTCATGATAAGAGTATTATCTTTCATTATTTGAATAATATAATATAATTCAAATATAATTTTAAAATCCTTGCTAATAACAACATCGTTTCAAATAATGTTCATAAATCATAATTTCACTATAAAATAATATTACTGATGATGCCTAAAAAGGCGAAACGTTTAATATAAATATAACTCGTTCAAATAAAAAAATTGGCTGCAAAAAAATTTCCAAAAAAACCCTATAATTTTATGTTTTTAAGTGAGACTTGTATCTGAAGATATCTATATTGATGAAACTGGTACCTACTAATGGTCTCCGTTTACATTTTATAAATAATTAAACATACCTATTATAGTACCTACGTGTTTAATTAGAGTTTATATTTTAATTATATTATAGATTCATATTATTCACAAATCGAAATAGAATGCTGTCTAGTGTTCATAATTTTCGTTTTCCTACTTCTGCTCTAACTTTTTTCACCACTTAGCAGAAATAGTGCACATTTTGCTTTGTTTACGCGAGGTTTAATACTTAAACTTACGTTAAGATCCATAACTAATAACTTCGATATTAATAGCGTGGTTCATGTTCACAGGGCCGTTCCTAGGGTAGTCAGCGCCCGTGTGCAAGATTGCAATTAGGTGCCCCCTAGCTCAGGTAATTTATATTTTATAGTAAATTACATAAAAAAAATATGTTATAATACTTATACCCCGTGTTCGGTCTCAAAGGTGCTGATTCTTGTTCGTCAATTCAACGTACAAGAAAAGTAATGGTACCAATCGAAAGATAAAATTATTGCGCATCAAATGATTCTAAAAATAAGACCAAAAATGAAATTTTGAAAATTTGAAATTTACCGATTTTGCAGTAATGATTTCAAATTAAGTAGGCGAACATAGATTACCTAGTGTAGGCGAAAAACAAAACACTGAAAGAAGTGTGCTGTAATAAAATTGTCAAAAAACTTTTGTACTCATAATTGGTGCACGTAAACATTTTTACAATAATTAAAATAAAAATGAATAATTATCCAATGAACAGAGACTTTTTATGGTAAAAACGTTTTACAGCGGTGTTAGTTTGCGGAGAGTTAGTGATTTGTTTTCTATTAAGTTTAATGGCACACAACGTTAATTCCCTATGTTCGACTGAGTATATGATAATATGAAATTCTGCCACCATTTCGTTATACTGCCTAGTTTAGCCTAACTAACAATCAGAATTTATTAAATGTCTATTACAATATATTGTTTTTATTATTATTTTCGATAAACTGCTTTCCTCCACATAATACCTACATATTATAAAAATTAGGTTTATGAAATTTGAAGTTATATTTCACATAGGTAACATTTTTATTGTATTAGTTATTTTTTCTCGGCACATTTGTCGCCATTTCCTGTTGGCGTCCGTGTGCGCCGCCCCCCTTGCACACTTGGCACGAAACGGTCCTGCATGTTCGCATAATTAATGTTTGTTAACATTAGTTCCGTAACTGCAGTTAAGCCTTACTAAATGTTATTTTTAACTAAATAAGCAAACATGGGTATTAAGGACTTTGAGTAAACGTTACAACCAACGTTAAGAGTTAAGACACATGTCGGCAAGAAATTCCGGGAAAATTAAGCCTCGCGTAAACAAAGCAAATTAGTAAAATGTAAGAATATGTTGCGCATAATTTGTTTCACATATTTTCATGAAAGTATTTTTGAATCCAGCTTTAGCACGCATATTAAAAATTAATCTATTATTTAATAAATGCGCTCAAAATCGGTAGAACCCGTTCTCTATATTTTTTATAATTATTTTTATGACGTAATAAGAGAATTTTCCGATGCCATTTAAAGTATGATTCAATTATTATTAATATAGGTATAGGTACCTACTTAATTGTTTCCAGAAGTTCTTCGTTTTCCAGAAAGAAAATTTGAGGCTACCTACTTCTAATTCGGGAAAGCGTAGCGGCGGATTTTTTATAATTTCTACTTAAAAATGCATTAATTTGATATAAGTAAGTTTATATAAATTTATTGTTGCTGACTTATTAGCTAATTCGTATTCTAACGAATCAAAAAGACATATACGAATTTTTTCTATGTAGTAATGCAGAAAACTTCGGAGAGTGATTACAATTCAAGAATTTTTTTATTCTAAGTTTGTTGGGTTCAATTTCGTTACGTGTGACATGTAGTTTTGTATTGCGTATAAAGCCGTTTCCGCACTGCGCGTTGTTTAGCGTGCTTGTAAATGGGTATACGAATTGGTGAATCAATACCATTGCCACGGTTTTTGATATGAGTGTACGATAAACAGAATCACCGAGTTTCGGAACGCTCATTCTCCTTTGACAGACACAGACGGGAAAGTCGAATCAAATCGAGCTGTCCAAAACGGCCGGCGAGTCACTTATCAAGTCATGTATCGTGGGAAAGCTGCTTAATAAAAACAGTAAACTATGAGTATGACCAACGTCCTACGACAAACAGAGAATTTAGTTTTTAATTTTGATACATTAAACATTTGTTTGTTTTTGAAGTGGAATTTCTTTACGCACAGTAGAATGAATTGGATTCATGCGGCTGAACGCACGATGTGTAACGAAACGCGGACGTTACTAAACGCTGTACCACCACTCTTCTGCGCTGTTGACGTATGGATACGTGTGTGTATCTACAGTCGACGCGACTAGAAGTTTCACTTCTGTATAGTGTGTAGTGTAAAATACACGGTCCATTTTTTAATACCAAATTTCACTCTTTTCTTAATCTGTTGTATTATGCAACGAAAGTTTACGAAAATAAATCCCACAAAAATGTCTAAAATTTATTAATTAAGCGTCTCACACAAATAAAAGGAATGCTTGACTGTTAAAGGCGAAAATATATTTATACTTATATACTTAATATTTCCACCTTAAATATATTATTTATTTATTTGACTCAAAAATTTTAAAATAGTTATTTATATTAATTTTTGGGGTTATTTTTATTTTGATTATGCATGTTTTTCTTCCTATCACGAGTTTACAAAAATATTCATTTTTTCCGCTGCACACATTTTGGTATAACTAAGTAGTAGATATTGTGATTTCTTAATTTGAATTGATTTCAGCGATTGCGAAAAACTGTGTTAAAATGAAATGAAAAGACATAATTCCCAAAAGTAAGTATAAGAAGAAGCTTCTGTAAAAAGTATTTTTACAATCAGTGAATATCGGTGTACATTGCCTTTACCTACTTATAAAATTTTATATAAAGAGAGAATAATAAAAAAATATGAAAACAGAAAAAAAATACACCAACGCGGAACGGAATAAAAAATAACGTTGACAGAAAAATGTTCAGACAGATTAAGTTATTGAAGCTTGCGATCAGCCGGTTGGGCCCGCTTTAATTCAGTTTGTTGACAACAAAATTGATTTGAACTGATTGTCAGCACATGTTTTCTGGTGTGCACAAGAAGACTCTAGAATTCTTAAATATTAAAAAATATATAGTGTGTTTCACGGTAGGCTGTCGACAGTTTCAGAGCAAGTGAAGCTAGCTGAAGTTGCAAAAATCAAAATGAAAACACATAGCCGAAAGAGTATTGTTAGGGACGGGTAATCAAATAATTATAGGCTAGAAAAAGAAGTACTGCAACAAAACAAAAAGCATCATAATATGACTCTTAAGGGGATAGTGTCATCTGAGCATGCACTTTCATATTAGTTTGATAGCTTGGAAGTTATTTGTGTATATAAAGTGTCGCCAGGAGAATGAGTTCATCTATAAAATTATCGAATGTGCTGATTTAGTGGTATTATGACACAATGTCTTTGACAGCCATACTTGGTATCCAAACGAATGAAGCAAATTTTACTTAAATGACTTGTTGTGACGTTGTTTGTCAGTGCCAGCTGCTTTGGTGACCCTACGATATAGAATTTTTGGCACCTATATTTTGAAATCAAACAACTTCAACTAGTTTCCAGTGAAAAGCTTGGTCGTTACCTAAATCAAGCCTGAAGCCACAGGGCTATCCAGAGAAACGATTTGCGCGCTGTTTTAGTTCAGACATTGTAACATGTAACCTGAATCATCTAAACGCTTTCTATGAAGGCGGATGACTGTTTAGGGGTCCGAATTATAATAGGCCCTTTGTAGGTCAGCAATATTTTTCGTGTTCTCTACCGTCATCATTCATGCCTTCACTTAATGTTAGGAATTAGTCTTTTAATAAAATTTGAGCACAGTTATCGTTTACTGTTAATTAGGGATCATTTTATTCGAAATCTTAAATCAGATGTTATAATTTCACTATCAGGCACAACGTATCACATATTAAATGGTGATAGTTTTAATTTATTTTTTGAAGCAAATTTTCAGACTGTTTAAGGATAAATATTATAGGAGAGGCGTTAAATGTCCTTTTCTGAAAGGACAGGTAGGTACGTAACTTCGCAACAGCAATGTGTTGTTACTATTGTTACCGTACAATGTTCATAAAACTATGATAATAGCACTGGTACCGTCGCGAAGTTCCGTACCTGTCCTTGCAAAAGGCGAACAGTACTGTTTTGCACAAAAATAAAACATTTTTTTTAATTTGTTTAATTAGTCTTCAGTTGGTTTGTAGTTTAAAAATATTTATTTTTGTTTGTAAATAGGATGGCGATTTAAAGTTTCAAAATTTTGTATGATTTTAATTAAGTTTCAACGCAAATATTGAAAAATGGGAAGTTAAAAATTAAAGAGTAAGTAGGTAAATTTTGTTTAGCAGAAGTTTATCTAATTACCCTACTTTATATTTATATTATTATTAAAATTATTAACATATTCGTCGCAAAATAATACGTATTTTTCTATATTACATATATTTTGTGTTACTTTTTGGGAACAATTTATATAGTATTACAGTTAGAAAAGACAATAATTTATTACAATCAACAGCGGACATTTAAATATTTTGCGATGAATTTGCTCATTTTTATTATATCATAAAAAACTTATGTTCTATATTTATTCATTTATAACAACTGCAATATTGAGAAAAATAATTAAATAATTACCGTTTTCAAAATTTGACAATTTATCAAATTATTTTTTTTCTCAAAATTACTATTATATTTTATCTTTAATTTGGCGTTATTTTAGAATTTTTCAAATTAATTTTAGCTACAGATCCAGAAAGAAATCTTTAAATATGTTTAATTATGATAATGTGGAGTTCTGTCACTATATAGGCATTATAGATAATTTTTCGAATTAATAACTAATCGACACGAAAAATACAGTATTTAAAAAAATAAACACGTATTTTCATTATTTCTCTAACGAATATATACAAAATTTGGGCCATACATTTTTTCAGTTTTAGTGTTTCAATATTTACGTCTCCTTGTTATTTTTATTTTCACTGAGAAAACTATTCAGTTTCGCAAAGAAAATAGTTTGTTTTCTAGTAATGTAGAATTAAAATGGTGCCTGCAATATCATGGTTCAATTTGATCTAAAATTAAAACAACAAGCATAAAAAAGTTCGAAAAAGAAAATGTTTCGCCCATAATGCATAATATTGATAATATCTGTCTACACGGTGTTGCAGTTACATGCATGTATATTGTATGGCATCATACATTTATCGCACTGACATGTTTGCCTACAGCGCAAAATAAACTTGGCAAGATAGGGATCTTGGTGACATCTTTAAATCAATAGCAGCAAGACACTGGTTCATTTTTAACAGTGACAGTTCGTGGACAAGACAGTAAAAAGAGCTGATGTCGATGGTACATTTTCTTAAACTAAGTAACTGTTCTAAGGGGCTTGAGAATAGTCGACCCGCGACCGTTCTTAAAATGGCATCCCTAAGGTTTGTCACTTATAAGTTATAAATCTTCAGTTCTAAATGAGAACTAGTGAACATATCGACTGTATTTTCAACTTATTATTAAAAATATTAATAAATTGAAAATTATGGCAATTGGTGGCATTAAATAATATGTTTATAAATAAAAATTCTAGGACAAAGTACCTATATTGAATCGCTAGAACTGATAATATACCATATGGCTCAATCTGTATAGCATTGTACATAAGATTATTACTTACGTTTTACACGATGATAGAACGTTGATATAATATGGTGAACAATTATGACACCGGTGATTATGCAAACATGATGATTAGGTATTAAAATGGTGGTACAATCGATGATAATATTAGATAAATGTGCAATGACAGATATAATGCTGGTGATGGTGATGATGATATACTATGATGACGACAGAGTTGATGACGATGTAGTTGATGACATTCGGTGGTAGCGATGATGACGATACAGAAAAGGCTATTCGTCCATTAATGGTTTTTGTGATTTAGACGAGTCAAGTTCGCGTCATCCAACTCTAAGCCATCGATCTATTGAATATTCTAGAGCAGCGAGCCATCTGGAAATTAAAATGATCAATCTTAGTTTTGCTGTCAATATGTTCGAAAACAACGGAGAATACAAACAAGGGTTGTGTCATGTGTGCACTTTAACATTTTAAAATTAAACTGAAACTCTACACCATTACTAGGTATTGTAGTCTAGTTCACAAGTCGAAAAACGTGTTAATTCTTGCTACTGTTAGTTAAAATATGTGTGATAGCTCATTGGATTCGTAATGACGTCTAGAAAAATGTGCCAAAGTTTCAAACCCGCAGATAAAAAATTGCAAAAGTTATCAACAATATTATTAAAGACTCCAAAAAAATGGGGATCAGTTTTTTGCAAATAACTCGAAAACTATTAATATTTAAGAATTTAAAAACAAATATTCTTAAAGAGGAGGAAATTTCCGAAAAAAATGTCGACTCCCGGAACTTCATCTCTGTTATTAATAGTTCCAATTTAATGTTTAGAATAGGGTTTTTAGCGGCGAGCGCTGTGCCGTAACGTAGCCACGAAACCGGCCGTTGCAGATAAAATATTAATTTAAAAATCTGAAAAAATTAATGTATTATCTAGACACTCGAAGGAACAAAATACCGGTGGAAAAATGTTTTCACTCATTTTTCATAAAATAAGCATATTGTTAATTAACTAATTTTTTTAGAGTTCTTGTTTACATTCCATGTCGGATAAATTTTAAACAAAATAAATTGGATTATTTTTTAAAAACATTATCCTTTTGTAGGTACATATAAATGGCTGACACTGTTAGTAATCTATTTGTTTTAAATGTATCTCTTTAAATGTATCGTTAATTTAAATGGAAAATGATTCTAAAAATCTTTTTTTGAAGCAGGAAATCTCTATGGGCTCCGGTGGATCGCCCCCAAAACACAGTTCCATAGGATAATGTCGAATGAATATAACCGTGATACGCAGATAAGCATTCTGATCTAACACAGGTGGTACGAAGTCTGTAGAATAAGAAAACCATTTTTGATAATTTACTATACTATGTCGTCAATATGACTGTTCCACGCTAGTACCTAAAGTCTATAATCGGTTCAGCTATTCTCGAGTGATACTGGTATAAACAGAAAGGCAAACGTTCTGGGAACAAATTTTTTCGCCTATAGCTATTATACAAAATATCCAAAAATCCCAGAAGAAATCGAAATTACAGACAGAAATCTCGTATAATATATATTATTAGCAGTTGATGACTAAAATATTTTCGTACCGTTTTCTATCCAAATCGGATTCTGTGTAGAAGAATAAATGTCTTTGACTAGGATCAGGTGGTATCACTTCAAATGCGTGCTTCTTTCCACCAGGTGTGGCCTGCTGGACACGATAACCATGAAGACATGTCATTCCTAAAAATAAAACTTTAATTATAAAATATAACAAAATTAAGAAAAATCGCAGGATAGTGGACAAAATATTGAATTTATTTAATTAAATGTACGACGTTTCGTCTATATATTTAGACTTTTTCAAGTACACAAAAATAACAATATTTATGAAAATTAATATTAATTACTAACCATAGCAATTAACATAAGATAGGGTACATAAGACAAAAACATGGTAACATGGTAACAAATTATGTTGACTATAAATTTTAACAATAATAATAATAATACAAATGTTAGTATAATTTCATAACATAATTATACTGACTACTTAAATTTTGAGTGTCTGTTCTATAATTGATTGAATTGTTTTTTCTTTTTTTTTTTTTTTTTTGTTTTTTTTTTTTGTTTTTTTTTTTTTTCTTTTTTCTTTTTTCTTTTTTTTTTTTTTTTTTTTTTTTTATTATAGAACAGACACTCAAAATTTAAGTAGTCAGTATAATTATGTTATGAAATTATACTAACATTTGTATTATTATTATTATTGTTAAAATTTATAGTCAACATAATTTGTTACCATGTTACCATGTTTTTGTCTTATGTACCCTATCTTATGTTAATTGCTATGGTTAGTAATTAATATTAATTTTCATAAATATTGTTATTTTTGTGTAGAAGAATAAATGTCTTTGACTAGGATCAGGTGGTATCACTTCAAATGCGTGCTTCTTTCCACCAGGTGTGGCCTGCTGGACACGATAACCATGAAGACATGTCATTCCTAAAAATAAAACTTTAATTATAAAATATAACTTCGGAAAAAGATTTATTCTTAATATCGTTGAACGTAATGGATAGATAAACGGATTATAACGCATTAGAATTTAATTTGTTAACGAAGATAAGAATATTACTTTGCTCTACTGCCTTATTAATGTATACGAGCAGAAAAACAAGCTAAATTGATTCTTCTATTCCTGTGTAAATATTTAGATTGGAAATATAACGGTGCAGCTAAAGATAGATTTTGAAACTGTATTCAATTTTTATGAATCATTTGTACGAATATACCTATCATTTTTAACACTTGAGAAAACAGTTGCATACGAAATTACGACTTTTTAAAACGCCAATGTTTACTATTTCTGTTACATTAGCATTTTTTTTTAAATCAAGAATCAAATCTAATTTAAACAAGCCGTGAGGTGGGTCGTTTATTAGGACTAAAGTGCGACCCTTGAGGTCCACACGACGAACTTCCCAGTTTGATAAATATTTAATAATAATAATTAAATTAGATATTACACAGAAAAGTAATCATTTCAATCATTAAAACATCAATAATTAAAAAAAAAAAAAAAAAAAAAAACGGCTGAACCGATTTTTATAAAATTTATGTCGAATCAAAATGACGTTAACACGCCTCGATTGACACCCTTACGAAGTCGATATAATTTTTTATTCGCGAGATATTGTGTAAAATCTACTTTTTTGGAGGTTATTTGGTTAAGAAAAAAGAACGGCTTAACCGATTTTAAAAAAATTCCTTTCAGATCATATATACGTTAATACGCGTCGATTGGCACCCCAACGTAGTCGATATCATTTTTCGTTCTCGAGATTTCGTCTTAGAAAGAAATGGACACATACATACGTACGTACGTACGTACGTACATACGTACACACACACACACACACACACACACAGACATCTTTCTAAAAGTAGTGTAAAAATAGTGTAGTGACCTTGAAACATAAAAATTTTTTTTCCTTTTTGATTTCGATTTTCGGACCCATTACAATAACTTCCAATGGGAAGTTAATAAGTTTTCCATATTTTGCTAGCCCTACCCGTGGCTTCGCCCACGTTTATTTGGATTTATGATTTACCCCGCGAGAAATTCCCCCCCTGCGAAGCAAAGTCGGGCTGGTGGTGTTTATAATATTAATAGGATTCCGCCTATACGCTAAAATGCAAAAGAATTTCAGAGTTACGTTTTGTTACTATCCTACAGGAATTATCCTCCTCCCGCGAGAATCACTCCCCCTGTGAAGCGAAGTCAGGATGGTGTTAATAGGATTCCGCCAATACGCTAAAATGCAAAGGAATTTCACGTTTTGTTAGTAGTAGAGAACCAATAAAAATCTAATTACATAATTTACTCAAACATTAATTAAAAAAGTTGAATAAAACATAGTCTATAGCACTTCTGGGATCATAAGGAACATTTAAAAAAATCATCAAAATCCGCCAAATAGATTTTTAGTTAAATCATTTGGAACATACATACATACATACAAACAAACATACATACATACAAACAAACATACATACAAACAAACAAACATACAAAGAATTTTATATAATAGTATAGAAGTATAGATATATTCCAATGGGCAAGCTAAATTTACTTAAGCTACGGTTTGATAGAGCTGCGCGCCACAGACATTTCATACGCGGACAGCAGATTCTGTCGCGTTGAACATAGGTACCTACCTATTCGGTTTTAAAGATTCAGTTCATGTTTGTGAGCTGATAGGTGCAAGCACTTCTAATTTTTATTAACTTCCCATTGGAAGTTATTGTAATGGGTCCGAAAATCGAAATCAAAAAGGAAAAAAAATTTTTATGTTTCAAGGTCACTACACTATTTTTACACTACTTTTAGAAAGATGTCTGTGTGTGTGTGTGTGTGTACGTATGTACGTACGTACGTACGTACGTACGTACGTATGTGTCCATTTCTTTCTAAGACGAAATCTCGAGAACGAAAAATGATATCGACTACGTTGGGGTGCCAATCGACGCGTATTAACGTATATATGATCTGAAAGGAATTTTTTTAAAATCGGTTCAGCCGTTCTTTTTTCTTAACCAAATAACCTCCAAAAAAGTAGATTTTACACAATATCTCGCGAATAAAAAATTATATCGACTTCGTAAGGGTGTCAATCGAGGCGTGTTAACGTCATTTTGATTCGACATAAATTTTATAAAAATCGGTTCAGCCGTTTTTTTTTTTTTTTTTTTTTTTAATTATTGATGTTTTAATGATTAAAATGATTACTTTTCTGTGTAATATCTAATTTAATTATTATTATTATTAAATATTTATCAAACTGGGAAGTTCGTCGTGTGGACCTCAAGGGTCGCACTTTAGTCCTAATAAACGACCCACCTCACGGCTTGTTATATTTTGTATTTTCTTCAATAAATGGCAAAACATCACAACTTTTTACTAGGTATCTTTATTGGGAAAGAAGAAGTGGACGAAGGTCTTCTTTCTTTAAATTTCGGTCATCAAAACAAAAGTGGGGATGGAATGTTTTTCAGTAGATGCTCGGAGTGAGCTTAGATATACATTAACAATTGAAAGAAGAATACTTGAAAATGAACAAAAATTTCGAGAATACTGGATTAATACACAAAACGGGTACGTTTTTAAACTTACAAGTTATGAGTTCAGCTGATCGACTATGCGTCGACATTAAATCGAGTTTGCTTTGGAGTGACACGTAGACGTTAGGTTTTTCCGTCTCTTGTAAGTTTACTTGAGCGGCTTCTAACACACCAGTTATGAGTTTTATATTTGCTAGATTTCAACTGACCTCAGCGGCGCACAACTGACTATCTGCTTTGCGTCGCGCACAGTTCTAACCGTAGCTTTACTCATTACTCATTAATGCAGGGACATACATGTCTGGCGATGATATTTATCTCAAGGTCTTGTCAAGTATCATAAGCTAAAAAAATAGTGGCATACGCGAGCAAATGATTTAGGGACACTTTTTTTACATGTTTAATTATTTATTTATTAATAATGCAGCGAAAATGGTCTTGCCGAAGTGATCATTAGGTAGCAGTTTTTAAGATCAAAGCTTCACTATTTTCAATTTCTGCAACACGAGCAATTTCTGCCGCCAGCTCCCTTACTAAGTTAGTTCGTGTCTTTTATGGAAAAATAATGTTTGATACGGTGTAAAATAAATGACTATCAACTCACCAAAAGCATTCTTCGCATTGGCATCGTGATAGAAATAGAGACACGCATCTTTGAGAACACAATATCTCTTGTTCCACGCTTTCCATTTGCTACCCAGTTTCATTAGGTAACCAAAACAGTCCGGTTTAGGCAACAATGTCGGAGCTATCCTCAGGTTCCTCTTGGTCGTTTCGAGCCATGTGTCTGCAGCTGATGACCTTTCTATCGCGTGCGCTATAACAGCGACCCATCTGGTTGCGGCTTCTTCTGTATCGGCGGCCAATTGTAGGCCTGTTGATTTCGGTTTCGTTATCGAAAATCCATCAGGTCTACCACATTCGGGCGTTCGATTTATTTTATAATTTATTAACATTAATGCTCCTGCCGGCTGCGTTTCCTGTAATAATTATAGTAGACATTAAATTACTTCTGCTAATTTCTAATCAATTTTCATCAATTTAATAAATTTTAATCCATTTAGTACTCCAAGAGAGTATTTTGATTCAAAATGTATGCTGGTGCGATGAACATGATTTAGAAGCATACGACCGGTGATGCTGTTTTTCATTGTATTGAAAAATTGACTCCTGATAAAGACCTCGAAAACGAAACCGGGTCTTGGTGCAAAGAAATACATAAATCACAAATCAAATATTAAATGTTTCAACATCAGTGTTTTTCTAATTTGGATCGGTCATGCTATTGAATGACCTAAGCGCCCACTGGAGGATTAATGACGTGTTTTAAATGAGATCCTAAATAATTCCAATCAGATATGATCTCATTCTAACGAACTAGGACAATACAATTCACGATTTGCTATATGGTCTTAACGGTCTATTAAATTAAAACTGGGAAATTGTGTTTACTAGCGAGTTAATATTATAATATATACCTCAATGATTTGTGATAGATGAACCGTACCTAATTGGCAATTTGACATTTACCTAAAAAGGTACGCTATGTATTACTGCTATGATGACAGTAAATTATTATAGACGCTCCACTACATTATTACGTCATATTATTGTGCATACTAACATAGGTATAGAGTTAAATCGTTAAATACTTACGGTGTCCGTCTTGTAATAATAAAGGCAGTTGTCTCGTTTCAAACAGAACCATCTCTTGACCCATTTGTTGTTATTTGTCGTAAACTTCCATAGATATCCGCTGTAAAGAGCATCGCCACCGCCGGGTTCAGCTCCGCCTGGTGCAAGAACGTCACATGTTCTCGCCACCTCCAGTTCTAAAGTATCACTGCCTGCATGGGCTATTTTTACCACCTCCGAATGTGATTTGTCCAGCACATTTACGCCGTTCACTGAGATGACGATGTCACCAACTTCGAGACCGGAAGTTTCCGCAGGCGTGTCCGGTTCAATAGCAGATACTACTACCGGTTTGGAACCGTGAATGCGGAAACCGAATTCGCCACATTCTCGTCGGACGATTACTGTTTTGTCACTCTCTGAAATCAGTTTAAGATCATTACAATTTATTTTAAAAATCACAGACCGACATATTTATAAATACAGTAATCCCTTTTCAGTTCCGGATTTTCCAATCGTGGATTTTAATTAAAGTGTTCTCTTGTCTGAAGCAAAAAAAAAAAAAAAAAAAATTCGGCGCAATTCACGGTTTACGAAAAAAATCTTGAATATATTCGTCGCGGTTAGTAAGGGATTGTCATGTAAAGATACGGAAAGAATAATTTCCATATGCCGTCGAGAGTAAATTCTTACTTTTTTGTGTCAAAGTGTAAAGTATTAATAAATCTAATATGAATCTTTTCAAAACTAACACAAACTGGTTTGCAGCAGGATATCAAACACAGGGACTGACTGGGTCCAGGGACGCAAGAGCGTCGCCCCATGCACCGAGCGTGTTTGGCGCCGCTCGCCACTGGTCAGGGTGAAAAATTAAAGCAAGAAATCTTGTCTCGCCTCGCCTCCTCTTATCACCGCCGGTGCGCCGGTCGGTACGTGTCGTTTGGATAATGTATAAACTCAAACCCCGAAATAATCGAAACATAGTAACATTATATTCTTATTGTTTTTATGCTTGTTTTCTTGTTTAAAAAATTCCAGAAAGTTCATCGCATCTGCGTTGGATGAAACAGTTAACAGTTAAAACATATAAAAAGATTCGAGACGATTGGAATGAATGTCGCGGGAATATTCCCGACTCGACCACTACTCTGCGATTCTACGAAATAAAAAGTAAAACAAGCATCTCGAATTTTTCTTTCTCGAAGAAATTACTGTTCTAGAACCCTGATTAAGAAACCATCGTTTCGATCTGGAAATCATTTTTTCTAGAATTATTAATTCTAGTTTTTAGAAAAATTGAATTCCAGATCGAAACGATGGTTTTCTTTAAATTGATTCCCGCAATTCATTCTGAATTAATTGCGGGAGTCATTATAAAAACTGTGGCATATCCGAGAGATTTGCTTCGAATTTGCGTTTCTGGGTCCTATTTTTTCAAACCCCATCCTACTGGGGGGGGGTATTCCGCTCCCCACACCACCGGTCAGTGGGATAACGCTTTATATTTACATAGTCTCTTGCATAGCCACTATATTTCCTCCCTCTTCCTCAAAGAAAAGCTATATGTGCGCCGTTGCTGAGTCTTTCCGTCAGCGCCGGTTTTTTGCGTCAGTCCGTCCCTGATCAAACAAACCTAGCATAATCCTTAATTCATTAAAATTTTGGGGTAGGTAGCCTTAAAATTGGAACATTTTGATGCATACAAACTACAGTTAATAACGATCAAATGGAACCGAAATAACTGAGGAATGTGTTTAGAGGGGGTTATTGTACTTCTTCTACGTGTAATCTTTAGAAAGAGAATTTGGTGGAATGACATTAAATTTTTAAACGAACCTGTTCTGAGAGTTAAGTTAATTACATGCTGAAATTAACTTTTCTTTTATCTAATATCTTTCTTTTCTAATAGGTATCTACCTACTTTTCAATTTTATGTATTTTTTTTATATCTAAGCCAAACACATTTCAAACTACAAAAAATTTATTATTTGTTAAAAAAGTGTAATTCCTTCTCATAAAGAAAAAAAATAATGGATGTACGAGACTTAAAATGAATCATAAATTTATCAATATTGAAATATTGTGAAATTGTAAATAGTGTAGTTGAAATGAGAAAAACTCGAATAGATGATTACCTACGCGCAAATTGTATCAAAACAGTGTTTGAATTGTAACATAGTTATATGTTAAAATTAGAAATAATTGAGCTAGTTTTTAATGCCAGATGTTTTATGTATGTGCATTTATTTATGATAATGTCATTTTTATTTTAACTCTGAATGGAGAGATATAAAAAAAATTCTCTGAAGAACACACGCAAGTCGCAACTGCTAATTTTCATGAACAGTGGACTGGGTATTTAAACTTCCTTTAAAATTAACGGTAGGTATTTTCTCCCTACACATTTTATGACCCGATAATAACGTTAAAATTGCCATCCAGTGAAGTCATAATAGAAACATCAGCAGATAACAGATTCACCCACTTTGATGTTTGCCAGTGAATTTTGAATACAGGCTCACAACTGTGTTAAGCCTGGTATTCTCTGATTAAGTGCATGCAAACCCCGCCTCTAATTTTACTATACAATTGGTACGACAGTTTGAGTCAGAATGGAGATGAGCACATGAGAAACGTAATATAGATGGTAGCAGGTACGTAGCTACCTAAGTTATCATTGGTTTTCATAGAAATTGAAACGCGTGAGAAATCAAGTTTTTTCCATTCTTAAATAGCATGCAACCAGTTCTTTTCAGTTTCGGATCCTTTGGATATAAATGCATAAACCTCTATGATTAGAACATTGATAAACACAGCACATCGGCATTGTGAATAATTTATTATTTTAAATAAACTTATTCTGAACACAGTGCTATGAAATGCCCACAAACCGAGGTGGTTATATAGCTGGCGCCCCTAGCTATCAAGTTTGGCAGTGCCCATCTCCATTGTGTGTTTTAAACACCAATAGCTAAAGTTATTTGGGCCTAGCACCAATTCATATTTTCAATTCATTATTTTTTTTTAATAATAAATTGAAAATCCAATTGACACTTTTACCAGCTCTCGGGGGGCTTGAGAATAGTCGAGAGTGTAGCGGCGCTGTTGTTTACATGGAGTTGCTATGGTTCCTCTATTACAATACCCCAGTTCCCGAGTTCTAGCCCGAGAGCTGGTAAAAGTGTCAATTGGATTTTCAATTTATTATTAAAAAAAAAAAAATAATAAAGAATTGAAAATATGAATTGGTGCTAGGCCCAAATAACCTTAGCTGTTGGTGGTCTTTAAAATACAATTTTTACCAGCTCTCGGACTAGAACCCGGGAACTTGGGATTTGTAATAGAGGAACCAAAGCAACACCATGTAAACAACAGCATTGCTAAGCCGCTCGGCCATTCTCAAGCCCTCCCATCTCCATTGGTAGTGACTGTGCTTGTGTTATGTAGTTGCGGGTGAAACTTCATCAAACGAAATACGTTTTAATAGCGCGTAGTAGACGAGAATACATATTTAATAAGACTGCTTTACCGATATAAAAATATTTTTTTTATCGAACGATATCATCAAAAATCAATACGAAACGAGATTTTGTGTTTTTATATATTTGTACAAAGATAATGACAAGAACAATTCAAAAGTTATAGCGCGCATAAAAAAACCAAAAAGTCGAATAGTGAGATTTTATGTTCGCTTTGCTTGCATGTTTCTATAACTGTTTCTATTTGTTTAAAACAATGTTTCAGAGGTTTTTTGGCTTCTTATTACGGAAAACCTCAAACAAGCACAATATTGCTGGTACAGAAATTCATTTCTCTTACGGAATTGATCATTACATCCATTCACACCGAAATGTTACAGTCGATTATTATCTAGGTATACTAAATTATTAAAAAGAGGAAAAGCTAGCATATTATCATGTTTGTTTGTTTGTCGTGGGTAATCTCAGGGTTTGACTCAATCTCCCCATATTCTGTTGTTAGTATTGTGGCACGATAAGTTAGGAGAATCCGTTTTTCTTATCAATTGCGTTTATCCTGCTCTCAATTTTCATATTATCACGAGTTATGGAATAGTAATCAAAATGTTTGCTGAGCTACGAGCCGTGGGAAAGCGACTTTAGTATATTATCCCATAAAGAAAAATATCTATAATAAAAAAAGTCATGCGCCTACAAATCAAATATGACATTTTAGTGTAATTGTTTAGTATTTTCATCTCTATAAATATATCAGTTGGCCGTTGGATCGTTTTTTTTTTGTCTTAATCCACTTAACATTTTAGTATTATTATTATTTGACGCAAATTATATTGTTAATGAGGAGAGAACAACACAACTGTAATGTAATGAAAGGCGTAAACATAAATCAGCTGTCAGTCAGTAAGTCAGCATGTTTTGGGGTCGTGTCAGCACACAAGTTTAGCTATATACGTGTTGTGGGCAATGTGCCAAAAGCTGTGGTGACGTAATGACTATAATATCAAACTGAATTAGATCAATAAACAGTTCATAATGTTCATTGAAATATTGCAAATTAAACCTGGCCGTGGTCAGGATTGTGTTTAAATATTGTATGTTAGATACTGTTGGTATTTACGACTGTTCTTCTACTTTTAACCGACTTCTTTCCGAGTAATAGGTATAGGCTATAATATATGCTACGACAAAAAGGAATGAGCAGTGAGTAAGTCAAGCATATATTATGCTTGTATGCATGATCGCGATTGTCTCAGGAACTATTGGATTGAGGGTTATCCGGTTTTATTTGAGCGACCCAGAATAAAATAAAATACAAGTAGTAGTTATAGTACCTACACTAAAAAATGTAAAATTAAAATTATTTTAAAAAAATTGAACAGACTTCAAAAAAGGATAAAATACATTTTTCTTCGTTTTATAGTGTTAGTTTCAATTTTAATTAGACTGATAGCATTAGTAAATTTAACTAATTAAAGTTCAGTTATAGTATAAAAATAAAATGTTTCCATAACTGCACGACGCAATGGAACTGATTTGAGTCCAATTCAGTCGTCAGTTTTTGTTAGTCCAGTCGAATTAACAATTGACTCACTTACTGGTATAGGTAGTTTCGACTATTTTTAACCCAGTCTGACAATTTACTCGACTTTTAAGTGAACTCCAATAATTGAGGATTTGATCGATCGTTTCCAGTTTAGTCTAGTTCATCTGATATAGTCGACTTTTTCAGTTCAGTCTAATAATTAATAACAATTATTTTTCTGCGTAGTTCAATTAATTATTAGTTCTGTCTAATAAATAATCAGGTTAATTTTATTCTGTCTAGTTCAGTCATTTTTTTTTAGTCCTGTCGACTGTTTTCAGTTTAGTGTAATTAATAATGCAGTCATACTTCAGTCGACTATTTTCAGTTCAGTCTAAACGACACTCGGCAGTTCAGTCAACATTTTTAAATCTACTCTTCGAGTGGAACTTTAATATTGTTAGTCACGCACATGTTTACCGTTTGATTCCGAGGAGACGATTTTACAAGCCTGCGATTCTTTACACCATACAAGCAGCATTAGCTTGAAGAGATCTTCCAAAGTTTTTCTCAATGAGCCTGCGTCTTCACCATCTGTCGATGTGTCTGGTGCCGCTGTCAGATAAATATCATGTAAGACAATCTATCTCTTTTCGTTAATGCATGAAACATCTGTTCACTCACGCAAGTGTTTAAATTTAAAAAGTGAATAAGGTATACATAGACCATAGGCCAGTGTTTACAACCCCCCCCCATGGGATTTTATGAGTCACACATTTTTTTGTGGGTATTGTTATCTAGTTACAGGTTTTGGTTGTTTGCCCCTTGTCAATTAGGTACAGCATATTCCGGAAAAACCCGGAAAACCACAGAGACTAATCAACGCCCAGACTAAACCGCTGAAGCTATAAACTTGAAATTTGGACAGTAGGTTCCTTTGGTGACGTAAGCACCCACTAAGAAAGGATTTTTCGAAATTAAACCCCTAATGGCGTCAAAAGGGTGTGCATTGCACGGCCTTAACCGCAGAAGAGAGAAACATGAAATTTGGAAGTTATGTTCCTTACAGGGTGTACAGTAAAGGTGCACTAAGAAAGGATTTTTCATAAAATCAACTCCTAAGGAACATAACTTAAAAATTTCATGTGGTTTAGGCTGTGCAATACACCCTATTTTGGCGCCCTTAGGGTTTGAATTTCGAAAAATACTTTCTTAGTGGGTGCTTACGTCACCGAAGGAACCTACTGTCCAAATTTCAAGCTTATAGCTTCAGCGGTTTGGTCTGGGCGTTGATTAGTCAAAAAATCCTACATCCCCGTTTTACCCCTTAGAGGTTGAATTTAAAAAAATTCTCGAATACAGGTTTGATTATTTTTAAGGAAGAGTTAGTATGTTGAATTTCAAATTTATAGCTTCAGCGGTTTGGTCTAAGCGTTGATTAGTCAAAAAATCCTACACCCCCGTTTTAACCCCCTTAGGTGTTCAAATTTTGAAAAATGTCCGAATATGGACTTACTTACTCACTAAATTATTTACATGAAATTGGAATATTAGGAGCAAATAATAAAAATTTGTTTGTAAAAAGTCATTTACTTCGTATCTCTGTGGTTTTCCGGGTTTTCCGAGATAAGCTGTAATTGATAAGGGGCAAACAACTAAAACCTTAAACTAGATGACAATACCTACAAAAAATGTGTAACTCATAAAATCCCACGGGGGGAGGGTTTGTATACGCTGGCCTTCGCTCTATACAGCAGAACCTTCCATAAAGAATTACCTACGAAACGGTACGCTGGTACGCATGAAAAAATTTTAAGGTAGGTATTTGGAATGACAAATCTGAGAGAAAATAATCAGTTTTGATTATTTATTACTGAAAATTCAAATGCAAATTAACAATGGATCTATCGTCGGATTTATCATTTTTTTAACGAAAAATTATAATTTTATTTTCTCGGTGATATTTCATTACTTCATAAACCATATTATTAAGTATTTTATGAAAATGCTCGTGAAAATGTTAAGCTTTAAACACCCTGTATATTACGAGTTGAATATTATTACACTAAATTATGAAAGCTGTTGATCAACAATATGTAATTTAAAAGCTGTACACTTGACATGGATCAAGATCGAAATAAATGCAGTATATCATTCCATTAAAATAATTTTCAAGTACATATCTACATATTTTAAGAAAGAAGTGGCTAAATTAATTACTCTGTTGTAAACATGGATCATTTTGTATAGTTTATTTTTAATGAAACGTTTTATTTCTGACGTTCGCGTCAGCGCTGCTAAATGACTTTTCAGGCTGTTTAAATAGCACATCTAGCACATCAGCTTTAAAAAATTATTGCGCTTCAACCAATCGTTCATTGTTTCTCAGATTTTAGAGTTTTGCTCAAATTGACGTAGGTATTTTTATATTACATAATAACAGAATTTCATGCAAGTATACTTTTAGAGAACTCGATCACTTTTCTATGGCGTTGGGAACCCTTTCAATAATTAGTGTCCAAATGTCATCAAATTACGTATTTAAACGAAAATTTATTATTTGGGATAACTGATTTTTCACAATTTAATGGGCTACACAAAAACAACAAATTGTATAACACAACTAAAAAATGTGCTGTATTTTATTATTTTACCACTTCTGTACATGCATACAATAAGTACTGAAAAGTATTTTAGGAACTTAAAAATCTAGGTTATTCTAAAATTAGATTTCTGATTGTAAGGACGTCTGCGCCAGTTAATGAAATTGATTTGCTATACATATTTTGTTGTCATAATTAAATAGTTTAATTTCTACTATAATTTTTTTTTAATAAATGATTGTTTTCAATCGTATGTTGCATTTTAAAACAATTATTATACAGTTGTCATGGATAAATATGGAAACAATAATTTTCATGTTGCATGGTATAATAATTTTCATTCTATTTTAGTAGATACGGTATTCTGTTCACGTGCTAGTTATATAAATTTGCACTGACATATGCAACAAGGAACCATTCCACATGTAGGCGATTTTCTATAATCGAAGTATAGACTTTTAGAAAAACTATATTATGCAGGAATCTATAAAAAGATCCTTGGAGGATCATTTTTGCAGAAAAATAATAATTTTGAAATTAATAAATTTATAGATTTTTACCGCGCTTTGTTTCGGGTTTGCATTATGTTTTCGTCTATCCAATTTAAAAATTGAATAATGCATATAGCAACGATTCATATTTCGATTTATATATTCCTTGGATTGAATAGAAAGTGAACGGATATTACCTAGCGCCATAATAGCACAGCACTGTACGATCCAGGCGACACATGAAGCACTTTTGACAAGGCGCACATAAACGGCGCCCGGCGTCTGTCAGTGTCTATACCGATTCAGACACGTATTCGCATAACGCGTGTCCAGTCACTGTTTCACAGCCCACTGAGTGTACTTTTGTATCACTACACAGCAGACGGGAGTTTGAAACGTCGTGTTTTGGCAGACACAAACTAGAATGGGTAGGGCGTTATACCTATAATACTGCTGTTACATTAAGTCATGTTTCACATGAGGCGTACGATGCGTCCTACGTCCTACGCTTGAGCCGCGGTTGGCACTGAACAAACGTAACCTTTCAGATGCGGGCGTGAAGCGGGATTCTCTCAGCGCGCGCAAAATTTACGGCGCGGGCTCACGCTTGGCCCGCGCGTCTGGCGTAGGTACGCCAGGCGTCAGGGCATGGTGGCAAGTGTGTCAATTCACATGAGACGTGGCGCGCTACGGCAACAACGCCCGAGGTACACACTTGCGCGTCCATTTTGATACTGCTTCACTTACACCATGTGTAAAGAAAGTCGGCGTTCTACGTCCTACTCGCGGCGTAGGACGTAGGCGCGTGGTACGCCTCATGTGAAACGGGACTAAGATCTTACTCGAGATCTTATAATCTAAGAGGCAGCGACGAATTTTCTTAACTCAGCAGGGTGGCCATTTTTTCTCCAGAACAAATTTCCCTGACTTTTCCCAGTTTTCTAGGTGATTTTATAGTTTTTTCCGTAATTTTTCGTAATGCGTAAAAATCGAACATAAAAGATGGAAACAAGATCAAATGATAACATGCAATCGGAGTCATAGTAGTAGCATCAGGTATTTCTGTTCAATTTGTTACTACTATGCCTTCGACTGCATGTTATCATTTGATCTTGTTTCCATCTTTTATGTTCGATTTTTACGCAGTCGGGTTTTTTGTTTTTTTAGTAAATTTTTTATTTCCTTCCTTTTAGTTGAATCTACTCATCAAGCCTTTTCATTTGATACCCCACACACAAGGTTTTGCCGATTTTTTGCGTACTGACAAAATGGCGTCTAGCGCCCGCTATATTGAATTTTCCGTGACGTCATGTACCCTATTTTAAATGTCAACGAAACATTTCTTTTGTTTTGATTTTGGTACCTATATCAATGTATTTAGAAGGAAAATTACTTTTGCATTCTGACAAAATGGCGTCTAGCGTCCGCCATATTGAATTTTCCGTGACGTCATATACCCTATGTCACTCTGGGGATTCAGACGAATCTAATGATACCTCATTTTTTAAAATCCGTCAAGCCGTTTAGGCTACAGAAGAGCGTGATAAAGAAATATACATACATAGATACATACATACACTCGAAAAACATTACCCTCCTTCTGGCGCAGTCGGGTAAAAAGCGCGAAATTAGAATCTTGCCAGAGGCGTTGATGATCCTAGCTACGACGCAGTTTTTGCTGCGTCGTAACTTCATTTTGCCCACGCCCACTTTTGTGTTCGCCCTGCCATAGATCGCACTTCTGAAGTGGGCTGATCATTAGCAAAAAAACTGACATTAACGCAAATTAACCCGCGGGTAAAGGCTGGTAATAATATGTATATATATTATTAGGTTTATTCTCGGGTTTATTTTTGTCGCGTTGTATTAGCAGACTTTTACGTGAATTTGCTATTATTAGTACCTACGCCGCTATGAGGACGTGTTTACCGAAGAATGCTTGTGAAACAAAGACAGACTCAAATATGTTCGCCTTTAGTTAGAGCTACACAGATTCATTAATGTTCACTTTTATTTAGAAAAGCGACGCATATGTCGGAAAGACGCGTGCGTTAGCCGATGATGTAACTGAAACTTATATATTATAACTTATTATAACTGTTTGTAAATAAACACCGATGTAATTTACAGTATACGCGTCACTTAACATCCGTTGTCTAAGCTTTATAATATAAGCCTTATAATCTAAGCTTTATAATATGAAGTGTATTTGTTATGTCTTCGACCGTATCTCTTCTTCTTCTTCTCTACATAGTATAAATTGAAGTCGCTTTTCGCGTCTGCCTGTCTGTCTGTTTAACCGCTTACTCCTCCTAAACCACGCAACGGATTTTGATGCGGTTTTTACCATCAGTTAATTTTTCACGGAAGATTTATATATATATAGCATAATTAATAAATAATAATAATTAATAATTAATTAATTAAATTCGAAACCCGACCGTAAGAATTCGCAACATACTTATATCATATAAAAACGACCGTACGTAACTGTTCCACTCGTGGCGTAGAGGTAACGTCGCAGCACTCTATATGCACAGGGACCCTGGTTCGGAAACTGATGGCACCGTAGAATTTTTGGCTTTTTTTCTAAATTCTACATGATATTTATTTATATATTTTTTAATTTTGTTATATTCTTTCTTTGACAATAATTATATTTTTTTTGAAACTAAAAATTATATATAAAAGCTAATGAGCGAAGTGAGTGAGTAGTGTATTTATAATATTCAAGCGAATGAGCGAAGCGAGTGAGTAGTGTATTGCACCCGGGCGAAGCCGGACGGGGTCGCTAGTATATTATATGAACAACTAAAGCCTATTCATGTCAGCGTAACCAACATATCAGTGCATACGGGTTCAATCCTGAAGTGTGCAGACGCGTACGTCGTACATGCGTCAACTATTTTGACATTTTAATTTATAAATTGTAAAATATATTAATTAGTTTACTATTTCATTTAGCTTATCTTATTTGCAAAATGAAGAAAATAAATAGTGAATCGAAGAAAATTCGTCAAAAAATGCTCCTAACCCTATATACGCAGCAGGCAGCTTCACCGCTAACCGGGTCTATTTAGTGGTCGCCACACTAAATAAATATAGGAGCTACTATTTAAATCGATGGTTTGGAGATCACTATGGGCTATTGAACCTGAATTACCTGAATGTATTGATAGATTGATTCCCCATGTTAATAATAGACGGATACGACTTGAGCTGTCCATGTTTATATGGTCAAAGGTTACAATCAAAACTCTAAACGCGAGCGATACTACTGCGGAACAGCCACGTGTTTAATCAAATTGGACAAAAATATAATATCAACAAGTACAAAATAACAAAATTTTGGAGGATACAAGTAATTCAAGAATTACAAGGCGCGATATTCATGTAGGTACTGTGTGTAAACGGTTTTATCGAACATAGGGAAAATAACACTGAGAAGATTTATAATTTTGTAGTAGGCTATGAGCCATAAGACCTAATATAAATATGTATTGGATTACATAGAAAAACTAGTAGGTACAGTGAATTTTTTAAACAATTTTCCATAGCAACGGTTAACTATTAAGCGTTACTCGGAACCGGCTAAATAAAAAAGTCATGATGTGTCGTAAGACACCCGACAGAAGCTATGCTTCTTACGAATTGTATATAAAACCGAATTTATCAAAGATATAAATAATACAATTAAAAAGTTATTATTTGATCGCCATTTTGAAATCTGACGCCATTTTAATTTTTTGTGTCTTATTAAATTCTCAAATATCAATTTTCAAAAGGATCGGATAATTTCTACAAAGAAATATATACCTATTATAAAGATCTTTTTTACTTGATTTAATGTTATCGTAGATACTTATATAAAATTAATAATAAATAAATAAAACACAGCAAAAATTGATTTAATCAAGATGAGTCTAAAATAGGTCTGATCACAACGAAATTATAATTTTGAATTACTTGTTTGTTTCAAAAGCGTAGCTAACAGAAACTGCCAAACAAAACAATGTTGTGTCGACAATGTAGAGTATTATGTTGACTCAAAAAGACACAACATAATGACCGCCATTTTTAAATATGACATCATTTTACTTTTTTGCGTCCTATAAAACTCGCAAATATTAATTTTCAAAAAGATCGGATAATTTTTCAAAAAAGTTCATACGGGCGCCATTTTGAAATCTGAAGTAATTTTTTGTGTCCTGTAAAACTCTCAAATATCAATTTTCAAAAGGATCGGATAATTTTAGCAAAAAAGTACCTACATATGGCCGCCATTTTAAAATATGACGTCATTTTATTTTTTTTGTGTCCTATGAAACTCCAAATACCGATTTTCAAAAAGATCGGATCATTTTTGCAAAAAAGTAAATATGGCCGCCATTTTGAAATCTGACGTCATTTTATTTTTTTGTGTTCTATAAAATTCTCAAATATCAATTTTCAAAAGTATCGGATAATTTTTACAGAAAAGTGCATACGGCCGCCATTTTTAAATCTTACATCATTTTATTTTTTTGTCTCCTATGAAACTTTCAAATATCAATTTTCAAAAGGAACGGATAATTTTTACAAAAAAGTACATACGGCCGCCATTTTAAAATCTGACATCATTTTATTTTTTTGTGTCCTATGAAACTTTCAAATACCGATTTTCAAAAGGATCGGATAATTTTTACAAAAAAGTATATATGGCCGCCATTTTGAAATCTGACGTCATTTTATTTTTTTGTGACCTATGAAACTCTCAAATATCAATTTTCAAAAGAATCGGATAATTTTTACAAAAATGTACATACGGCCGCCATTTTGAAATCCGACGTCATTTTATTTTTTTGTGTCTTATGAAACTCTCAAATATCAATTTTCAAAAGGATCGGATAATTTTTACAAAGGAGTACTACATATTTCCGCCATTTTGAAATATGACGTCATTTTATTTTTTTGTGTCCTATAAAACTCGCATATATCAATTTACAAAGGGATCGGATAATTTTTACAAAAAAGTACATATTATGGCCGCCATTTTCAAATCTGACGCCATTTTATTTTTTGTGTCCTATAAAACTCTCAAATATCAATATTCAAAAGAATCGGATAATTTAAAAAAAAAGTGCATATGGCCGCCATTTTGAAATCTGACGTCATTTTATTTTTTTGTGTTATATGAAACTCTCAAATATCAATTTTCAAAAGGATCGGATAATTTTTACAGAAAAGTACATACGGCCGCCATTTTTAAATCTTACATCATTTTATTTTTTTGTGTCCTATGAAACTTTCAAATACCGAAAAGGATCGGATAATTTTTACAAAAAAGTATATATAGCCGCCACTTTGAAATCTGACGTCATTTTATTTTTTTGTGCAGCCTATGAAACTCTCAAATATCAATTTTCAAAATGATCGGATAATTTTTACAAAAAAATACATACGGCCGCCATTTTGAAATCTGACGTCATTTTATTTTTTTGTGTCCTATAAAACTTTCAAATACCGATTTTCATAAGGATCGGATAATTTTTACAAAAAAGTACATTTGGCCGCCATTTTTAAATCTGACGTCATTTTATTTTTTTGTGTTCTATGAAACTCTCAAATATCAATTTTCAAAAGGATCGGATAATTTTTACAAAAATGTACATACGGCCGCCATTTTGAAATCTGACGTCATTTTATTTTTTTGTGTCTTATGAAACTCTCAAATATCAATTTTCAAAAGGATCGTATAATTTTTAGAAAGGAGTTCTACATATTTCCGCCATTTTGAAATCTGACGTCATTTTATTTTTTTGTGTCCTATAAAACTCGCAAATATGAATTTTCAAAAGGATCGGATAATTTTTACAAAAAAGTATATATAATGGCCGCTATTTTGAAATCTGACGTCATTTCATTTTTTTGTGTTCTATGAAACTCTCAAATATCAATTTTCAAAAGGATCTGATAATTCTTACAAACAAGTACATATGGCCGCCATTTTGAAATCTGACACCATTTAATTTTTTTGTGTCCTATAAAACTCTCAAATATTAATTTTCAAAAGATTCGGATAATGTTTACGAAAAAGTACATATGGACGCCATTTTGAAATCTGACGCCATTTTATTTTTTTGTGTCCTATAAAACTCTCAAATATTAATTTTCAAAAGGATCGGATAATTTTTACAAAAGTGACGTTACACTACTTCGTGACGTGACTTTTCAATTGTTTAGTGTGCTTTATTTCCTTAGTCTGATTTTATTACATTTATCCGAAACGTTACCGGAGAAAGACCTTTTGCCTGTGAAAATTCAAAAGTACGATTTGCACCCGGACGAAAGCCGGGCCGGTCAGCTAGTTACCATAATAATGTATTGTCACCGGAGCTACACATGTGTGCAAAATTTCAACTCAATCGGATCACGGGAAGTGGGTGAAAATTTAAAAGTACGAATTACACTCGGACGAAAGCCGGGCCGGTCAGCTAGTTACCATAATATTGTATTGTCACCGGAGCTACACATGTGTGCAAAATTTCAACTCAATCGGATCACGGGAAGTGGGTGAAAATTCAAAAGTACGATTTACACCCGGACGAAAGCCGGGCCGGTCAGCTAGTTACCATAATATTGTATTGTCACCGGAGCTATACATGTGTGCAAAATTTCAACTCAATCGGATCACGGGAAGTGGGTGAAAATTCAAAAGTACGATTTACACCCGGACGAAAGCCGGGCCGGTCAGCTAGTTACCATAATATTGTATTGTCACCGGAGCTACACATGTGTGCAAAATTTCAACTCAATCGGATCACGGGAAGTGGGTGAAAATTCAAAAGTACGATTTACACCCGGACGAAAGCCGGGGTATGAACGTCGAGAAATTTTGGTCCGATCCGATCGACGTCAATAAATTAGTTACACGTCATTTTAACTCAGTAGGCCAGGGTTTTTAAACTTAAATTCAAACATCAGCAGTCAAAAAATTGAATAACTATATTTAAATAATGCAATATAAGACAGAGCATACGTTATCTTCCAATATCCATATCACACTGTGCAACAGACAAGGACAACCGAAACAAGTTCGCGATTTATTAGATAAAGTCGCATTTATTTCGTTTAATAATCATATAAATCTGTATAAAAAAACAGTTTTGACACAATATTATACATGAAATCTATCTAAAATTTTCTGCTCTTTCGTTTAAGACAGGTTTCGAATCGATCTGACTTAAATTGAGCAAACTATAAGCAAAAAACACCGTTTTTTCTAATTTGCTCCCCTCTGGGGCCAAAATTCAAAAATCGGGCGACGTTAGGATCAAATAGACCCCGAGAGGAATTGAACAAAAAAAAGTTTTTTAAAATCGGTTAACCCGTTTGGGCTGTACGACTGATACAAAAAATCCGTTACAGATTCACAGATTCACAGATTCACAGACGTACAGACAAAGCGAGTGTATATAGGCGCTTCTAGCTTCGCTAAGATCGCGCCTAAAAAATAAAAATGAGAAATACGATAACGTTCACTGTTCAGTAACATGTAGATTATATATCTAGATTATGCCTGGGGTTTCCATATCGGAATTCCGAGATTTCAGAATTTCGAAAAAAATTTTCAAACATGTCAAGTTCGGAACTGAAGAAGTTAATATCGGAATTTCGGGATTAAAGAAACCATTTTAAAATAACAAATTTTTGCTTAATTTTCCGACCAGAAAGTTGACGTTAATATCGAATTTTGCCAATGATCGATGATCTCTCTAAAGTTATGTAAAATATAAGTTTTTTACTTCCCACCTCTACTATGGTAGGGAAGTAATGGATTCAGTCCGAAAAAAATATTTCGAGATTTTAACAGATTTTCACGTTTTGAGACCCTAGCAGTCGTTTAAGATCATTTTCTGACTGATGTCTGTATGTGTGTGTGTGTGTGTGTGTATGTGTGTGTGTATGTGTGTGTGTATGTGGTCAATTTTTCGCCTTCGATATCTTAAGAACGGAACAACATACGGGCATGCCGATTGTTCTATTGTGTTTATCAGCCTTTAACTTAGATCTGATTAGATTTTGAGTCAAATCGGTTCAGTGGATCCTAAGATATTCAAAAAAACGTTCTCAATGTCACGTATTAACATAGGTAAAAAAAAAATATAAATGAATTCTAGATGTTATAATATGAAAAAAATGTAAATATTTTTTTTCTCTAAAATGTATAGTTTTCGAGAAAAAAAATATTTTACTAAAAAAAAATAAAAATTGTACGTAAATCAAGGTAACCATGATTTTTGCTACATTAAGCTAGCCATCAGTAGATCACCAAACAAAAAAGAGGGCCATGCTTTTTTCAAAGAATAAAAATTAAATTGTGTTTTAAAGACCACCAACAGCTAAGTTTATTTGGGCCTAGTCAAAGAATAAAAAAAAAAGAATGTTTATTTTTTGCAAATATTTACTAGGTGGGAAGTATAGGACTGGTCATCAGTCGAATTTTTAAGTTTAATATTCAAAGTGTTTCTATTCATTACTAGTTGGTAATGTTGATTTTTTTTGCTTGTTTGCAAATTTATGACTCGAAGTGTCATTCAACGTTTTCTATATCAATATTATGTAAACATATTCCGATTTTAAGAAAGACGTTCCTCTATACGAGTACTTATAATATTTTTGTAGAGTTTTTTGGATATTGGAACTAGTTCCGGTATTCCGGGACTGAGAACCAAAAAATCGAAACCAGTTCCGGAATTGAGAATGCTCCAATATTGGAGTCTCTATAATCATGGTCCCCACAAGGAGGGGACTGATAGAGCTCTAGCCTGGGGGCCCGGGATTAGGAGAAGTGCGTCGTGGCGGGCGGCAACTAAGAGATGAACAGAAAACAAAACTCGAAGCGGTAGGTAAGCGACCCGCCAAAGATCCTGACCTGGGGCGCCGCCACTATAGGATGTGGATTGTGGGCCCATATGATATAGATAGATTCATTTATACTTTATAACTAGGAATGTTACGGAGCTTCGACTCCGATTCCGATATATCGGAACCTCCGAATCTTACTCCGATTCTGATAAAATCTAAACGGAGATTTAGCGGAACTTAGCAGACCCCCGACGAACGACGAAGAGTGCTTGGCCGCCGTCAAGTGTCATGCGAGTTCCAACTGATGTTTAGTGTTTACTAGTGTTGTGCATAATTCAATTTTTTTGTAATTTAAATTAAACAATTATTATTAAGAATTATTGCTTATTAATAATTCTTTTTTATAGAATTAAAAATTATCTTATAATTTATAATCATCGCTTAAAAATGAAAATTTATTTTTCAATTCTTTTATTAAGAATAATTAAGAGCACTGTGGTTTAATTTAATAATAAAGAGTTTAGTCACGTCTAACCACGATAAAGATAATTATAGCTAGGAGGTCAATTGACCTACTAGCTATAATTATCTTTACTTATTTTAGTATTAAGTTGTTATATATTAGGTAAAAATTTTGTTACACTTTTAGTTTAGTATTTGCTGAAGATGGGAGCATAGCTCTTGAAATGTACATTCATTAATAAAATTATTGTGGTTAGACGTGATTAAACTCTTTATTATTAAATTCTTTTATTGCCAATTAAAAATTATAAATTAATTTGTGATTCTTTTCTGTAAATTTCACATTTGATTTTGTGACCTCCGATTCCAACTTCGATTCACCTCCGACTCCGCGGAGGTCACTATGAGACATCCGACTATGATAAAACCACTTCCGTAACATCCCAAAATGATTATAACTTGTAATATTTATAGCAGGTTAGTTTAAATTTTACTCACCGAATGATTTTATAGCTTGTCGTTTGTACATTTCCAGACACGATTTCCTATGTACCATGCGATGTGTGATACACTGATACTTCTTCCTAAACTCGTGCTCCGAGCTCGTGCTTGCAGCGCTTTCTGCAGAGTCACGTCGCTCCTTCGGTGCTACACTGCTCTCCAGTTCTTCACTTGCAGAATGTCCCTCTTCTGAAAAAGAATCACATTGAATTAAAACTATCCATACCTACATAATATTCTGGGGTCACATATCAGAACGGCGCGGTGTATCCATCAACAAAAAAAAACGATTGTTAATTTTTTGTTTCACTTGACAAGGTGTTATTGTGGTAAATTTATACGACCCTCTGGTAAGAGACCCTCAATATGTTAGACGGGTGTATGAACATCAACAAAATGTAGATATTTATTAAAAAAAAAAACATTTTTTACGTTTCCTATATAAAGCTTTGTTGATGGCCCATACGCCGCTTTGATATTAATGAGACCCTCGAATTATATAAAAAGCAACGTGTGTCTGCTGCCCATTTGTGAGTCTGAACGCGATAAATTCGAAAACTATTCAACCGATTTTTATACGGTTTTCACGGACAGGCAGAGAAAATATTTCAAAATCTAACCGTCGTCAATGGACATCTTAGGCGTGTCGGGTTTATGCCATACGTGCATCTCGTCTGTATCGCCGATGAAGATCCAAATGCCGCTCTTGTACGAATCGGCGTATATGCCGGCGTCGTCCTCGTCCTCCGTCGTGACGCTCGGACTCGAAGCTGTGGCCTTCAGAATCTCAAGACTGGCGTCGGTAGATCTCGCCAGAGGACGGAGTTTGATTCGGTTGTTTTCGTCTTTGCCTCGTTCTTCGGACTATATGTCAGCATGGAAACAAAAATGTTCCATACGTAAATAGTGAGTTTTGAAAATAATACTAAAATTATTCAAAATAATGCATTACTGTCGAAATTGCTTGTAACTTCAGACCATTTTGAGCGCAGCATGTGGACGACGAACGCGCTTTATAACATTTGTCATTAATTGGTACAGGAAAATATTGCCTGAGAATTGTCATGAGTATAAACTAGTGTAGTCCTTAAAATGGTCATTTCCGAATATCAATGCTCTTATGGGCTAAAATGTTTCTAAATAAATAAATAAAAAATGATGTAGCCGAAATTTCAGGTCCCTATCATTCTTAATTCTAACTAGTAACTGGTGCCTCAAAGCCATCGAATTTTCCTATTTAAATAACATTCGAGTTTTGGCACTTTGCGGTTAATTGTTTTTCTACCACAATTTTGTTTTACAAAATCTGAAACTTAGAAAATTTCCTAGATAATATGGTAGTAGGTATTTGAAAAAACTTGAGAAATTTTTAACGATGTATAATATTTGAGCGCAAAATTTTCAACAATTCAGAAAATAAATGGTTTTTGTTCGGCTGTAGTTCCGAAAATTATATCATTAAACATCTCTAAATATTGTCTAAAATACCTACTACTATAAGGAATAAATTTGCCAGGTTTCAGATTTTTTAAAACAAAAGTTCCACCCTAATATAAATTAACAAACTGAAATAGATATATTTTAATAGTAAATTAAACATTCCATCTCATGATAACTATTACGTGCACTGTTAAAGATCAATAATTGTCTATGTGCCAACTAACAATGGTATGTCGATTCGCAGTTTTGATAGGCAAATTTTTTTAAATTTATTATGATAAAAATCCTAACATTTATTTTACTTTCGAATAATTCTTTTTTATTGTTAATTATTCTTATTCAAGAAAAAAGTAGGAGCAGCAAAAAAAACGGAGTAAGCTGTATCTTCTACACGACCGCAGGTGTATTGGGCGTGACTGCTTCAAAACTACTGAACCGATTTAAGTAAAATTTATGTAGGATTAGAAAAAATGAGCAAGTCTTACGGTAGTCGCCAATGATGTGTAACATCTAACCTCGTATTTTTTGATACAAGCCTGCGGCGCCAGAAATGCGGCCCGTCGGGCCGCAGATCGGCCATTATTTACATATGCGAAACTTTCTTGCATATATCTTTGCCATAGTTTTCAAAAATCGATGTCCTTTGATACAGGCCTTCGGCGCCCAAATTACGGCCCTTCGGGCCTTATTATTATTAAGTTTGTGCCGGTCCAAAATGACAGTAAGCGGACCTTCGACCCGCGATAGTTCGAAGTGTTTTTCCCTGAGATAACCGAAGTGGCCACCGCCTATAAATTTCTGCGTCATTTAGAAATTTTACGTCATTTTATTTATACTACATACATTGAAAAACTCTCAAAAACCAATTTCCAAAGCAATCGGACATCTTTTGTAAAAACTTCGATGTTATTTTTACTCTCAGAGGCTTTTCATAAACTCGTATTTCAAATATCAACATCATCGAAGCATATTCTCCTCGCGATGTGTTTCAGTTATTATTTAGGCGCCATCAGATTTATATTAATAATTTCCAAATAAGTTAGAAGTAAACTCATGGTTTTACTTACTTGACTTTTAAAACAACAATGCTTACTGACAATTTCGGAAAATTAGAGTTCCGAGTTTACAATGGAGCTCACGACGAGCGCTCGCATCGATATTATTATAACTCCGCCCCCTTGCACACAGCCTATATAAGAACAGGAACCATAATGAAAGGAATGAAACCCTAGCATGCTTTGCACTTTTGTCGAGTGGTGTGCTGCATATCCACTTATTGTTAGCTGCCGTGGGGCCCCTTGCAGCCAGGGGCCCCTGGATTTTTGCCAGTCCTGCCACCCTGCAGTTATGCCATTGATTATGTGTCATCCTTTATATAAAAACTATGCTAGACCTTACGTAGATACGCGAAAAAATATTCTTTTAAATTATGATTAAGTCTGGTGACATGACAATGACCAATCGAGCAGGCAATGTTATTTTTATGTATTCTAAATTATTACTCATTAACACAGAATTAAAAAAGTGTTGCATTATTAGTACATGAAAAATTTATATTATTACCTATCTAATTTCTACCTGCCACCTAAAACGCAAGAGAGAAAGGTTTCCAGACCTACACATTCTAAAATGGGGAACACGTATACAGGTATTATTAAAAATTTTTTGCCTTAAGCCCCAAATACCTACATTGTTTAAATTTATGGAAGCATTTAGTAGGTATTACTTTTAAAATAATCGATTCAAAAATTTAAACGTGCCACCGTGAACAAAGTAGGGACTAAAACTAACTTTTAAGGGTTACCGCGTTCCCAAAATTTATAACTTATACAATATTGTAGAGTATTACCACAGTAGATTGTGGTATTGCTGTGATTTTATTAGATGTATACATTATACAATTTTTTTCGTCCCTGATTTATGTGAGAGCTTTCTGTCTTAAATAACAATACTTTTTCTATGTAAGTCTTTTCGTTCTGTGAGCTAGTCCATCTCTGATGGTTGCCTATAGGTAGGTAAATAGGTATATTATTAATTAGTATCTGAAGTGAACAGCTGATATCACGTTAATATATGAAGTGACCTTAACTACATTTCTTTCTTAACTTTGCAGACTTTCGACGTACTTACCATTTCTTTTATTTGCTAGTCTGTCAAAAAACCATGATGCGCGTTTAATAAAAATCAATACCATAATTATGTTTTTATTTTCCATAGTTACTTTATATGACAATTTTATAATCTAGATTCTAGCCGTGGTGTGATTATAGCATGGTGTGCTCTTGCGCAGCGAATAAGTGAGATACGTTCGTTTCGCTCTTGCCGTGTGACGTCACGTAGGGAATAGTACCTAGTGATTAGTTATTATTTTTGGCGTTTTTTGTGAAAAAATAATGGGAATTTCGACAAAATTTGTTTACTAATTGTTTTTTAAAGCTTATGAGAAGTTGGTATAGAAGTATTGTATATCCATTTTCAATATTCATGTGTCTAATAGGCCTGCAACTTACCCCTTAAAAGTATTCTAGAAATCGAGTAACTGGTAACTTCGAGATCTCGTTCTTTCGCAAAATTATCGAAAGGTTGGAATACTCTGGATCAAAATTATTCAAAATTACTGCGGTGGAACCTCCCCAAATAGCGTTCTCAAGTTCAAATCTGCTCCCTACATGACGTCACTGCGCAAAACGGTCGAAAACTGGTACCCTAGGTAGCACACCATGTTATATTCACACCACGATTCTAGCCAGTTTTCCTTTTAGTACGGGCGGCGGCTGAGCGTATTCTTACCTCATCGAGTTAGAGGATTTAATAAAAAGGCAGATCGTTCTAATTATTATTTTAAAAACGTTGCTGATTATTATACTTTACCATTCAAACTTGTTTTGTTATATTTACAATTTGTGATTTGTGAACTTAGCACACGGTAACAAAATAAATTTTTAAGGGTGCATTTAGATAAAGCAGTGCCAGGTATTTATAATTAGAGAGAGAGAGAGAGAGAGAGAGAAAGAGAGAAAGAGAGACAGAGAGAGAGGGGGGGCATATTTTGAGGTTTTGATTTAAGATTTTAATTTTATGATCGTTCTTAAAATAAATACATTCCGCAAAAAATTATCGCAATACCTGAGTTTTTTAACCTCTTAATAATCCGATGATCGATAACTAAAAAAAGAAGCTAAATTAAAGAACTTATAAATAAATTTAAACTTTGCATATTTGGCAAAATAACGAGTTCCTCTTATATTGACTTCCGGCATTTTTTATGTTCCGATGTCATTTTCATAAGTTTGTTAAATACTCATGATTGCTATTTTTATTTTCAATAATTGGTTATAATTATAATTCTTTTAAACAAATTCATATTTATAAAGTATTGGATTCACTGATCTCTGTTATATGTTCCCGGGTTATAGCCCGAGAGCTGGTAAAAGTGTCAATTGGATTTTCAATTTATTATTAAAAAAAATAATAATGAATTGAAAATATGAATTGGTGGTAGGCCTAAATAACCTTAGCTGTCGGTGGTCTTTAAAACACACACACAACATTGTAAGATATACACAATGTATATTGCGTCAAAAATCTGCAATTTCTTAGAAATTACTAAACTTTAACAATGTTGTCTATACTTTTTATCAATTTTGACATTATGATACACTTGCTAAATTTATTTCAGATTTTTCCGATTAATACTTTAGAAATACGTGGGGTGGAACAAGCGATTTTCGCGGTTTTTAATTTTCTTAAGCAAATTTTACTAAATATTTTTTTTAATATTACTGTTTTTTATCGGTTATTAACTTTCAGTAGACACCCCACGCGATAGGGTTGAATTTTTTTCATTTTTTCTTAACCTGTTTCACTCCCTTTTATTACTTGTAATTATCCGAATTATTCATTCATACAGCATTGGGCTATAAAAAGCTTTAATTATGCCAAATTTCAAGTCTCTAGTTTGTACCGTTTGGCTCTGGGAGCTTGTGACAGACAGACGAACGAACTGACACCGGAGTGAGGCCATAAGTGTTCCGTTTTTCCAAATTAAGTACGGATTACTAAAAAGACGACTCTCAAAAAAGATGCCATTTAAAAAAATAAAATTGACGTGTCCGAAGATTTTGATGGCAGATGATCTGGAATTTTTTATATGGATTGTTCTAGACTAAATTTACACATATATTCTTTATCCATATAATTAGAAATCAGTGATTGGATACATCAAAGGTAAATAAAAGAGGGTACAAACTTCAGCACGCATGCGGAATGCACTAATCTGCATGGTGCATTCGCAACTAATGAGAAAAAGTTTCAATTAAACTTAAATAGGTACCTACATAATAATATGTTCATTCTCTACTTATAATAAATTAGATAAAATTTACATTGTTATTACGTTCTTTTTAACTATTTACAATTTTCTATAAATTATCATTATAATAAGATTATATGGTTTCAGTCTTTATTATAGTAAATTTATTTTGGAGTAATCAAAAACAAAAAAATACAACTTTTAGTATCTAGAAAAAATTGAGTAGTGAGTATAAGTAGGTACAACCTGTATCATGATTCATAAGATCTTAGATAACAGAGAAAATATAACATCATGGTTTGCCCCCATTAACTTGTGTTACCTCGAGACTCCAGTATTAACATTTTTGTCACTGATATTATTAATTGAATATTGAACTTAGAGAACAATAACATTTCTGTTTAAAAAAATTATGAAAGATCAAAAATTTTTGTTCAAAAGTCAATTGTTACTATGAAGCACAAAATTAGTAGTAGCTGGTGGATTCAATTTTTTTTATAAAACTGAAAACGTTTTTTATTACTCCATTGTTTTAATTAGGTATATATCTAAATAAATCATGCAAAATAATAAAGGAACACGATTTCGTATTTAGAAATAATAATCAATCATTAATCATTAAAAGTAAAAAAAAAAAAAAACACCATGCTCATTGCCAAAAATATAAATAATCGATAAAAAGCATCAAAAGTGAGTATAATATATTTATGAAATGCTCGAAATGGGTTTAAAAATAATCACAAAGGGGAAAATATAACAAAAATAGTTAAGAAACAAATTATTTATGAACATTTGAATAAATATAGAAAATTTTACAATCTGTAAAGAAAGGATTTACAATAGGTAGTAGGTATACCTCCGTACTTATTTTGTGTAAAATTACTTTAATGTTTTTGAAAAGATAAAAAAATCGTAAAAATATAAAATTGTATTGCATTTTTTATTTTTACACAATGTAGTGTAAAAATGGACTAACGATTTGGCATTTTAATGACAGATGCCCATTAGTGATCCATTTTTCATATTGATAGTCCTGTAACAAGTATACAAAACAACTTATACTCCCAATAATAAGTTCATTTTTACACTTATAATCCTGGAGTAGGTATATCAAACATAATCATTGTCAATATGAAATTCGTATATTTCGAGCACGAAAACAAAAACACCATGCATGAAGGTAATAAAAATAAAAAAATATCATGTTTCGAACAAAATGTAAATACCTGCAAATCAGTCTTCGTTGGCTTTAACAATATCAAACATAAAACACATATAATAAAAAACTCAATATGATATAATATTAATAACATTTATATATTAAACATTTATTATTCAGACATTATATCACAGTAAGCTTTCTAACCAATCTAATTCCTGAGTAGTAAAGGTGTTCACCTTGGCTCTAACATCTTGTCTATACCGATGATGATGGCGTCTGTTGGCATGCGACCGTTCTTCAGATCTGAACCTTTTATCTAACTTCTTGTACAATCTTCCAGTTGAATGTTTGGTCCTAGGACCGTCCGGTGAGTCAGCAAAACCAGCCGGTGGCCTAACGATGTCTGGCTGATCTTTTGCATCACCTCCCTCGTCTAAATCGTCTGTCGTAACGATATCGACTTCTTTACCGCAATGCAAACAATGAACACACTGATGCTGGTCAGTTATTGTCGCCGTATTGCTTCCGGATTCACTATAAAACACACTATCACTTCCCGGACTAACCGACCTTAACGATTCGGCACTTAACGATTTTATTTTTGGAACGTCTGGACTAACTTCAGCACCTGATTTTGGACTGCGCATTTTTCTCGGAGATCCTCCAGGACTTCTGGGATATCTGTGAGGACTCAGTCGTGCACCTTTTGTTAAACCGTTAGGAGGTTCTTCGGGTTCTAAAGTGCTTTTTGGCTGCATTGATGATCTTCTTCTAGGCAATGAGCCTGGCAAACTAACTGTCTTATCTTCAATACTACCACTACGTCGTCTTATTCGATGATTTGTGGATGTTGGTGATCGTGAACACACAAGGTTTGGTCCTGATTTTCTGCGCGGAGCTTCTCGTACGCGTCTATGTTTTCTAGGGGACGTTTGTTGAACTTCACTTCCGTCTACATGATAGACACCGCCACTCGATTCATCTGAAGTACCTGCGGTTGTTGCTATTTGCGGCGTTAATGGAATCTTTTCTTCATGAGGTGATGTTTTGGTAGTTGGCCATTCGTCAGGTCGAAATCCGTCTCGCATTGGTGGACTTCTTACCATTCCGGGTGAAGTTAATTCTTTTTCTCCTTTCTTTAATTGATATTGTCCTGATGTCACAACAGAACCTGCTTGATTGGATTTCCTTAAAGATCGTACAGGACTTCTGGACTTTTGTCGCTTTATTTTTTCTTTTCCCTCAATCTGTTCTGAAGGTATTAAACCAGATGGACTTCTTTTTTCCCTATATTTTAATTCATCTGTTTTGACTACTTTATGAGATTCTGGAGAAAGAGCGTCCTCGCCTCGTCTACCAAATTCTAAGGTAAATCCTTTTTTCTTCCGTCTTTTTTCTTCTTCAGTCCATTCTCTTCTATCGCTACTTTTCTTAAGTACTTTTGGTCGATTCGCGTCATCTTCAAATTCATCTACAGGCGATTCATAATAACCAGACGATGAATAATGGGCACTCCTGTCGTCATCGGACAACGATTCTCCTTTCTGAGCTTGTCGTATTGAAGGCACTGTTGGTCTCTGTTGTTCGACTTTTGAGCGTTGGTCCTTTGTTTGGTCTAAATCGTCCACACTTCCATTCAGGCTATAACTTCCCGAGCTACTACTGGTTCCGCTAGGCGATGTCGGTTCTTTACTAGAAGTTCTCCTCTGTTGTTTTTCTTGAAGTGGTGGTGTTTGAATTGGTTTCTTCTGTTCTGGAACCGGACTGATTGGCGTATCGCTGGTCGATTCTTCCAGTATGGGAGGAGGTGTGAATGACGGTACAACCATATCTTCGCTTATAGCTTCACCTCTAGCAAGGCTATATACCGATGAAGCACTTTCGAAAGAACTTCCATCTTGCGTACCGGTCTGGCTTCCATGCGTACTTTGCGTACTAGTTCCAGGAAGAGAACTACTTTTTCGTGAACTGTCCGAGTTGGCTGTGACATAGTCATCTGTGGTCGTGGTGCTTTCGGATATATCCGTTGTTTTCCCGGAATCGTTTCTAGTAAGGAGCAGTTCGGCGGCAGTTTGGACAAGAGGCTTACCCCCGTTGTCCGGCGAGTCGAGAGAACGATGGGGGGTATCAGATGGTGTCAAGTCGGGTGTCCTTACAACGGGACTTCGTCTTCGTCGCAATTCACCTCTTCCGCCAGTTGATTTTCTTGTGGGCGGTGGAACTGAAACAGGTGGTAAAGTACCACAAATGCTGGTTGATTCCGGAGGTTTCTCAGGAGGTGTGGTAACGGCGATCGATGGCGGAGGAGGCATAGGCGGATGACTGATGACCACCGGTTCTTTTTTCGTGCGAGGAGACGGAGGTTGAATCTGAAATTCAATCAATGGCGTTGATTTATTTAAGTGTTTAAACAACCTTAACTAAAAGACAATACCTTTTTTTAATAAGTTACTTTACAATAGTAAGAACCATGTACAAATATTCTGTTGCAAAAACTGTTAAAGATATTTCTATGTAAAATGATTTAATATAATCTAAAGCATGTTGTTCACTGTAACCGAAGTTGCCAACGATAGTGTCAATAGCACTTTAAAATACACCCTTTTAAAATCACAAATTTGCAAATATTTTTCTGGCTACGTTAATGATGGCAAATCATAGTTTCGGTCATTGTGATCGATACTGGCACAATGTTAGAATAGTAGAAAAATAAATCTAATACAATATTAAACTGAAATTTGAAACGTTTTGTTGTTTTTAAGATAATATAATTAGACCATGGGCCAGCGTATACCTACAATCCCTCCTCCCCCCGTGGGATTTTATGAGTCACAAATTTTTTGTAGGTATTGTCATCTAGTTTAAGATTTTGGTTGTTTGCCCCTTGTCAATTACAGCATATCCCGGAAAAACCCAAAACACCACAGAGATACGGAGTAAATGACTTTTTACAAACAAATCTTTAATATAAATTGATTATGATGTGAAGACCCGTTCCAAAATTTTACATGATTTTGGAACGGGTCTTCACATCATAATCGATTGATATGTATTTCCAAAACTCCCCGTCGTATCTATCAAATAAAAAAATCTTTAATATTTGCTTTTAATATTCCAATTTAAATTTTATATTCAGGTAAATAATTTAAACTCATATTCGAACATTTTTTAAAATTCAACCCCTAAGGGGGTAAAACGGGGGTGTAGGATTTTTTGACTAATCAACGCCCAGACCAAACCGCTGAAACTAGAAACTTGAAATTTGGACAGTAGGTTCTTTTGGTGACGTAAGTACCCAGTAAGAAGAGATTTTTCGAAATTTAACCCCTATAAAGGAGTCAAAAGGAGGTGTATTGCACAGCCTAAATTAAAGATAGAAACATGAAATCTGTAAATTATGTTCCTTAGGAGTTGATTTCCGAAAAATCCTTTCTTAGTGCACCTGTACTGTACACCCTGTAAGGAACATAACTTCCAAATTTCATGTTTCTATCTTCAATGGTTTAGGTTTTGCAACTCATCCCCTTTTGACCCCCTTAGGGGTCGAATTTCGAAAAATACCTTCTTATTGGGTGCTTACGTCACCAAAGGAACCTACTGAAAAAATTTCAAGTTTATAGCTTCAGTGGTTTGGTCTGGGCGTTCATTAGTTCCTGTGGTTTTCCGGGATATGCTGTAATTGACAAGAGGCAAGCAACTAAAACCTCGAACTACATGGCAATACCAACAAAAAAATATGACTCAGAAATTCTCACGGGGGGGAGGGTCTGTATACGGTGACCTTCGCTCTATAATAATAACACGACAAAAATAAAATTCGTTCTACGAGAATAATTTCAACTACCTACAATAAATTAGTTAAACGTTCCTCAAAATTACAGACGGGTCATTAAATGTTAGCGAATAGTAATAAGCAAGAAAAAAACAACAACACTGCAACCGAATACTAGTTCAATAAAATAAAACCGGGGGACTAAAATAATTCCTGGAGCGATGAAATTTGGTGGTGGTAGGGATCGCCCACCGAAGTTGAACCCCGAATTGCCGACCAACCACTAAAGGAGGATATTTCGTTAGGGGGTGGTTTTGGTTTTTAGGCGCGATCTTAGCGAAGCTAGAAGCGCCTATATACACTCGCTTTGTCTGTACGTCTGTGAATCAGTGAGTCTGTAACGGATTTTTTGTATCAGTCGTACAGCCCAAACGGGTTAACCGATTTTAAAAAACTTTTTTTTGTTCGATTCCTCTCGGGGTCTATTTGATCCTAACGTCGCCCGATTTTTGAATTTTGGCCCCAGAGGGGAGCAAATTAGAAAAAACGGTGTTTTTTGCTTATAGTTTGCTCAATTTAAGTCAGATCGATTCGAAACCTGTCTTAAACGAAAGAACAGAAAATTTTAGATAGATTTCATGTATAATATTGTGTCAAAACAGTTTTTTTATACAGGTTTATATGATTATTAAACTAAATAAATGCGACTTTATCTAATAAATCGCGAACTTGTTTCGGTTGTCCTTGTCTGTTGCACAGTGTGATATGGATATTGGAAGATAGCGTATGCTCTGTCTTATATTGCATTATTTCAATATAGTTATTCAATTTTTTGACTGTTGATGTTTGAATTTAATTTTAAAAACCCTGGCCTACTGAGTTAAAATGACGTGTAACTAATTATTGACGTCGATCGGATCGGACCAAAATTTCTCGACGTTCATCATACCTTCCCGAACAATTTGACTTTCTCTGTCTCTATGTCCCTTTGTACGCTTATAACTCGAGAACCACTGATCCGATTTACATGATTTTTTTTTCAAGTAAATAACTTCTTATGCGACTGCGAGTTTTAAAATATTCTGGCATCACACAAAAGCAACCGAACTGATTCTCAAATAAAAACGTATGTTCTGGCATCACGCAAAAATAAGTAGGTAGTAGATGCTTTGTTTTTTAAACGATGGTTTTATTTAGCTTGATCCCGTATATTTGTTACAAATCTTGCGATTGATTGAGTTGAAATTTCGCACACATGTGTAGCTCCGGTGACAATACAATATTATGGTAACTAGCTGACCGGCCCTGTTTCGTCCGGGTGTAAATCGTACTTCTGAATTTTCACCCACTTCCCGTGATCCGATTGAGTTGAAATTTTGCACACATGTGTAGCTCCGGTGACAATACAATATTATGGTAACTAGCTGACCGGCCCGGCTTTCGTCCGGGTGTAAATCGTACTTTTGAATTTTCACCCACTTCCTATGATCCGATTGAGTTGAAATTTTGCACACATGTGTAGCTCCGGTGACAATACAATATTATGGTAAGCAGCTGACCGGCCCGAGTTTCGTCCGGGTGCAAATCGTACTTTTGAATTTTCACAGGCAAAAGGTCTTTCTCCGGTAACGTTTCGGATAAATGTAATAAAATCAGACTAAGGAAATAAAGCACACTAAAAATTATTAGATCCTTTTGAAAATTAATATTTGAGAGTTTTATAGCACACAAAAAAATTAAATGGTGTCAGATTTCAAAATGGCGGCCATATGTACTTTTTTGTAAGAATTATCAGATCCTTTTGAAAATTGATATTTGAGAGTTTCATAGAACACAAAAAATAAAATGACGTCAGATTTCAAAATGGCGGCCATATATACTTTTTGTAAAAATTATCCGATCCTTTTGAAAATTGATATTTGCGAGTTTTATAGGACACAAAAAAATAAAATGATGTCAGATTTCAAAATGGCGGAAATATGTAGAACTCCTTTCTAAAAATTATACGATCCTTTTGAAAATTGATATTTGAGAGCTTCATAGGACACAAAAAAATAAAATGACGTCAGATTTCAAAATGGCGGCCATATGTACTTTTTTGTAAAAATTATCCGGTCATTTTGAAAATTGATATTTGAGAGTTTCATAAGTCACAAAAAAATAAAATGACGTCAGATTTCAAAATGGCGGCCATATATACTTTTTTGTAAAAATTATCCGATCCTTTTGAAAATCAGTATTTGAAAGTTTCATAGGACACAAAAAAATAAAATGGCGTCAGATTTCAAAATGGCGGCCATAATATGTACTTTTTTTTAAAAATTATCCGATCCCTTTGAAAATTGATATATGCGAGTTTTATAGGACACAAAAAAATAAAATGACGTCATAATTCAAAATGGCGGAAATATGTAGTACTCCTTTGTAAAAATTTTCCGATCCTTTTGAAAATTGATATTTGAGAGTTTCATAAGACATAAAAAAATAAAATGACGTCAGATTTAAAAATGGCGGCCGTATTGACATTTTTGTAAAAATTATCCGATCTTTTTGAAAATTGATATTTGAGAGTTTCATAGGTCACAAAAAAATAAAATGATGTCAGATTTCAAAATGGCGGCCATATATACTTTTTTGTAAAAATTATCCGATCCTTTTGAAAATCGGTATTTGAAAGTTTCATAGGACACAAAAAAATAAAATGATGTCAGATTTCAAAATGGCGGCCGTATGTACTTTTTTGTAAAAATTATCCGATCCTTTTGAAAATCGATATTTGAAAGTTTCATAGGACACAAAAAAATAAAATGATGTCAGATTTCAAAATGGCGGCCGTATGTACTTTTTTGTAAAAATTATCCGATCCTTTTGAAAATTGATATTTGAAAGTTGCATAGGTCACAAAAAAATAAAATGACGTCAGATTTCAAAACGGCGGCCATATATACTTGTTTGTATAAATTATCCGATCCTTTGGAAAATCGGTATTTGAAAGTTTCATAGGACACAAAAAAATAAAATGATGTCAGATTTAAAAATGGCGGCCGTATATACTTTTTTGTAAAAATTATGCGATCCTTTTGAAAATTGATATTTGAAAGTTGCATAGGTCACAAAAAAATAAAATGACGTCAGATTTCAAAATGGCGGCCATATATACTTTTTTGTAAAAATTATCCGATCCTTTTGAAAATCGGTAGGTATTTGAAAGTTTCATTGGACACAAAAAAATAAAATGATGTCAGATTTAAAAATGGCGCCCGTATGTACTTTTTTGTAAAAATTATCCGATCCTTTTGAAAATTGATATTTGAGAGTTTCATAGAACACAAAAAAATAAAATGACGTCAGATTTCAAAATGGCGGCCATATGTATCTACTTTTTTGCAAAAATGATCCGATCTATTTGAAAATTAATATTTGTGAGTTTTATAGGACACAAAAAAATAAAATGATGTCATATTTCAAAATGGCGGTCATAGGTATATATTTCTTTGTAAAAATTATCCGATCCTTTTGAAAATTGATATTTGAGAATTTAATAAGACACAAAAAAATAAAATGGCGTCAGATTTCAAAATGGCGATCAAATAATAACTTTTTAATTGTATTATTTATATCTTTGATAAATTCGGTTTTATATACAATGCGTAAAAAGCATAGCTTCTGTCGGGTGTCTTACGACACATCATGACTTTTTTATTTAGTCGGTTCCGAGTAACGCTTAATAGTCAACCGTTGCTATGGAAAATTGTTTAAAAAGTTCACTGTACTATTTTTTCTATGTAATCCAATACATATTTATATTAGGTCTTATGGCTCATAGCCTACTACAAAATTATAAATCTTCTCAGTGTTATTTTCCCTATGGTCAATAAAACCGTTTACACACAGTACCTACATGAATATCGCGCCTTGTAATTCTTGAATTACTTGTATGCTCCAAAATTTTTTCAGTTTATCTCTGGAAGTATTCATCCGAATTGCGATTTTTTCGTACGTAAATTTGCAGAATTAAATTCTCTACAATTTCTGTAAGCACATAATATTTCACCTGCGAGCGATATTGAAAGAATTGTGTCTCAGAGTATGTGAGAAGGTAGGGGGTGAAATCGCCCTCTGCGGAGCGTAGATGCAACTGAAAAAAATGTTCGCCGCATCCTAATTGTAGGAAATTTCAAGCGCTACAGATTATTTAAAGAAAGTACAGAAAAACGGCGAAAACGGATTTCACCCCCTATATCTTCCCACATACTTTGAGGTGGAAAACGTCCTTACAGAAATTTTAGAGAATTTCATTCTGCAAATTTACATACAAAAAAATCGCAATTCGGATAAAAACTTTCGGAGATAAACTGAAAAAACCAAAACCACCCCCTTACGGAATTTTTTCTTTTAGGGGATGGTCGGGAATTCGGGGTTCAACTTGGCTGGGCGGTTCCTACCACTCCACCAAATTTCATCGCTCCAGGAATTATTTGTGATATTTCGCTGCTTTCGCAACTATTTGATTGTACTATACTTAATTATTTAAATTCAACGTGCAAATCTGAGAGATTTAATTTTTATGAAGTTCGTGTATTATAATATCTAATCAGCTATCGTTGATGTACATGGTTATTCATATTTTTTTCTTAATAAAATCGTCAATATCCATTATCAAAAATATTTTAGTGATTTCTGTGATAATTTTGTCTGCTCAATGAATAAACAAGTAGTACCTATTTGTAAAAGTTTCGAAATTATTATGAATTTATCAATAATATTATGTAGTATGAAATTATTATAATAACTAAAACCGAAGGATGAGGAGTTAGGTATACGTAAACTTTCAACGCACCTGTGTTTGATCTGGTTGAAACTCTTCCTCCAAGGCATCAGTATCCATTGAACTTCTTTGTTGGTGTTGCAACATTAGTAGATGTTTTCTTCTAGACGAAGGTGTAAGCAATGTCGCCGAAGGTGAAACAGCCGTTAGGGAACTAAGATCCGACGTGCTCATCATAGTACCGTTCTCTGTTCCAGAATCTGCAGCCTGTAAGACTGTTGCCTGTGATTCGTTCCAAATCCCGTCTGAATGGTCCCTGAAAATTAAACTTTATCATAATTTGTCGACGAGAAAGTTCAGAAAGGATGTGCTACTTGGGAACACTTAGCACTGTGTGTTTATTATACAAACTCTGGAACAGATATTATAGTTTGGGTTCACTGATTATCTAATATGTCAAGGTGAGGCACTGAATAACAATCATAACTCGTCGCACAGGAGATACGGTACTTATGAATATTTAGGAGTGTGTTTCTATTACTTACACCACTTGTGGAATACATATATTTTATTTTGGATTGGAATAAAATATATTATAGTCTGGATTTGATTTTGATTTCCTGAAAAATAATTATAAAACAAGTAGATTAATTCGAAAAGGATGTGCCACTCCAGAACACTGTTTATAGGTACGAGTTCTAGAACAGATACTATTATTTGAGAATATTGATTGTCTGGTTATCAAAACGAAGCAAGGACTAATAATAACATCATAACTCGTAGAATTAGAGTTCAGAAAGGAACACTATTTACTACACCTACTGGGGCAAATATTATCTATAGTTTAGAATGTCTGATTTATTAAAGTGAAGCAGAACTAATCTCGTCGAACATAAATTGAGAGAAGGCTGTTATATAGGTACTCACAAACATTTACATAGGATTATTTGTCTGTGACACTGACATACCTACATTATTTAGATATCCTAAACTTCCGGTGTGAGATGCACTCACAGGCTTATACTTTTTAAATTTAAATATTGTGACTCAATTTTTTAAATATTGTGGTCAGAAATTATTGATGTTATGCTAGCTAACCAAAACATACCGAAGTTCGAAAAAATAAAAAATGCTTTTCCAGTTATTCATCGAGTGCGTAAAATTGTAATCCAGTGAATGTTTAACATTTTGTAAATTTCATACATGTTTACACAATATTAGAATGAATTAACATACTTATAATTTCGTCGATATAATAAATACTTTAAATTTTCTTAAAACTGACAAAAAGTGAAAAAACTAGTCAGAAATTTCCAATTTTTCTTGAACGCAACTGAATAGTATTTCATTTTCAATGCTGTCGAAAATAATATTTCATGTCGCGGGTAATGTATTAGCGAACCGTTCTAAAAAAACAATGGAAATACAATACAAACAAAAATGCCGCAGTCTCGCTACTTAAAACTAATATTTTTTCTTCTTTTTACGTTACCTTAAATCATTAGCTAGAGAATCACTCGAAGCAAACGGTGAATTTGTTTTCTCTGTAAACAGACTCGATGTTGGAACAACACCATCTTCTTCAGACTTAGATTCCGGACGCCCTTCAATTTCAGTTCCGGGTGATGAAGGTGCCGATTTAACTGCCGTTCTTTCAACTGAATCGCTGGTTGATGAAACACCGTCCTCCAAACTAACACTTCTCTTCCTAAATAAACCACCACAAATATAATGTTCATGAAACTCTTCGTCCACTGAATCCTGCATTCGGACGACTCCGTCGGCTGCACGAGACAAAACTGGACTATAAACAGATGAAGGCGGTCCTTTGTATATGCCTTCGTTTAAAATAGGCGAATTTAAAAAATATGGAGTAAAAGATCGAGTTGGTTCTGGTTCGGATTTAATATTTTCTTGGCTAGTTGACATCATAAAAGGTCCATCAATGATTAATTCTTCATCAGTTATTTGTGATTTGCGTCTTTCTTGTAAGATTTCACCTTCTGACATTGTTTTCAGCAATACTTTCTTTTTTGGTCTTTCAACAGGTTCAGGCGATATTTGCGGTTCGAAATCGATTATAATTTCTTTTTGACTTTTTAAATCTGAATCCGATTCGTCAACGTCTTCAGATCGATCGCTTTCTTTACCGGACGTTTTTGAAGGGGAAGATGGCGGAGGTGTTGGTATAATAAAAGGCGATTTTGGTGGTTCTTCAGATTGTGTTCTTTGCAGAGGCTCGTGAGTTTCAAGAGGATGAGGTTGATCTGTTCCGAACACAAATTGTTTAGTTTGAGGTGATGGTACTGGACTTACGCCAAATCTACTACCGGCTTCTGAATATGATTTTGTTAGTTTCCGACCGTTGTTTAAATTGCCATTAGTTTGCGCACCTTGCGATACCATTTTCACCTGAAAGAAAAAAATTTTGTTACCTAAGTATAGCTTTTTTTAATTTTCTATTCATTTTAAAATACACCTATGTATAAAATTGTTTTGGATGTCGGATATTTGTTTATAACAAAGCCTCAATCCTCAACTTTTAATTCGAAAGATGGTAAAATATTTTCAGTTAATTATTAAAATAATAATAAAATGAAAAAATGAATTAGTAATAGGCCTACAGAATTCTAAGCGCTGTTTCTCTATCTGCTCCAAAATGACCAGTTCTACCCTATTCTGTGATTTATTAAATGGAATATAATATATTAGATGACTTCAGTTAGATAAAATATAACATAATAATATGTACAATAAATACAATATAAACAGAGCACGTTACTGTTTCTGCTTTAAGGGAAAAAAATGATTAGTTTAAAATAACAAAATTGAACGCCCTGAATCAGATGTGATTAACTCTATGTTATGTTGCTTGAGTTTACTCGCTCAGTTAAATAGAAAACAGTTTAGCTGGTGACCCTAAAAAATATGTTAACGTTAAATGAAGAGGGGAGATACGGAATCAGTGCAACTGTGTGTAAAAACCTTCAATTATTGAAAGGAAACTCAAATAAGCGAATTGTGTTAAACGATACTTTGCAGGGCTACTCTTTGATGTTAATGGAACATAGCTGTTTTGTATATATCGCTTTATTACGCGTATATTGTATCTGTTGATGATCTGACAATGGAGCTTTCCGCATCCCTGCTATGTATGGTGCAAACGTGTTAGGGGAAGGGACGCAGGACGAACGTTTCAAGTTTACGATGTGAACAGTGAGAGCTTTAGGGTATCAAGCTGCACAGTGTAAAGGGTCAAAGCTATAAGAAAGAATTGCTTTGGGTTTATACGTTATATCAGCTATGTGCAGGGTTGGTTTATGTATTCTGAAATCGATGTATGTATTATTATCTTGTTTATTTGATTAATTTCAACTCTGACGATCCGCTTTTATGCTTTCAGTTCACAGTTTTCAATTTGTTTAATGCTCAATGGTTTTATTGTTTTAAATATCAGTTTCAATTTTACTTGATCTTCCGTTTTATGTCGGATCGTGTCGTAAACTAAGCTAACACTCATTATTAGAGTTCGGACAGTAAAGTCTCCTTGATCTTTATTTCTTATTTTTTTCAATTTTTTTCAAAGGCCACCAACAGCCAAGGTCTCAATTTATGTACTTTATTCAATGATACGTTGCTTATTATAAATATCCAGCCTCCACTCATTATATTTAAAGTTAAAAAAATTAAATGTTCTTCAGTGTTCCGCAAATTGGAAAAAAGGAACACTTATGGCCTCACTCCGGTGTCTGTCCGTCCGTCCGTCTATCTATCACAAACTCCCAGAGCCAAACGGTACAAACTAGAGACTCGAAATTTGGCATAGTTAAAGCTTGTTATGGTCCAATGCTGTGGTTTAGATATGGATAAATAATTCAGATAAATACGAGTAATAATAGAGGGTCAAACAAGTTATGAAAAAATGAAAAAAATGCAACCCCATCGAGTGGGGTGTCTAATTAAAGCTAGTGACCGATAGAAAACAGTAACATTAAAAAAAAAATGTTCATTAAAATTTACTTAAGGAAAAAATTAAAAACCGAAAAAATCGCTTGTCCCACCCCATTTATTTCTAAAGTATTAATCGAAAAAATCTGAAATAAATTTAGCAAGTGTATCTTAACGTCACCATTGATAAAAAGTATAGACAGTACATTGTAAAGTTTAGTATAATTCGAAGAAATTACAGATTTTTGGTAATGTGCATATCTCACAATGAATTCAACATATGAACTCAAGTTCAAACGCGTGAGTGAGCTATGCAGCTAACTAAAGATACAACGGTGTAACCATGGAAAAGAAAAACATTTCTCATATAATATATTAAGTAAATGTCAGTTTATATACAGGGTGTTAAAAAAAGAGTATAACATATTTAAAGAGGTAATAGTATGGACTAAAATAAACAAAAAAGTCTTTGTAAACATGGGTCCGCAATGTAACGGTTTCGCAGATATGGAAGGTTATTCTTTTTTGAAACATTTATTTGGAATTATTTATTACTTATTTATTATGTATAAACAAACAAAAGAAGTTTGTAGCAAAATCAAAAAATAAAGTTACATAAGATGTTCAAAGTGCCCTTCTTCCATTTCCAAGCAGGCACGACATCTTTTTATTTTGCAAAAACTTGCATTTTCTTATCAGAGTTGGCTGATATTTTGCGAAATAAAGAGTTCGAATATCTTTCAGATAAAGATATCGTTTTGTTTGTTTGTACATAATAAATAAGTAATAAATTATTGCAAATACATGTTTAAAAAAAGAATAACCTTCCATATCTCCGAAACCGTTACTTTGCGGACCCATGTTTACTAAGACTTTTTTGTTTATTTTGGTCCATACTAATACCTTTTTAAATATGTTATATACTCTTTTTTAACGCTATCGCCCGTTTTTACATACTGTCATCACTCGTCATAATATAGTCCATTACACATCTAGATATACAATCTACTATATAACGATTGTACGGAACACCCATTTCGCGAGGCCGGACTCGCACTTGACCGCTTTTTTTGTTTTAATATTGCCATTTTATCAGTTTTAAAATTCGTAAGTAATATATCGTAGGTAGTTTAAACCACACAGGAGAGCAAATTTTTTTCCAAGGTAAAATTTACTGACTAGAAATTATTTTAGACTTGATACATATTTTGAAAAGAGATTTTTTCGCATCCTGTGATTATTGAGTTATTTGTTTATTAAGAAAATTGTCCTATATACAATAGATTTAGTAATTAATTACATAGACATTGCTTACTAATAAAAAAAATTAGACAGGCAGGTCCTGGACTATAAAAGCATTCCAGGAATAAGATGGAACAAATCGTCGATTCAAAAAGCAGTTTTGCAGGTACAGCTCGTTCAGTGAGTCATGACGGAAAATAAGTTTAGTTCAATACAATTTAATTCGTAAATATGTTGTGAATACTTTTTATCAAATGATGCACAAGCATTTTGGAACCGTTGAAGAATAAAAACATTTTTTTAACACAATTAAGTCCATGCCATCAGTACTTATCTTTAAAATTTAAAGGAAATTTTATCGTATTATTCTAATGTTTTGAGAGGAAAATATTGTTTTTTTTATCAAGAACTGAACAACAGGGGCATGCAAAAAAGGTTGCTTGGCTGAGTTTATCGTTAATACTTAATAGGTAGTCACTGACTTTATTTGTAGCAAATAGGGTTTCATCTATGTTTAAATTTTTTTTTTATAAATAAGTACCTACTTCAAATCTAAAACTATTTTCAATAATAATAAATTCCTTTATATATGAATCAAAATAAATATATCTGTAGTGACGTAGTCACATGGAAAAATCGCTATGTTGAATTTTTGGCAAAAAAACTGAAGAATGGGGTGTTCTTTACTTTTTTCTGTAGTGAAAATATACACCGTTAACCATATCTTTCCTAGGTGACGAGATATTCCCGGCACTTTTACAGAAGGGAATTACTTATCTCAATAGACCTCTTTGTAGAATATTTAGAGCGAGTATAGCGCTAAAGTACATTCCAGTAAGCTGGAGGAAAACAAGGATTGCGTTCATACCTAAACCTGGACGTAATAACTACATGTCAGCCAAAGCTTATCGACCGATTAGCTTAACATCCTTCATGCTGAAAACCTTGGAAAAAATTATAGACAGATATATTAGGGACTGCGTACTTGAGATTTCTCCTTTACATGATAATCAGTACGCGTACCTATCTGGGAAATCTTGTGAAACAGCGCTACACAATCTAGTTAGTAGAATTGAAAAGACGCTGGAAAACAAGGAAATCGCTATTGGAGCGTTTCTGGACATTGAGGGTGCATTTGACAATACCTCAATAGAAACTATAGGCCTCGCTTTGGAAAGAAGAGGTATCAACAAAACTCTGTGCCATTGGGTCCATGCTATGCTCAGTAGTAGAGTAGTCAAGGCTACTCTCTACAACGAGACAGTGGAGGTACAGGTGACTCGTGGCTGTCCACAAGGAGGGGTTCTATCACCACTCCTATGGGGATTAGTCATCGATGAACAACTGTCTCTCCTTAACACATCAGGAGCTTATACGCAAGGCTATGCGGACGACCTAGTGATCCTTATACAAGGTAAGCACTATGACACTTTGTTGGATTTGATGCAGTCTGCCCTAAATGTTGTGCAGAGCTGGTGCCGGGAAACCGGACTTACAGTCAACCCAACAAAAACAAACATGATTAGGTTCACAAGGGGGAAGAAGGATATGGACCATCAGTTGCCTACACTCTTCGGCACTAGACTAACTTTGACCGACGAAGTCAAATACTTAGGGGTTGTGTTAGATTCCAAACTAACATGGAAATCCCATGTAGAAATAAAAATTAACAAAGCAATGATATTGCTCTGGACTTGCAAAAGAGCGATAGGCAAAACGTGGGGCTTAAAACCGAAGGTTGTATACTGGTTATACACAACGGTCATTAGACCCGCATTTACCTATGCTTCACTAGTATGGTGGCCCAGGACCGAGTTGCGGACTACTCAACTTGAACTGGGCAAACTACAAAGATCAGCCTGTTTATCAATAACAGGAGCAATGAATACTACCCCTACTGCGGCCATGGAAGTCCTTCTGGGACTGCCCCCACTGCATTTAGTGGTGATGGCAGAAGCCCGACTAGGTGCCTATAGGTTACAATGTAACGGAATGTGGGCTTCCACCCATACGTTAAAAGGGCACAGGACAATTGAACGGATAAAAGGCTATGATCAGATCCTGGAAATGAGATCAGATAGCATTAAGCCGGAATATATCTTTCATAAGACTTACTCGGTTACTATATTGAGCAGAGAGGCTTGTGAAAGAGGAGACCAATCATGGAACCCTGAGGGGTTGATCTGGTACACAGACGGATCAAAAACAAACTCAGGTACAGGCTTAGGGGTATATGGTGTAAGACCGCGTCTCAGCATCAGTAGACCCCTAGGAGCTTATGCCACGGTATTTATGGCTGAAATCTGTGCCATTTTAATATGTGCACAAGAAAATATAGCCAGGAAATACTCTGGGAAGACTATTAACATATTTTCTGATAGTCAAGCGGCGCTGAGAGCCCTTGATTCTGAAAGAGTATGTTCAAATATGGTAAAGGAATGCCAGACAGCACTACAACATCTGGCAAATAACAGAAACAGGATTAACCTAATTTGGGTACCTGGACATCGAGATATTCCGGGAAATGAATCAGCTGATTCATTAGCAAAGGAAGGATCAAACAGTGAGTCAATGTCACCAGAACCTATATGCGGAATTGCTAAGGCAACTGCCAAGCAGGCGGTGACTAATTGGCTCCAGGAACAACACAAGATATACTGGACTAGAATTCCAGCGCAAGCACACTCAAAGGCCTTCATTGAAGAACCTCTAAGGAAAAGAACTACTGAAGTATTAAAACTCAGTAGGAATAACTTAAGAGCTTTGACTGGGATATTAACAGGACACTGTCATCTTAACAAACACCTACACAGGTTGGGTATTTCCGACAATGCTCTATGCAGCAAGTGCAAAGAGGTGGAGGAAACCGCTGCTCACATACTTTGTAAATGCGAAGCTGTCGCACAGACAAGGTATAAACACTTTGGATCAACTTTAATGTTACCTAAGGATTTTAAAGACATCAGCACAAGTAAGATACTAGACTACATTCACTGTCTGGGAATTCTAAAGAACTGATGGAACATTAGGGGAGCACAATAGACCTTATTGGTCGCAGTGCATACCTACAAGGGCCCCTACTTTTTAATTCTAATTCTAATTCTAATATCTTTCCTTCCATACAGTTAGCCGTCATCGAATTGAAAGAAATTCATTTACTAACGTACATTTTAAATATCTATTGATAAACTGAAAACGGTAGGTAATTTCCCCAGAGTAGATTTCTAGATTTTGAGTATTTAAAAATGTAAAATGAATTTATTTCATTCGACTCGGTGTGGTAGTCTCTAGGTAAGTGATCGGAACTGTTGCCTCGATTCATTGTAGAAAAAAAATTAAGAACTGGATCATTAAATTGATAAAGTGATTCATCCATCATTAATCTTATTTTATCATAAGTTTGGGACAAGCGGCTTGTCTTTGGCTGCAGAAATAGTATTTGGAAAAATATGGGCATTATCAACTACGGATGTCATATTATCCGTCAAGACACCAAGCGATATAGCGTATATTCACATTTGGAAGGTACTGGGTTCTAATTTCGGCGGGGGAAGATGCGGCTAATACTTTTTTTTACTGTCTCATGCTGAGAAACGATAATTCCTACCGGCCATCTTGTTGAGGTTTTCCACGTTTTCCCTCAATAATTCCAGATGAATATCGAGATGGTTTCTTATTCGAGGCTATGACCGATTACCTGCCAAACTCGTGCTCACAAAGTTATCTACCTTATCATAATTTCCTATAATTCACCATTTGCTCATTGCTATTAATTACGTTGATGTTAAAAAAAATGTAGAAAATAATGGAAATGGAAAATAGTAATGGTGTAAGTGGCGTATGTTGTGACATAGTGTCGAGAAACGGACGTTAAACACATTATCATCGTTATTATTATTGTAGCAAATCTCCAGATGATGCGCCGCTGGCGACGGTGAAAGCATCGAGAATAAGTAAAAATGTGTAGCCAAAGAACCCAGATGTTACGCCACTGTTTTGAGCGGAAACTACTAGAAGTCAGGTCACAAATGAATTCCGAGAAATGTGTTGTTTGTTGGTAACCGTGCGAAGAATATAGACAATACTGGAAAAATCGAGAAACATGGTGTTTCAGGTATATAAACGATGATGAATCGACAATCAGGACCAGTCTACAATCAGCGTCGTGTTTAGTCAGTTATTGAAGTACGGAAAATAAATGTGAAAATAAATAAAACAATATTTGGTGAACATACCTGTTAAAATAAATAACCCTTGTGTTGTTAAGTGTTATAATTACCGTTTAAGTGTTTCATTGTTTAGAATTGACATTTTCATTATTGTTATTATTGTGTTTATAATTATTATAATTAATTATTGTAAATATACATTGTAAATTGACATTGTACATAACTCTTAGTAAATAAATAATTTAATTCCGCCAACTTAAAAACAGTTTTGTTACATTATTATCCATCACGATACAACGACGAGCTGAATGTATTGTGCAGAATACCACCTATCGAAAACACTTCAGCATACTTATTTCGGTCCTATTATATTTTTTGTATTGTATATAAGTACATATCATCTTATGAAAACTTTATAAGCTCTTTCTTCCATTTTGAAATGAATTATTGTACTTGTGTCCAGATTCTTGAAGACTAGAAGGGAGTTTAACGTTTGAAGCATTATACAATTTGTAAGATTTAAATGAAAGGAATGTAGTTTCTTTCAGAATATAAATTTTAAACTTTAACGTAAGTAGTAGGTAGTATTAAAATTGAAAGAGGCAGAATGGGTCTAGAATGGGTGTAGCTGTCTCTTTGCCAGTTTAAAATACATACTAGATACCTTTCATGTTTTGTGTCACAGGTATAATATCGGGTTTATCGTACATTTAACACGCTGTTTTGCTAATCGCTGTTAAATTTTTATACCGAATAACACATAAAACATGCGAAGTAACCATAGAAATAATAGAAATAACAGCGAATTAACAAAAGAGCGTGTTAAATAATGTACGATAAACCCGGCATAAGTGTCACAACGTACTTAACAGTTATTTACGCGCATTTCTTATATTTACGATTAATAAGAAATTAATACGAATATTTGATAATACTTTAGTGTCAAATTTCGAACCTAACTTAATTGTTAGTAGTGTGTTTTTTACGACATGTTGTCAATAAAGAACGCCCCGAAATCTGAATTTCCGCAGATCCCCAGAATCCTCTGGGCAGCTATGTTTATATATAAATAGCCGCCCAGAGGATTCTGGTTTAGTAAATGAAGTCAGGCCTGCCTAAGAAAATCCATTCATTATAATGGCACAGAATTCTAAAAGGGACTTAATTACAAACTGACAATGGAAAATTGAACATCAGTGATAACTCGCTCGTGAGGACAGTTGAAAAAGAGTCAAGAGTAAGTTGACTCGACTACCAGTCATCGAAGTAACGAATATTTTTCACTACGAGTAAACTTTCGGATCTTCTCGAATAACGATTATTGGGTTACAGATAGGTATACCTACTTAGAATATTAATATCACTACTCGTCGACAAAATGACAACATTTTGTAACATCTGAACCGATAGCGTCACATTACAATATACTGAAAAACCGGCCAAGTGCGAGTCAGACTCACGCATCGAGGGATCCATACTGCAAAAAATGTTTGTTTTTACTTATATTTTATTTTGTTCTTTTAAGTGTTTCAAAATTTTTCCGTATCAAATTTAATTAAATTAATTTTTAAAGTAAAAAATTCCAAAATGTTTACATTATAAAAAAAAAACTCGGGTCGCAGTGCCAAAACCCTGCCGACAATACAGTGTATTTGCTAATACACTAATACAGGCATTGTGCTGTTATTATGTGAACATAAGTTTGTTTTTGGACAAAATAAAAAATTTAACCCCTTAATACATCCCTTAAAATAATATTTTTTTCGTAATTTCAATATCGTTATCATTACAGCATCTGCACCAAATTAAATACACCCTTCGGTAAAGAAATCCGTATCCGCATACTAATGTTTTTATAAAATTCGTAAGTCACCACGTTTTAATCTTTACTAAAGGGTTAAATTTCAATTTTGAAACGATTCGGACAATTTTTTCGGTATTTTTGGGCCCAAAAACATTTTTCAACCCCTAAAAACCACCCTTAAAATAGTCCGATCGGGTCCATTTTAAATAGGCTTCGTGCGGTGATGGATTGCAACGCACCTACCAAATTTCATCAAAATCAATTAACTCTTTCGAAAGTTATAGCCCGTACACACACACACACACACACACACACACATATATATATACATATATATATAAATAGACATTTCCAAAAATGGTGCCAAAGTGTTCAGGAGGCTATGAAACGTCGAGAAATTTTGGTCCGACCCCTAGGTCCCGCCATCCGACCGACGCCAATAGTGTATGTGCCATATGGCAAATACACTAAAAAGAAAAACAAACAAGTATCATCAGTTGGATTAGGACAGACAGACAGACGGCGTAGGCTTAGTAATAGGGTTCCAGTACGGAACCCTAATAAAAAATCGTTGTAAAATGTATTAGACTACCAAACAGATCATAATGTTTGGTACCAGAAAAGCACGTAGCCTGTACTACAAAGCGGTCAACACTTTATTTGAATGAAATTAAGAGAAAAACATATACCTACCTATTGTCGGAAATTGAACCCGAAATTTTCACATTAGCTTTCGATGCGTTACCATTTCCATTATAGTGACGACAGAAATAAAAGTAATATAATTTTACCCTATTACTTGTATAGCTAAGTAAGAATGCCACACTTGACTAATTTGTTCACCCCTCGTTTGAATCAGTATATTAAAGCAATCTTTGATGAGGCATGAAAGGAAATGGAATGAAAACAAAACAAAGGTTTTTCTCCTGAATGTGGCAGTCATAATTTCTTTTGTAGTCGAATGTCAGAATCATTGCTTGCATCAAGTTGGGGCCACACGATATATAACCCTGATCCGTACGTGCAAAATATCGTGGGAGATCTAACAACACCGCTTATCTTTAATTTTTGTCGAAAATGAGATATTAAATTCCTATCTAGATTCCAGGTTAGGGGAAATGTGCCATCGAAAGAACATCGTTTTTAAAGAGAACGTTTTTCATATAGTAGTGCTTACTTTTAAATTAAGTAAGTTTTTTCTACCATAAATTGATAATAAGAAGTATTAGAAATACAAGGTATTTCTAATACTTCTTATTATAATATATAATATAATATTATAATATGGCCCAGAGGGTAATATGGCCCAACATTTGTCCTGCGCAAACTAAAATATCTGCCGACGATCTGACAACGTCATAAAGTTGCTTATGTTACTCACTACTGACGGTTTTATTTCCCGCAGCCCCCCGCTACAAAACTTCCGACAATAGTTCATTCGTTTGTTTTTGCGGGTGTATTGACATGCGGTTGTTATTTGTTTAAGTTTTTTGTCAATTTTTTTATTCGTTGTTACGTCTGAAGTGGAAGCTGTTAAAAGTCAGGAATAAGTGTCATTTTGTTAGGAATCTGTGCTTGAAATATTTAATTGATACTGCACTCGCTCGCCTTATTTATCATGATAATGTTGTTCAGTTACCCTTTCGGATAATATGGCCCAATGCGTTGGCGGGTTATATGGACAACTGGTCATATAATCTAACAGTGGGCCATAGTAACCAACTCCCCTAAATAACATTCATAAAATAGATTTGCGAATTCTTCCCATTTGTTTTAGGTTTGCGATGGGAAAAATATGCAAAAATTTGATGAGTTTGAGTGCTATTAATTTTAGACCCTAAAATGTTCAATGTTATGTTGTTTTTAGTGCCCATGGCAGGATTTGTTTTCGTTTTTATTTTATTTTATGTGAGTTGTGTGCACTGTGGAATTAGTTTATTAAAATTTTAAAAAAAATGTAAAATCTATATTCATTTTATAGGTTTTAAGATATTTTTTGTTGTGGGCCATATAATCCGAACAGATGAATAATATGGCCCAAGTGTAAGGCTGATTATTTTTACACTTATTTCCGAAAAAAACCTTTTTTCACAAAATAAAATTATATCCCCATGACAAGTACATAGTTACCTGTTATTTTGATATAAAAATGTTCCATAAAAAATCAGGGTTAAAAGTAAAAATCATTTTAAATTAAGGTGGGCCATATTTGCCGCCAGTACCTACCTTAGTACAAAAAGTTATCAAATATTAGTTATTGTGATATAAATCAGCAATTTTTAAATTTGGGTTCACGGACCCCTGGGGATCGCAGGCCTATTGCTGGATGTTCGTGATAAATGTAGGTGAGTCTACATTTAAGTATACCTTTTATATTTATACCTTTTACGCTTTTACCTAATTGGAAAGGATTTTAGCAGCAAGTAATTTTCTGTCAAACAAATAACCTGATTCCAATTTATTAAGACTCACCCTCTGTATTGTTCTTGGACTAAGCGACAACTGGCTCGGTGGTAAGGGCTTCCGCCCCAAACATACTTCTGTCTGCGTTGCTTGAGTTTTCATAGGAGCTCTTTTCACTTTTTCTGTAACAAAAAACAATATCAAAATTCCTTTCACGTCTAAACATTTGCAATGCATATTTTATCAGTCGAATCGATAAAAAACGATAATACAAATTCAAAAAAGCTTAAAGCTGCTTTCATGGTATAAAAATATAACTGGCATTTTGGGATTCTTTTGTAACCTCTGTAATCTCTAGAGAGTCTAGAGTATAAATTTACATAAAGCAATACGAGATTTATTTTATTGTTCTCGCTGACATACAAATTCTTTACAGTCAACTTTCTCTAAGAACGGCATTATAGGACCGAGGTCAACTTTTCGTATCGAATAATCGTCTACAGACAGGTCTTCACTTCTCTATACAAAGTAAGCGAAGATTAGGTTATATTATATATGTTACGGGCGTAGTCCACAGGCTGTCAGCATTGTACAATGTACATCGTTGCTCGGAAAAGTCCGCAAGAAATGGTTGATTGGCGGAGAGTGCCCGGTTTGATGAGGGAAAAGTTGACACCGCCCATAATAATAGTTCACAAAGAAATAATAGTTGTCGATATTGCCCACCACTGGATGGATAGTGTCAACTTTGCCCACATCAAAACGGAAGCTGTCCGCCAATCAACCATTTCTGAAAACTTTGTCGAGCAACGATGTGCAATGCTGACATTGCCCAGGCAGTGTCAACTCTGTACACCCGTCGGACTATGCCCTTCACACATACATACTATAGTTAGCATAAGGAAACGACTGAACTAACGGAAGAATGTAGTGGAGTTACCTGCTAGCTCTCTACTTGCAATTCCCAAACAGAGAATTGATAAAAAAATTGTTCCTAGCGAATGTATTCTTTAGCAAATTTGACTGTACCAATCAATTATATTAACTGGATTTCATATTATAAAAAAGTTTTATAAAAAGAAAAACTAGTGTGCGGTTTTATGAAACCACGGTGCAAGTAAAACTTTAATGTCATGCTGGGCGCCCGCAGGGCGGGCAGAGGGGGGGGCAATAACCTCCCCTGGAAATTCGGAGCGATATCATGATATGAAAATCAGACTCAAGAAATTCATTTTTGCGAAAGTACATTTTCTAATCAGTTTAGAGCAAAAAAAATAGAAATATCATCGCACATCTCAGTTATGTTATGCAATGGTGGTGGTTGTGTTTGACTTGTAAAATAAATAGAGTTTCTTGAAATCACAAAATGTCCATTTACAACCACTTTTTCCTTACATAATTACATTAGCCCTATATTCTTACGCCTCACACTGTATCCGTTAGTTTTGTCTTTTTTATTTAGCTTAAATCTTTGTCAGTGATGGGTTCTAATCTAATCTTGACATATTGTTTAATGTTTTTCTTTTATTGTTTGAAAATGAGTTATCTGAAAATGACACCATGGATATTCAACGAACCAAATTAATAAATTATAGTGAAATTTGTAATATTTCCTATAAAACTTCAAATCAACATTTCTTAAAAATTAACAAAAATGTCGAAGGTAAAGGTTTACGTATTCAGATAGTCCAAAATTCACTTTTAGACCACATAATTTAAAACAAATTTTCAGGGGAAACTTTCCGGATTTCTCTCTCTTTTTGGGGCGTATTCAACGATTTCTTACCCCTCAAACCCCCCGGTGTCTTGTCGTTTCGCCCTCTCCCCCGAAAAACTTTCTACGGACGCCTATGTTGCCATGATCCTAAGCGCTTTTAACCCGAAATCTTCGAAAGTATATATATTTTTTACATGGTTTTGGTCATGTAATCTGAACCCTGATCAGCATGGAGACGGACGTAAGAATTCAGATTCTATCGTTGGTGGTCAATGGGTGTTTGATGTGCTACTCCATTGAATATTCGCACAATATTAGTTATGAATAGAACTACAATATAGTTATTAACATAACCATCGCTGCTCTTCGATGAGTACTGATTTGGTCGATCGCTTCGATTGAACGTGACGGTCGACATACGTAACCGAACGAAAAAAAACGAGGCTAATAAAGTTACACTTTAAAAATTAAACAAATAGATTATTTTTAAACTATCGTTGTATAATACATTGCCGGAAAGACTTAAAAATATCACTGATATAAAATTATTTAAAAAGGAATTAAAAAACATGCTTGTTAAAAACCCGGTGTATAAACCACACGGATATATTTTTAGTGAGTTTTAATTATTTATAGTCATTTTAGTACTTTATATCATATTTTATGACGTTTTGTATCTATATTGTATATATAGCCTCACAAATAAATTGCCTATCTATCTATCTATCTATAAAATTTGATGTCACATTTCATTGCGGTGCGCTAAGAATTGACATTCTTAGATATGGAGAACAAAAACTTTTTAACACATTGTACTATTAAAAAAATAGGTACTGTGACAATCGATATTGTTGTGCTGTCAGCATACACGTTCAGGTAACTCAACCACATACAGTAGTAATATACTTAGTTCTACAGTTTATTTGTTTGCTTAATCCTTATCATTTTGTGTCTGGTACATGGGATTAATTCCTTGAAGCCAAGGGGGGTTTAGATAAAAAAAAAATCGACAAACCTAAGACAACGATTTTAGGTGATTCAGATCCGTCGCCTTGCCTTGATATGGGAATTGGATCAGCAGTTTTCTTGCCATCCAAGAGTCGTTCTTGACTTCGTGCCGCGTATGGAACTCTTGTATCATCAAATGATGTTAAAGTATGTGATCTTGCGAAACTTACGTGTTTCGTCCTGAAAATACAAAAAAATATGGTTTTAGAATTTTTTTATATTTTGTTAATAAATTATTGGAGATTGAATATTATTGGTTTTGAGAATAGTTAAGATTGTTGGGACGTCGCTGTTGATATAGCGTTGATTGCATATCCCTCTGATCTGAAATAAGTAAAAGCATTATTTTTTTATTAATTTTTATTAAAATTGGTGATGCACTGAAAATGTAAATATTGATATTGGGTCAGCTAATGTAACTTTATGATTTTCGGAACGATCGGCTGTAGCAATTATATCAAGTGCAATATTAGCAACAAGGGGTTAGGAGACCTTAGAATGTGAACTCTATTAATGATAATTTCGCAGCTGTTTAACACTTTGGCTGCTGTAGTAGTCTAAAGGAATAATTGATACATGAATTTCACATATCAATCCTCTGGGATCGAAACGTAAAAGCTATATTAAAGCCGTTTTCAAACGCAGCAAACTTCTGAGATCCTGGAACCAAAATTAAAAAATCGGACTTCCTAGTGCACAAATAGATTTCAAAGGAATCGAGCAAAAAAGTTGATGAAAGTTAGTTTGGTTGTTTGAGCCGTATGCGTGATAAAAAATGTGGAACCCGGTTGATCATGCCGGCCAACCCGAAAACTTCCCGCTGTTTTAGAGCTAAAAGAGCTCAAAAACGTTATTATTTATATATTTTTGAGCTCAAATATATTGGTTATGAATCTAATTTTTTTATTATTAAATAAATTAAAAAAACATAAAAAATAATATTTTTGAGCTAGTACTTTAATGATTATAAGAAACCAAAATTTAATTAAAAGAAAAATATATTTTGTCGTGCGATATCTCGTGAACCAATTGATCCCGATTTTGATGAATCTTGCCGCAAATTAAGGAGTTATTCACGACTTAGATCTAATTAAACTTTGAGCCCGATCGCACGAGTAGTTTTCAAGTTATATTGAACATATAAAAATAAAAAAATATATTTTTTACGTTTTTAATGTATAACTTTCAAACCATTTGTGTGATTGGGCTCAAAAATTAATCAGATTTAAGTTTTTATAAACCCTATCGATATCTTATGTTTAAGTACACACATACACACACACATGCGCGCACGCGCGTATACAGAGAGAGAGAGATAGACAGAGAGAGAGAAAGAAAGAGAGAGAGAGACGAAATCCATCCCAAAATGGTCAGAATAGCTTCCTAGGATCTCAAAATGTCAAGATCTATTGAAAACCCGATTTTCGAAAATCGTACTGAAATCAATAGCTTCCCGAATTTTCGAAAATCTTCAATTTTCAATAGCGGGAAGTTTAAAACAGTGTGACACATCAATAAAATCTTAAAATTTTTACAACACAATCCATTCGTAATATAAAAACATTTTCAGTAATTGCATATCACTACCTTACTATGAGCTAAATTGCTGTTTGTTTTAAGGTTTATTTTTTTTTGTATATTTCGAGATTATTATTCAACATTCAGATTATTTCCACGGTTTCATGAAGTGTAAAAAATAGCATATCATATAATATTTTAAATAAACACTGTGCTATGTGAACAATAAATTTTTCCGAAACATTACCCCATAATATTCAAGAAGCTCAAAGACTAATGCAATTGAGTTGCTTCTGAAAGATGATTGAAGTATCAAGTAATCTCGTAGCACGCGTGGCAATTTTTAACGTATGTACAGTTCAAATATCGTAGGGTAAAGTCTATACACAATAACATAAGTCAAGGCAAAATGTTTTTGATATTGTATACACTGGAAATAAAATATTTTTTGTTTGTTTTGATATCTTTTCTGTTTGTTTACAACCTTAGAAAAAAATATACCTTTTTCCCTCTGCTTAAAGAATGTTACTAGCTCATAGTACCCTCCTGACGCTATATAGATTTCTTTATAGAAGTAGAAAAATTCCAATTTGTGAACCCGCCAAGCGACGCTGCAGGCTACCAGTCCGGTTTTTTATGTCTTAACTGTTATAACTTTACCTTTGTGACTCCTGTGTGAATTTTTTGACGACGCGACATGTTTTGAGTTTTTTTGAAGAATAAACAATCATTATTTGTTTTGTTGGAGAATACGATTTATTATTTACTAGCGGCCCGTTCCGGAAACGCTCAGGTGGTATGAAATTATGATTTAATAGCGGTCACCCATTGCTCCGCTCACGTATATATTTAGTATTTTGTTAATTTCTTATCCACCCGCGAGAATCTCTCCGCCTGCGTAGCTTTCTATTAGTGAAAGAATTTTTAGAATCGGTTCAGTAGTTCCAGAGATAAGAATTTATGATTTATTAGCCCCCCGCAAGAGTTTTTGCCCCTGCCCCCCGCAAAAGTTTCTGGCTCTGCCCCCCGCAAAAGTTTCTGGCCCTGCCTCCCGCAAAAGTTTCTGCCCCTGCCCCCCGCGAGAATCTCTTCCCCTGCGTAGGTTTCTATTAATGAAAGAATTTTTAGAATCGGTTCAGTAGTTCTAGAGATTAGATTTTTCACTCGGGCGAAGCCGGTTTTTTTAGACAAAATGTAATCTATGTCCTTCCTCAGGATGCAATCTATCTCCTTGTCAAATTTTATCGAAATCTGTTCAGCGGTTTAGGCGTGAAAACGTAACAGACAGATAGAGTGACAGACTGACAGAGTTATTTTCCCATTTATAATATTATTATATTGGTAAGGATAATAACTTAGTATTTTCTCATAATATATAAAACAAAAAATTGCCATATCTGTCCGTCACAAAAGCACTCTCCAGTAATCCCTGGCGGCATGAAATTTTTACAGTTCATTGTGCTTGGCAAATCCGCATGAACGAGACCATTTTCAGCTTGCTGTCTGATTCGGCTTCGTCCGGGGGCAAATTAAATCCGAATCTTCTGGCATCATGAAATTTTCAGTTTATTCTGCTTGGCAAATCCGGATGAATGTGATTATTTTCAGTTCGCCTCGCGGCCTGGCTTCATCCGAGTGAAACTTGGATTGAATCTGCTAATCTCGAAAACTACTAAACGGATTTGAATGCTACCATTCGATAGCTTATTTCTTGAGGAAGGTTTAGATCTATTCAGTATAGGTGTAGTAATGTTGACCCAATGAATGTTAATAATTTAAGGAAGGTTTGGTTGAGGGTCAAAATAATGAAGCTTTACCAAAATATCGCTTGTGGTCAACGTTTCAATTTATCAGTGCACGAAACAAGGTTTCAAAATTGAATTATAAAAAGTTTTAAAGTGTGACAGTTTTGATAATTGATTTAATCAAATTTAAGTTTTATAATGTGTTTGTTTAAGGATAAAATTTTAAAAATCTTTTAAATGATCATGCAATTTAGAATTAGAACAATTTACCGTTATTTGACTGGCTTGAGGCCCTGAAGATGAAATTAAATATTTCGAAACGTTGGCCACAGGCGATATTTTGGTAAAGCTTCATTATTTTGACCCTCAACCAAACCTTCCTTAAATTATTTAGATTTATTAATACGGTTTAGCTACTAATAATTTGTTTACAAGCCTACTGACGCCAATGACCTCAGTTGTCGAGCGTCTATAATTTACAATTCATTCATACAAGTTTACTTATTCCCGAGTAACACAGACTATATACTACTTACGCGAAGACAAAATGGAGATAAGCATTGAGCGAAAATGAAAAGTAAATCAATTTCTGAGCTAAATTGCTTTACGCTGGATAAACTACAAGAGATAAGTACAGTGATATAATATAGAGATGTGTCGTTCACGCTGGACCCGTTCACTGTGAACGGGTCCAATAAGTGAACGATTATGAACGAATCTGAATTCAGTTCCCAATCGGATCTGGTTCAGTTTGTAGGTAAACGGTTTAACCAACTCCAAGACCGACTGACTGACGAACGATGCGAACGAAATTAATAGGTCCTTATCAGGTAAGAAGTAAGAACAGTCTGTAGGTGTACGGTTTAATGCGTACCAACTCCGAGACCGACTGACTGACGAACGATGAACGAAATTGATAGGTCCTTATCAGGTAAGAAATAAAGTTTAAAACTACAAGTACATTCTATTCTTACTCTATAGAAATTGTTTTATATGTGAATTTTTTGTTTTTTTTTTATCTTTATATTGAATTGGAAGTTTTAAGTTTTGTGTGTTTTTTTTTATAAATGTGGCATGTAGAATGTATCCAGATCTTTATTTTGAATTGAAAATTTTGAGTTGTTTTTTTTTAAATAAATGTGACATTAATGTAGGTATCTTCATTGAATGAATATTATATGAATTTTGTTATTACTAATAAATAAACGCGCGTTAAAATTAATAAAATAAATACGATAATCAAAAATCATCAGTCATCACATTTAGAAGACCGAATCACCGGATCCTGTAACAGGATGTAACACAGTGTACGTAAAAGGAATTTCGGTAGCGCATACTCACATAGAGATCATGGAGCCACTGGATCACTTGATCCGTTCAATCAGACCCGTTCATTAGGTGAACGAGATCCGGTTGGAACGAATCTTCGTTGTGACCCGGACCGCCCATCTCTAAGACTATATACTACTTACGCGAAGACAAAATGGGGATAATCATTGAGCGAAAATGAAAAGTAAATCAATTTCTGAGCTAAATTGCTTTACGCTGGATAAACTACAAGAGATAAGTACAGTGATATAATATGAGAAACTTGATTATTTCGTTACCTGAGTGAAATCGGCCCCCGTAAAGCTTGGGTATTTATAGACCACGCTGGTAAATGTCAGTGCCACGCGCAGCGGTGAATATTTTTTGGAACTTTTATAGCGATTTATTTTATTTAATGTAGATTATAGACGCTCGACATCTACTGTCATTACCGTATTTTTACATAAAATTAAATTAAACGACATCACAAAACGTACATGTTCGAAGGTGGGATTCTAGCCTACGACAGTTTGATCCATAGGCCAGCACGTTAACCATTACTCCAATCTATCACTTTTGTCTGAATTATAATTCAGGCAAAACTGGTAGTTTTCAAAATGGTCGTACAAAACAATATGACGTGACGCTCATTTTTAAAATGTCTATGGTCATAATATGACCAACATTACTACCTACTAGACAACCCTCTCACTCACCAAATTTAGAGGACATCCGACAGATTGGAGTAATGGCTAGCGTGCTGCAAATTAATTAACCTAGCTTCAACAAAATAGATTCTGTTTAGTTCATTTAGTTCTTAGACACTTGTTTTAAAACAAGGCTGTTAATGAAACAAGGTAAAATAAAGATACCTTTTTAAATCAAATTATTTTGAACACAACGGTAGTTCACTAGTGGCCTTTTTAACCGACTTCAAAAAAGGGGGAGTTTTTCAATTTGATGCGTCTTTTAATTTTTTTCGTAGCATGTGCGTTACAATATTATAGCGGCCCGTTCTATACAATATAGGCCTGCAAAAAAAAGTATTTTTTGACGCAAGTGACAAATTCGAAATAACTATCGACTTTAGATATTATGCCATCGCGGACTTTTATTCTTCATAAACCATTTATACTCTATATCATTTTGCCCTATCTAACATGGTGCTCCTGCTCTCACTATGCTTACACTCAAAGCTGGAAGAGCACATTTTCCACTGCAACTTTCTCTATTTTTTTCATAATTTTATGTTACATATAGCTTTAGAGATTTTTTTGAAAATGCACCTCGAAAACTGATTCCTCCCCTCTATTTCCAAAATTAGTCCGGCTTAATTTTCTAAAAAAATTATTGGTTTTAGGGGTATACGTATACTTTACAGGAAAACTAATACGATGTTTTAAACAGCTATAATTTTCGAGAAATGAATAATAAACGATGACAAACAAACTTAATTATGCGGTTGGCGAAATCTCTACTAATTTGCGTTATTATGGATAACATTTCATGAAATGTAATTTAATTTAATATACTCTTATTAAGCAGAGATACATATTATATCCATTTGTTATAGTTGTGTGGTTTCTTCGACGCGCGATTTGCACTCGAACTTGACCGATTTTTAATTAAAAAAAAAATAGGTAAAAAAACTTTTAAGTTAAACGGTTTTATTTTAAATCATCAGCTGTACCAAAAACTATAAAATAATTGGGATACAAACCAAGGGGCACTTTGTGTCGCTGCGTCAGCGGAATCAGTAATAAAAACGTGGGGCGCATATGAAATATTTCTGTTGGTGGGCTTGGAAACACATTTTTCTAGACAATTAACCGTTCTTATTTAATAATTTAAGTGTTATTTTGAAATATCAGAAAATTGATCGACTTTTATAGAAAGAATAGATTACAAGCCTTACCTGAAGTTTTCATTCTAATTTTGTGAACATTAATGCCTGTCTTGAAGAATATGTATCTGAACATTCTCCACATACAAAACCCATTTTTAATCGCTATCAACTATCCATATTAGTATACAGAGTTCACTAGTTAGTTGTTACGTTCGTTTAGGTGTGTGTGCGTGTGTAAACGACATCAAGATGGGGTATTCGACCAATCAGAATGGACCTCTTTTCGAATGATATAAGTTTCATTCCCCTCCTTTCATAATAAATAGTAGAAGAAAAAGGTACCACAATTTTCGGTGTTCACGTATTAATTATATAGATGAGAATGTAAAATGGACGCTTTTACTAAGTTCTCAGATTTGAATCTGGGAACACAGATTTGTAACAGGCGAGTCATGAAAACGGTACCTACGCATACACAATAGCATCCCGACGATCTCGGCTATCCTAACGCTCAAAGACAATGTTGATTACTCTCGAATGTTATCAAGTGCTTGTATAATAATTGTGTCTTATAATTGCGTTCAGAATGCTCTATAATTACACATTCCGCTTCCACTTATATTCTGATTGTGTGTAATCTGACAGAATCGACTGTAATTGGCACGAGAGTAGCTTCTTTCAGCTGAAAACAGGGTAAATTTATAAACATAATAAAAAGAAGCAATTAAAAAATTAATAACAAAGAACATTTATAAATATGTACACAATATGACGTCTTCATTTATCAGTTCTGACGTGCCTATATAAACATTGTAAAATAAAGTATAGGTACTTACATATAAAAATAACTCAAGGTGGAGTTTTTTATGTTGTATTATAGACTAGATAATAAAATATATGTATCTTGTGTTTACCTGCTTGTTGTTTTTTTCGTTTGCAATATCAATATCAATGAACAGATCAATGGAGACATTTTCAATTTATAATTTGATTTTCAAAACATTCTGGGCACTTTAAAAACTTGACAACTGGAAAAAACATTGTCCAGCAATTCAATTTTTGAAATTATTCTCTTTTTTTTTGTCTGATACATGATTTTCAACTTTTCTTTGCATCGGTTTTATTAAATTACTTTCGATAAAAATGTTTAAGAAAATTAACTAGGGCACGTTTTCAACTCTACGTGTGTAATATAATATACACTTAGGTAGGTATTAGAACAACACATGTATGAAAAGGATAATACAATCCGTGGAGGATAATGCGTTGTAGAAATACGTTTATACAACGAGTGGTTCAAAAAAATGTCTTACTTTTGATGATTCATTATCTGAAGTACTTTCAAGAAAACAATCATATTTCGATCAAAAATTGGTTCTTATTGCGCACATTCAAAACGATAAACGATCATTTTTAACCAAATATTATCGATATATATTATTTATATATTATATATTATTAATATTGTATTATTATTATTCTGGAAAATATGATATTTGCATCTCAAAAATAAAGTTCACGTGTAGCGTTCTCGTTTATATTGAGAGGTCACTCTGTATATTATATTGTGTAGTGTGTACATACACAGTACACACCCTCTGTATACAAACATCTAGGAACATAAAGCAGTATTATGTACAAACAGTATGCGTTGGTACATGCGAATATACAGGGTGTTTACATTTAACAAGTCATTGTGTAAATCCAGACCAGTAAACGATAGATAGTTATTAAATATTAATTAAAAGTTTTTTAGTCCAACTGCAACCCTTGGATTCAGGATGTGATATTTGTGTTAGTACTACTGATTAAGTATTAGAAATACCTTGTATTATGTCCGTCTTGTAACTTCTTGTGAATTTACACTACGCGTTTCAGCAACGAGTTGCCATCTTCAGGTGTGGTTAATTATTTTTTAAAAAACACACATTGAGTATTCGTAACATTATATATTATGATGCTAAGCACGGTGAAATTTATAAAACAAGGTCGTCAAATATGCGTTTTAATACCTATTTTTTTATAAAAATCAGTTGATTAAATCTTCATTTTTACGATTTGTCTTTAAATTTTCAAGACTTTTTTTATACACCTTTCATTTAAACCGAGTATAACGTTTGAAATCGTTGAACTTTCGAAAGACAGTAAATTTTAAAGTGTCGACAAAATGAATGAAGTGCAAAATAAGACTATCGCATCTGTATACATAATTAATTATTAATACCATTAATTAATAAATCTTTTTGTGTTTCATGTTTTTTGCAAAAGTTAGTCAAGCATTCTGCATTACGTATATTAATCTTTGGGATCAACTGTTAGAAGTCAATCTTAACGATGAACATTGTTGAATTTAGACATTCTGTATATGTACATAATATACCAGAGTACACATATGTTGCATGTATATATAGTGTGTATGTATTTGTATTACATGTAATGTATATTTTATGTGCCCTCTATACTGTTTTGTTTACCCGTAAGTATATATTATATACTGTGCGCGTCAAAAATCTCCCTCCCTTCCCTAATCTTTTGAACGACATTATAATATAGAACATCCGAATTTGTGCTGTTAAAATTCTTCTTTTTGAGAAATGAAAGATGGGTAGGTAAGCAATTTAAACAAAGTAAATCATAAAACAAATGCCAACATTTTCATTGAACATGTACCATTAAAAAGCTGAAACACATTTTTCTATGGTTATTTTAAGCTATCCCTTATTATAATTAATAATATTTTATAATAAGGTTTTGTGGTTCATAGAACGGTGAAAAGTTGATTTGAATTTGAATAACGATAATTTTGTAACTGAACTTCCACCATGTAGACCCGTACATACACCACTATGCAAGTGGTGTAAGAACGGGTCTAAATGGTGGAAGTTAAGGGTATAAACATCGTTATTAAAATTTGCTTTCATATAAATAAACATTTTACCGCCAATGAGGGGGACAAAAATATACATAACTGTGAAAATTTCCAAGGTAAATTAGGTGTAGTTTCCAGAAAATGAAAAGATCCCAACAAACATTTACTATCAATTCAAAGTACAATAACGTATATCTATTTTATAGTTTTTAACAGGTTGGCTTTTAGAGGTCATGATGACTACTTTATATTTTTATATTATAAAATCATCGATTCTGTTTTCTTGGCTCGTCTACCATGATTATTTTACACATTGTGGAACTTGTAGACTGCGATTGATTATCACATTACTTGGCCTCCAAGGCAGTGTGTTTACAATTATTATAATAAAGTTCCTACTGAATACTGATTATAATTTTCTGTCTTAGGAACTTTTTTGAGGAGAAAAAAAACAAAAATTAGGTGTTTTTTTATTTAATTATTTAAAATAAAATAAAATCGTGTTCGTTGAGATAAAAAATAATAATATAGGTATGTAATAAATACTGTAAATTATAGACGCTAAAAAAACGGTAAAAGAACTTTATTTAATAACATTTTTGAAAATTTGGCCTCCTGGACAATTTCAGATATGTATTTTTGGCAGTCAACCTGTTAAATATCATAAATTTCGTTATTAAAGAAAAACTTGTATTTTGCATCATCATTATCTTAAAGTAACAAAAAAATACACTGTAAAAGTCTTTTTCGAGTCAGGTATTAAAAACTTTCTGAACATTTATATTATATAATTAATTAAAACAAAACAGTTGGCAAAAAGGTAAAACAAATAAAAATATACTTTATTTAAATAAATAAACCATGTAATTGTTCAATATTTCCAAAAATTCCAAAATAGTTCATAACATTTTTTTTACAGTGATATCACAATATACCCCGTGTCCGATCTCAGAGGTGAACATAGGGATTTAACATGGTATTGTTCATTTTTGCTGATTCGTGTTCGCCCACTCTTAACGTACAAGAAAGGTAATGGTATCTATCGAAAGATAAAGTTTATTGCGCATCAAATGATTCTAAAAATAAGACCAAAAATGAAATTTTTACTTTAAAATACCAATTTGAAATTTATCGATTTTGCAGTAATGATTTCAAATTAAGTAGGCGAAAAACAAAACGTTAGAAACTCTTTTTATAACAGACTGGGATATTGTTTAGTTGAAAATAGGGGGTTATTTGAATATTTATTATAATTTTATTTTCTTTATTAAGTATTACTTTTCGTTGTTTAATAATAAAAAAAAAACAATTAAATTCTTCATTATTTAAATAGGTACCTGTTTGTTTTCTTATTATAGTCTATACGAGTAGAAGTAGAAGCCAAAATACTTAAAAATGGCACACAACGTTAATTTCCTATGTTCGACTTTGAGACCGGACACCCGGTATAGGTAAGTACTGATTTTTTTTAATGAAAATAATATTTAATCAATTAAAATATTCGTATACATATCTAATCAAAGTATTCGAAACTTATTAAATCGGTACCAAATAGAATGCTTAAGATAGCACACTATTAGGAACACCATCGAATGACGTAACGTCACAATGCAACACTAGAAAAAATAATTTTAAACCTGTGTCACCGTCGGGATTCAAACTCTAAACTCTTGGCGGCTGCAGAGTTATCATTTACTCTACGGCGACACGTAAATAATAACTCAGCCGCTGCGATAGTGAAAGTTTCGGGTTTGAATCCCGATGCTGACATAGATAACAGGTTTGAAATGATTTTTTCTAGTTTATACGTTACGTCATTAGATTGTGTTCCTAACTTAAGCATTCTATTTGATATATATTTATAGCTTCTATCTTTTAATTTAATTTTGATATCAAGATAGTACAGTAGTGCCCATATTCATAGTTAACCCTTAAGGTAAGTGATAAGGGTCCCTTCGCTGAGGGTCGCTTGAGTGCTGAGGGCACCTTATTCAAAGGAGCATTTCATAGCCATTTCCTTGAGTAAGGGAAGAATTATAGTAAACCTCCATGATTTTTTCCTTTAGAACAGTTGGTCATACTGCAGACCGATTGTGTTTAGTTGTCATTTTTGATATAAATGCGTGTTTTTAGCTATGGTTTTTAGCCTCGATTAACCACGATTATTAATTTTTGTGTTTCGTCAAACGATGGAATACCAACAGTTAACAATACATCTACCTATTACAACTCCTTTGCTGAATCGATATCTTTTCGAATATTCATTTTCTTCGTAAAATTCAAAAGGATTTTCAAGATCGCGTATATATCTCTTTTTTAAACGTTCTACTTTCATCACTACTATCGTACAATTCGTCAAAATCGTCCATTTTTATAATCTTTATTTTACGTAATAATACGTTGTTTACACAGAGAATGCAGGTTAGGTTAGCAGAATAATAATAATTATTACCTACGTCTATTTGCTTTTTTGTCTAAATAAAGACGCACATACTTTTTCGACATTTAAGGGACATACTACCCACCCTTAAGGTGAGGGTGATGTAAGGGCCTTTACAGACGTCAATTTTGACTATGAAACGCATATTCGATTTGAGGGTAGAGTTAAGTGTCCCTTACTACTTAAGGGTTAACTATGAATACGGCCGTAAGTCCTAGCTTTTCAGCGTTCCGCTTCTCGGTGTTCTTTTAATATGGCGATTTTCAATTAATTTCACGTTTATTATATTCAGCGTTTTCCCCCCGCTTTCTTGGCGTTGAATGCAATTTTTTTGTAAGTTTAGCTCTAATAATTATGCACTTAATATAATAATATGATACTGTAAATTATTAGGCTTTTATAATATGCATTCGCAATCGAAAAATATTATGTTCCCCTTTTTGGACGAATTTAAAATTTCGGCAGCGATATGAAATCTAATCCGGCATAAAAATGGGAGCCACAGTATAATTTTTTCACATTAATAAATTAACATTTTTCAAATTAGGTATAATCAATAACCTCGTGGAAAGAAATTAACATTTAAATCTTAAAATAGTGATCATAAAAATAATAAACATGATATATTGTTTTGTGGGTGAAGCGTTAATTGGATTTTGTTAAGAGAAAATAAAACGGTGGTAAACAAGATACAAGTCACCCGAGTATCGTAATGCTACCGACGTGTAAAATAAAAAGAAAACTTAAATCACTTACAAACATCACGCCGGACTTTAAAATAGAACAACACAAATATTGTCTGGTCCACGTACTTCTGTATTGTGAATGGAGACCCGGGGAAGTCCCGTTGGGAATTTATGTTGAACGTTCTTTATTCTGAACGGATAGTAGCTGTTTGACCAGATATCCACTCAAATCCCTCTGGGTTTATTATACAGAAAAAACTCGTGACATCCTTTTATTGTAAAAACAGATAGGTATACATTATTCAATAATAGATTTGAACAATTATATTTATATACTAAAATGCAAATAATATCAGCCATAGATAGTGTTGCCGTCTAGACAAGACAAGATAAGACTTTCAAAGTCTTGTCTTGTCTTGAAATATCAAAACTTCACTAAGTCTAAGTCTAGATTAAAAAACTCTTGCCTTGTCTAATATCAAGACTGTAGATTATTTTCAAGAGTCTAGATTAACAGAGTGGTTTACTTTACCTACTATACTACTTAGTTTATCTAGACTCTTGAAAATTGTCTAGAGTTGCGGCAAGAGTTTTGATCTAGATAAAGCAAGTCTTGTCTTGTCTTGAAAATGTCTAGGCAAGACTTTTGCAAGATAAGAGTCTAGAAAGTCTAGATCTAGACGGCAACACTAGTCATAGAAGAAGTGAAATTTTGGGGTGGAATAGCTTGTTTTTGTTATTGGAATATTTTCCAATTTATATAGATTGTATAACATTTAAAGTTCCCCAAATTGAAGCACTCTTCAGAAAAATGCCTAGATCATAATCTAAGGTTGTTGTCAAACTAGAATTTCTGACAATGCTTTCTATAACCCAGCAAATGTGCCTAGTTTTCAATGCAAAATAGAGATGAGAATCTGTATTATCTAGCTGCACAGCATATTTCGAAAACTTGCATAGAGCGAAAAAGTTCACGGTTTCGTGTGTTTCGGACTGTGCCAGGTTTCACTGTATATATTTTCAAAATTTAACTGCGTTTAATTTTAAGATTTGCTTAGAGTTGAGTAATTCCGATCGAATGATTGTTTGGCCATCTCTGTTGTACACAATACACCCGAGTAGCTAAATGTAATTGCACTATAGATAGCGGTTTGTGTTTACTTATTGGTGTATTATACAATTGCCATCAATGCCAACTGTACGTTATCTGTGTTGCTACATCAAAAATAGTTATTTTCGATACGTGTGCGTGAAGTGAGGTATTCTAGTAGGCTTAAACTGAGGCACGAGCTAAGGGACTGACGCATACACAACGACATCTCGTTGTGTATGCGTCAGTCCCTTTAGCGAGTGCCTCAATTTAAGCCTACTAGATATCTCACTTTAAGCGAACGTATCGAACATAATTTTTTATAACGACTGCTTCTAAAGTTTAATAGAGAGAAAAATATGAAAACCGAATGAAAACGGAAAATTCGTTCTTCGAGTCCTTAAAACTTTACAATTACAGACTAAGTTACGATTTAGTTTATTTTTATTAAAGTTAATAACTTCTGTATAAATCATTAAAAACATGACTCTCTCATGATGTGGACTTGGTACGCGCGATACTATATATAGGAACACATCGATCGATAACCAGTAAGTGCTTGTATTGTACAAAGTGCGGAAATTTCGAATTTATAAGATGTAGAGATTACTTTTACGCACGCTTTGGACTTTTACGCACGGTGACGGTACTTTTACGCACGCTTTGGACTTTCACGCACGGTGACTGTACTTTTACGCACGCTTACTAAAATACGCCTCTTCACGCCCGCCTCACAGTGCTCGAATATTGAACTTTAGAAGCAGGAGTTTTACAAGTGGCACAGTAATTACAATTGTGCCGCAACCGAAGACGTAGAACTACTTCTATAGTTTTATAATGACGTCACAGCTGTTAAAAAATATTAACATGACATAAATGATACCTACAAAACACAAAGAAACTATGGGGTTATTCGCGTCACACAGGTTTTTGTCACACATTTTTTGTAACGTATCCTTTTACCCCCTATGCAGGGAAAAACGTATTGTTACTATTGTGTCTAATGGATAAGTGGACCTTATTACATTATCCACTAATAAGGTGTTTTGAAATGTGTTTTCAAATTAGAATTGATGTATTTAGATGGAAACATTGTAACAAAATAAAATTTAAAAAAATTGTCTAGAGATTAAAAATCCAACGTACTTAGTTCATCAATAATAAAAAGTATTAGAAATACTTTGTGTCTGTCTTGTGACTTCATGTGTTGTTAACACGACGCGTTTCAGCAACGAGTTGCCATCTTCAGGTGTGGTTAATTTTTTATATTATAAAACACACATTGAGTATTCGTAACACGTTATAATATTATGATGCTAAGCACATGTCTATTATGTTGTCGTATCATAATATTATAACGTGTTACGAATATCAATGTGTGTTTTATAATAAGTATAAAAAATTAACCACACCTGAAGATGGCAACTTGTTGTTGAAACGCGTCGTGTTAACAACACATTGAAGTCACAAGACGGACACAAGATATTTCTAATACTTCTTATTATTCATATAGTGACTTGGAGACCTACCACTCTAAAAATGTATCGTATTTTATCAGATTTATACAAGAAAATAAACACAAAAAATATACTGGCTTCGTAATTTGATAACAAATATAATAAATAAAAATGAAATAAATCAATATTTCATTAAACTTATATTTTCAATTGAAAAAAAACACATTAGAGTTGGCAACGCTGTACGTAATATACACGCACTGTTAACTTACCTATATTATGTAAAGGTAAACAGTGACAACTGAAACGGTATACTGGGTTATTGACTACAGTGGTGAACACAAAACAGTTGAATCGATTTTGAAAACTTTTCTTTTTCTTTCAAAGTATATTATTTTTGTTCGATTCCTTGCAAAATCTATTTGTGCATCACAACATTCACAAGACACGAATTTTAAATTTTAACTCTAGAGGGCAGTATATTTTCAAACAACTTTTTTTTGTTGCAAGTTAAGAATGGAATGACCTTGAAATTAATATTAGAAATCGTGTCCATCGTGATTATAATAAAATTAAGTAAAATCGCAGGATAGTGGACAATATAATTTGATTTATTAAATTAAATGTACGACGTTTCGTCTATAGATTTAGACTTTTTCAAGTACATACATAAAAATAACAATATTTATGAAAATTAATATTAATTACTAACCATAGCAATTAACATAAGATAGGGTACATAAGACAAAAACATGGTAACAAATTATATTGACTATAAATTTTCACAATCAATAATAATAATAATAATAATAATACAAAAGTTAGCATAATTTCATAATATAATTGTACTGACTACTTACATTTTGAGTTAAATTTTAGATAAAGAGTCAAATTGGAAGAAACGCAATATCAGTGAAATGTGTTTTATTAGAAAAAACAATTCAATCAATTATAGAACAGACACTCAAAATTTAAGTAGTCAGTACAATTATATTATGAAATTATGCTAACTTTTGTATTATTATTATTATTATTATTGATTGTTAAAATTTATAGTCAACATAATTTGTTACCATGTTTTTGTCTTATGTACCCTATCTTATGTTAATTGCTATGGTTAGTAATTAATATTAATTTTCATAAATATTGTTATTTTTATGTATGTACTTGAAAAAGTCTAAATCTATAGACGAAACGTCGTACATTTAATTTAATAAATCAAATTATATTGTCCACTATCCTGCGATTTTGCTTAATTTTACTTGAAATTAATATCATTAAGGGCCGGCGCATACAATCAATTTTTAATCGCACAACTGTTTAGTTTTTTGTCAAAAGGCAAAGGAATTAGAAGGGACTGCGCATACTATCGACACAATAGTTGTATGAAAAAAAATCATAAAACCGCAAGTCTTTTGACTTTTTTGTTGAACAACTATCGATCGGCAGCTATGTCTCCACAGCTGTGTAATGACACTAGCATACACACGAATAAATAGCTGTTTGGCGACCGTTTAATAGTGAAATTATGGCACAACTGATTGATTGTATGCGCACCTCTAATAACTAAACAGTTTAGTCGAGTTGAAATTGCGACACGTACACAACTCGACTAAACTGTTTAGTCGTGGAAATAATTATGTGTATGCGCCCGGCCTAAGTTGTGATATCTAGCCGGAAATTAATTTCGGTTTAAATTTTGTTATAGGTCCGGGCCATTACAGCCCATGCACCCATTAGAACACGCTTGATAGCACTAAATATGTATTAGTCGGGTCTAAAATTTAGTGATGTGCCGGATCGTTAAAAATGTATATCCGCGGATACGGATCTGAATACGGATATTTGGTCTCAAGATCCGTGAATACGGATACGGATCTTAACTTTCTTTGAGTACGCGGCGGTAAATACTAAATATTGCACATCGACCTTTGGAAAGAGACTATCTGTTATGGGAAAAAGTTATTGGCCACGATATTAAAAAATAAAAAATAATCTGAATGGAATTTAACTGTTTTTCATTATTACCTAATCACCTATATATATAAAATTTTATCTATGAATTGAAAATTGATAAGGTAAAAGATCCGTAAAAGATCCGCCAAAAAACTAACGGATACGGATACGGATCATTCTTTTCCCTCGGATATCCGCGGATACGGATATGGATATCCGGCACATCTCTACTAAAATTGTATAATCTTAAAACCACATTATTAAGATTAAGAATAATGATTTTTGAAGATTTCATCCTCCCTAAAGACATAATTCAAATGTCACGTTTTGTATTTTAATTTTGCCTTTAAAGAGAGTTAAATCTTAAAAACCATTTTTCGCAAACTTAATGTGATCTTAAGATTTAATTATTATATTAAGCTATAAAATTCTAGATTCGACTAAATACTATTGCATGTATTTGTATATTTTATATTTAACGTTGCAAGGCGTCTTCTAACGGGTGGACTGTAATGGCTCAGGCCTAATAAAAAAATTAAACAGAAACTACCAAATATTCGGCTAGATAAGATTACATTATACTAGCTGTCCTACCTAGTTTCGCCTAAGTGAAGTTTAGAATTCCAGCGTTTAGCTCTTTCTAAAATAGGGATGGCATCTCGAAAAATTCACTCCGTCGCCTCGTTCATCCGTTCGGGTAATTTTTCCGAAAAATCGTCGAACATGTATATTTTTAACAATTAGATTAACAATCAATATTGTTATTACTTCCTATACTGTACAAATTCACTATTTTAGTGAAATTAACATAAGGACATCAGACGATATTAATCGACATATTGGGTGTTCCGGGTTCGATTCCCGGCGGTGCATTTAAATTTTTCTTATGTAGCCTTTCTACAATAATTAATAAGGGCATGTTATGTCGATTAATATCGTCTGATGTCCTTATGTTAATTTCACTAAAATAGTGAATTTGTACAGTATAGGAAGTAATAACAATATTGATTGTTAATCTAATTGTTAACTAAATAAGATACTGTAAGTAATTTTCTCGCAAATAATTGAAATTATTACTAGGCATATCCGGCCTATTTTGAGAAAAGCAACATTCATTGTAGTGTTGTTATAAAAATAAAAATAATATTAGCTCTCGCAGTTTGTGGACTTGCGGTGTATTTGTGCTATATATATAAGAAAAGATTAAGTGTACGCCATGGGCACCGTGGAGTAACTGGAAAACTTGCCCGACGCGATATTGGGTGTTCCGGGTTCGATTCCCGGCGGTGCATTTAAATTTTTCTTATGTAGCCTTTCTACAATAATTAATAAGGGCATGTTATGTCGATTAATATCGTCTGATGTCCTTATGTTAATTTCACTAAAATAGTGAATTTGTACAGTATAGGAAGTAATAACAATATTGATTGTTAATCTAATTGTTAACTAAATAAGATACTGTAAGTAATTTTCTCGCAAATAATTGAAATTATTACTAGGCATATCCGGCCTATTTTGAGAAAAGCAACATTCATTGTAGTGTTGTTATAAAAATAAAAATAATATTAGCTCTCGCAGTTTGTGGACTTGCGGTGTATTTGTGCTATATATATAAGAAAAGATTAAGTGTACGCCATGGGCACCGTGGAGTAACTGGAAAACTTGCCCGACGCGATATTGGGTGTTCCGGGTTCGATTCCCGGCGGTGCATTTAAATTTTTCTTATGTAGCCTTTCTACAATAATTAATAAGGGCATGTTATGTCGATTAATATCGTCTGATGTCCTTATGTTAATTTCACTAAAATAGTGAATTTGTACAGTATAGGAAGTAATAACAATATTGATTGTTAATCTAATTGTTAACTAAATAAGATACTGTAAGTAATTTTCTCGCAAATAATTGAAATGTATATTTTTGTTTTTCTGGAATTTCACATATTTAGCTCAAGAGATCTCAGAAATCGCGTACCTTTCAAGAAAGTTTCCATCCGTTTTCACTCATTGGATACGCGAATATCGGAAATTCGTTAAACACATGTCTTTTAGATTTTAACAAAGTACTTATATTATGTTGAATTAAGTTTTGAATTTAAAAGTTTAAATCAGTGTATGTGTATTTACTGATCGATTAAAACTCATTACGTGATCGACGTTATATTATTGAAACCATAGAATAAGTCATAGAACTACAACAGCTGTAAATATACCAACACCCTCGATATTTCCAAATCTCATTTTCTAAATTCTAAATTTCTAACTGCTGATTCTCAGGTCAAAGAATATGAGTTTTACACCTTGCAAAAATAAGGAAATCAATAAATGTTATCGTTGTCTTATAAGTTCGGTGTCGCTGAACCAAATGTAGACAAGGCCAGTACGTTTCTGTCAAGAGATCGTGCGAATGTATAACCGTAACGAGGGAGTTTCAACGGTGTATGAAAAAGAGAACACCATAAACAATGCGGTGCAATTTTAGCTTGACAATGATAGAATGACGCTATGTCAATGTTTACAAAACAAACCGTTTATATACAGAGTGAACTATAAAAAGATCTACAGGTGAAGGATTGCCAATTTTACAATAAAGTATTATGCATTTCTGAAACTTTTTTAAGCTCACTGAAAGTGCAGTTAAAAATATCAATATACCTTGAAACATTATTTATTTATAAGCTTACACATCTTATAGAGAGGTGCATTTGTAAAATGACAAGTTCTAGATGAAGATTATAAAACAACTAGTGATTATGGCTAGAAAAAAATGGAACATGGAATAGTAATAGTCCTTTCACACTATCCGGTTCGCTGGTCAGGTTTTGAACCTGACGGAATTCTGAAGTAAAAATTAAATATCAGGACGCGATCAGGTTTTCAGCAGATCTGGTTTTATGTTTATTAACATTATGTTTGAAATTATACCTTAGCTCGCACCTTTCTTGCCAGAGTTGAAGCAAAACTAAAGCAAACCTGAGGACGAAAACCGGACAAGTGTTAAAGCGCGCGATTGCTGCAATATACGGCAGCAGGAATGAGGAAACCTGATGTTTCAGTCGACCGATCTGGCTGCAGCCAGTGCCCAAGCCTGAACCTGATAGTCTGAAAGATCGCATTTAAACAAATGCCCCATTGACCATTACTTTAAAACCTGACCGGCCAAACCTGGTAGTGTGAAAGGACTCTTATTAGATTGTCAAACAAGGTGAAAAATTCTTCCGGGCTGATGAGTCGTGGTCAACTGGAGTTTTTCCAAACGTTTCGTCTCTAACTGTGCCACTGAAGATGTCTCTCACAGTTAGAGACGAAACGTTTGGAAAAACTCCAGTTGACCACAACTCATCAGCCCGGAAGAATTGTTCACCTTGTTTGACAATGGAAACCGGCCGTAAATGTCTACACAATTTTATTTTACTCTTATTAGATGTTTAGAAAATTTATGTTGTTAATCTAACTAGGTAATAATTTAAACAAGGAACGAAAAGCAACAAAATCTCTACGTCTGTGCATTTTAGAAATCGTAATCAATATTGTAGTTTTGATCGTGGCAAGATTTCTCATAAAATTTAAATTTTTAATCATTCAGATTTTCCGGAATTGTTACAAACATTTTATTTTCCAAAACGTCCCCAACAAAAAAATCTAAGAGGTTCAGGTCTGGTGATAGAACACGAACATGTCAGTAAATTTCCATGTTATTTCCATTTCCATAAATTTACTATTTATATTATGCTAAGCAGTTATAAAAAATTTCAGAATTAACTTGCCCTTCAAAATACTAAGTAGATTTAGAATGAGTTGGAAAAGTTTCGAACTGACCTGTGTACAGTTATACCATCATGGTGAATGAGAGCGGGTGGTGGTGGAGGTGGCGGTGGTAAATCAGGATGCGCCGGGCACATATAAAGTCCCGGGGGTGGCGCGCCGTGTACTGCCGGCAGGTACTCGCTACTGTAACTGAGATAGTGAGGATGGTGCTGCATCATTCCTTGCACAGAACCGCCGCTAATCGTGCTCTGCCGCGATGCTGGCCGCATCACCATCGCACGAGTCGGAACTCCGATGTCGTATTCATCCAAATCGGCGCGGATCGGTCGCGGTCGCTCCATTCGCACAGACTCCTCATCTTCAGGCATCCAGGTGTAACGTTTTGGGTCGGAAACGTTGCAGAAAGACTTCGGACGTCGGCGGAAATATGAACAGTCCAAGTTCTCATCGTATTGATATAATTCGGCCGGCGGCGGTGCTGAGAATGGATATCTGAAAAGAAAACATACAGTTGCTCAAATATTTTAATCAGAGTAAGTTACAAAGTTTCTCCTAAGAACCAGTAAATAAATGGCGATCCAACTTCAGCTTCCGAACTTTAAAGGAAAAAAAATCGACTGATGGCCAGTCCTATACTTCCCACCTAGTAAATATTTGCAAAAAATAAACATTCTTTTTTTTTATTCTTTGACTAGGCCCAAATAACCTTAGCTGTTGGTGGTCTTTAAAACACAATTTAATTTTTATTCTTTGAAAAAAGCATGGCCCTCTTTTTTGTTTGGTGATCTACTGATGGCTAGCTTAAGTCTGAGGCTACACTAGAACCGTGTCAGACAAGATCCGATCAGACCAGACCAGACCAGACCAAACCAAATCAGACACTTCAGACGAAGTGGCTACATAGGGAGTGGATAATATCCGACGGGTTTAAAAGTAAAATGATGCGAAACTAATTAGAGAAGACCTGAACGTTTATTTTAACAAACTGTTTATCACCTTTGTAAAATTATTAATTAAAATGAAATATGTGCAGATGTATTGTACATATTATAAACCAGGGCTCCGAATTTATTCGAATAAATGAATATTCGAATGGACGAATACTTTCAAAACAGATTTATTCAATATTAGAATATTTGAATTTCAAATATTCAAATACATATTTGAATACTCGTTTTTTATATAAGTTCTAAATAACCGAAACAGCTTTTCTTTGTTGAACAATAATAATTTTTGATGTGAAATTTTGAATATTTGGATATTTAAATATTTGTCATAGACTGTGGTTAACTTCTTTCCGGATTCAAATGAAAATCAAAATGCACTGCTTTTATTATTTTTTATCGTTGTTCAACAATAACATTTATTATACATTTATACAACAGCTGTTCTTTGTTTTTGGCGTCCCTGAGTCCTGAGTATCGTTTGTCGCCAATTATTGCTCATTGCTCTGTTTATGTTTTGATTTCAATATGCGATTTATGATTTTAAATTAGCGATAGAGATAACAACTTTTCCAGAAATATAATGTAATTTTTTTCAATCATTTAACAAATAACAATAGTTATGCTATTTGTTATGACTGCCCAGCATTGTTTGATTTGAAAATTGTTGGGAAATCAGTGAGGGCCGTGACTATTTCGATCTCGGCAGACTGCCGGATCTTTGTAAAAATCCAAAAAACAGCGAAATTTTGGACCTTTTTCAGTTTTTATTAATTTTTACTATTCGAATAGAAGTTTAAATGAATATTCGAATACTTTAATTTGAAAAATTCCGAGCCTTATCATAAACAACAAACAAAACAAACTTCAACAATGCGTTAAAATCGATCAGAGCTAATTTACTTTCAATTTATGGACTATACTGATCAAATTATTATACTTTTAAATCATACCTGAAAGATTCATTTTTTCGCCAATATCTCTCCACAAAAGACCTTTCACGTCCCTGTTGTGGTATCTTTTATCCCTTTAGTCCCAAATAGGAGGATATTCACGTATTAGATCAATTAAAAGTGATTTGTCCATATTCACAATTGATATTCAAACACGTCTTTAAATAGAATTGTAATAATAGCTAGCATAAATTTAGCATGGCCGTATGTTGTTCCGTTTTTACGATATCGAAGGCGAAAAATTGACCACATACACACACATATACAGACATCAGTCAGAAAATGATCTTAAACGATTGCTAGGGTCTCAAAACGTGAAGATCTGTTAAAATCTCGAAATATTTTTTTCGGACTCCATTACTTCCCTACCATAGTAGAGGTGGGAAGTAAAAAAATATTTAAAAAAAAACCCGACTGCGTAAAAATCGAACTTAAACAAAACAAGGTAAAATGATAACATGCAGTCGGAGGCATCAGATATTTCTGTTCAATTTGTTACTACTATGCCTCTGACTACATGTTATCATTTGATCTTGTTTCCACCTTTTAAGTTCGATTTTTACGCAGTTGGGTTTTTTTAAAATAATTTTTTTATTCACGACATTTTAGTTTTTGAAAGACCTATCTAGTGATATGCCACTCAATATGGTACGCAATTTTTTTTCTACCGCCATACCCAGATACGCGTGAAAAACAATACCCTGCCTTTGCTGTCGCGCAGTAAGGTAAAAAGTTTTAGCAATTAAATTGGCGCCGACCTCAACATTTTTTAGTGGCTTTTTTGAGGGAGTTTTTTTAATGTTTTTATTTGCCAGGATTCATGCTATAACAACACAGTCTGTGAAAATTTCAACTAGCTACCTCTTACCGTTTGTGAGATAGAGTCTTGTGACAGACGGACGGACGGACAGACATCGCAGGTAGGGTAATAGGGTTTCATACGGAGGTACGGAACCCTAAAAATATTTTAAGGGTCGAAGATAGAATAAAAAAAGGAATGCAAAAAATTAACAATGTCTTTTGGGGTGACTGAAGAAGAGGTAGACCAAAGTGTTATTGAGAACAATTCGTGGTCATACAGGCGAATGTGGAATTATTTTTAAGAAAAAATAGAAGAGAGTGGCGAAGTTCATATCGGATCTGTGCTTCAAGCTGAAGTTGAAAATATCATAATTATTAGATTTGCGTAGTTTTTATTCAAAAAGGAAGCTTTCAATATTAGTGTTGAAATAATGATTTTGATTTAACAATATGCTTTACTCCTTGATGTTCAAAGATGTAATAAAAGCTGACGTCAAGTCAATCTATCTGTCATTTGTTAAAATGTAATTGTGCAGTAAATACAAATGTAATCTTTTATTTTAATGTAAGTTTTTAATAGTAAATAAATAGTTAATAAAAGAAATAATGTTAATTTAACTAAATACTACGAATTTATAACAATTAGGTACCGATTCTACCGAATGCGGAAATAATGGAGAAAATAGTTATTTTCGACACGAGTGCGTGAAGTGAGGTATTCTAGTAGGCTTAAATTGAGGCACAAGCTAAGGGACTGACGCATACACAACGAGATCTCGTTGTGTAAGTATGCGTGTGCCTCAATTTAAGCCTACTAGATATCTCACTTTAAGCGGACGTATCGAACATAATTTTTTATAACGACTGCTTCTAAACTTTAATAGAGAGAAAAAAACAATTATGAAAATGGAAAATTCGCTCTTCGAGTCCATAAAACTTTACAATAATTACAGACTAAGTTACGATTTAGTTTATTTTTATTAAAATTATTAACTTCTGTATAAATCATTAAAAGCATGACTCTTTCATGATGTGGATTTTGTAGACGCGTCGCTATATATAGTAACACATCGATCGATAGCCAGTAAATAGTGCTTGTATTGTACAAAGTGCGGAAATTTCGAATTTATAAGATGTAGAGATTACTTTTACGCACGGTGACGGTGCTTTTGCGCACGCTTTGGACTTTCACGCACGGTGACTGTACTTTTACGCACGTTTACTAAAATACGCCTCTTCACGCTCGCCTCACAGTGCTCGAATATTGAACTTTAGAACCAGGAGTTATAAAAAAGTAATTTATGAATTTCTCAATATATGTCAAAATAAATAAACTTTAAAAATCATTTTATTAAAATTTAAATGCGACGACGAAAATGAAAACAAACTTGTATTGTTATTATGATTATTGACAGATTTTCCAATATTCACTGTAAAGCTTCCTTTAAAAGGTTTCTGAACATGATGTAATTCTGTAAACTTTGATTCGACGAAAATTGTGTTATGTTTTAAAATATTAAACAATAACGACAGATTTGTAGCTTTTCATGTACTTGGTTATTAGTTATAATTAGCACAGACTGTGATCGAAAAATTATAAAACATGTGGAAAACGGTTGATATGTGGAACTTCCCGCATGTGTTAAGTACGTTACAATAAATTGATACTATTGTGTTGAGGCTAGTGATAGGACTCGAGTTGTGTTACACTCGAGCGACTCGAGTGGTTTTTATTTTACTCGCACTCGAGTCAAATTTATTTTTACTCGGCTTTCGACTGACTCGAGCAACTCGAGTGAGTCGAATCGTCAAATGACTCAAATCGGCTCGATCCACTCGATTGGCGAGTTGACTTGGAACACTCGAATGGCCTGTAGTGACTCGAGTGAGAAGTACAACTTAAGCCATGCTTAGCCGATGTATGACATACAATATACAATCTTTCATTTGAAATTCAGTACATAGTTTGAGTTGTTTTATCTGTTAAATGTTTGTGTAAACTGTAAAGCTGTTTGCTAATAGTTCGTGTTTAAAATGAGTGAGAGCTACACTGAATGTAGTTAGTGTTTACTCATTATTATGACCTGCCTGTATGTAAAAAATGACTCGAGTTACATTCAAGTGTGCAAGCTTTCACGGCCGGCATTGTTCCAAATCTTCATGGTTTCCGGGCCTGTAGGCCGTGGTCCGGTGGTATTTCTACCTGACGTTTCGTCTACAACTGCGGTAGACATTCTCAAAGGCGATGTGGCAGCGGTCGAAGTGTCCTCCTTGGCGGCTCACAGATGAGTGTGTCGGTGACTGGTGTTCTCCCTTCTTTTATACCAGTGTTATACCAGTGTGCCAGTGTGTTCTCTGTTCGGTCGTAGTCCGTCTCTCTGCCATTGGTCAAATGCGCAGTGTGTAGTGGTGGTGAGTTCTCTACTCGGTCGTATCCCGTCCTTGTACGATTGGTCATTGGTTTTGTAAGTCGGAGTGCTGGTGTCCAGGTTTTACTGAGATTGAGGCCTTCATCTTTTCGGTTGAAATTCTGTGTGTGTTTATGTATTTCTATGGCCTCTCTGTATATTCTTGGGTAATAGCTCAACGTTCTGTCTATGGCTTGGGTTTCTTCATCATAAGATCCTCTTCGAAGAAACCCAAGCCATAGACGCCGAACGCCGAATCCGTAAATCGAAGTGAGAATTAAAAAAATAGATACTGTAACAATATAAAGCCCTCGCTATGGGATATCGGGAATGTCTGTGGGTATCTTGATGATCTGATTCTTGTGTCCGCGTCATTTGATGAGCACTGTGACGATTTGCAACATGTATTTGATGCACTCGGACAGTTTAAACTCCAGGTTAACTGTCAGATATGTAGTTGCGCGTAATATAATAATTGTATTGCAAAGTAATGAACAGTACCTAATGAAAACATTTACATTCAAATATATTTTATATGTATTACATTTTAATTTTAACAATGGAAACATGACTAAATGAAAGTAAAAAAATTCGACTGATGACCAGTCCTATACTTCCCACCTAGTAAATATTTGCAAAAAATAAACACACTCTTTTTTTTTATTCTTTGACTAGGCCCAAATAACCTTAGCTGTTGGTGGTCTTTAAAACACAATTTAATTTTTATTCTTTGAAAAAAGCATGGCCCTCTTTTTTGTTTGGTGATCTACTGATGGCTAGCTTAATATAGCAAAAATCATGGTTACCTTGATTTACGTACAATTTTTATTTTTTTTAGTAAAATATTTTTTTTCTCGAAAACTATACATTTTAGAGAAAAAAAATATTTACATTTTTTTCATATTATAACATCTAGAATTCATTTATATTTTTTTTTACCTATGTTAATACGTGACATTGAGGACGTTTTTTTGAATATCTTAGGATCCACTGAACCGATTTGACTCAAAATCTAATCAGATCTAATTTAAAGGCTGAGAAACACAACAGAACAATCGGCATGCCCGTATGTTGTTCCGTTCTTAAGATATCGAAGGCGAAAAATTGACCACATACACACACACCTACAGACATCAGTCAGAAAATGATCTTAAACGATTGCTAGGGTCTCAAAACGTGAAAATCTGTTAAAATCTCGAAATATTTTTTTCGGACTAAATCCATTACTTCCCTACCATAGTAGAGGTGGGAAGTAAAAATATACAACATTTCATCTAAAATCAGAACTGGACAAAAGATTTAACCCCTTTATACACCCCTTAAAATAATATTTTTTTCTTATCAATTTCAGTATTATTATCAATCCAACAACTGCACCAAATTAAATACACCCTTCAGTAAGTAAATCCTTATAATCCGCAAACTAGTCAAAAAATTAGAAGTCCGGCTCTGTCGGGCCGATTTTTTAAAAATTTTAGCAGCACATTTTAATCGTTACTAAAGGGTTAAATTTCAATTTTATATTCTAAATATAAATTGCCTGCAAAAAGTTTTTCCAAAAATCCTATAAAAAATATATTTTATGGAATTATAGATTTTAATAGTATAACCTATTATAGGCATGTATATGCCCTTAATTTTTAAGTTCAAATTTCCTTGAATGAAGTAACAAAGACCTTTTCTCCAAGAAGTAAATAAATGTCAGTCAAAACGATGTATTATTAAGACGGCCTACGAAGGTGCAGGGTATTGAGGCGGAGTACGGTATTGTCACGTGCTGAGATAGGTTCGTATAAGTTGTGCGAATCTTTTCAATGACTTGAATAATATGAGTCGATGTTGTCAAAAAAAAATCGTACATTACAGTACCTACCAATAATTTCAGGCACTTTTGACAACGTGCCATCTGCAAAATCAATCAGCTGTACATCGCCCTCCATTTTGTTAGTAGATATGCAAATTTTATCAGTGCCCAGACTTATGTTAAGTTTCTGGTACAACTTTCAAACATAAAAGTACTTTTTTGCCATATCCACTATAAAATAGCTGTTTTGCAGGCATAATATGTATACCAACCTGTAATGGGTCACTTTGCAGGCCGGTGTGTGGAAACGTATATTCCCCACTAGTGTGGAAAGTAAATCTGCATTTCCATAGTAATTTATATTTATTCGCCCTGATCCGCCAGCTATTACATACTGACAGCTACATTCTCGGCCTACTATAGAGTGAAGTTGGCGACACAAAATGAACTGTCAAATTTTTTTTTAAATACTGAAAATGAACTGAAAAGCAGCTATTTTATAGTGGGTATGACATAATTACCATATATATCTCGTGCGGAATGACTCGTGTGACTGTTAAAACTCGCTGTGCTAGCTTTAACATACTGTCGCTAACTTGGCAGTAATATACCCCATTACGACATTAGCGTATTAAGGTAGTTGTCTTGCTATGGGCATAGTGTCAGAAAATTCTAAATTTTCGTATCCTCATTAAGTATACTATAATATAAATACCATTAAAATTTGAAGTTGATTGACCATCTCTAACTCGAGATAAACTTAATTAAAGTTCGGATAATTAACACGGAGAGCATAGAAAAGGTTGTGTTTTTGACAAGTTTTTTAATTAAAAAAAAAAAAGTAGCGGTCAGAAATTTTCAAAAAACTAACTGTTCATTGATGTTTTTGTTCTGAGTTGAAAAAAGAAAATCCAAAAATTATTGACCTTTTTATTGTTGAGATATAATAACGCAAAGTTCAATAATTTATGAGAAAAGATTGACATTTTTATATAATCTAAGCGAACAGACTAATAGTGAAATATGTGTTACTATGTGAACCACAGTTTAGGTACAATCTCTAACAAATTTTTTTTACATTTAACACTATACTTATTTATTGTTTTACAGCGTATTATGAACGAAACTTTGGATGTTATTGTAGCACGACAACTACCTTAAAGTACATATTTTAGCATTGAAAGTTGCCGTGGTTTCCATGGTAACGCAGTCCTAAAAGTACTTTTAGCGTTGAAAGTCGTATAAGTAGCATAATAGATGCTAGAAAGCAACAGGGGCGTAAACTCTGCATATAGCGAATGTCCTGCAGACGTCCAATGTCAAGCGTCAGGCTACTGTTAGGTATGACCTATAAATGTATAGGAAGACTACCTAGATATTAATTGTTTAAAAAGGTATGTGTATAACTTTCGTCTCTTACAAATAACGTGTTAATTAATTACTGCGGAAACTTTTGAGTACCTTCAAATCTAGATTATAAGGACGAGTCAGCGCCAAGCATATGAACGTTCTAATTCTTACTAAATTGTATGTTGAGAACTTCGCTGCGGCTTTCGTGCTTATTGGTTATTTTAAAATTTATATATTTCCTGACCAGCTCGCTTCTAAAAAAGGTTTAGTGCGAATTTTGTTGGATGTTTTCTTGCCAAATAACGAGAATCAATCAGAATCCATGCTCGTGTCACGTGATCTTAAACACTTGCAAGTGTATTCTAACTAGTTAATCTGGTTGTATCGAACTGGAGAAAAACAAGCCAAAGCGTGTGTATTTTGTAATTTCTGTAGTGTCCATTTTTGAACATAATTATTGTGCGGACAAAAAAACAAGTGAGGTAAGAAGAGTTATATGCTCTACACTCTACAGAACCCGAATTACCAGATCCATGCTTACGCGTACCGTAGCTCGCAAGAAGCCCAATTGAATGCAAGAATTCCATTTATAGTCAATACCCAAATAAACTCGCAAGCAACTCAGTGAGAAATAAAAAAGACGGATAAGTATGAGGTTTTCGTAACGTTACAACAAAATTACTTTGTTGAGGTTGACAATAATTATTGACAAACTTAAAAAATTAATGATTGGTTTCTCTGTCCTTTAATTAAATAAATAAAATTTCTTAGGTAAATTAGGTTTGTCATGTAATAATTTCATACAGAATAGGAAATCAATGATTTCTGGATTTTTTTTCCTTTGTGCCAAATTTTCAGATTCTAGGTCAACCGGAAGTACCCTACTACGCTATCGGTTTTGATGTGTGATTCAGTGTATTAGTGTCAAAATACGTGATTTTTGAAAGACCCTGTCTTTTTCTTGCATTAAGTTAGAAGCTTTAATTTTTTGTTGTAGACCTTAGTATTTCTCTAGCCGTTCCTGAGAAAAAGGGTCTTGACGGACAGACAGACAGACAGACAGACAGACGGACGACAAAGTGATCCTATATAAGGGTGCAGCTTTTTTATTCTGAGGTATAAAAATTCCCCCGTGTGCATGGAAAGTAATCACAATAAAATAAAATTCGAATCGTTTATTGGTAGAGAATCTAATGATGCATATCCGTAAAAATGAGTCGAATCGTTTATCTCTATAGACACGTGAAGTTCGTTATAATATGAACTAGCTGACAGGCTCAAGTGACAATGCACCTGTGTCCTCGTGGCACGTGATTGGACTACGAGAGAAAAAAATATATAATACCAACTGTTCCTGTCGTTGTATATTATGACGAGTTCAGATTTGTAGTCTGAAACAGTCCATGAAAATATGTGAGATGATATGTCCCACTCAACAATTGTGTCGACATTCCTATCGGCAAAAAACAACATGCCAATTGATCCTTTCGTCAATTTTAAAAAATTCGAACGAAAAAATATAGGCAGTTTCGTGCATTTGGCGGGTCATTTTTAAAAAAACATCATCTTTTAACAAAAAATAATATTAAAAGTTTAATATTTCGAGATTTGAATCAATTTAATTAATAATGAAAAAAGTGGGTGCGTGTATATGTACGCGAGTTAGAAGTTATAAACACATAGTCTTGACGAGAACGTGGCATGTTTTTTTCCATGTATGTTTTTGGTGGGATTTCATAACTTTTTGTTCAGATACTTATAAATTCAAATGATTCTTAGTTACATCATCAGAATCCGCCATTTTGGATTTTCATTTATTTTCGAATTTTCTCGTAATTATCACCTTAAACACTATATATACACATTTCAAAGATCTAGCTCGAGTGGAAGTACCCTAGATTTTATTTCGTGTCAGAATCCGCCATGTTGGGTTTTTAATCCGCCATGTTAAATTTTCATTTATTTTAGATTTTTCTCGTAATTATCATCTTAAACACTATTTATGTTCCAAATTTCAAAGCTTTAGCTCGATTGAAAGTACCCTAGATTTTTGATGATCTATCAGTCAGTCAGTCAGTGTGTCATGCCAGTGAATGCCAAAAATTGTGATTTTTGGACATTCGTATCTTTGAAACCATTCCACCTAGACGTATGACATTTGGAGTACTGATTCTTGTTGGTAACCTTAACCCCCCTGAAAAAAATCAGTCCTGTAACGCAACTAACCTCGGAGATAGAGAGGGGGGGGTCGAAAAGGGCTCGAAATGGTTCGTGTAAATATTGCACAGTCGCGCTTAGTTTTGCTTGTTGCGAGAGCTTCCGGTACTCTCCGTGCGCTTAGATTTCATTCAAATGACAGATACAAAGATTACCTACAGCCTCGCCTACAGCTGTCTATAAGATATTTTAGATTTTTTTGCTCTGAACTAGTGATGTAAAAATACGGTATTAAACTTTTTTGTGTATTAAATCCATGGTATAAAACCGTATTTTTTCAATATAAAACGGTTTTTTAATTCCTCGCACTACGGTTACGGTACATTATTCAGTATTGCCAACAGCATAATAGGAAAAGTTCCTGTTCTCATTTTGGTATTAAATCATTTTAAAAGGTATTAAACCGTTTTAAACGGTATTAAACCGTTTTAAACGGTGTTAAACGTTTTATACGTGCTGTATAAAATAGTAAAATAGTCAGTATTCATACCTAGTATAAAACTGGGGTATATTATTTTTTTTTACATACCGTATAATATAATACCATTTTATACAAACGTTTTATACCAGAGTATTATACGCATTTACATCACTACTCTGAACAAATTTTTTCAGTAGATACCTACTTTGTTAGTTTAAATTTTAAAACGAACGTGAGGGCTAGTATTTCTCCAGCAAAATTCTACAGTGTGTATTTGCAACATTCCTGTTTGTTTGTAGGAATTATAAAAGTCTGTCAGTTATGGTAGTATACAATTAAATAAATCCGTCACCTGGGATATCTGGGAATGGGGGCATAGTCGGCCGGCTGCCTTCTATACAACTCGTGAAGGTTCTCGTCCGATGGCGCCTTTCGTCTGACGCACACTGACAGAAGCGACGTTCGACTTGTGCCGCACGGGCTGTCCTGATAATTGGAGAGGCATCCGAAGAAGCCTCCGGTTCCACCGTTACCGCCGCCTCCGCCGCCTCGCGCTTTCTCAAGAACATCGAGTTGTTTGTCGGTTATGCAGTACTGTTCGCGAATGTCTTCTTTGCTGTACAACGGCGTGCCACGTTTATTTCGCTGTTGGCCAATGTCGCTGCCACCGACCTTGTTGCGACGTCCCATCGTTTCATCTTCTGATTCGTAACTAGCGGCCACGTGGTGAATGTCAGCCTGAAAACAAACGAAAATTGTATAAGTATACTAGCTTTTACACGTAGCTTTTTTGGCTACTACTAATCCACGTTTAGTAGAAGCGCGATGATTTACGAAGTTAATATGGTTTTATTTATTTATGTATGTATAATGTATAATTATATCAATTACTCGCGAGGGTGGTGGGTTCATAACCAACTTCTTCTACTATACTGCTCTAAAGTCACTTGTGTGGTGGTGGTGATAGTGGATTCATTGTCGACTTCTTCTACTACATGTTATTATTATTTTTTTTATTTAAGTTACGTGCTCAGCAACTTAGGCTATATACACGTGAAAAGTTAAGGTAAGTATTGACATATTAGATAATAACATGTGTACAAGTTAATATGTTGTGTATAGTGAGACTTCGTTTTTTGCTTCTTGTTCAATACTTAGTAGAATGAAAATAGTAAAACACTAAATTTGCTTCCGGAACAAGATATAAAACTCTTTATTTAACCAAAGAGATTGACGACATGTTTCGAGAGCTTAACCTCTCATCATCAGGTCAATTGAAAAAATAAAATTTTACAAGAATTGAAAATAAACGCAGAATTGATCTGCGTTTATTGTTTACTTCAAAATGTCTACACAATTTTTTGATTACAAATTTACTACCACAATATCTCAAGATGCTTAAAGTAACAAAGAACTTATTTGTACGCAATTTTCAATTCTTGTAAAATTTTGTTTTTAAAATTGACCTGATGATGAGAGCTTAAGCTCTCGAAACATGTCGTCAATCTTTGATTAAATAAAGAGTTTTATATCTTGTTCCGGAAGCAAATTTAGTGTTTTACTATTTTCATTCTACTAAGGTAATATGTGTACAAGGTAAGGATATTAACAATAAATGTTATATAAATATAAGAGTTTTCCATTCACATGATAATTAACGAGAAATTAATTGTTAAATTTTGCGTTTTAGGTCGGTGAGTTCCAGGAACTGTAATACTTTCGAAGCGCTAGTGTCGTCATCTTTAAGGGCTTCTTCAATTGAGTTTGGGAAGTCTACAATTTTCCTTTCGTTTGAGTAGATAGGGCATGTGATTACTATAATATGTTCAATGGTGAGTTGGGTGTGGCGAAATCCCTATATTATTAAACGAGTAAATCTTGTATATATGTTTCTATGTATCTATATAAATATTTTCTCGAAAACGGCTCTAACGATTTTGATCAAATTTACCGAAAAGGGGTTTCGGGGGGCAAAAAATCGATTTAGCTAGGTCTCATCCCTGGAAAAATTCGTTTTCTTATCGATTTTATCATTTTAAAAAACAGTTTTTTTAACGTCATAAAACAGTGTCGTATTGTGAGTAGGCTTTGGAAAAAACAAACTATTTTCATTATTTATGTCAAAATTACTCTGACAGTCAATCTTTAAATAATCAGTAATTATTTGAAAAGTAAAAAAATTGCAACAATAAAATCTAAACATAATTATGTAAGTATTTTTAGATAAAATTTAAATAAATAGGTATGTTATTTTTATACTCGTTTTTATATTTCCTATATAAAATATGTATAGGTAAGTACGTTAAATGTAGTATGACGTATAATCTTACCTAGATCTTTTTTTCTCAAAAACGACTAACGATTCTGATGAAATTTACAGAATGGGGATTTTTCAAGGCGAGAAATCGATCTAGGTAGGAATTTTGGTTCCAGAGGGGAGCAATTAAAAAAAAGGTGTTTTTTATTTATTATAACTCGCTCAATTAAAGTCAGATTGATTCGAAGTCTATTTCTACATAGATTTTATATAATATATCACAAGTGTTAAAATTGTAATTGAACACTAATATAAGAAGTGTCTTGCACAATATGTAAATAATAACTGGCGCCGAGGGTCTGTGTAAAAACACAACGATTTTTAAAAACTATGGTGAAAATACATGCAAAAAAAGTTTTGCGCAGGTTATAGTCTGACGTTTGTTATTAAAAGAATCGATTTTTGTGAGTTTTTCAGTAGGTACCTATGCAAAAAAAATATTTGAAATTTACTGGAAGTTGTTAAGATGACATCACAGAGAAAGTATTTCGATAAAGTTGATATTTGGTATCAATGCTTAAAATTGGATTGTTAAAATGGCAACGGGCGAGCAAAATTTCATCTGATTCGAACATTTTTACAAGATATTCAATCTATGAAAATCGGTTTTTGCGAGTTCTTCAGTCAACAAAACAATAACGGCGGTAGATTTGAAAATGGCGACCTAAATAATATTTACAGGAAAAAATGCTTGATTCAAGTTGATACTTAGTTTTTACGCTTAAAAATACACATAAGTATTTAAAATATTTAACAGAAACAATTATTTTAAATTATGTTTCAGAAATAAATTCGTTTCGGAATAATATTCTGAGAAAATAATATCTCACAGCATACAAGTACTATTTTTATTGAACTCATCCGAGCAAAGCTCGGCACCCAGATATTATTATTTAAATCAAGTTATTTGGATACTGTTCAGTCCTCTTTAGTGAAAGTGTGATGATACATAGTCTACGATGACATTATTAATGTCAAACACCATACAGGGTGGCCATTTTCTGGAAAACCTGGAAAAGTCAGGGAATTTTACTGGTCAGAGAAAATCAGGGAAATGTCAAGAAAGGAAGTCAGGGATTTTTGTGAAAAAAAGAGTCAAGTGTGAGTCGGAGTCGCGGACCAAGGGTTCCATACATACATTGAAAAAATTTTGTCGACCAACTTAAATTTGGTACCTGGCGCCATACAAAATACATAAATAATGTTTATTTCTGTATATTTGTTAAGTATCTAGTCAGAGAAACAACTAAAAAATCACCTAGAAAAGCGGGAAAAGGGAAGAAATTTTGTTCTGGAGAAAAAATGGTGACCCTGTCATAGTAAAAGTTCGATCAAAAACAGCTTAGTAGTTTCTGAGTTAATTACTACATCTTATTCAAAATTTCGTTAAAAATTTATACAGAGTTACGGTTTTTTTTACTACATACTTAATATGCTTATTTTGTTTTTGTACCGAGGGAGTGGTGCAGGGCCGTAGCTAGGGGGGGGGGCATTAAGGAGCAATGTCTTACCTTAAAACATCCAGTGTCCTACTTTAAGGAATTATTAACAAGCCACGACAGAATGACAGACTTGATCTATCTGGCATTTGGAAAAACAAAATTAAATTCGTTGGACTAAATGAAGTTCCTCGGAAATTTGATAACATGGCAAGTTCTGTATTTTTTTTTTTTTTTGAATAAATTATCATTTACCATTTTCTTGCTTTTGTAATTTGATATCACCAGATGAGGTGGGCAATCCAATTAAAGAATTGTAGTCTTTTGCTTCAGCCCTACTTTAAACTTTCAGTGCTCTATCTTGAATTCAGCTCTAGCTACGGCCCTGGAGTGGTGTAGTTGTGAAAACACTGTAGATTTGTATTTTGAAGGTGGTTTGAATCCCGGCGAGGGCAGATGTTGATAGGACTTTTTTCTATACTGCCTCTCGCCGAGATAAAAAGCCAATAAAAAGCATAAAATATAGGTACACAATTATCAACGTCAACTTAAGGTTTATTAGCTGCGCTACGCTATGGCCTACTATAATTCTTTGTATTTTTAAAATTCAATATTTCAGAAGATAACGCAAATTATTATGAATGGTTCAAATGTTTTTAAATTCTAATTTAGCCTGAAAAACCTGATCGAAGTCGGTGACCGTCAAGTTCCCCTTATTAGTTATTCAAAGCAGCGCAAGTGGTCACAACACAAATTATTATAGTGTTGTGTCATTTTGAGTCAACATAATACTCTACATTGTCGACACAACATTGTTTTGTTTTGGCAGTTTCTATTAGCTACGCTTTTGAAACAAACAAGTAATTCAAAATTATAATTTCGTTGTGATCAGACATATTTTAGACTCGTCTTGATTAAATCAAATTTTATTGTGTTTTATTTATTTATTATTAATTTTATATAAGGATCTACAATAATATTAAATTAAGTCAAAAAGATCTTTATAATAGGTACATATATATCGGCTATTATTATTGCGATTTGTTCTCTTCAATTCTATTGTCAGAAAATTTTCAAACTAATAATAAAAAATTTTGGAGCATACAAGTAATTCAAGAATTACAAGGCGCGATATTCATGTAGGTATTGTGTGTAAACGGTTTTACCGAACATAGGGAAAATAACACTAAGAAGAGCAATTTTGTAGTAGGCTATGGCCATAAGACCTAATGTAAAATATGTATTGGATTACATAGAAAAAACAGTGCAGTGAATTTTTTAAACAATTTTCCGTAGCAACGATTGACTATTAAGCGAAACTCGGAACCTGCTAAATAAAAAAAGTCATGAGGTGTCGTAAGATACCCGACAGAAGCTATGTTTCTTACGCATTGTATATAAAACCGAATTTATCAAAGATATAAACAATACAATTAAAAAATTATTATTTGACCGCCATTTTGAAATCTGACGCCATTTTATTTTCTTGTGTCTTATTAAACTCTCAAATATCAATTTTCAAAAGGATCGGATAATTTTTACAAAGAAGTATATATCTATGGCCGCCATTTTCAAATATGACGTCATTTTATTTTTTTACGTTCTATAAAACTCGTCAATATCTATTTCCAAAAAGATCGGATAATTTTTACACAAAAAGTACATATTGCCGCCGTTTTGAAATCTGACGTCATTTTATTTTTTTGTGTCCTATGAAACTCTCAAATACAGATTTTCAAAAGAATCGGATAATTTTTACAAAAAAGTACATATGGCCGCCATTTTTAAATCTGACGTCATTTTATTATTTAGTGTTCTATGAAACTCTCAAATATCAATTTTCAAAAGGATCGTATAATTTTTAGAAAGGAGTACAATATATTTCCGCCATTTTAAAATCTGACGTCATTTTATTTTTTTGTGTCCTATGAAATCAAATATCAATTTTCAAAAGGATCGGATAATTTTTACAAAAAAGTACATATGGCCGCCATTTTGAAATCTGACGCCATTTAATTTTTTTGTGTCCTATGAAACTCTCAAATATCAATTTTCAAAAGGATCGGATAATTTTTACAAAAAAGTACATACGGCCGCCATTTTAAAATCTGATGTCATTTTATTTTTTTGTGTCCTATGAAACTCTCAAATACCGATTTTCAAAAGAATCGGATAATTGTTACAAAAAAGTACATTTGGCCGCCATTTTTAAATCTGACGTCATTTTATTTTTTTGTGTTCTATCAAACCCTCAAATATCAATTTTGAAAAGGATCGGATAATTTTTACAAAAATGTACATACGGCCGCCATTTTGAAATCTGACGTCATTTTATTTTTTTATGTCTTATGAAACTCTCAAATATCAATTTTCAAAAGGATCGTATAATTTTTAGAAAGGAGTACCTACTACATATTTCCGCCATTTTGAAATCTGACGTTATTTTATTTTTTTGTGTCCTATGAAACTCTCAAATATCAATTTTCAAAAGGATCTGATAATTCTTACAAAAAAGTACATATGGTCGCCATTTTGAAATCTGGCACCATTTAATTTTTTTGTGTCCTATGAAACTCTCAAATATCAATTTTCAAAAGGATCGGATAATTTTTACAAAACAGTTCATATGGCCGCCATTTTGAAAAATCTGATGTCATTTTATTTTTTTGTGTTCTATAAAACTCTCAAATATTAATTTTCAAAAGAATCGGATAATTTTTACAAAAAAGTACATGTGGCCGCCATTTTGAAATCTGACGCCATTTTTTTTTTGTGTCGTATAAAACTCTCAAATATTAGTTTTCAAAAGGATCGGATAATTTTTACAAAAGTGACGTTACACTACTTCGTGACGTGACGTTTCACTTTTTATTATTTAGGTCCCCATCTGAAACGTGCGTTAAGAAGCATAGCTTCAAAAAAAAATAGGTAAAAAAACTTTTAAGTTAAATGGTTTTACAAATGTTTTAAAAAGAAAAAAATAATATTTAATTTAGTTCCATAAGTATAAAAGCGTGGGTCGTACACTCTATGATAATTTATTACAGTCACGACCCACGCTTTTATACTTATGAACCTAAATTAAATTTTATTTTTTTCTTTTTAGTACATTTATAAAACCGTTTAACTTAAAAGTGTTTTATCTATTTTTATTTTTAATTTTTTAGTGTGCTTTATTTCCTTAGTCTGATTTTATAACATTTATCCGATCCACTGAAATGTTACCGGAAAAAGACCTTTTGCCTGTGAAAATTCAAAAGTACGATTTGCACCCGGACGAAAGCCGGGCCGGTCAGCTAGTTATCATAATATTGTATTGTCACCGGAGCTACACATGTGTGCAAAATTTCAACTCAATCGGATCACGGAAAGTGGGTGAAAATTCAAAAGTACGATTTACACCCGGACGAAAGCCGGGCCGGTCAGCTAGTTACCATAAATTGCATTGTCACCGGAGCTACACATGTGTGCAAAATTTCAACTCAATCGGATCACGGGAAGTGGGTGAAAATTCAAAAGTACGATTTACACCCGGACGAAAGCCGGGCCGGTCAGCTAGTTACCACAAATTGTATTGTCACCGGAGCCACACATGTGTGCAAAATTTCAACTCAATCGGATCATAGGAAGTGGGTGAAAATTCAAAAGTACGATTTGCACCCGGACGAAAGCCGGACCGGTCAGCTAGTTATCATAATATTGTATTGTCACCGGAGCTACACATGTGTGCAAAATTTCAACTCAATCGGATCACGGGAAGTGGGTGAAAGTTCAAAAGTACGATTTACGCCCGGACGAACCGGGCCGGTCAGTTAGTTACCATAATATTGTTTTGTTACCGGAGCTACACATGTGTGCAAAATTTCAACTCAGTCGGTCGCAAGATTTGTAACAAATATACGGGATCAAACTAAATAAAACCACCGTTTAAAAAACAATGCATCACCTACTTATTTTTGCGTGATGCCAGAACATACGTTTTTATTTGAGAATCAGTTCGGTTGCTTTTGCGTGATGCCAGAATATTTTAAAACTCGCAGTCGCATAAGAAGTTATTTACTTGAAAAAAAATCATGTAAATCGGATCAGTGGTTCTCGAGTTATAAGCGTACAAAGGGACATACAGACAGAGAATGTCAAATTGTTCGGGAAGGTATGAACGTAGAGAAATTTTGGTCCGATCCCTAGGTCTCGCCATCCGATCGACGTCAATAATTAGTTACACGTCATTTTAACTCAGTAGGCCAGGGTTTTTAAACTTAAATTCAAACATCAGCAGTCAAAAAATTGAATAACTATATTGAAATAATGCAATATAAGACAGAGCATACGCTATCTTCCAATATCCATATCACACTGTGCAACAGACAAGGACAACCGAAACAAGTTCGCGATTTATTAGATAAAGTCGCATTTATTTAGCTTAATAATCATATAAATCTGTATAAAAAAACTGTTTTGACACAATATTATACATAAAATCTATCTAAAATTTTCTGCTCTTTCGTTTAAGACAGGTTTCGAATCGATCTGACTTAAATTGAGCAAACTATAAGCAAAAAACACCGTTTTTTTTAATTTGCTCCCCTCTGGGGCCAAAATTCAAATAGACCCCGAGAGGAATCGAACAAAAAAAAGTTTTTTAAAATCGGTTAACCCGTTTGGGCTGTACGACTGATACAAAAAATCCGTTACAGATTGACAGATTCACAGATTCACAGACAAAGCGAGTGTATATAGGCGCTTCTAGCTTCGCTAAGATCGCGCCTAAAAACTATATAATATAAATTTACCTTGTATTTTGAAGAACTGGTACTAACTTTAAAAACTATTTTTGAATACATTTGTAATTACGAAGAAGATTTTTTGCAACCATTGACAGTAAAAAAATATAAGAAAACTATACACTGTTCGCCTTTGAAGGCCAATGTCAATACTAAACATATTTCTACAACAAAATGAAACTATAATAATAATAAGTACACGTGCACATCTTTATAATAATATCGTATGGTCGAGTAAATGGGTCCCTAATAAGAATGGGAAAGATGCATAAATCTCAAGACATCAAAAACTTGTATTATCTCGAGAAATAATACCTACTACTTAATTTAAGAGTAGATATAGATAATAATAGTAATTTATAATGCAACTAGTGGCTTAAGTGAGGGATTATATGATAGTCGCGATTTTGCGATACGAGCCTAAGGTTATGTTGTATTTATACCAGAACTCGTGTGATTACCGCACTCGCCTTCGGTTCGCGTGGTAAACACACACTCGTTGTGGTATAAACTATAAATGCAACATAACCTTAAGAGTATTGTAAAATAGCGACTGTCAGATTTGTCACTTTAGACAGGCGTTAAATACAATATTTTTTGCAACAACTGCTTCAAAAGTTTAATTTTAAGCAAATAAAACACAATTTGGATAAATATTTTATTAGTGACATTATAGCAAAGTAATCTATAAAGTACTATTTTACGCACGTGTGTTTAAAGTGAAAAAAAACTCGGGTCGCAGTGCCAAACCCTGCCGACAATATAGTGTATTTGCTAATACACGCCTTGTGGCTTTAATACGTGAACTTAGGTTTGTTTTTGGACAAAATAAAAAAATTAACCCCTTAATACATCCCTTAAAAAAATATTTTTTTTCTTAATTTCAATATTTTTATCAATGCAACCTCTGTACCAAATTAAATACACCCTTCAGTAAGTAAAGCACTATCCGCAAACTAGTGTTTTCATAAAATTTGTAAGTCCGGTCCTGTCGGGCCGAATTAATTAAAATTTTAGCAGCACATTTTGATCTTTATTAAAAGGTTAAATTTCAATTTTGAAACAATTCTGAGAATTTTTTCGGTATTTTTGGGCCCAAAAACATTTTTCAACCCCTAAAAGCTACCCTTAAAATAGTCCGATTGGGCCCATTTTAAATAGGCTTCGTGCGGTGATAGTTTCCAACGTGTCTACCAAATTTCGTATGTGCCATATATAGCAAATACACTAACAAAACAGTATTACTTTATAGAACGAAGTGCGTTAAAATTTACTTTAAATACTACCGCTCAAACGCATCAGAAGCTTCCATAAAGAATCACTTTTCAAGCGGTACACAGCCATCTAAAATTGTACCTTTGATGCAAGTGTTGCAAAAATTACAATTATGCAGCTAGCGGCTTAAGTGATGGATTATTTATGACAGTCGCGATTTTGCGATACGAGCCTAAGCCCGAAGGTTATGTTGCATTTATACCAGAACTAGTGTGTGTTTACCGCGCGAGTCGAAGGCGAGTGATATTTTAAGGAATAGGTATCCGCCACGGTGAGTTTTGCTAACTTTTAACATACGTGTTTTTTTCCGTTCGTCTCCGAATTGCATTAAATAAAGTAAATAATATGTACACAGCAGTTTCATATAGTGGACCAATTCTCAGACTATAGAAAACCAACGTAGGTATTCAATATTCACCTTACGTTGTGGTTTGAATGGATATGCCATTACGCATTTATAGACAACTCTAGAAAGGAAGCATTTTTTGTACTCTTTAACTGTCTAGAACTCCTAGAATGTAGATTTTAGATGGACAAAGTGAACTATACTTAGGGTAACGGACTTTCAAATATAAAATAAAAGAGCACTAGACAAGCCAGCGCTGCAGCCTGCAAGCCACATTGCTTAAAAAAAACAGAGGTTAATAATTCGACATGTATACTGTATAGGTATATTTTTGTTTCATTGAAGATAGTGTTTGGATTAGCAGCCAATGTGGTTTGATTATCCAATTACAATTTTTTTTCTTTTTCTTTTACAAAGTATGTGCTACCCCCCAGATACTTCAGAGTTAAATTTAATTATACAGGGTGTTAGTTGCAATAGTTGGAAAATACAAAACTGTAACATTACCTTAAGTCAATTTTTTTAAATAGCACATCCTGTATATCTTTAGGTATGTGAATAAGGCACGCTTTCCTTACATAATTTTTACCTAAAGATATAGATACAGAGATGTACTACTTAAGTTTTTTCTAAATAGCACACCCTGTATATAATTCGATATAAAATGTTTAGATGAAGGGGTGCCTTGTTCGCATACCTTAAGATATACAGGGAGTGCTACTTAAAAAAATTGGCATGAGGTAAGTTAAAGTTTTGCATTTTCCAACTATTTCAACTAACACCCTGTATAATAAAATTTAACTCTGAAGTATCTGGAGGGTAGCATAGCTATGGACTAACTAATTTCCGTTTGTATTCTCGATTATTAAACCAAATCTAATAAAAAAAAAAATTGTCTGCCTGTACGGACGGATTTAACTAAAAAACTACTGAAGCTATTGACATGGCACTTGCACAGGTTATAGACAGCAATCCTGGGGCCAACTTTTGTTTCATCGTGATATCTCAAGTAATTACGATATGGTTATGACCAGGGATGTAGGTATTGGATTCTGTCCAGCGGTTGGTATACTGCAGCGGTTCCCAACCTTTTAAGTTGTGCGGACCACCAATTTTGTAAAAAAAATTGAGGCCCACTAACTAAATGTATAAGTAAAAAATATAAACCCCTCGGCCAGCGTCCACGACCCAGTATCACGCTGCCCGCGGCCCATGGGCTGGGAACCGCTGGTCTATAGGTTTTACATTTTAAAACGGGAATCATGTAAAGTCTTATAATAATAGGGGGCACTGGCAACGCCAGCTAAACAGCTATACCTAGGATTTAAAAATATTATAATTATAATTTGATATAAGTATCACCAAAAACAAATCTTTAAACAGAACACATTGTATAAAATGTAAAAATATAAACGTTACAGGAGTAATTTATGAAGGCGCATGCACACTAAACGTGAAAAAATTCTGAAATACATTTGCAGAAAAAAAAATTTTGTCGTCATTTTAAAATTAGTTTACAGTGAAAAAAAAAAGTGTTCGAATTAAAGAAAAAAGATTTATTTACTATAGATTCCCGATTACCCGAGATTCCACGTTATCGAAACTAGTCTTTTTTTGTGGCAATTCGATAACTTGGGTTATGGTTGGGTATGCACAAAGTTGTATTTTTAAAGGCTATAAGTGATACTTTAAATGCATTTTGCTATGGCAGGAATGAAAGAGATCCCTGAGGGGAGGGGAATATTGTCGCGAGATCAATATACGAGCGTTTTTCGTGTTAACCAAGGTTGCCCGTATCTGAGCTATTCTTATAGTCCACATTAGGTCGAACAAACGGGACTCTGACGTTGTTTTGATTAATATTATTATTTCTGTTGTCAGAGAGTAAAAGTGCTTTATAATGGCCAGTTTATCGTACATTTTAATCACGATGTTATTTTAATCACACGATTAAGTGACTGGTTGCAGCAACCAATGAACACGTAGCTGTCAAAATTTAACAGCGTGATCAAAATAGCATCGCGATTAAAATGTGCGATAAACCGGCCATTAGTCAGATTTTTGCTAAAATGGGATTATGTCTTGGTTATTATAAAAACTGCGTATTATTTCGCTGGGTAAAACCTCCTAAGTAGTTTGCTTACCAATAAAAAGAAATTTTATTCGAACATAACTGATTAACTGTTAATTATTTCGGGAAAAACCTCCTAAGAATATTTAGAATAATTTACATGAAATAAATATGTGGGTAAAGGTTCCTAAGTAAGAGGATATTTTTCTCATTCAAAAATTGTTTTGAGAAGTGAGAACAACCAGCGAACTTAGTCGTTGATCCCACTACCGCCTGCTCGCTGCTAAGCAGTTTATAGTGCATAGAATTTTTCAAGAGAATTTGAAATTTTGACATAGGTACTAGGTAGTAATTATATTATGATTTGATATTACCTTTTTATAATATAACTATTCAGTGCCCGTTATATCAAAATTTGTTAGTAATATTTTTTTTCGAAAAACAATTGTTGTCTTTGAATATTAGACCGAATTGACAAATCGATCTTAACGTATTGTTTCTAGTGTGAACACGTACCTATTTATGACGTCGTGGGAACTTCATGTCAATTAAATAATATATGATTTCATGGTTTTTGAGTTATTGTCGCGAAACAAAATGACGACCTTGTAAAGTTTTGTTATGCATTTTAATTATTTCTAATTATAATTTCCATTGTTTCTTTCAAACAATAACAAATTAATTATTATGTTTTAATTAAAAAATTATTTTTATTGTACTTTATACTTAACTTTAACAATTATGTTTATGCTCAAACATTCAAACACTGAATAAAAATTAACTTATTCATAGCACAGATACAATTTTCTAAAAATATGAAATACTAGATACTCGATCCGGCTTTGTACGGATGCAACTCGCTATTTACGCTTACTGCTTATCCCTCCTTTGTCGTAGGGTAATCATGTAATGATATACAGGTTGTCCCAGACATTACTCCCCAGGCCTACTTATATTTCGAATATTTTTTAAGATATCCCCATGAAACCCTATACAGAGCGCACTAGCTTTGTTATATTTCGTAATGATATAGAATAGATTAAATAGGCAAAGTGGAGCAGTTTTTCACAAGAAATTCAGTCGTGAAAAGATAATTGATATACTGGGTGTCAGTAAAAAGTTATATGGAAAAAACGAAATATTCCAAAATTTTGTTGTTTCGTAGATCCTTCATTATTGAAGAGCTAGAGAAAAATGTTTTTTAAACTATTTTACAAGCAAAATAAAGCTACCTAAACAGTTTTTAGATAGCTTTTGTCATATTCGAGTAAGTAGCTAATCAAGTATACATGTTTTTTTCAATGCGAATGATAGTTGGCTATGATCGTTATATAGAAAGGCTTTTTTGTCGATACTATTTCTGTATAGGCTAGAAAGGCAGCATTCAATTTTTTTTATTAAATAGTGCCATGGTTTTTTTAGCAAATTCTATATAGTGTTTCTCTTATGGTCACAATATATAAGGTCATTGCCAAACAAAATTTTCTGAAAATGCATTGCGACTAGGCCCTGCAGTCAGGGTTCTTTCTGATTGGTCGATATCCCATCTTGATGTCGTTTGATACACATACACACACACATACCTAAACGAACGTAGCAACTAACTAGTGAACTCTGTACTAATATGGATATAGTTGATAGCAATTAAAAAATATTAGTAAAAAAAACTTTTTAGAGACAAGCTTTTATTTAAATGCACTAAAAAGGAAAAAATATTTTTTTATAATTTGGGTTCATAATTATAAAAGCGTGTGTCGTGAACTCTATGATAGTTTAATAGTCACGACCCACGCTTTTATAATTATGAACCTAAATTATTAAAAATTATTTTTTCATTTTTAGTGTATTTAAATTAAAGCTTGTCTCTAATTTTTTTTTTACCAATATTTATTTTATTCATTTTAGTCTTTCAAAATTTTACTCCTCTTTGACACCCGTAGGTTGAAAAGGGACCAACTGTCCAAATTTCAAGTTTCTAGCTTCATCGATTTGGCCAGGGCGTTGATTAGTCAAAAAAAACCCTACATCCCCGTTTGAACCCCTTAGGGGTTGAATTTTTTTCTAAAAACGATTTATTCATGTATTGTCATCGGACGCTATAATCAGAATAGAATATGCCTAATATGCGCTTTTTTAATGAAATGATTTCATTTTAAAACAAATATGTAATAGTAAAATTTTTATTACAACAAAAAGTAGTATACAGTATTAAAAAATAGGAAGGTGCTAAAACCTTCCTTTTTTCTACTTATTTTGTTGTAATAATTTTTTATTATTATTGTTCTAAAATTTCATTACAATAATGTGCTTTTTTGCAAGTATATAGTATAATGATATTCTACCATATATTTTCTCGTAAATATTTTAGTATCAATTCCTGTTGAAACAACCGGGTGCATGAAATGTTAGGCTGGTAACTTGCGGTACTAAAACAACGTTAATTTGGAAAATGTGCAATAGAGTTGTGCGTGTGTTAATAACAATTTATAAATAATTTACCATTAATGCAGAGAAATCGCAAAGTAAATTATTCAGGTATGGAGTTATCTATAGCCAATCAAGTTTTATTTTTCACTTTTATCTTGTGTTGAAAAAATTACCGAAATCTGCGTTCACGCCATGTCGTCCATCTTACGTAAGGTGTATTACTTAATAAAATATTGAAACCGAGTTATTGAGCTTGAGAATAGCCGAGCCCGAGCGTGTATAGGTTGTGTGCACGAAGCCTACTAGCGCCGCTAGTGGGCAATAGTGTACGATTGAACTATTTTTTATTGTTGTCTTATATCGGGAAATTTTTTAATAAACGAATACCATTTTATCTAGCTGTGTGCAAATAGTATAAATAGCATAGCATAAAAGGTACGTGAAAATTATTTATTTTAAGTTTTTTTCTTCTTCAATTTTGACGTATAATAAAAAAATAATCGTGTATGTTTTCTACTGACAGCTGCATAACCTCAAACTATGGCGCCGGTGATTTGTGGACTGGGCTTGAAAGTATTAAGCACGCGATCTCTTTTATTGAGGCTGCATTGAAGAAAGGCGAGAAATTAGCTTTCTGTCATATTAAACATATTGAAGAATTTCGTGATGACACCGTTAAGAATGGAATTATTGCAAAGTGCATCCGGCAAACTTCTGTCACCGAGACACCGTTTTTGAAAAAAAATGACTGTTACGGGTGGTCTGCCTCACCTATATATTATAATGTTGATCATTTATATAAATTATATTAAAGTTGGTGCAAATTGAATAGTTTAATAATTGTATGAGAATACGTTTATTGTGATTTTGTCATTGAAAAATATAATTATTTATTTACATTTAATTATTAAGAAATAAAATTATATCTACATTACATTATTGCAAAAATAAAAGTAAAAAAACTAAAACCCGACTACGTAAAAAGAAGAAAACAAGCAAATCAAAACGTAAGACAGTATTTTTTGTTATCAATAGTCGGAGATTCGAATACCGAATTCTTTCTTCAACTCCCAAATAGGTTCCCGACTATTGATAACAAAAAAACTGTCTTACGCTTTGATTAGTTTGTTTTCTTCTTTTTACTATTCGAATATCTACTTTAATTTGAAAAATTCGGACCATTACTATACTATCTTTTTGCATATCATTCCATTTTCTTGTATTAGTAAGCTTAATGTTTTCCACTTCGAAACCGTTTGAGTTTTGACTCCTCCGCATTGCTCTCGCAAACCTATGATAGAAAAATAAGTAGGTATAAAACGTGTTTTTTTTTTCATGTAAAATAAATGTCAATGATTTCATGCCTGTAGTAGTTAGTCATATGGAGTATAATAACTATTTAATTTATAAATTATGTAACTCTTTAGTCATTACGATTTACGAATGAATTGTAAAGAATATTATTTTATGTTAAAATAAACCGAATATCGTATAGTAAAGTATTATATTCCAAGTTATCACAATGCCTATTTTGTGCTTTTAATTGCATCAGCACTAAAGAAAGACGAAAAATTTCTTTTACAGATTTACATTAATAATTTCCAAATAAGTTGTAAGTAATATCATGGTTTTACTTACTTTACTTTTATTAACGTTTTGATCCACTTTGGTCGTTTTTCGAGGTTATAACTCCGCGCGGAGAATCTATAAAATTCTATTTTACTTGAATCGCTATTAACACAACAGCCTGGAACACAAAAAGTATTTCCAGAACGCGTAGTTTTTCCCATGTTTTGTTTGTAATAATAATCTCTTCTCTATGTTTGTAATCGAAAAACTTTATGACATTTGTAAATAACAATGCTGAATGCTCACTGGACTATAGTTCAAAGCTTACAATATATCACACTACAAGCGCTCGCATCGATATTTTTATAACTCCGCCCCCCTGCACACAGTCTATAGCAATGCCGTTGTTTATATGGCGTTGCCATGGTTTCTCTAATAGATCCCAGGTTCGAACTCGAGTGCTGGTCAAAGTTTCAATTGGATTTTATTATTAAAAATATGAATTGGTGCCAGATCCAAATAGCCCTAGCTGTTGGTGGCCTTAATAAAAGAAATTGAGTTAAGACATCCAGCTTATTCCGACTCAAAAGAGGGATGTTGTGTGTTTGGTTTGGGTCATGTATGCAGTGGCATATTAATATAATAATAGACAAGCGCCCGCCGCATAGAAAAGTGGTCGGCAAGAGTGAGAGAAACGGGGCGTGTGACGACCAGTTTGTATCTCTTTTCTACATAGTGCCGCTATATAGAATCTGGCCGTCACACGCATCTATCTCTCTTTAATTTTTGATGACCACTCTTAATATATTGTTAAGATACGAATGGCGCTGTCCAGTTCTTCATAATATCTATGGGCTATGGATCTGTCTGTGCCCTGTGGCATCATAATCCTTTAATAGGTACGAACTAGCGTTGCTAGATAATTAATTTACTAAATCGGGAATTTTAGCATAAAAAAAATCGGGATAAAGGCCCAAAAAGCGGGACAAATTAGAAAAAGTAATTAATAGTTCAAAATTATTAATTATATTAAGAAATTTTATACAAGTATGTATTTGTTTTTCGAGGAACAAGTCTACATTTTAGTGCTTGACTCCATTTTCTTCTAATCTAAAAGTTCTGAAAAATCGTAAAATCAGCTGTCCCGCGTGGGAAATTTAATTTTAGCTAAAAAAAATCAGGACGCCCCGTAAAAATTGGCAACACTATTTCAAATCCTATTATAGTACAATAGACGAGAGCTAGTGACAATTTTTTGGTGCTATTTATTCAAGGCCTTTTTTTGTGAAGATGTTGATGGAGGCATATTAAAGTGCCCTGAGTAAGGGATTTTGATAGATCGCGGTATGGGAGGGATGCAGACCGCTCTCAAGATATAACAAAAAAAATGGTCACAATTATTATTGCTTCAAGGCTGAAATTGTTTGTACATTAAATTTGCAGATCGATTAGTCGGTATTAAAGGGTGGCAGATCACCCTAAGCGTGTCATGTATCCGACGAAATTTATATTATTAGTTCAAGGTTTAAATTTTAACATGTTTTAAGCATATATTTCAATATTTGCAGATCAAAATGTCGGTATTAACCTCCTCTCTTAGAGGGAAATTTGCTCGCCTAGGTGTTTATATCGTTCTGCAAGGGGGTTAATACCGACATTTTGTTCTGCAAATTGAAATATATGCTTAAAACAGTCGCCGTAACAACATATTAAAATTTGAACCTTGAACTAATAATATAAATTTCGTCGGGTACATGACACGCTTAGGGTGATCTGCCACCCCTTTAATACCGACTAATCGATCTGCAAATTTAATAATGGCATTATTGGGTCACCGACGAGTTATACAAAAAATGTCAGCCTTGAAGCAATAATAATTGTGACCATTTTTTTTGTTACATGTTGGAGGCGGTCTGCATCCCTCACATACCGCTATCTAGCAAAAATCCTTACTCAGGGCACTTGGATAAAAACACCAAAAAATTGTCACTAGCTCTCGGTCTACAAGCGTGTACATGTACAAGTCATATTATTTTTTTCTTCTAAACGGACTGTCGGGTTTTTAAAAAAATTAATTTTATACATATTTTATTTTATTACTTTTTAATTATGGCTTTATATTTTTACACATCAAAAATATTTGAAAATCTTACCCAGTATACATCGTATAAAAACATGTTGTTAACCCTATACTTTTTGGTGAAAAACATTTCAATCAATGATTGTATAAGTAAACAAAAATCGATAGCAATTCCCCGATGTAAATATAGATACAGTCTATTTAGTTTGAGCAAAAAATGAAATCGTTTCGTAGATCTCAACTTTCGGAAACGTGTAGTTTGGAGAAGCGTGAATAAGTTGTATTAAAAAAATGTGTAGTTGTGTACGTAGTTTGCGTCGACTGTACAACGCGTAGGATCCTAGAAGTGCTCTGTTGGAGCAGCCGTATCCCCGATGCAGGGATTGGTCATAACTATGCGGACTTACATTTGACATTCATAGATGTTGAATTATCGGCTTTGTTTTAAGCCGGCTCCAGACAACATGGCCTAAATATGCCAATGTTGGCGAATGTTTTCGCGACCAATGTTGGGTGTGGTTGGGTATGTGTGATCATTTGAATATGTCCAGTATCCAGCGTTGACCAAACTTAGTACATCTAATGTTTAGCGAATATACACCAGTATTAAACAGAATGGATAGCGAAGATGACGCAATTATTGCCAGTGCTTCAGCGGTAATAATTTCTTGTGCCCAGCTCTTAAAACACATGTTTCATGCAACTCATAAATCACAATAATATATATACACACTGACAAACGCCATGCAGAGAAAAACTATCTAGTCGCCTGGATGAAAACAAAGTCATATTTGCAAGTCGAGGCCAGCGTTGGCTAATTCCTTTCATGTGTATTCAAAAAAGCGTCCTCAAAGCGAATGTCTTCCAATTCCAACGTTGGTGACTGTTTGTTAAATATTGGCCATTTAAAAACCATCCACACGGCATGTCAATTGCCCGAATGTCAACAATGATCTAAATTTGCCATGTCATCTAGTCTTTGTGATAGATTAGTTGTAGATTATGGACGCTCAGCTGGGGTCATCAGCGTCTTGAGTCTTTGTGGGCTATTTATTTGAAACTATTTATTTGGTCTATTTATGTGAAACTATTGCTTAAGAGGTGCACGTATTTTGACAGATTTTCAGTTCAAAACACCTGATTTTCAGTACGCAAGAACATTGTGCCCAGCCCGACGTCGCCCGGATGCAAATCGTTATTTTCGCCCACTGCTCATCTCCCTTTTGCCGTAGAGTAATAATAATATATAAATGATATCTTATATTACTCGTCAAGAAATATGTTTTTAAAGAGTGAAATAATTTTTCAGTTCGACTCAGTGGTTCTCGAGTTTTGAGATGACGGAGATACAAACTTTATTTTTTATAATAAAATTAAGCAAAATCGCAGGATAGTGGACAAAATAATTTGATTTATTAAATTAAATGTACGACGTTTCGTCTATAGATTTAGACTTTTTCAAGTACAATATTAAAAATAACAATATTTATCAATATAAATATTGTTATTTTTAATATTGTACTTGAAAAAGTCTAAATCTATAGACGAAACGTCGTACATTTAATTTAATAAATCAAATTATTTTGTCCACTATCCTGCGATTTTGCTTAATTTTATTATAATCACGATGGACACGATTTCTAATATTTATTTTTTATACATTAGTATAGATTATTTTTATCCTTCATATATCTGTGAGGGGCATAGTCCGGAAGGTCAGAGTTGACATTGCCCGGGCAATGTCAGCATTGCATATCGCTGCTCGGCAAAGTCGATAAAATCGTTGTTTAGCGGATTTAAAAGTTTTAGCCATTTCATTGTATGAACTTTGCCCAGCAGCGATGTACAGAGCTAACATTTCCCGGGAATATCAACTCTGTACAGTGTACACCTTGCAAACTATGCCTGTAGCATATTAAACGAGATCATCAGACCAAGATGACCAAGAGGATGGAGAGGAAAAAAGATTATAAACTCAGATATATACTAGTGTAGGAAGTTGTTTTTCTTTGAATAAAAGTTCAGAGCAATTTCTTAGGATACGCACTCATGGTGCGGATCCGATTCTGTGTCGGAACGCATAGTGTGAACTGACCAGCCTGGTGTGTACACGAGAGAAGTTGTTTTCCTGTATTCTGTTGACCATAAACAAAAGAGAAGAGTGCTGTGCCCGGTGCTGGTTAGCTTGGTGGTCTGTTGTTCGCCAAGTCGCCAAGCCCGACCCTTGTTTCTAACCAACTCTCTACTTCCTCTTTGACCAATTCCTTAGAGTGCATGAATACTGATTATACAAGATCAAACAAAACGTACACACTTATATAGATAATAAAATTACACTTCGACAACTTTATGGTCACTCAATTAATATTGAAATTTTTCAGATGAGAACGTAATTTCAAACAGTAATATAATAATCAAACGTTCAAAGACTGTTTCTAGAATGGCTTACGTCAATGTAGGTGTTTGTGGCAATGATTCTAATAGAAACGATCATAATATATTAATCTTAATCCTTACTAATATTATAAATGCGAAAGTCACTCTGTCTGTTACCTTTTCACGCCTAAACCGCTGAAAATATTTCGATAAAATTTGGCAAGAAGATAGATTACATCCTGAAGAAGGATATAGGCTACTTTTTGTCTAAAAAAACCGGCTTCGCCCGAGTCTAAAAAGTAATCTCTGGAACCACTGAACCGATTCTAAAAATTCTTTCACTAATAGAAAGCTACGCAGGGGGAGAGATTCTCGCGAGAGGCAGGAGGATACATTTTTGCTGGGGTTAATAAATCATAAATTCTTATCTCTGGAACCACTAAACCGATTCTAAAAATTCTTTCACTATAATAGAAATCCACTCAGGGGAGAGATTCTCGCGGGGGGCAGGGGGAGAAATTCTTGCGGGGGCTAATAAATCATAAATTAGGTATTATCTCTGGAACTACTAAATCGATTCTAAAAATTTTTTCACTAATAGAAAGCTACGCAGGGGGAGAGATTCTCGCGGGGGATAACAAATTAACAATATACTAAATAATCATAATTTCATACCGAAGCCGAGACGGGCCGCTAGTATATTATAAATGCGAAATAGCATTCACTCACTCACTGACTGACTGACTGATTGACTCATTCATCACGAAATCTCAGGAACCACAAAACCAACTGTAAATTATCGTCTATATTCTACAGTGTTACAGCCTTTTTTCATCAAATACATTATCAGTTAGCTACGAGGGGTAAATATCTGAGGATTTATGGTGTACAGCGTGAAGGAATTACGAGGATTTATGAGGATTTATAAGGATTTATTTGCCAAAAAGGATTTATGATGTACACAATTTTGGGCAGATATTTACCCCTCGGTTAGCTATTATTATACTATAATTCTTACATAACATTGTATATTACACCTACAATCATAAAATTTGGCAGGTAGGTTAATTATAGACAAAAGCTATATATGTCTACATTATATTATCTATTAAATTTGCATACAGGAGAACTCGGACGGTGCATTTATACATAGTACTAGCGACCCGGTTCGACTTCGCTCGGATGCTATGAATTTATGATTTATAATTATTATTAATATAGGTACATTACTACAAAGTATCACCTATCGAACAGTGAAAAAAATTTGGAATCGGTATTCTGAGATTACCTCCTATTTTCACCCGGGCAACACTGGGCCGGCCAGTTTCAAATATACATCTAAACCCTCCTCGTGAGTCAATCTATCTAATCGTGAAAATCGGAACAAAAAGTATAATTACGGAGAAATTCGGGCCACAGACAGACGTGACGGGGGACTTTGTTTTATATAATACTAGCGGCCCGGTCCGGCTTCGCCCGGATGCTATGAATTTATAATTTATTACCCCCCCTGAGAAATTCTCCACCTGCGGACGCTAATGACCTAAGTTGTCGACGCGTCTATAATCTACAATAAATAAAAAATAAATCTCCCCCTGCGAGGCGAAGCCGGGCTGGTGATGTTTATAATATTAGTAGGATTTCGTCAATACGCTAAAATGCAAAAAAATATTTTCAGAGTTACGTTTTGTTACTATCTCACAGGAATTACCCCCCCCCCCCGCGAGAAATTCTCGCCCTGCGAAGCGAAGTCTAACTGGTATATCTCCACCCGCGAGAAATTCTCCTCCTGCGAAGTGAAACCGGGCTGGTGGTGTTTATAATATAAGTAGGATTCCGCCAATATGCTAATTTTTTCCTACTGAATCGACAAATATCATCATAACATTAGCTAATTTGCACAACATATCCATAAATTATATACCTAAACCTTCCCCGTGAATCAGTCTGTCTAATAGTGAAAACTGAATGAAAATCCCCATGCCGTAGTTCGGAGATTAGCGTGAACATACATACAGACAGACGCGGTGGGAGACTTTAATTCATAATATATTGTGGTGATGTTATAGCCCGGGAGTTTGCGTTGCATTTTAGGTAGTGTTTTTACACCGATCGATTGTTATCTTTTTCGATAAATCTGGTATGACTTATAAGTAAACCAAGCGTCAGCTGGCGCACCCGCGGTGGGTGTGAGTGTGAGAAGCTGCGAAAGTGGTAAAAAAAAATTTTTTTTTAAGTAATAGTACGCCGGGTGAAACTTGTTTTTATAAATAGTTGACATCATTGTGACTTGAAAAATAATCGTCAGCTGCATCGTGGAAGGGGGATTGTGTGTCTGCTGGTCGCATGAACTTGAAATAAAAAACACGTAAAATATTGCGCATTTCACTTTTTTGCACTGACAGAAGCTGAGACAATTTCGTTACTTAGGATTATAATTATATCGCTATCATAATCCTAGGTAACGTAATTGTGTCAGCTGCTGTCAATGCAAAAAACTGAAATGCGCATGAATATTTTACGTGTTTGTTTACAAGTTCATGCGACCAGCTGACGCACAATCCCCCTTCCACGATGCAGCTGACGATTATTTTTCAACTCACAATGATGTCAACTATTTATAAAAACAAGTTTCAGACGGCGTACTATTACTTAAAAATTTATTTTTTTTACCACTTTCGCAGCCTCTCACACCCAAACCCAGCAGCTGACGGTCGGTTTACTGATTAGTTGTACGAGATCAACTATCGATATCAAAATCTGCCGGTTTACTATGACTTTTTCATTTGCAACGCAAACTCCCGGACTATTATATAACAAATCATTCTCTCAACTATTAATATAAAAATAAAAATGATCGGCCGTAGATAAGTAGTCGGGAAACAGTGCCTTTTCCTTATATCGATTACTACAGTTAATTTAGTGACAGCGAATATCACTATGCTACATAATTAATAAAAAAAACCTAGCACTTTTTCATTTAAAAGAAAAATAAGTTGTACTTGTATATTACTATCACTGTTGTACTTTGTCTTCATTTATTAACGATTATTTTTATTTTTGAATAAGTTACATGGCACATGCACCTAACAGTTTAATATTGTAGAGAAAAAAAACTCAAGTGTCTGACTCAATAAAAGTTGTAAATTCTGCACAGTGAAGTTCAGACATGTAGTTGACATCAGTCAATTTTAATTTTGCTTCACTTATTCTTTTGTTGAGTCGGCCATGAGTGGGGGAAAAACTGATCTAGATTTGTAGGCAGTGTACGGAAAAACTCACAATCAAACTTCCACAACGTGAAATATTTTAAATAAGAAAGAATAATAATAATAATATTGCGTTTAACGTCCGTTTCTCGACATTATGTCATAACAGACGCCATTCGCACCATTACTATTTTCCATTTTACCACTTCCCGTTGTTTTCTACATATTTTAAACTTAAACTTTTTTACTTCCCACCTCTACTATGGTAGGGAAGTAATGGATTCAGTCCGAAAACAATATTTCGAGATTTTAACAGATTTTCACGTTTTGAGACCCTAGCAATCGTTTAAGATCATTTTCTGACTGATGTCTGTATGTGTGTGTGTATGTGTGTATGTGTGTGTGTGTGTATGTGGTCAATTTTTCGCCTTCGATATCTTAAGAACGGAACAACATACGGGCATGCCGATTGTTCTATTGTGTTTATCAGCCTTTAACTTAGATCTGATTAGATTTTGAGTCAAATCGGTTCAGTGGATCCTGAGATATTCAAAAAAACGTCCTCAATGTCACGTATTAACATAGGTAAAAAAAAATATAAATGAATTCTAGATGTTATAATATGAAAAAAATGTAAATATTTTTTTTCTCTAAAATGTATAGTTTTCGAGAAAAAAAATATTTTACTAAAAAAAATAAAAATTGTAAGTAAATCAAGGTAACCATGATTTTTGCTATATTAAGCTAGCCATCAATAGATCACCAAACAAAAAAGAGGGCCATGCTTTTTTCAAAGAATAAAAATTAAATTGTGTTTTAAAGACCACCAACAGCTAAGGTTATTTGGGCCTAGTCAAAGAATAAAAAAAAGAGTGTTTATTTTTTGCAAATATTTACTAGGTGGGAAGTATAGGACTGGTCATCAGTCGAATTTTTTTATTAGCAATGTGCGAATGGAGGAATTATAGGAAATTAGGATAAGGTAGGCAATTTTGGGAGCATTAAAAGTTTGACAGGTAATCGGCCATGGTCTTGAATAAGGAACCATCTCGATATTCATCTGGAATAATTGAGGGAAACCATGGAAAACCTCAAACAAGATGGCCGGTACAGGAATTACCGTTTCTCGACGTGAGACAGTAGGAAAAAGTCCTAGACACATCTGCCCCCGCCGGGATTCGAACCCAGTACCTTCCCAATGCGAGTCTAGTGCTGTACCACTAAGCTACATCGCTGGGTAATAAGAAAGAATAACTTGTGGATAGAAATAAATGTTATGTTTATAATAATAAGAGCGAAACTACACGGACGGATTTTCTGCGGCGTTTTCAACGCGACGGATGGCACATCCAAATCGAAACCGCGTGCCTACAAACGAGTTAAACTGGACGTCCTTTTGTGTAGTTTCACTCGTTTGTAGGCACGGTTTCGATTTGGACGTGCAATTCGCCGCTTTAAAAACGCCGCGGAAAATCTGCTCGCGTGTAGTTTCGCTCTAAGTGTTTATAACCCCTTGTGATTTCCAGAATTTCTGGTACCAAAATTAGGAAAAACTTTTTAAAAATACCTGCCGTAACTAGTCGGCAACGAAGGTAGATCCGCCGTGAAATCTATGTAACAATTCTTTCAGCATGCATGCTTCGTGGTGGAAAGAAATCATTTTTGGGCGCCAGGACAATACGAATTTACTTTATGTGTGTGAATTACATTTCCAGACAACAATGTTATTGGTAACATCATGTTGTATTGAAACTGTGCAAGGCCCTATATAAGAAAAAATTTAAATGCCACTGTCAAATATTTTATACTTTGCTGCTGGTTTCGATTTACATATCGTTGGTTTACACTTTACAAGATAAACATGCATTACGTCGGAAATATTGATTTTGAGAAAATCGAGTTTAAAAGTTTTCATGATTTTGCTAAAGATATAATAAGAAACCGATGTTATAATAATCAAAATATAACATGTAAAATTTTAATACCAACATTATTTAAGAAGAGCTTAGTCATTCATGATTCATGGGTATTAAAGTAGGTACCTGGGCGCTTTACCAATATAGCGGCAGGTTATATATTGTTAAATTATAGGCACTCCTGTGTGCGCAGGTTCCAGGTTTTTCAATAAACTTCCGCTTTTTTTACAAAAAATTAACAGTTTTGACATTTTTAAAAAAGATTTAAAAAAGTTTTTAATACATGGGTGTTATTATGATATTAATGAATTTTTAGCATAAGTTTTATTGTAATTTTTAAATGTATTATAATTTTAGATTTATTGTAATTTTGTATCTGACAAATCTATACAATGTTTGTATTGTCTCTGGAGAATTAATAAACTAAACTAAACTAAACATGCACCAAAAAATAGTATTTTTTGGTAGATCTAGCAAGTTTGAGATAACTATCGACTTTAGATAGTAGGTATATTTGTAGGAAATTTTATACTACACTACAAAATTGTTTATAGGTGTTCCATTTTGACCTTTCTAGTTCGGTTCCCACACCGTTTAGTGTGAAAGCTGGAAAAACACATACTTATTTCATAATGTTTTTATCTTCAAGACGCCAATTCGCCGCAATTTGATAATCTCACATGATTATCCTTACCTGATATAGTTTCGATAATTTTGTGAAAGAACGAGTAACATCGAACTTGTTGGCTCTGTGAAAAATGTTTCTTTTTCTACCAGCAGATGTATCTAACATATGACTTGCCGCCAGCGCCGTAATTAAGGCCTGGCAATAGGGGCCTGCGTCAGGGGTACTAACTACTAACACGATGCGATTTGTAGTACTTATTAATAAATTACTCGATAAATATTATAAAACGCGTTAGTATAGTATAATGAAAAAATAACTAATCGATACAATGACAAGTGAAAAATCCAGATAACTAAATTCGTCACTCAAAGTGCAAAAGGTCGTAGGTCTAAAATCTATATTTTTCAGAAAAGCAAAAAACCTAATTTTTTTCTTATTATCTTATTGCCAACTATGGTTGGGTAGGCAAAGTAGTCAAGAAGATTAACTTTCAGCTTCGTTCATACAAGAAGTTATATCTAGGCTAATTTCGCACGAAATCCATTCAAATTGTATAGTTTTTTTGAAAAGGCAAGATTCTGTTCTACAAAATGGAACCATTCTTAGATTGATTCATTACTTCTAAAATTGTAACTGAAAATCGCGAACAGCTGCAGTAGTCGTACGTCCGCGAGCTCTACAGATTTCAATTTTTGACGAATCGCTTTGGTTTACATTTTATTCGCTTTGTTTACTATCAGACTGGAACCCTATTTATATTTAATGAAATACGTCCACTTAACTAGCTTAATTTTTATAAACAATTTTATTTTATTATTTTTGACAGCTAATAGGTATAAGTTTTAAAAAAAGTGGTCAAGTGCGTGGTGGAACTCGCGTTACGAGGGTTCCGTACCGTTACAACAATTTAATTAGGTAGATATATTCTGTGAAAATTTCAACCGGCTACATGTTACGGTTCCAAAGATACGACCTTTAAAAGGGTTTCCCGTTTTTTGTGCGGGGACCCCTTTTAATTTTCACTTTTTGTGATTTTCGTATTTTTCCCTTTACTTGTGCTGCGAGACCTTGCGAATATCAGAATAGGTAGGTATAGGACCCCCTTTAATTTTAACTTTTTGTGGTTTTCGGATTTTTCCCTTTACTTGTGCTGCGAGACCTTGCTTTTTGCCAAATTTTATGATTTTAGGTCAACGGGAACTGGGAAGTACAGTTTAGGTTTTTGATGAGATGACAAAATGGCCGTCTTTTGATTGCGTTGACCTAGAAGCTTAAATTCTTTACTTCTTTAAGGGACTGTAGACTTAAGTATTTCGTATAAATTTCAACTTGATATCTCTATCCGTTCGTGAGAAAATGGGTCTTGAGTCTTGACAGACGGGCACCCAGCCAGCCTAACGGACAAACGAGTGATCGTATAAGGGTTTCGTTTTCTCTGATTGAGATACGGAACCCTAAAAACATAATGATAATATAATATTATTGTACAGTATATTATCGTAGAATACAGCAGTGTAGCCATTAGGTAGCTAAACGCCCGTTGAGCTCTCCTGGAGTAATGGTTTAGGCTGTTGCTTAGTACATGACAAGTTCGCAGTTAGATCCCGGCCGACATCATATTTTTTTTTACACCTAAACCAATTATTATTCCATTTCATATTTATTTATATACTATATATATTTTTTTAATATATATTTTTCAATTTTTATCATACAGTGGAAAACTAGCGGGATGTGAACTTTTGGTTTTGCCAACTATTTATTTTAATATTTAATAAATTTCAAAAGCTTTCTTATAAAATCTTAAAATCTCTGAAATAAAATTGTGTGCGCCTCTGGAAAAAACAGTTCTGAAACACCGTGTAAACATGCATTTTTTTTCTTTTTAGTACAGAATGAAAATGGCAGTTTTGTAAATTTGTTTGACTGTGAATTTCAGGTTGAAGCTGGATGTTTCCCTGTTTTGCATTTAAATATTTAGTTTTTTTCTTGTTGTAGTTTATTTCACATGAACTCTCGGTTTTTATATCTTATGTTATGTCCCTTGTTGACAGTAAAGCTAACCGGTTACCCATTAAATTTATTTTACATTTTAAATGAAAATTTACTGCATATTATGTCATTGTCGATAGATAAAACCGTTTGTGTCGATAATGTTTTTTATAATTATTATGAATTGTTCCAAATTTAATTTACTTTGATCATGCTTTAAAGGGAAGGAGTTGGTTCTTTGAAAATGTGTCACTGTGTGAGTAAATGTTAACTCAGTCTGCCGCGATATTGGAAAGTTTAGGGTTAGAATCCCTACGGTAACACAGGTTTGAAAAATATAATTTTTCCTGACTACAACATTATGTTACGTCATTGTTAAATGGATGTTTCATATACTAATGCATACGTAGTGCATTCATTTATAAATAATAACGTTTTCGAGCTCTTTTAGCTCGAAAACAGCGGGAAGTTTTCGGGTTGGCCCGCAGGATCAACCGGTTTCCAGATTTTTTCCATTTCTATTGTGGAAGGACTAATAATTTTAAACATTATGTTTTGACATCTGCACAAAGCGCACACTTGGGACAGCTTTTAACATTATCTGTTTGTTGGAAAACAGTATTCAAACTACAACTAAATAAATTATGATTTGAATTAGTTTTGAAGCCCCAGTAGCAAGTTATGAGCGTACAATGTTGGTTGCAGTATGCCCCCCCCCCCTACTAACTTTGCAACCGTTTATCCAAAAAATCTGGTTACTATAAAATAATAAGTGTTGGAAAAATACAACAAAAACTGTTGTTAATTTCAAAATCTTGTAATTTCCCAACGGTTTGTTAAAATAATGTGAAAAAACACAAAAATATTTTATGAAAATCACAGCTACGAAATCCTAATTTATGCGTTTCCGACTCAATCGGTTTTTTTGAAGTCGGTAAAAATAGAGAACGTAGATAGATATCTTCACTATAATAATATTTTTTTCTTGCAGACGAAGCCACATTCTGTTTTCTTCCAATTTTTCATACTAACACTGTACATTCTGTAAATAATAAGACGTTCTGTTGTCGAGCGTCTATAATCTACAATAAATAAAATCTGTTGTCGAGCGTCTACGATCTACAGCATCTTATCTATCATTTTATTAAAATATAAAGGTGAATTTATTTGCACCATTAATTACTTCCGCTTTAAACCAGAAAACAAAAATATTTTAACTGTACCTAAATTATAAATTTTCTTCTGAACAAATATTGAAGTTTCAAGCATCTGAAATTTCTCTCCATCGTAAAAGAAATTTCTAATCAAACAATTTCCCTCGGGATAATCGAATTCACGCTCAATGTGGATTATAAGGATTTTTAATTTTCATTGTTGAATATAAACTTTGGCGAAACGGAAGTTTCAAAGTTCATACTGTTGTTGGTAAAACTTTAATGGGATTACAATTGTTCCGAGTACCTAATTTACTTTTTGAACGAGAACATAAGACTGTGTGGGTAGAACAGAATTTATTTGTTTACAGTAACGTCCAACAAATTTAATCGAGTTTTTATAGAAGTGCACAATATTGGTTTCACAATAGCAATTTAACTTGTGACATCCAGTGTCGGATTAAGTTTAGACTATACATTTTTTTTGTAGATTATAGACGTTTGACAACTAGGGTCATTAGCAAAATTACATGAAATTAAAACGAGATACATCCATGAGCGGAGCTGGGATTCGAATCCACGACAGTCTGATTCAAAGGCCAGCAAGCTGACCATTACACCAAGCTGTCCACGACTATTAAATTCAATTTTTTACACAGAGTAAATATTGTATTACATAGGTAATCACAGTACATTTTTTTAGTATTTCTTATTTGTTTAACTGTGAACTTTAATAAATATTAGTAAAAAAAACTTCTTAGAGACAAGCTTTTATTTAAATGCACTAAAAAGGAAAAAATAATTTTTATAATTATGAACCTAAATTATTAAAAATTATTTTTTTCTATTTTAGTGCATTTAAATAAAAGCTTGTCTCTAAAAAGTTTTTTTACTAATATTTATTTTGTTCACTTTAGTCTTTCAAAATTTTACCCCCTTTTGACACCCGTAGGGGTGGAATTTCGAAAAATCCGTCTCTTATTGGATGCTTACGTCAGAAAAGGAACCAACTGTCCAAATTTCAAGTTTATAGCTTCAGCGATTTGGCCTGGGCGTTGATTAGTCAAAAAAACCCTACATCCCCGTTTGAACCCCTTAGGGGTTGAATTTATTTCTAAAAATGATTTATTCATGTATTGTCATCGGTAATACATATGTGTACAAAATTTCAAATCGCTCGGATACGTGGAAGTCGTTCAAAATTGACTTGTAAGATTTGACCTAAACAAACACACAAACCAACAAACACACTAACATACATTGCAAGTTAAATAAAAGCTTGTAATAATAAAAATGAATAAGTGTTTTAGAATACCCGAGCGTGTGGCGGTATCGTTATTAATATGGCGTTTTTGCAACGCCGCTATTGAAAATTCGAGTTTCGGTACCTGTTTAGCTTCCAGTTTCAACCCTCGGGATGCAAATTTTCAATTGTCGATTTTCTCTGTTTTTAACGTTGTTAAGAGAGAGATAGAGCGATTGAATAGATAAGTGACCATCTAATACGAAGAAATGTAAGTAAGTACCTAAATAAGTATTTATTTGGTCATGGCGTCAAATTGCATTTGAATATGATAAGTCAGTAATTCATAAAACACAATACCATACAGTTAAAATAAAAATTACAAATGCTTGTAAAACTCATCTAGTGAGTAATAACATTGCTCAATTAAAAATTTCTTTCAAACTCTTTTGAAACTGTTAAAATCGCTGATGCAGTTGATAACATAAATTATTTTGAGTTTTTATTTTTATTTAAATTACAATTAGTAAGGCCCTGTAGTTAATAATATTATCGGTGTTTGCAATGATCGGGTAGAATACATGTATTTTTACTTTATGAGGGTAACATAGACGGAATCTGTGAAAAGTCAATTCGTTTAACTCGAACATAAATTCTCGAACCAATTTCGTTTCCACTACAATTATTACGGGTATAAAAACTGCTTATTTTAAAGAAATTCTGCAAATACTATTTAGATATATGCTCAGAAATTGCAATTTAAGGTAAAAAAACTTTTCAGTTAAACGGTTTTATAATTGTACTAAAAAGAAAAAAATAATATTTAATTTAGGTTCATAAGTATAAAAGCGTTGGTCATAAACTCTATGATAATTTATTACAGTCACAACCCACGCTTTTATACTTACGAACCTAAATTAAGTATTATTTTTTTCTTTTTAGTACAATTATAAAACCGTTTAACTTAAAAGTTTTTTACCTATTTTCATTTTTAATTTTTTAGTGTGCTTTATTTGCTTAGTCTGATTTTATTACATTTATCCGATTTACTGAGACGTAACCTTTTGCCTGTGAAAATTCAATAATGCGATTTGCACCCGAATGGGAGCCGGGTCGGTCAGCTAGTTACCATAATATTGTATTCTCACCGGAGCTACACATGTGTACAAAATTTCAACTCAATCGGATCACGGAAAGTGGGTGAAAATTCAAATGTACGATTTACACCCGGACGAAAGCCGGGCCGGTCAGCTAGTTACCATAATATTGTATTGTCACCGGAGCTACACATGTGTGCAAAATTTCAACTCAATCGGATCACGGGAAGTGGGTGAAAATTCAACCAAGTTGGTTTTTAATCATCTTCTGATGATGCCAACTTTAATTGGTTGGCGAAACGTACGTCGAGAGTTTTTATTATGGTTTGGTGTTTTGTGGTAATTATAACATTTTGTAAATACTTAGGGGTTGAAAATAAATTCAGAGTCCGAAAAAATGCTTGAAATTGTTACCAATTCAAAATTTGACTCTTTTGTACAGGTAGAGTGAATTTTACTTAAGACGCAACATAGACGGATTTTGTTTACCTGATAGTTATGGAAAACATTAATGCATTAGATGATTAGAGAAAATCGTTTCCTTTACGAATATTCTCTACCTGTAATTACCCCCTGCACTTTTCATCTCAAAACCTTTCCCCTCGCCTAAAAACGGTTACCACTCTCCCGACGCTATTTTTAAATCTAAAGGATTCAGGTAAACACCAAATATAGAACCAAGAATCACACTACAAATCCTACAGGCGAATTTTTTGAAAAAAGTTTTGCCTACGTGTGAAAGATAACGTAATTTATTGTTTATGGCATCCCTTTCTGTTTTAAAAAGACTCATCCTATTTTCAAGCGGTTTACTCAAAGGCAGCTTGCTGTTTCGTCAACATGGCTACAGATGTAGTTATTGCTAGTTATATTTCATTTTCTGCAGTAGAACAGATTTTGTCTTAAATATACGTAGTCGCGAGATTCATAAAAGGAAACCCTTACAATATATTAGATTAGATTAGATTAGATATATTTACACACAAAAGTATTAAGTACAGTGTGAAGTCATCAATTAATACAGATACAATATTTAAAATCTAGAATTAAAAAATTCCTCTATGTTATAATAACATTTATTACTAATAAGCAATTTTATTTGTTTGTTAAATTTTTTCGTAGGCAAGTTTTGTAAATGACTAGGAAGCTTATTAAAAAATTTCAGTGCTGAATATTTAAAACTTTTTTGTGTCGTAGTTAACCGATGTAGCGGCAAAACTAAGCAATCCTTATTTCTTGTATTATATGAGTGTACATTTGAATGTGTGTTCATATTGCTGTAATGCTCTTTAGCATACAGTAAACAGTGAAAAATGTAGGCGCCATAGAAGGTCATTATTTTTAATTGTTTAAAAAGGGGTCGACAATGCTCGTATCTACAGACACCTGCCAGAATACGGACAGCAGCTTTTTGCAGTATAAAAATTCTTTGAGCGGCTGGTGCCCCTCCCCAGACCAAAATTCCGTATTCCATAAGGGAATGGAAAATACTGTAATACGCCGTACGGGCTGTGTCTGTTGAAATTGAGTTTTTTATTCTCCTAATCGCGTAAGTAGCTTTAGCTAGTTTGCTACATAAAGCATTTATATGACTGTCCCATTTCAAAGCCAGGTCAAATATAATACCAGGAAATTTGACTTGCTTAGTTTTACTGAAATTATTAATTTTAAAAGGCATTATTTCAGTCTTCGTTATATTTAGGGTTAACTTGTTAGCAGCGAACCAAGAGAAAGCCTTCGATTGTGTATCACCCGAAATATCAAAATTATTATTTTTAAGCTCATACAAAAACGTTGTGTCATCGGCATGGATGTTGATGACCTCAGCTGTTGAGCGTCTATATTCTACAATCTATCTATATTTGACATGGCAGGCGGTCGTTTTTGTGATCTGCCGAGGTTGAACTTTCATATGCAATTTAAATTTTTCATCAGCAATATGACGTTGACGAGGTGTAATTTTTGCAACTTTGACACCCTGATAGACAGCTCTAGCAACCGCTTTGATATGGCAGACGGTCGTTTTTATGATCTGCCGAGGTTGAACTTTCATATGCAATTTAAATTTTTTATCAGCAATATGACGTAAATGATTTCGAAAGTCTGTCACTTTCAAAAATCGATAGGGGAGGAACGCAACTATTTAGAGCCAATGAGCAGAGTAACATTATGTGCTAGGTATCCTTTATTTGTTCCTCCTCAAACGATGAATGAGCACTATGACGTATGAAAATCATCACTGGCTCCTGCACTAGAAGTATGCAATGCATTATTAAAAATAATGGTAAATATGTTCTCTCTTTTTACTAGCCTTATTCAATTTCATTTGAAGTCGGTTCTCCTCGTCATTTTCATGATGAGGAGTGGTTGATTTGGTTTATAGTTTTGCTAACTGGGGCTTAGGATGCCGCCGTTGGCTTATGCTCTTCCGCCGCCATCTTCTACACGACTGTGACTCTTGGATTAATGTGTTTTAATGGATGAATTGTTCGATTGCACATTCGATTTACTTTTATAAATCTTCTTCACAAAACTGGCTTCACTAATTTGATAAATCACACAGAAAATATTTCTTTTAGAAGTAGTTCTGTTAAACTTTAAACCGGACATTTTCGTTTTGAAACCAAAACATTTAATTTTTCTTTACCGCACAGAATTTTACAATTAAACACGAATAAAAATCGTAAAAATTAATTTATTTCTTCATATTGTAACAAAACTGTTTTTAAGTTGGCGGAATTAGATAATTTATTTACTAGGATTTATGTACAATATTTACAATGTTTATTTACAATAATTAATTATAATAATTATAAATACAATAAACAACAATAACGAAAATGTCAATTCTAACAATGAAACACTTAACAACACAGGGATTATTTATTTTAACAGGTATGTTTACAGAATACTGTTTTATTTATTTCCGTACTTCGATAACTGACTACTTATTCATTTACTCGACGATGACTGACTGGTCTATTTATTTTCACAAATCACCAATTGACTGACTCAACACGACGCTGATTGTAGACTGACTCCACTCAGTCGTGCGCCCCGCCTTATATACACGCATTGCCTGTGTTCCAGATCTTTCCGGCTGACACTCGATGCCGCAACAAACAGTCGCTTTTCATTCTGGATGCTTCGATTGTCGTCAGTGGCGTATCTCTGGGTTTTTGTTACACATTGTTATTTATTCTCGAAGCTTCTATTGTCGCCAGCGGCGTATCATCCGGGGTTTTGCTACAATATCATTCAAACTATGTACTAGGTCCAAATAAAACAACTTTTACCACTTCTTTTTGCTTTTTTCGAAATATCTCAGAAACGGTCGACTTAAGCGATTCTTCCACTATGTAATGTTTTAAAGAGGATTACATTTCCTACAGTTTTCATTCCCACAACTTTTCTGTGGTATTAATGGTAAGCGCGTTACAGTTTCTTGAAAATCAAGCTCTTTTTGTAACCTTGGTAAACAATAGTTTAACGCTTACCATTATTAGGTACCACAGAAAAGTTGTGGAAATAAAAATTTTAGAAAATGTAATCCTCTTCAAAGACACACGGCAACAATAAATGAAACCTGTTGAAAATAGATGTCAGGGAGGAAACATCTCCGTTGAATGTGAAAAATGGAATGGAAAGACGATTTAGTTTTCTCATTTGTGAAAATATTGCAGTCATATTCCTTGCAATAAAAGCAGGTCTTCTGAATCCATTTCAGCACTGACTGTTTCGTGTTTTGTGTCGCACAGTGGACAAATTTGCAACGCACGCAGTTTCTTTAATGCGCGTGAATTAGCGAAATGCACCGACGAAACGAATCACGAATCGATTTACGCGTAGTGAGTACCCGACTTTACTGCGGTTACGCTCAAAACAATTTGAAATGACGTATATATTTTCAACTGTACTTCATCTCAGATTTGGCAGTTTCGACTTTCGACTATATCTTGTAAACGTGTGTAAAATATTATGAAGTCTCAAGGTCATAACTTACTTTTATGCCCGCGCCTGGTTGTGGCTATCATTTTAAATACCCCATCTCTTCCGCTCAACCTATTCGTATTCATTATACTGCCCTTAAAGTGTTTTTACTCACCGAGGGAATATATTAACTCAAAAAAAAGCATAAGGTAAAAAAATCTACTATATTTTAATATTTGTAAAAGTTTTTCTCATTGCAGGCAATGCTTTTAATTGTAATTTATTATACAATAAAAAAGAGCTTTTCACTATATTAGTTCCACCTTATAATTGCGTAGCTCTAGCATATACTCGTATTTATATCAGAGGCGACAGGCACAAGAAGTGTGTATTTGGAGTCTCAAAAAATAAAAGGAAAACCATTTTTAACCGACTTCAAAAAAGGACTGTATTTTTTGTGTATGTCACCTCATATATCATGCATTTGTGAACCGATTATGAAGATTCTTGTTTTCTTTAATAGGGTATTTTACTAAAATCGGTTCAGTGGTTTTCTTTTTTAGTTTAGTAATCAAATATCAAGATAGAAGTCGGTTAATAACTTGTAAACTACGTATTGCAAAGCCACTGAAAAGTAAAAAATAAAATAACTTAAAAAAACCGCCTTCAAAAAAGTCACATAAAAGAGGAAAATAATAAAAATGTTGAGGTCGGCGCCAATTACTCCAGTCAGTAGAGAAAAAAAGGGGCTTTCCTTTTCAAAAGGTGGGGTAGAAGATTTTTTGTATTAATTGTATATATTGGTGCCAACATGAAAAAACCAAGTTATCCAACATGGCCGACTCCGCGAAACTTTTGGAAGCCGAAAAACTACGAAATTTTACCACTTTTTTGCTTTTTTCGAAATATCTCAGAAACGGTCGACTTAAGCGATTCTTCCACTATGTAATGTTTTAAAGAGGATTACATTTCCTACAATTTTCATTCCCGCAACTTTTCTGTGGCATTAATGGTAAGCGCGCGACAGCTTCTTGAAAATCTCGCGTTTTTTGTAACCTTGTGTTCAAGAATTAGAAGTACCTATAAAACTTAACATGTTTCGTTTAAAATTTTTGATCGTCTTTTAAATGCTGTTATTAAAGAAAATAGTAATAACATTCCCAACTTGAATTTCAGCTAGAAAAGCATTTCCACAAATGTCGTCAGGAACAATTTATTTGCGAATTCTTATTTGGTTCGTTGTACCCAGCGATGTAGCTTAGTGGTACAGCACTAGACTCGCATTGGGAAGGTACTGGGTTCGAATCCCGGCGGGGGCAGATGTGGCTAGGACTTTTTCCTACTGTCTCACGCCGAGAAACGGTAATTCCTGTACCGGCCATCTTGTTTGAGGTTTTCCATGGTTTCCCTCAATTATTCCAGATGAATATCGAGATGGTTCCTTATTCAAGGCCATGGCCGATTACCTGTCAAAATCCTATGCTCCCAAAGTTGCCTACCTTATCCTAATTTCCTATAATTCCTCCATTCGCACATTGCTAATAAAAAAAAAGTTGAAGTTTAAAATATGTAGAAAACAACGGGAAGTGGTAAAATGGAAAATAGTAAAGGTGCGAATGGCGTCTGTTATGACCTAATGTCGAGAAACGGACGTTAAACGCATTATTATTATTATTATTTGGTTCGTTGTTTGACGCGTCGAAATGTGCTAGTCAGGACCCGGTTCATATACGCTTTGAACGTTTTGACATATTAAACATCCTGTCCTATTCCCAGTGAGTAAATGAATGAGTGAGTTAGTGATGAAATCAACGAACTTTACGTATTAATAAAATCTAAAGTAGCACGGCTTTAAAAATGAAATTTGGTACAATACATAAGCTTGGCGACCCTACCCCACTGGCGTAACGCAAACTCTTAAGGCTCCTCCGCAAAATTAAGTTTGGGTCCCTTATCAAAATACATTTTGCAATTTATGCTTTATGTACTACGTTTGTAAAAATAGTTAAATATAATACATCGACCTAGTTGGGTCCCTATGATAGCTGGGCCTCTACGTTACGCGGGGTCTGCGGGGGTGTACGTTACGCCACTGCCCCACCCTATCCTGAGAATTTGAGACCTGAAGTGTTATCCAGACCGAAGTTACGAGGGTTCAAAAATGCGCCGAACTGCTTGAAAAAAAGGTAGGCTAGGCAGTGTTCGACTTGGCGGGTGCACTGCCGTGTACCCAGATCTATATTTCTTTTAGGTGTAAGCAGGGTCGTAGCTAGGGGGGGGCATTAAGGAGCAATGCCCTACCTTAAAACATCCAGTGCCTTACTTTAAGAAATTATAAATAAGCCGCAAAGACTGTCACGACAGAATGACATTTGGAAAAACAAGATTAAATTCGTTGGATCTAAATGAAGTTCTTCGGAAATTTGATAACATGGCAAATTCTGTATTTTTTTTTTGATTAAATTGTCATTCACCGTTTTTTTGCTTTTGTAATTTGATATCACCAGATGAGGTGGGCAATCCAATTAATAAATTGTAGACTTTTGCTTCAGCCCTACTTTAAACTTTCAGTGCCCTATCTTGAATTCAGCTCTAGCTACGGCCCTGGGTGTAAGTGTAAGTCAGTATTCGGCCAGAAATTCTTAATAAATGGAGTAAGTAATGTAAACAGATATCGGTTTTTGCTATTGTAAACATTACAATCCTTCATAAGTTTATTGAAACACGAATTAAAATAACCTTGAGTTTAAGTGGTACTTGTCTACATTACTAAGCAAATGGCAATATATACTTTTGATGATAAAAAATAGTAGTTGATTAATCTAACGATTAAAGTAGGTACATATACAGTACACAACATTAATAGAATTAAATTTGAGATAAAAGTAAAAATTTTGAAATGCTATTCTAATTAGGAAGTTTCCCTTTTTTATTTTTTAAGTCTAAATCATAGTTCTCAAATTTACAAAATTATTAATGGCGAAACATTTTTGAAATATCTTTAAAAACTACAAAGTTATGCTACTTCAAAGTTTCAAGACATTTCTCCGAGAAATGTCGTTCTCAGTGCGCGTGACAGGGTAACTTCCGATAAATCTCTTTCTTTAAACTCGTAAATTGTTATGGAAACACTAAAAACAAACCAGTTGATGACGGAAGATATTGACTCTTAGAATGGTACCGATACGTCATCAATGTTTTGGCGTCAATCATCAAAAGGCCACCTAAAAAGGGGAAACAACAAAAAAATAACTTATTTTTTGTTTTATTTTTTTTTTCATTTTTTTCAGTAACCTTTTGCCACTAGTCACTGGGTCAGGTAGGCAGCGTTCAGATAAATAGGCGTTTTCTGTCAATGACGTAGCGACTAGCGGTATCATTCTTAGAGTAATCGGATTATACCTAATTTTAATTTAATGATGATAATAATAGCCTGTGAGAATCATAACCCTCCTTTTGGCTTTGTCGTAGTCGGGTAAAAACAGCATAGGTACTTGAACCGTGTGACATCATAATCATAAATCAGTTTCGTTTGTGGCCCCACGTACAAGAAATAGGGTATTTGCCAGTGATCAAAATAAAATATAAAACTTTGTTATAATGAAAGTTTATGCTCTAAAATAGTTATTAGAATTTTTATTTTTATTAATTAAGTTTCGTAAACATATTTAAATAAATATATAAAATCATGATTTTTAATCTATGTGTCACGTGACTTCAAACACCGCGTGACGTCAATTATAAGTAAAATGTAAATGTATCCATAGCAACGTAGGTCATATTGTTTACATCATGTTTACATAGGTACAAAATGGTATTTTTCAACACTCTGTTTCTGGGTTTTTAGATAATATTATTAGCTAATATAAACGCAAGTTCATAAAATTATGACGTCATATATCAGTAGAGCAAAAACGATTTTTTAGCGGGCGGGGCTAACATAAATATTTCAAAAATTATTTTTGAGCTTATTTGAAATCAGAATGAAGAGATTTAGGCGTCATTTTGTTCAGAATTTATTACTCTATTAATATACCACAAAAAAAATTTAGTCAAATACCCTATTGAATATCTCCGTTGAATTTAAAGATATCAAAACAATTCTTTCAGAATTTTTAAAGTTATCTTTATTATAATGATGTGACGGTATCATTATTAGCATTTTCGTTCAATGGAAATTTTCTAATTGTAAATGACTTTTAAATGAAGCATCCGGCATCCCTATAATAGTAAAAAATTACAAAAGCTGATATAAGGCTTTTTGATTGTGAACCGACGATATTACGGTGTTTACCTAATTATTAAGTGTGATTACGTTGCAAGTTTGTACATTATCTAAAATATATATCTAAAATATATATCTAAAATAATTGTATAACGTTCAGACAGTGCGTACTAGCATCAAAGATGGAACGCTGGGTCGGTAAAGTTGCTCTTGTGACAGGCGCGAGCTCCGGAATTGGAGCGTCAATTGCTGAAGAACTTGCCAAAGCTGGCTTAAATGTAAGCTCTAAGTATTTATTAGAAAAATATTTACCACTTTAAATTAGTATTCCGTTTTGGAAATATTATAAATATATGCTTATTGGTTATTAAAATGAGCAGGGCGTGCTTGATTTTGTTTTTGTACTTCTCGATTAATAATCTAATAAATGTCCGTGAGAATAGAAACAAAAGGGATCCCGAAATTTCGTCTTGGGTTCTAATACCAAAAGTCTGTTTGTCGAATTCAGCATGCCTTTCTCACATACTTATTTTGAAAGAGAACTGAAAGAATTTAAATGATTTGAAAATGAACATTAATTTTATCTCTATCTTAAACAATTCATTTCTACAAGAAAAAAGACACTTGAAAATTCTACAAAATTTATTAATAAATTTTGTAGAATTTTCAAGTGTCTTTTTTCTTGTATTTAATCATGTTCTACCAAAGTGCCTAGCGAGGAATCAATTCAAATTGATTTCTATTTTCTTGTAAAGGTGGTCGCTGTAGCAAGGCGAGTTGCTAAACTCGAGGCTTTGGCTAAGTCAGTGGCCGGTGCCAAAGGAAGACTCTACCCTCAAGAATGCGATGTCACCAGTGAAGAATCTATTTTAAAAGTGTTTGCTTGGATTAAGAAAAATCTAGGAGGCGTTGATGTCCTAATCAATAATGCGGGAATTGGTGCTCAGGGAGTTGCATTGAGCGGTAATTATACTTTTAAGCAATTACATTTTTAAAACTTAATTATTATCAGTGAAGAAAGTTATAGGGGATTTTATACTTTTCAAAAAAGGTCTTTACAAATTTTGTAGTAGTATCAACGGTTCGCGAGATATTTAGCATTGAACTTTTCGCACAGATGTTGGCTTATTTCGCATAATTTTTCATGCCACGTGCTAACTTTTTGAAATACTCAGGAAACACTCCCGAACAAATTTAAAAAAGTGGCTTATGGAATTCATGCGTTACGAACTTATATTTCTGGACAGTTTCACATTAAATGCATAGGTATATAGTTCGGAGGTTCTACTACACGGCTCGGCTCGTTTGAGGTTAACTCGTGCTTGGCGCAGGAACCACCTTTCTGAGACGTGTGAAACTCGTATCTTCGTCTCACAAATTATATTAATAGTGACAGTGGACACACGGCAGCAGATCGGATTGTCAGGTAATCTGTCAGCTGTTTTAGGAAATTATTCTTATAAAATTATAATGTCGGCTGCTGTTTTGGTTTTTAGAAGGAACTTGCCTCGGCCGGTTTATATAATTTTATTTATTTATTTTATCTTATCTTTTTCCTCTCTTATTAGTGTTTTTATCATTAAGTATGTAGCATTTTTATTCAGTAATAGTTTACTTATTATTTTTAACCGACTTCAAAAAAGGAGGAGGTTCTATATTCGGGACTTCGGGACCTAAGTTTTTGTTATCACTGTATGTATGTTCACCGATTTCTCCTGTATTTGTGAACCGATTTTGATGATTATTGTTTTACTAGCGGCTCGGTCCGGCTTCGCCCGGACTGCAATACACTATTCACTCGCTTCGCTCGTTCGCTTGAATATTATAATTACATTACTCACTCGCTACGCTCGTTCGCTCCCGGGTGGTACATTACCCACTCGTTTCGCTCGTTTGCTTGAATATTATAATTACAATACTCACTCGCTTCGCTCGTTCGCTCTCGGGTACGGTATGATTTATATACAAAATCTTTGTTTTATATATACAGAATAATACATTACTCACTCGCTTCGCTCGTTCGCTTGATTTTTTCGATGTTTTAATAGTTATTCTGCTATTGCGGGCGGAGACAAATCCAAAAAATCAAAGATCATGAAAATCGGTCCAGCTGTTCTTGAGTTATAAATGGTGTAACTAACAGAATGGTGTAACTAACACGACTTTGTTTTATATAATACTAGCGGCCCGGCGCGGCTTCGCCCGGACTGTAATACACTACTCACTCGCTTCGCTCGTTCGCTCCCGGGTGGTGCATTACTCACTCGCTTCGCTCGTTCGCTCCCGGGTGAATTTTTCCGATGTTTTAATAGTTATTCTGTTAACCAGGGCGGAGACAAATCCAAAAAATCAAAGATCATGAAAATCGGTCCAGCCGTTCTTGAGTTATAAATGGTGTAACTAACACGACTTTGTTTTATATAATAATATAGATTTAATAGAGCATACCTTCGGGGTGGTCGCAAATAAATTAAACTTAAATCGGTTCAGTACATCGACTGATTTTAATAAAAAGTGAGAAACGGAGTGTAATACCTTTAAGGTACATACCACTTTTATAGTTATTTAGTTATCAAATATCAAGACAGAAATTGGTTAATAACGTACAAACTAATTATTGTAAAGCCACTAAAAAGTAAAAAACAAAAAAAAAACTTTTTAACAAAAAAAAACTTCCTTCAAAAAAGCCACTAAAAAGAGGAAAATAATAAAATTTTGAAGTTAGCGCCAATTTAGACTTCAACAGTTTATTATTTTCCTCTTTTTAGTGACTTTTTTTAAGGAGGTTTTTTTTGTTAAAAAGTTTTTTTTTATTTGTTGTGTTATTTACATTTTACAGGGTCTATTTATTTCTTGTTTTATTTTTTTTTTGGTTTCGGTTTTAGTTATTTTTTATGTATTTCAATAATTATTTAGACGCTAATGATATTAGCTCTTGAACGTTTATAATCTACAATCTCTTTCTCTCATATGAATTTCAAATTAAAACTGAGTTTTCTAAATTACAATAACACAGTAACAAAAGTAACCAGATCTAGTTCCTCACACTAATAATTGGTAGAGACCATGTTGAATAGTCTTTGTGATTTTAGTTATTTGTTATAAATATTACAAATCAGTTAAAATTTGTTACACAAGTTTTCTATAAAATTTAAGTCTTAAAAGGAATGTTCGTGTGATTAAAATGAATTGGGTAATATATTTCAATTTTAACGATTTGAAATATTTTGCAGATGGTTCTACGGCAGATTTTAGGAGAGTCATCGATACAAATCTTGTCGGACTAGTAATTTGTACTCGTGAGGCCATCAAGTCTATGAAAGAACGCAACGTTGATGGACACATCATTCACATCAACAGTGTAGCTGGACATTACGTTCCCAAGATCCCCGGAATGAAATTTAACGTGTATACAGCGACCAAATATGGAGTTACAGCTCTTACTGAAACTCTTCGTCAAGAACTTAGTGACGACAAATCAAAAATCAAAGTGACGGTAAGCAACTGTTCTGTTTTTAAGGTCACTAACTATAAGGTTTATGGAAGGGACAATACCATTCCATGGCCTCCGCAATTTGTAGGGCTGACAGGGCTCTAGCCTTGGGTCTCGGGAGTCGGGATTAGGACGGGCCTGAAACGACGAAATGAATCGATCGAACCCCTATGGAGAAAAAGCTAGACTTGCGCAATTAGAGTTCCGTGCCATCAGCCCGCTACTTGTGTGTTCTATAGCCAAATTTTGGTTCTGCAGTTATAAAGAAATAAACAATTAAATTGTTTATAACAATAATTTAATCGCGCTAGAATTTTTCAATCCTGATAAACTTTTTTTGTTCTTTTTAGGCTTTCAAATTTTTTACTAAAAGAATATTTAATACAATAGGTAAAGAATATAAAAAAGAAATGTTGAAAAAAATGAAAAAAGTACATCATATATTATATTATATTGTTGAATTCGTGCTTCAACAAGTTTTCAAGAATAAATAAAAAAAAAAAATCATTCCCGCCAAACGTGGGGCTCGAAACCACGACTGTGCGGTTACGAAACTCGAAATAATATAGTATATCGAGCGCAATGAACAAGTTTAGCTGTAGCTCGACGGTGGCATATTATAAGAGTCAAACTGGTATATTATACCAGTTTGACGTTCTTTCATCAATTTGAAATGTCGTGTTAATTAATTGTTTATAACAGTTGATTGCGCTAGAAATTTTCAATCCTGATAATTTTCGTTCAATCTACACCTAATTCTTAATCGATATGTTTATGTACTATTACAGACAATAGATATTATAGATATTTAGTTAGGTATCAGTTCAAAGATAGGTAAGTCATTAATCTTTATTTTACAATAATTGTCGACGTTTCGACCAATCTATGACCTATTATGACCTATGACAAAGAATTTACATATGCCTAATACAAATTGAACAGTACCTCGCTTCATAAATTAATATTACCATACTTACATAAAGTTGTTAAATAGATTAATGTTGTCAACACATAGTGTTATTATTACATTGTTCATATATAATTTAAATAAATAAAGTAAACATTAATAACCAAATTGTATATTAATGAAATATTAATTTATAAGCTTTTTAATTGACTTCCATTATTGCGTATTTATTTCTGAATTACACGAATGCAGGCTAATATTTCTAAATGTTCACGTGGTTAAAGTGTTTATGTAAAATGCATCTTTAGTATTGATAATAAAATTAATAATCTTTTGTTACTAATTATGAGTTATTTATAATATCAAAATATAATATGTAGCTAAGATTGTCTATGTCTGTTCTTTTATTTACGGCATTATCAGTATGTTTTTTAATGTAACACATTTCTTTGAAATATCTTTTAAATACATTATTATCAATATCAAGGATATATAATATGATTATTTTCTATGGAGTGTTTAACTTAACAGTTTTTTGATCACCAATGTTGATTCAGTTAATTTGTATTATATGTAAATTCTGTGTCATAGGTCATGATTAAGGCCACAGATTGGTCGAAAAGTCGACAATTATTGTAAAATAAAGATTAATGACTTATCTTTGTACTAATACCTAATAGTACGAGAGGCAGCGTTGCATTTTAGGTAGTGATTTCATACCGACCAATTCATATTTCTAGTAATTTTTTAAGTATCAACAGCAACCAAAGTGAGCGTCAGTCGTCGCACCCACGGTGGGTGTAGTAGCTAGAGGGTGTCGAAGTCGCTAAAAAAATTAGATTTTAAAATTATTTCCAAATTATTTCATACCACACCAAACTTGGTATGGTGATTCTTTATATAATAAACAATAAGAAAATCACTGTCAGCTGCGTAGACAGTGGGGGTAAAGACGTCAGTTTCGCCATAGAACATATCGTGTCTAGATAATTTGAACGCCATTGAACAGTAGACGTCACGGTGTGTTCATTTTGAAATATAGATGTCGCTGATAATAAGCATTTGTTCTCCAAAGAAACAAACCCTTTCCAATGACAGATGCACATTTTCTCTTCAATTCTGCTTTCAAATCGCATAATTTCCATGTAGAATATATGTTTAGAACTAGTTTGTTTGTGTTGTTTTACGCGAAACGACGACAAAAACGAATAACAACAAAAGCAAAAATCGTCCCTATAATAATTTTAAATAAACAACAAATATTTTTTTGAATACAAAAACTTTGTATTTAAATTAAACTTTATTTAGAAACGTATTTGTCGCAAATATTATATTTGAAATGATTAAATAAATAACTTTTAACCTCGACAAAACAACTACACGTTTATGATAATATTATCATGATATTGTCCATCAAATGATTTTATCACTCACTGGGTGCAAATCAGGTGCAAATACTCCTAGCATCGTGGATTTATTCACTATAATATGTTCACTGCGCTAGAGGGGTTTGTTTATTTGGAGAACAAATGCTTATTTTCGGCGACATCTATATTTCAAAATGAACACACCGTGACGTTTACTGTTCAATGGCGTTCAAATTATCTAGACACGGTATGCTCTGACGTCTTTACCCCCACTATCTACGCAGCTGACAGTTATTTTCTTATTGTTTATTATATAAAGAATCACCATACCAAATTTGGTGCGGTATGAAATAATTTTAAAATCTAATTTTTTAGCGACTTTGACACCCTCTAACTACCACCCCCACCGCTACTAGCGCAGCTGACGGTTGGATGTCTCATCAGGTGGACGAGAACAAACGTTGGTATAATTATCAGCCGGTATGAAATAATTTATTCATTTGCAACGCTGCCTCTCGTACTATAACTAAATAGCTATAATATCTAATTCTTAATGTTCATGATTTTTTTCAGATTTTTTCGAGCGACTTGTTTGGTATATGGGTAGGGGACAGCAATTTTTAAGCGTTTTTCTCCAAAAATGTTTAAAAAATGAAAACATAATGTAAGAACAAATTTATGTTCTTATTTTAATAAAATACACTTATTTCATTGAGATTTTGTTCAACTGAATTTATTGTGTTTTATTATTTTATTAAAATAAGAACATAAATTTGTTCTTACAATAAAAATACATCCTATTATAAATATTGTTGAATTCGTGCTTCAATAAGCTTTCATTTGACACGATGCCCTTGAAAAAAGTTTTTGTTTTCATTTCCCAATTCACTTCCTGAAATTAACCCCCAGAATTACAAATCAACCTTTTATACTTCACATCGGTGATTGAGCCACCACACTCTATCTCTGTGCCAAATTTCAAATTTTTACGTCAAAATAATTTCAGAGAAAATCGCCTGTGACAGACGGACTCCGAAGTGATTCCATAAGTGTTTCTTTTGCACGGAACACTAAACATTTTTTATAAAGAGTATAGAATTCTGTAGAGAATCACGCTTTCCTTAACATTAGTATCTAGTAAGTACAGTATAAGAGAAAAAAGTTATTTGAACAACAATTTTTTTGAATAGTCGCAAAGAAATAATTTCATTATTCAAATAAAACATATTTTTATGATGATATGATCCACATAAATATTCTTGATTTTGATGAAAACATTCAGACCTTTACTTAATAAAAAAAAATATTTCTTTGTAACTATAGGTACTGAATTTTGTTGATAAAACTAAGTTTTTTTCTCAGTGTAGAGAGGCCTGAGGGCCATTTGAGGGCTCACTTCAAGATGTGGGACAGTGGGGCTCATGATCAGTTTACAATTTTCACTTTGAGGTTTAAAAATAGCCGAGATTATTGAGGGTGGTTTTAAACTAGCTGAAATATCAGTTCATCGTATAGATCCTTCCTCCAAGATTATATGGATACTAACGGTCCGCTTGCTAACACAGTTGTAGTCTCGCGTGAAGAGTGGAGACTCTATAATATACGTCCTCTTTGATAGAACTAAATTCAAAATTAAATAAAAATAATGTTACAGAGTCTCAGTCCTGGAGGTGTGAAAACTGAAATCATTGAAGGCCCTGATGGAAAACTTATGGATTCTGTGAAGGACTTTCCCTTTTTAGATCCCGTTGATATTGCAAATGGCGTTTTATATGTGTTGGGAACACCAGCTCATGTGCAGGTTAATGATTTAAAATTTTGCTCTGTTAATTACAATTAATGTTAATTAATGTCACAAAATAATTTCTTAACAACTATTTTCGAAATTCAGTCTCGGTTTTCTCTAGTTTTCCAAGAATATTTGGGCGTTAAAATTCATGTTCTGTTTAAATTATCGCAATTTCATTGTCTAATTATAGTGTTCTTGAAAAATTTGATAAAGGCGGAACAGAAATTTGTATCTTGTGATATTTCTCCAACGAGTTTTTTTACTATACTTATAATACCCTATTGCATAAAGATTAAAATGTAATTTATTTATATTTTTAGGTACATGAATTGACAATCAGACCTGTTGGAGAAAAATTTTAAAAATTTACGTTTTTCAGCCAATATAATTAATATGTATTGTATAATAATTAATTAGTGTATTTTTATTTGTAATAATCTTTTGAAATAAAATAAGTTAAAAAATAATGCAAATCAAACATATTTATGACATTAAATTGTATCTTTTTCCTATTAACTCTTATTGATGATGCAACCGAAAAATTGTGCATTTCAGCAAATTATACCTACAGTGGACTTTTATCTCCTGAGCGCAAAATTCTCTTTCAGTTTTTAAACTTTTAAATCATAAAACAAATAAATCGACAGATTATTCCAGTGACCCCCTCAGCAGTTTGGTGTCTGTAGAACTCTCATGACATAAGCCATTTAAAAAAATTTTTTTAAGTTAATACCTACTATTTTAGAAATACGAAAATTTTGTACTTTAAATATACTTATTCAAGAATCAAAATTTGATTTTAAATTTTTTTGAAAACAAATGTGTAGATAGACTTGAAATACCTTTAAAATGAGGTAACACATCATGATTCCTTTGCTATTTTCGGACTCATTAAGTCAATTTGTTTAAAAGTTAAGGGGGGAGAGACGCTTTAGACGCGCACTGTATATTAATTATTGACTTATTTATCCTAGTATAAAGCTCTTTTTGACGATACCTATTTAATAATATCGTAGATCTTTATTTAAACTAATAAAACTAATAAAAATAAAACTAATAATAAAACACAACAAAATTTGATTTAATTAAGACGAGTCTAAAATATGTCTGATCACAATAAAATTATAATTTTGAATAATACAACACTATAGGAAGCTATATTCTGACTATTTCCAAGTGGATGTTTCTCTCTCTCTCTCTCTTTCTCTCTCTCAAATACATATGTTCATAAAGCAAGGAACGCCCTAAATTGTGCTTTTTGTCCCTGCATATCGATATATTTAAAATTGACCAGTTATAGGCAGTCAAAGTTAAAATTATTATATAGAGTTTTACGTGTTTTTTAACACGCGTTAAGAGTACCCTTCTACATTGAATAAAAAAAATCCGTTTAGGAATCCACAGTAAATTTAACGCCCTAAACGATGCTTTTTTCCCTACCTCGATAACTTAAAAAATGTTCAAGTTATAAGCATTTAAGTTCATTCAAAAATTAGTTTTTTTCTTCTCTTTGGCAATTTTTCATTCAAATCGCTGATTTAAAAATGTCTGAAGTTATTGGGATAGGACAAAAACCATCATTTAGAGCATTACATTTCCTATGGATTCCTAAACGGATTTTTTTTAAATCGGTATGGAAGGTACTCGTAAAGCGTGTTAAAAACACGTTAAACTCTATGATGATTTCAAAACTTTGACTGCCTATAACTTCTCAATTTTTAAAGATATCGATATAGGGCAAAAAGCATGATTTAGGGCGTTCCTTGCTTTATGAAGAAATGTATTTTCAATCTAAAATTCGATGAAGAACGCAATAAATAAAACTATTGAAAAGGACATTACGTTTTAACTCAACATTACCAAGGTTACAAAAAGCGCGTGATTTTCAAGAAGCTGTCGCGCGCTTACCATTAGTACCACAGAAAAGTTGTGGCAATAAAAATTGTAGGAAATTTAATCCTCTTTAAAACATTACATAGTGGAAGAATCGTTTAAGTCGACAGTTTCTGTGATATTTCGAAAAAAGCAAAAATGTGGTAAAATTTCGTGATTTTTCGGCCGCCAAAAGTTATTCCGGGGTCGGCCAAGTTGGATAACTTGGTTTTTTCATGTTGGCACCAATATATACAAATACACAAAAAAAAATCTTCTACCCCACCTTTTGCAAGTTACAATGTCTTTACAATTCTTAAGTTATTTGAAGTGAAACTTATATAGTGAGGGTAAGTTGTGAGGCGAAAAGGCAACATGACTGACTTCCAGGATCTTTTAAAAACGAACTAAAATTTAATTGTTTATTCATAATGTATTATTGTACTCACACGATCACAACGATAAATATCTGTCAATTCCATTTAAAATAATTATAAATCACCATCCAATCGGTAAATCCTGACCTTAGCTTAATGTTCATTTCGTGTGAATTCAGTAAATATAAGTTTTAAACATATTGTAGGTGTGCCAAAGCTTAGCTTAAGAGACGTCAGAAATCCTAGGACCGGCTCTGAATCTAAGTATAAATAATAATCCTTGACAGTGAGTGATATTTTGTTCCAGTCTGTATAATTTTATCACTACTAGTTTACTGATGCGTGAGAGAATATTATGGTAATGTTACGTACCATCATTGGTGCCTACATAATATTTTCCTCGTTGACTACATATGAGACATGTGAAAGATAATAATATCTAAAGCTTATAAAATATTTATTCGCTTAATACGCCAAGTTTCACAGTGTGAGCTTGTGGTTGTGCGGCACCAAAGTTTACCATATTACCATGTAAATATTGAAATTGAAAACTTTTGAATATTTCATGCTATGTGTAAGTAGAGATTTTTTTTAAATTGAATATCTACCGGAAAACCTAGTGAAATTGTGAAAATGAAATTAAATTTTATAATATATTTTGACTGAAAGGACTCTTATATTAAGGAAATATTAAAGTAAAATTAATCCAGCGTTATCAGATTGCCAATGTTGTAAGCTTGCGCAAAACAGTTCCAAACACGGAACGAACATTGAACGTTTTCATTGTTGAGTGGACATGTTTCCGAGAAACGATCTCGTTCCACTGTTTCATTAGCACCTTTGCGTTAAATATAGAAATGATAATTATGAGAACTTTTGTCTCTGATTATGTCCGCGGATTGTGGATCGATCTCGTTCCACACATTGCAGGAATATGCTTCGTAGACATAATGCAAAACGCCGAGCCTACCCGAACATTCCAGACACCGATATAGTAATAATGCACTTCCATTCGGGTACGAACAATTAATACTTATACTGTGGCCGTTGTCGGACTTAACGACTGGCGAGATTTCGTGATGACTATATTATGGATGACTATATTATGGATGACTATATTATGGATGACTATTATGGATGACTATATTATGGATGACTATATTATGGATGACTATATTATGGATGACTATATTATGGATGACTATATTATGGATGACTATATTATGGATGACTATATTATGGATGACTATATTATGGATGACTATATTATGTGTGGTTGCAGTATCATTATATGGAACAAATGAAATTATCGCATTCTACAGTTGCGAGATTTCAGGGATATAGAAGAATAAAATTCTCGGAAAAATCTATACAGCTCGTTCTATGATTCATGATCCCGCCTCGTAAGGAACTTTTTTCCAGTCTTTAGTGAATTCATAAGTTTAAGGTTTCTTTGAACGTAAAAATCAAATCAATTTTTATAGAATCTAGTATAGTCTATAGTAAACGAATGGTGCTAGCCAGAGAGTTAATACTTAAGCTCAAAAACCGACTTCGGGAGTTTGGACTGGTTATAATGAAAAAACATACCTACTTATTAAAAGTCCTTGACCCTCAGATGGGCGCAAGAGGGGGGGGAGCACTTGAAAGGTCCCATTTGTAAAATAAAAAGCTGGGGCGCTAGAAAAAAATGTGGTGCAAAAAATATTTTTTCGAAAAATAGCGGTTTTCAGAAGTGTGTAACTCGTTAACGGTTGGAGATAGAAAAAACCTCAAATACAGAAAACGTAGGAAATGTTGTCAGCTACAATTTTCACGCAATGAATTTTTTCGTAGGACCAACTGTTTTTGAGATATACGCGAAAAACCAAAAGGGACCTCTGAAGTGCCTCCCCCACTCTTGCGTACACCCGAGGGTCAAGGACTTTTAATATGTTTTTTTACTAACCAGTCCAAAAAAAGTCCCGATGTGGGTTTTTGCGCTTTTTGACTTTCCGGCTAGACCAGGGGTCGGCAACCTGCGGCTCGCGAGCCGCATGCGGCTCTTATGATGTCAAGATGCGGCTCTCCGGTTCCATGCGCAAATATTAATAATTATATTATTTTATTTTCAAAACTCATAAAAAATATTATACTGCAAAAAAAACTTTAAACAGGATAAAAACACTCAACAGAGAACAGTGAGAATAGGTAGAGAGTATACGGACAGCTGAAATTTTTTAAATGTGACAACACTGTTCTGTTTGTTTAGTTATAATCCTAATCAAATACCATAATATTGAAATAAAAATGTTAGTGGCTCTTTAAAAACTAAGAAATTTTGTTTTTTTTTTTTTTTTTCATTTAGTAAAGCCGGTTCGGCACACTAGGGCCATTCACAGCTGAGTTAATATTATAAACGTCACTATACAGAATAACATTAAGGGTCGGCCAGAAGGCTTCCCTGTCAAAACTTATTGTTCACGCGACACTAGCACTATATGATTAGAGATTGAATTATTATTAACTAATTATTAATTAGGTCATGCGGAAGTTTACGTTTTAGCCTGCGGTTTGCTACTTGTTGATTTAGCTGGTAGTGTACTGCTCCAGGACATTCATTTAGCTTGTTAAAAAAGTTCTGAGCGCAGTTTTTAATGAACTGTTCGATGGTTGTAATGCCCAGTTCCTCGTGAATGTGTTTATTTCGAAGAAACCAAGGAGCATTGATAACGATGCGCAGTACTTTATTTTGGAATGTTTGAGCTTTTTTAATAATAGATTTTGAAGCTGTTCCCCAGACGACGCAACCGTATGTTAACATTGACCTTAGTATGGATTGGTAAATGAGCAATGAGCATTGTTTTTGAAGCGGGGATTTCCTATTAATCAGAGGATATAGCATGGACAGTCTAGCGTAGGATTCGTTGAGTTTTTTGTTTATGTGGTAGCTCCAAGTAAGTCGTCGGTCGAAATGTAGTCCCAAGTATTTGACTGACTCATCCGACGGAGTCCAGTCAATTACGTCGTTTTTTATTTTTATTTTTTGCGGATTTGGTGGACGGCGGAGTGTAAACAATTTTGTTTGACATTTCGACGGATTTAAGGTTATGTTCCATTTACTTGTCCATTTCACGATGCAGTTACTTGCGGATTGGAGTTGTGTTGCGGCTTCATTGATGTCATGGTGCTGTGTCAATATTACAGTGTCATCTGCGTACATAGCCATTGCAGCGCTGTCAAGATCTGGTATGTCGTGAACAAATATATTAAAAAGCGTCGGGCCTAATACGGAACCTTGTGGGACTGCAGCGTTAATGGTTTTAACGTTGGAGAAGGTGGAGTTAATTTTAACTACGAATGTTCTTTGTTTTAGAAAAGAAGAAATAATATTTGTTATGTATTTCAAGAAATTTTGTAAATTGTAACTTTTGGCTCTTCCGTCTCAAAAGGTTGCCGACCCCTGGGCTAAACCCCTCTTTAGAGTATTAATTGACTGAGTTATTATATAGGTATACAAGGTTTTTTTTCATTATACTAATGCTCTAACAAATTTTAATTTAATTATATTTGACTAAAATATGCACATATAAAAATAAACTTTTGGTCTTAAAAATATATAAGGCGTTGAGAAGAATTTTGACAAACCATTTTCTGTTGTAGATTCTGAAACCTCGGATTTGAGATAAAGCATTTCTGTTTCTTTAGCAGGGTTATTAATTATTTAACGCTTGCACGGATTGCGAAAAAATCTCATTTTAACCCACTACTTCTGGCCGTCCGCGTTCTTGACCTCTTGTTAGTTTTGCCTGCCGAGTTGGGTCCGAGGTACATCCGTTGGCCTGATCCCTATATCCTGACGGTCCATCCCTCTTGTATCCCCGTTTTATGTGTGTATGTAAAATCCCCCATCTTAGTTAGAATTAAATTAAGGTTTTAGATTGTGGCTAAATACACAAGGAACGTGTAACCCCACGGTTTCGTAGGTGAAAGAAAAAAAAAATTAACAATAGTGAATAAAAAAAAAAAATAAATACCTGTGTCGAAACGTCAATTTGGCTCAAGGAAGCTGCATGGCCCAATATAAGTCGACTGCTGCCGCCACCTGAAAATAAAAATAAAAAACAATTATTTTTCAGTTCTAATTTATAGATTTTATAACTTTTAATATAAGATACGAACTTAATCGACTCGGTTCGACACAAAACGCCATCGAATAATCGTTTGAATAATACTTGACGATCTACGTTTATTTTTGAGTAGGTACTCTAAAAATGTCGATTATTTTGTATCGCGGTTCGTAACGTTTGCGCGCATGATTAAACGTCTAACGTTTACGGTGAGAATAAAAAGCGGTTTTCCTATCACACCGTGTATTCAATGTTTTTCATTAATACACAAGAGGGAAAAGATTTATAGGCGTTAATTAGCAAATTCATTTGTTACGCAAGCAATTTTTCGTGTTTGTTTTCAACTACATTAACAAAAAAAAATGTTGACAATGGAAAAATATATTTACATAATTTTGGCACACAGTAATAATACATATTTTTATATTATAAAGCATGTATAAAAGCCAAAACGGCAACTAACTATGTACTTCGTATGTAAAAAATTAAGTACCTAGCTAGGTATTTATCGAGATGCAAAATATTATACAGAATCGTAATTAATTAGTGAAATCTAGTATGTACTAAAATGTATAGATTAAAAAATAGCAATAAATAGATTTTATATAACACATGCACGCTTTTAGTGTTTTTTCGTATCTGATTTGCGAACCTTAAATAGCCGTTTATTGACTAGTGACCATTATGTAACGCTAATTTTCAGTGCTATAATGGTTCATTATGTAACTAGTTACATAATGATCCATTATGCAACGCTTTTCAGTGCTATAATGAAAAAACAGTTGCATAATGAACCATTATGTAACTAGTTACATAATGAACCATTATGCAACTAGTTACATAATGAACCATTATGTAACTGTTTGTTTTTTTTAATTCAATTAAATTCTAAAACCATGCATGTGTTATATAAAGTATAGTGTGCAACGCGTGTGCTAAATTTTTATGCGTCAGGCGCGATATTTTCAGCACTCGTATTCGGCTCGCGATGCTCACTCGCCAAGGCTCGTGAGCGCTCTCCTACTACTCGTGCTGAAAATATCGCGCCTGACGTATAAAGATGTATTTAGCACACTAGTTACACAATATACTATTTTGCAACACTTGCATCAAAAGTACAATTTATTTAGATGGCTATGTACCGTTTGAAAAGTGATTCTTTATGGAAGCTTCTGATGCGTTCGAACGGTAGTGTTTAAAGTAAATTTTAACGCACTCCGTTCTATAAAGTAATACTGTTTTGTTTTACTTTATAACACACCTGCGTAATAAAGTACATATTATAGATTACTTTTGCTATAATGTCACTAATAAAATATTTATCCAAATTGTGTTTTATTTGATTAAATTCAACATTTGAAGCAGTTGTCGCAAAAAAATATTGTATGTAACGCGTGGCTAAAGTGACGGATCTGACAGTCGCGATTTTACAATACTCTCTTAAGGTTATGTTGCATTTATACGAACGAGTGTGTTTACCGCGCGAGCGGAATCAATCCCCCGGGAGGGTAGATTCAACCCCCGACGGTGACGGTGTCCTACCCGGTGCCAACCTTTACCATTTACCTCAAAGTAACGAAAAGTAAAAGAATAACCCGTTGTTGCCGGGCGTCTGTGCAGACATACTGCAAAAAGGGGTGGTTTTTTGACCGTTTTAGGGGTAGAGAATGGCTAAAAACTTTTTTCACTATTTTTACCGTGTTCAGCACCCTCAAAAACTGGGGGAGTAGGTGCTCTTGTAACTCTAGCAAAATGTTCGGTATCCGCCCAACTCCTTGATTCCACTATAAAGAAATAGCTTTAAAATAGCAACTAAAACTAAGATTACATATTTTATTAAATTAAATTTTAATACGGCATGTTTCCATGTATGCTTGTCGTTGAAGTCGTCTATTTGGTATGCACAGCATGAAAAAAATTAGCCTGAGCTGTTATACCAAATGACTGCAAATATGAAGCAAAGTTCTTTTAAGTTTTGTAAGGTCTTGCATGGAATATTTATTTTATTTTTATTATTCAGCGCAAAAATATACGTCAATCTGAATTAAACTCTAAAATTTAAGAAATATTGGACGATTTGTTGAAGTTCTATAATTAAAAAAAATTAAATAATTTAAAAAGATATCATATGAGCAAAAGCCGCATGTGACGTCACTATATTATACATCAGTATTCGTTTCCGCATATTATATGCATGTAATATTATAGCTTGCACAGTTTACGTGCAGGATAGAATACTGTTGTTTTCTCGGGTTTTAGAGTATAGGAGATAGCAGTGTTTCCATACTGCGAAATAAAAAGATATATAACAAAAGGATAAAATAATTTTTTCATTTCTTTTTATAATCACCTTCCCTAGCTATATTTAATTAGAAGTCGGCGTAAATAAATCACTATGACAAGAATAGGGAAATAATTACGCAGACTTGTAATTGCATGTAGTAAGGTAGGGAAGGTAATTGTAAAAAGAAAGGAAATATTATTTGTTCAACACCCGCAAGAAATATGTAATTTCGTGGCTATACTGAGAGTGGGCGAAATAATGAATTCTCTGACTGTAGACGTATTTCGCCCACGCTCCTGTAGGACGTATAGAGAGTGGGCAAAATAGCATTTCGCCCACGCTCATTACGGGGAACGTTTACGCAAGTGTTGATAGTTTCGTCAATCAATCAGGTCACCCATTAATTCGCCCACGCTCAGCAGAGCCACGAAATGACATATTTCTTGCGGTAGTTGAACAAAATATTGTGTGCGACTATTGGTCGAAAGAGGAGATTCCACTCGTGTGTTTTACCGCACTCGCTACGCTCGTGCGGCAAAATCCACACTCGAGGAATCTCCTCGTTCTCCCACTAGTCGCACAATATACTATTTATCCTTTTTGAAGTCGGTTCAATGTTTTTAAAATCATTTTTGTGTAGCTACATTTTTATAACTCGCCTTTAAATTTAATCTCGCCCGTGATACATTTACATCTAAAACATCGACCATGAATCAAATAGCAGGTAAATTTTATGAAGCGAAGTTCTGATCCGTTGATGTTAAACATAATCTTAGGGCCGTATTCATAAAGGTGAATTAAATCTCTCGTTAGTTATTGACTCGATAACTGTTATTGAACCAATAAGAAATGTTGGTATTCATGAAGTAGAATATTGTCAAATATATAACTATCGATTCGTTAACAATTGTCTCCTTATTATAAACTGCAAATTGTTCTGTGGATAAGATGAAATTTCCCTAAATATTTTATCATATTTGGCGTTTTCATCACAATAATATGTCAAAATTAAATGTATGAAGTTTAGGTTATCTCTACATATTTTATAATATATTACGCAGCTTGATAATAAATTAAGTAAATTTTGGTGAAATTCTACAGAATGAACTAGGCCTCGGAATTTTTTAAATTAAACTATTCGAATATTGGTTCAAACTTCTGTTCAAATAGTTAAAATTGAAAAAACTGAAAAAAGGTCCAACATTTCGCTGTTTTTTGGATGTTTGACAAAGACCCGGAGGTCTGCCAAGGTCGAAATAATCACGGCCCTCACTGGCTTCCCAACAGGGCTTGAGAATGGCCGAGCGTGGTAGCAATGTTGTTGTCAACATGGCGTTGCTATGGTTCCTCTATTTCAAGTCCCCAGTTCCCGGGTTCTAGCCCGAGAGCTGGTAAAAGTGTCAATTGGATTTTCAATTTATTATTAAAAAAAATAATGAATTGAAAATATGAATGGGTGCTGCGCCCAAATAACCTTAGCTGTTGGTGGTCTTTAAAACACAATTTTTTTTTGCTTCCCAACAATAAAATTTAAATCTAACAATGCTTCAGCAATCATAACAAATAGCATACCTATTGTTCAACAATGGAAAGATTGTTTCCGTTATTTAGAGCTTGTTAAAATACGAGTATTTAAATATTGAATATTCGAATACCTACTAAAATAAATAAAATAGTCAAATATTGAATAAATCTATTTTCAAAGTATTCGATTATGTGAATATTCAATTATTCGAATAAATTCCGAGCCTGAATGATAAACTGTCAACATGACGTGTCTACCGAATAACAGCAGCCATGTTGAATTTATTGTTAAAATGAACGAAATAATGTATTCAAGTATTTCTTTTCTTATTAAAACTGTCTAATAAATAGTTTAACAGAAGGGTATTTCTACCTGTAACTTATCGGATGATTTAAACGTTCGATAACCCTAAATGGTGTTTGTGAATACCAAATCAGACCATTAACCAGTTTATCAATGTGATCTATCTGTTAAATTAGTTATTGACTGTTTATGAATACGGCCCAGTTTTAAAAATCTAGCAATGTTTTACCCTTTTTAATTATGGCAGCATGAGATTTTATAATACGAGCGTATAAGAAAATATGTCGTATTAAGTGTCGGGTCGAATGTGACCGAACATCTAAGATAAACCTTTAAATAAGTTGTGATCGTCATTGTTTGTTGCAAATCAGCTTTCTTGTTAAAATGTCACCTGATATAACATTAACAGTTCTTTGCCTGAATCTTAATGTGCTGTTGATTTTTACCAACCCGGTATAGAATACGAGTTATTTGCACAAAATTTGAAAAGAGCAATTATGTAGAAATGTTTATGTAGTCCAAACTAGTGAATTTTCAAAGGTTTAATACATAAATTATGTTTAAATCAGTGAACTGCGCATGGGTGTGGGTGTGTTTGTTTTCCCAAGTCTGTTAAAAATACCCACGTATAAATAGAACATTTACTATTTAAATTTTATTCAAACGTACTGCTTTACATTTTCGTTCTAGAACGGAGTTTTGTATTTTATACAACTATCGGAATGCTTTAGGTTTAGCAGAGTTGCATTATTTTGTTTTTAAAACAAATGCTTCTCTTGTCGTTCCTGTCAAAGGATGATGTGATGTAGGCCTTTTTCCTTATTTGATCAGAAAACTGGATTCCTCTACGGTAATATTGTCATTTTCGATAAAAATATCACAAAATGTGACTTTACCAAAGAAAGTGAGATCTCGTTTCTATAATTATATTTATAGGTTTTTAAAATTAGGTGACTGGATTTTCCAAGAAACAGACAAAATGTCAATTTTTTGTTGTAATGCACTTTTAAGGATACATTTTTTAGATGATAATAATAATTATTGATCCGTTTAAAAAATGTATTTTCAGCAAATTAGAGCGAAACTACACGGACGGATTTTCCGCGGCGTGTTTCTCGCGTCGAGATTTCCGTTGAATATTACGTATCAAAATAGAGAGCGTTTTTTCCGCCGAGTACATTCACGCAAAACAATATAACTGCTTTTTGTAAGTTACAAAATGAACCCCACTGTGTTAGGTTGTGCTGCGCAAATTTATTTTTAAAGAATAGAAGGAAAAAACGACGTCGGTGGGTTCAGCTCAATATTCAGAGAAAAACTATATAAATTTCTCCGTGTCGAATATTTTAGCCAGACTGTACACATCCGTCGGTGATCCGTCGCCTCGTCTTGTTTGCCCGGCACTAAACTATGTTTTTACTTTTTCGTTTCTAGCATGTTGTAGCGTCTAGTTTCACTCGTTTGTAGGTTTCGATTTGGACGTGCAATCCGCCGCGTTAAAAACGCCGCGGAAAATCTGCCCTTGTAATTTCGATTTTTATATAAGAATACGTTTGTTTATTTCATAAAAAAATCATTTACTCTTTGTTATTTTCATAGTAATCTAATTATTTTATAACGAAAATAATTAAAGTTCTTCCCTTAATACACGTAGGTACTATAATAAAAGTGCAGGTAATTACGCTGTAACAATAATTATTGTTAGAAAACCATTAATTTTATTAGTAGGCCCAAATACACAATTATCTTTTATGTAAATTAATGTAAATAACGAATAGCATTACCGTCTTAGAGACGGCGGTAACAAATTAAGTAAATTTTAAAATAACAAAGATTTTATTTTCCGTAAGTTAAGGGTTTTAATTTTACGCTTTCCGTAAAGTGGAAGAGTGATTTTAATGAAATGCACATCGGATAACAAAAGAATACGGGACTTAGAGTAAAAAGGGGTAGAGGAGGTTAGTGTATACGTTTTGTTTTACACATATTATTTTTAATATTTTATTTGTTTATTTCTTTTATTTGACAAAATAGCTACTCTCTTGTTAGCAATGTTGAGTAGTTTCAGGGTAATTTTGAATTCACTATAATATTGCTTTTACTATTTACATGATAAAAAGTAATCAGCAAAAGCTTTCCTTTGAACCACCTGCTAATTTTTCATGTGGGCTAAATGCTTCGTGGTGTCCCATATTATTATCTCTAGAAACTTTCCAATATTGATTTTATTAATTAGTTATTATAAAATATTTTATAAAGTAAAGATTAAATTAAATTTAAAAGGGAAGAATTCTGAATAAAACTGGAAATCTGTCCTGCTTACTTTAATCTTTTAAAGCAAATAAAGCAATGAATATTTAATTTGGCTGTAATTTAATAATCCATAGGCTTTACAATTCATAAAACCTGATCATCAAGTAAGTTGTATTCACGTTTTGTGAATATCCACTGTCTCATTTAGGGTTGTCAGATCGAAAACTGAGGTTTGCGGAACATTTCTGAAGCGATGGTTGAAAAAATGAAAGAATTTGACTTAAATATTGTATTGACCTACACAATGTGAAAAAGTAAAATAAAAAAAGGGAATATCTGTATCGTAGGTAAAGAATGAGTGAATACCGTCAAACACAAATAATATTGTATTCGTTGTCATGGATAGAACTACATCAAATTCTATTTAGTATATAAAATCAAATACTTAAAATTTTATTTTCTTTTATATTTTAAATTGTTATTCAGTACCTATATTATATTTTAATTATTAAAATAAATTATAATTTAAAAAACTAAAAAACACGCTTTAATGAACTAAAAAGTAAAAAATAATTAATTTTATTGTAAAAAAGCGTGTGGTGGTATGAAAATATGATACAAAGCATCCCACGCTTTTTTACAATAAAATTAATTATTCTTTACTTTTTAGTTCATTAAAGCGTGTTTTTTAGTTTATTTAAATTATAATTTATTTTTGCTTTTTAGTCCTGGAGATCCTGGTCAGGATAATGGGACAAACTTATTGAATTATTGTATTGTCGTCGGTCCTTGATAAGTGTGCAAAGTTTAAACTAAATCTGACCGTTCAAAGTTGGTCAAATTCAAGTTCAAAGAAGTCGGTTACAAACTGACAAACAAGCAAGCAAGCAAACAAGCAAGCAAGCAAACAAGCAAGCAAGCAAACATACAGGTGAAGCTAATAAAAGCGTGTTAAAAATAAACAAATATAATTTTAAAAATCTTCGGGATTCGAACCTGGGCTTGGCGTTTGTACCTGTTAGTAAACTCAAACATTTTTCGCACGGCTTATTGTGTCTGAGACCTTATAATATATGCTGTGTTTTGTTTCACATGCCAACCACTTCGCACTATTTCCGTTTCATTTAATATTTCTAAAATGCCATCCCAGTATGAGACATTAGACGTTGTAAAAGTTGTAAAAAACATTTTTGTTTGTTACTACGTAGATACAGCACAATTAATAACAAGAGGAATTTCGTGTGAATATGTATTCGTAAGTGTCGACACTCGCGATCGCGAGCACAAATTCTAAGATTTCGTCAAATTCCGGCGTTCTGGCAGCCTTAGTCTCATCACAATCAACCGTAGTGTCGCAATCCACTTAGGGGGTTATTAAGGCGTTACAAAGTGTGACCTTTTAACGGTTCCTGTCAGTTATTCTGACCTCAATGTAAATATTGTGGTGAGATGGTGTTCTCAGCCATTATATTCATACACTATAAAGGCGTTTAAATGCCATGCAGCGTTGTTAAATTTATGCTTTAATAAAAGTATGAAAGTCACATTAGGTTAGAGTGAATAATGTTTTATGTTCATATTACTGTTATATTACAGGGTTATGCTGCAGCTGTCTGGATTCATAAAGAAACATCCTTGATAATTCTCTCTGAATTTTTATACTGAAACACTTTTGTTCTATTACCTGTAATTAGATTTTAGCTTTCAGCTATCACATTTCACATACGTTGATGGTTCTAACGAAGTGGGAATATCAAAAAGAAATAGCTGCACCAGGTATATGTAATTTGTAGAGGTGTGTCAAAAGCAGGGAGGCAGAAAAGTGATGAGGAAGGTTAGTTTTAAAAAATTCGACTGATGACCAGTCCTATACTTCCCACCTAGTAAATATTTGCAAAAAATAAACACTCTTTTTTTTATTCTTTGACTAGGCCCAAATAACCTTAGCTGTTGGTGGTCTTTAAAACACAATTTAATTTTTATTCTTTGAAAAAAGCATGGCCCTCTTTTTTGTTTGGTGATCTACTGATGGCTAACTTAATATAGCAAAAATCATGGTTACCTTGATTTACGTACAATTTTTATTTTTTTTAGTAAAATATTTTTTTCCACATCTTTAGAGAAAAAAAATATTTACATTTTTTTCATATTATAACATCTAGAATCCATTTATATTTTTTTTTACCTATGTTAATACGTGACATTGAGGACGTTTTTTTGAATATCTCAGGATCCACTGAACCGATTTGACTCAAAATCTAATCAGATCTAAGTTAAAGGCTGATAAACACAATAGAACAACCGGCATGCCCGTATGTTGTTCCGTTCTTAAGATATCGAAGGCGAAAAATTGACCACATACACACACACATACACACACACACACACACATACAGACATCAGTCAGAAAATGATCTTAAACGATCGCTAGGGTCTCAAAACGTGAAAATCTGTTAAAATCTCGAAATATTTTTTTCGGACTGAATCCATTACTTCCCTACCATAGTAGAGGTGGGAAGTAAAAAATCGGTTAAGCATGAACGTACTTCATGAGCCGCGGGTCCGAATATGATTTCCAAAACTGAAAAATTGATGCACAAAATAAATTAATAAAAAAATTAACTCGCGGGAAAACACGTTAAAAAATAAATGAAGTCGTTCGTTCGCAACACAATATTATGAAATCTTTCATGCTGAACGACACTTTAGTACCACCATCCTAATGACTTATTTTGTGCTAAATCTTAAAAATTATAAATGAAAATCGAATCTTTGCTATATTATATTGAGTGGGCCAATGAAAATGACATTTTAATAGTATCAATTAATATCTTAGTCAGATTACTCCAGCAATGTTGGAGAACATACGACGACGCTTTAAGGATAATCTTTATTATTGTATGGAAGCTGGAGGTGGTCATTTTGAGCACTTAATAAAATGATCCTTGAGTTCTTGTCTGTATTTTTACTTGACAGATGACGTGCTTTTGTTTGCTATGTTCAATTGTTTAAGACTACTTGATATAAATTAAAATGTCATTTTCTCCGCAATTTATGATCGGATTTGAAAAACAAAAAGACTGTTGTAAAAAGAATTGAGAGGCCTTTCGAACTGCAAATCGTTTGACACTCCTTTCCATTTAAAATTTTTGTGGTGCAATTCATCCTGCTCTCAGGGTTGAAGTTACGTAAATAATACTAATTGATTTAGATGTCCCCCTTGATTCTAAAATTGACATGTGCGAGCTTTTTTCGCAAAACTGAGGTTAAGTGGCCAAAACTTGCGCGGACTGTTTTCATTGGCCCACTCTGTATATTTCCTGAAGATGGCATAAAACACTGCCGAAACGTTGGTATTAAATGTAAATATTGAACATCAGCATCGATTTTCTCTGATCTTTAGGTCACGAAAAAACCTTCCTCATCACATTACTTTGACTGTTGGATCACAATTTCCACAAACTTAGTATAGTTAAAAATACTTAATTTCCAAGTCTCTTTATACCCCTGATATTTTTCAAAAGGTTAAACATAACACTTTCGATAAAAAATGGTGGAACCTTTGGTGTAAAGATACGAAATGTTACAATCACCACAAAACACCAAACCATAACAAACACTCTCGACGTACGTTTCGCCAACCAAGTTGGCATCATCAGGAGATGATTAAAAACTCATCTCCTGATGATGCCAACTTGGTTGGCGAAACGTACGTCGAGAGTGTTTGTCATGGTTTGGTGTTTTGTGGTGATTGTAACATTTCATAACACTTTCGGACATAAGGCTAGGGTATACTTTTTTTGCTATACATTTTCTTTAAAATAATCTATAAAAAATATGTGCCATGTTTATTATCTTCGTAGTGAGGGCTTTACGACGATATGCCACTTGCTTAATATAATATTTATTTTTAGTTCTCGTTTTATTAGCCGTATAGAAAACTCAAAAAAATTTATAGGTAAAAGGACCCCTGCAGACCGCATACTCTGGCTACATCCCAAATTTCTAATTTCTAAGCTCAACTTTTTAAAGGCCTGTGACAGACAGATGGACAGACGGACAGACAAACAACGGGGTTTCACCATAAGTGTACCATTTTTTCACCGTTTTGATATGGAATCCTAAAAATATTTCAGATAGCAGTGTTGTATTTGAAATGGCGTTTTAAAGATCACGATGACTAATCAGTTTGATATCTGTTAACTCGTCATGAAGATAAATAATAGCTATTATTGATTTTTTGACAAAAATGCGTTACATAAAATTGGAATTTTTTTTTCCAAATTTTGTACAAAATACATTTTTAACTAGAGAAAATTTAACAGTAAAATGATCTAGAAGTTAAAATGGAGTAGAATAGTCTGTGATTTTATCTTTAAGTTTTCCCTCTATATGAGCATAATTAATAAATTAGTCATTAGATAACACTTCCTTATTTCTAAAATCAACTCATAAAAGTAGATAGAGCTTCGCGAAAAAACTCTCCTGTCTTTGCTGTCTTAATTGGTGTAATGAGAAAAATATAGATGTTTGGTTTACATTAACTTTACAATGTTGAACCTATTTTACTGCACTAGCTATAGGAAGCCTAGCTATTTTATAATATAAAACTAAAAAAGACATTTTACGGTTAAAAATTTCATTTAGAATCTCATTATATATTCTATGAATTTAATTGAACTTTAAAAATATGATAGGAAGCAAGAGCAGCTGAGAGTTATTGGTGAAACGTGAATACCCTGAGGTAATATCAGAAGATATGATCTGAAACGCTTCAGAATGCAATCATTGTAGTTCTGCTACTAAGAGGCAATCGTTTCCGTTCCATGTGAGAAGAGAATGCTCAAACACTTGTTTAGTGAACCAGAAATAGCTACTAACAATACTTAATTAATATACCTATGTCATCGGAATAGTACTGGGAAGTGGGAGCCGTAGGAAGGATGCACGAAAAGTCGAGTGTTACAAAAATTGTGACGAAAATGGGTGATAATGTTTTGTCTTATACTTTCAAAAATAAAACTAACATCTGAACAATAAATATAGCGTGAAGTAGACAAAGGATGTCCGTATCTGAGATGACCTTCGGACCGAGTTCACAACCACCGCAGTATGACGCAATTTACGGTTTTGGACCAGTGTAACTTCGGATTGCGTCGAGTGGGGACTACGAAAGTGATGTCATTCGAAAGCTAACGAACTACGCTAAAATTTATTGATGTCCACTTCATTCATTGCACAATCCAATAACATGGCAGCTAGGGTTCCATGACAACTGATCCCAACATTCTTATCCCACGACAATTTATCCCACCGACATCTGATCCCACTGACAAGTGATCCCATACCAACAACTGATGCATTTTATTGAAAATAGAATTGTGTCCTTCTGTCTTGGTGTCACACTTATTTTTTAGTTATTTACAACTATAGATACTATAGATACTCACGTACATAAGTAATGGCTATATATGTATAATTGATAGACTGTAGATAGGATCGGAAAACTTCTAGAATCTTCTAGAAATGTCATAGAACCTTCTAGAAACTTCATAGAACCTTCTAAAAAATTTATAGAAACTTCATAGAACCTTCTAAAAACTTCATAGAAAATTTATAGAACCCTCTAGAAATGCCATAGAAAATTCTGGAAACCTCATAAAATCTTCTATAAACTTCATGGAACCTTCTAAAAACTTCATAGAACCTTCTAGAAACATCATAGAACCTTCAAAAAACTTCATATAACAATCTATAACCTTCTAGAAACTTCATAGAACTTTCTAAAAACTTCATAGAACCTTCTAAAAACTTCATAGAACTTTCTAAAAACTTCATAGAACCTTCTAAAATTTACATAGAACCTTCTAGAAACCTCATATATTCTTCTATAAACTTCATGAAACTTTCTAGAAACCTCATAGAATCTTCTGCAAACTTCATAGATACTTCATACAATCTTCTAGAAACTTCTAAAAACTTCATAGAAACTTCATACAACCTTGTAGAAACTTCATAGAAAATTCTAGAAACCACAAAGAACTGTCGTTGGATTCAGATGTCGGTGGGATCAGTTGTCGTGGTATAAAATTGCTGCGATCAGTTGATTGCACACCGGCGGCGGTTAACTACGTTAAAACCTACCAGATATTTTCATACAATCAGTGGCAACTGTTAGATTCATGCTCAGAGAATCCAATAAACTTTAAATGCTATAATTCTGTGGCCAAAAGAAAAGCGCTTGCGATGAATTTTGGGCATTCTTCTTTCGTGAAAACGTTTCAACTTTTAAATTTAGTTAATAGACTACAATTTCTCTCTCTTTTTCTCTCTCTTACACTCTGTGTGTTTCAAAAAGGTTTATTTAGCTCTCCACTAGATGTATGATGTCGGGTTTATCGTACATTTAACACGCAGTTTTGTAAATTGTTAAACGCTGTTAAAACATACGAAGTAACCATAGAAATAACAGCGAATTAACATAACAGCGTGATTAATAAATTACGATAAGCCCGACAGTCTATTTTTCGTAGTCAAAAAAGTTTAAAATTACACATGTTTGGGAATTTTCTTTTTATTCTCCCCAAAAAATTGTTTTATAATTTATTTGTAATGTAGATTCCGACCCTAAAAAATGTGGGACGATCCCATCGACACGAAAATAATATAAAAGTTTTAGATTCTCCAAGTTAAAACAGACATAAGTAGTTACTGTCTTGGCACTAAATGAAACATTTTATTTTAAATAAAAATTACGTTGTAGGTACGCATACGACACGCTCAAATACGCAAACGTTGTAAGTGTAAAAATTAAACATGTAGGAATCTGACGTAAACCAACACCTTTAATTTGTCAAAATGATTTGTAATATGACTATCCAATATTTACGAAATGTTACAATTACCACAAAACACCAAACCATAACAAACACTCTCGACGTACGTTTCGCCAACCAAGTTGGCATCATCAGGAGATTTTGATTTAGTAAATTAGTTTAGTTTTCAGGTAATTAAAATTAGGTAGCCTATAAATAGGCAGTAATTTTTGTTTAGTCTTTAGTTTTAATCATCTCCTGATGATGCCAACTTGGTTGGCGAAACGTACGTCGAGAGTGTTTGTTATGGTTTGGTGTTTTGTGGTAATTGTAACATTTCGTATCTTTACACCAAAGGTTCCACCATTTTTTATTATCCAATATTTAGAAATAAGTCCGACCGAAGGTCAATGTTTTGGCCGAAGCCGAAGCAGAACTTCGTTTTTTTTGTTTTGTTCACCTTCGAGCGAAGCCTAAAAAACCCTAAAAAGCGAGGTAAAACGGAATTGCTTTGAAGTATTTTTTCATTTCTTGTTTCTTTTTTTAATATTTCATGTCTGCAAAGTTGTGTGTGTGTATTTTAAATAAAGGAACATTCATTCAATTATTTATTGAATTCAACATTCGGTTTTGATAGTCCGCCTGATTTTGGCCAAGCCGAATATTTCGCCGAAGGTTAAATTTTTGGCCGATTGTGGCCGAAGCCGAAGCTTTGATCGAAATTTAGAGAAATAAGTAGGTAGTGCTATGTTTCTTAGTCGAACAAAATATTGTAAAGAATTCCGTTCGCCACTGAGGCTCATTATTATTCAAACCGAAGTGCCAAGTTAACCGAGATAGGAAACAAAATATTAAGCGATTTTTCCGAATGCTTTAACTTTCTATCCTCGTATATTGTCGAATAAAAAAAGAAAAAGTTACCTATACATATAAAGATCAGATGTTTTCAGAACATGTGAACCTTAGTTTGTCACGTCCTTCAGCTTGCAAAGTATTTAACACGAAAGATATTAGAAAGGTAAGCACATTTGGATTAAGAAAACGCGGCAAACGCCTGTAACTCTTGTAAGTCACCGATAGCTTTTCTTGTACTAGACTTTAAAATATTTGATTTAATTTAAATGTCAATGCGTTTACAAATAAAAACTACCAATAATTTATGTTTCGCATTTTTTTATTGTTATCAGAGAAGCTCATACTCAACCTATAAATATGTAAAAGTTCAGCCGAATTCTTATTTTGTGATGAAACGTAATAAAGTCGTCAGTAATTATGTTAAAAGGGGTCTGCACTTCAAGTTGCCGTTAAAAACCTTTAGAGGCGCTGTCGTCGTTAAAAACGTAATGTTATTTTTAACAGTTTATTTTTTTTAATATTTTGAGTAGTTCGCCTGACGTCACCCCACGCTTACACTTTACCGCATCGACTTTATTGCAGCGATGCTTGAAACAAAATGAATCACAAAACCTTTGAAAAACACGAACTAAACAAGAAATTCAAAACTGACATTTATACCGATGTAAACAAAACGAAAGTAGCACCTTCTCTCAGACAATAGCTAATAAATAAATAAATAAGATAGCAGCCACAGTTACAGTATCTGTCATGAGTGACATATTAGTCAACATTCTGCTGTTATTATTAACAATTTCGTCTTGAACTTCAGCGTATCAATTTGTTGTCTTTCAATTTAGGTATTAAATGCCTCAAAATTCCTCTTCAATGAAACATTTTTTACGTCAAATAATTTCAGAGAAAATCGCCTGTGACAGACGGAGGGACGGACATCGAAGTGATTCCATAAGTGTTTCGTTTCATATCCAATCTCAATAATTCTTACCTTTATTAATTTCATTACATGAACCTAAAAATGTTTAATCCCATATAATATATTCTATAGAATCTTACTGATCACACAAATTGACTGTAATTTCAGTAATATAAAAGCTGCTATGTTGTGAGAAAAATTGAGTTAAATTACATAATATTATGGTGGCGCTATCTTTTGAAATGGGTAAGGTGCAAGCCCCTTTTAACCTAAACTTAACAAAAAAACTAATGAACGCTTAATTCACCTAATCACATATTCATGGGATCATGTTTTACACGTGTGATGTCCGCTATTGGCTGGAGTCAGAATGAGTTACGTCAGGTGCTAAAAGTTACGGTTGTACTAACGTGTATATTAAACTGTATCAGAAAAATTATTTTCTCTGATTTTCAAGTTTGAGGCACAAATTACATGACGTGTTAAAGAATTTTAAATGCACACGGCAGATTACACAATATCTGAAATCTAGAGGATGCGAAATTTGAAGACTTTTAGCGATACAATTCAAAAATAGATTTTGTTACAAATATAAATAATTCAGGTGTGCGAGCTTTCACGGCCGGCATTGTTCCAAGTCTTCATGGCTTCCGGGCCTGTGAGCCGCCAAGGAGGACACTTCGACCGCTGCCACATCGCCTTTGAGAATGTCTACCGCAATTGTAGACGAAACGTCAGGTAGAAATACCACCGGACCACGGCTTATAACCCCGGAAACCATGAAGACTTGGAGATAAATAATTATCAACGTTTTTTAAAATAGTTCAAGACTTATACTTTCTGAGTAATAAGTCCTCAAGTAATGAAATAAATTTTGTGGTTCTTCTAATTAGCAGTCTGAATATTAGTATCATTTTACGGTGCTAAGGTGAATATTCCCATTTGAGTGGTCAAGTTCTATTATTATTATATAACCTATAATAAACAATTAAACAGTCGAGGCAGAAGAAAACGGGTCGTTATTGCATTTACCCCTTTCTTTTTATTTTTTGAATTTAAAATTAGAATCCGTATAGTAACGTTTCCTAATCTCTCATGTTTAGTCTGCGCTAGTTTCAAAAGCATCGAAAACGCCATTAATAAGAGATTAGGAATATTACACTATCCGGTCTCTGATATAATAATGTTATATTTTTGTTTGTTGAAAAATTGAAATTGTGTTTTAAAGACCACCAACAGCTAAGGTTATTTGGGCCTAGCGCCATTTCATATTTTCAATTCATTATTTTTTTTAATAATAAATTGAAAATTCAATTGACACTTTTACCAGCTCTCGGGCTAGAATCCGGGAACTGAGGACTTGTAATAGAGGACCCATAGCAACGCCATGTAAACAACAGTATTGCTAAATGCTCGGCTATTCTCAAGGCCCTTTTGTTTGTTCATTACGCACGATATATATATGATATTTTTGCCATATCCCCTATAAAATAGCTGCTTTTCACTTCATTTTCAGTATTTTCAAAAAAAATTACAGTTCATTTTGCGTTGCCAACTTCACTTTTATAGTAGGCCGAGAGTAGCTGTCAGTAGGTAATAGCGGGCGGATCAGGACGAATAAACATAAATAGCTATGGAAACGGTTTGCTTTCCCATACTAGTGTGGGAAAGATATGTTCCCGCACACCGGGCTGTCAAAAGTCACTTTACATGCATACATACATGCATGTAAAGCAGCTATTTTATAGTGGGTATGCCAATCAAAATTTCTCACATCAACTCTTTGCTCACTAAGTTCTCATACATTTTACTCTTTTTTCGTTAACCACAGAACACAAATTCCTTCGAAATAAACTGAAAATATTTTTGTCTTAAAAAAGTATATTCGTTTAAACTTTAAAGTAAAAAAACCTTTTATAATCTCTAAAAGCATGTTTTTATTAAAAAAAGTTACGAAATATGGGTATTACCACAAAATAAAAACCAATTGCGAATGTAATATTATAGAGACATTAATATGCTAAAAGCATAATCGTCTATTTAAAGGCTGTGAGAACTGCTTACGTAATGTTAAAATACATTTTTTTTATTTCATACTTTTAATATAAATCTTTAGAATTAGAGAAGCTATATTTTCTCTTTTTTAATTTTATAGAAAAATATCTTTGAAGTACCTAATGAAATTCCAAAGTTCATCTTACACAAAATGTTTCGAGTTTAATTGCAAAAAATTGGTAGTTTTTATTAATAGAACGAGAAAATAATATTTATTCTGTTCAATATTACGCGTCAAATTACATTTACTACAACCCCTGAATCGGGAAAAATTTTGGACAATCCACGTACAGGGAAAAACAGAGTATATTATGTTAAAGTGATCATTAATACATAGTATAATTATTAAAATTATAATTTAAGAGGGGGACGCGCTTCCAGAATTTTTTATCGTGTGTCTGTTTGTACCGGCATCGCTCGAAAACGGTTTGATCAATTTTCATGGAACTTTACATTAGCAGTTTAAAGCCCAAACTTAAGCAAATACTATAGAATTTTAAATACGTAAAACTCTGGCCTAAAATTGGCAATAAGCAACACTAGAGCCGCGCGCGGCCGCGGCTTGGGGTGCTTAAAAATGTTTTGACTTATCAAATCATAAAACAATATTAATAATTATAAATATACATATTATTATGTATAATTTTATTTTTTGATTTTTTCAATTTTTCCAAGGAAAATAATTTGGACAATATTACATCAGAGAAGGAGAGAAATAATGGATGTGTTTGGCAGAAAAAAGCGCTCCTGAGCGCTCGAAAGCAAAATGGCGACCGCTGAGCGGTAGAGATGGGCATATCAGTGAATTTTCAGTAGCAGTGAAAACTGTGAATGCTACTTTTTATTCACTGCTACTTTTAGCAGTGAAAAATTTCACAGTTAAAATATCTTAGGTAAACTGGTAAAATCCTTTCAATGCGCAGTGTGGCATATGCATTGTGCACTGTGCAGCGAACTGGGTTAGTTGTTAGGATATAATATAGCAGCGGTGAAATGAATTATAAAAAAATGCGTTTCACAGTCACTATTATTACCTATTAGGCATAACAAAAGATTTGACCGGATGTAACGTAAAGCAGATTTGTATTTTGCATGAAGGCCACTGTGAAAAATGGGTACCTATATTTTTTTTGTCCATGTATTTTTTGATACGTTAATTAACATTATCTAAATTTGAATTAATAGAAAAAATTATTCGAAACACTTTTGGACAATCCGCGTCAAGAAACATTAACAAAGCAAATATATTTTTTTGCTTTTATTTCGCATTTACTTTTCTTATACTTCCTAATTTTTTACACTTAAATAACGTACACTGTACAAGTTATTATAACAAATCAATATCTTGTGCCAATAGATAATGATATACGTAAATACGATAGGTACCTACCTACCTGATAAACCATATTTTAAATTTTTCACTGTTGGGTACAATAGGTAGGTAGCAGGTACACATCTGTGTACGTAATTGTAAACTGTGAAATGCTAGCGAACTGTGAACTATTCACATTTCACAGTATGCAGGTAGCAGTGTGCAGACCATACTAGTTGGATGTGTAAACGTTAAGAGTGAAATTGGTAGCAGCTACTTTTAAGTGATATCTTTTAAGGTCACTGTGAAAAATTGATATCTGTGAAAAAGTAGCAGTGAAGTGAATACTTGCACATCACTACTGAGCGGCTATTTTCTGCTAGGACAGCGCTCACTGGGGAACGTAACCTCCAGAAATTTCTAATCGATACTATATTTTACAAGTATAAAATATGTAAAAAATGCTTATACATATTGCAAAAGAATATTTATTATTCAAAAGAAAATTATAAGACTTATATTTAATATAAAACAGCTAATGTCCTGTAAAACTTACTTTAAAGATTACAACATTCTGACAATGTGGGGAATATATGTTTATACACTATTAACTTACATGTATGATCAAGGGTATTTTAAAACCAATAAGCTGTCACATTATGATATAAGGCAAAATAGTTACAGCATCAAGCACAGGTCCACGTTCTATGAACGATGCCCCATGTATAGTGGATTAAAAATTTTTAACAAAGTGTCTAGACATGTCAGCGGCACTAATTTTAATGATTTTAAGAAGGCCTTAAAAAAATATTTGCTGGATTTAAATTTATATAGTCCGGATACATTATTATGATGTGAATTTTTAGTGTATTTGCCATATGGCACATACACTATTGGCGTCGGTCGGATGGTGGGACCTAGGGGTCGGACCAAAATTTCTCGACGTTTCATAGCCTCCTGAACAGTTTGCCACCATTTTTAAAAATGTTTATGTATATATGTATGTATATATATATATTTATAAATTTGTATATTTATATATATATTTATATATATGTGTGTACACGATAACTCTCGACAGACTTAATCGATTTAAACGAAATTTGGTACACACATTGGAACCCATTACCGCACGAAGCCTATTTAAAATGGGCCCGATCGGACCATTTTAAGGGTTGTATTTAGGGGTTGAAAAAAGTTTTTGGGCCCAAAAATACCGAAAAAATTCTCAGAATCGTTTCAAAATTGAAATTTAACCCTTTAGTAAAGATTAAAATGTGCTGTTAAAATTTTAATAAAATCGGCCCGACAGGACCGGACTTACAAAAATTTTATGAAAACACTGGTTTGCGGATAGTGATTTACTTACCGAAGGGTGTATTTAATTTGGTACAAAGGTTGCATTGATAATATTATTGAAATTAAGAAAAAAATATTATTTTAAGGGATGTATTAAGGGGTTAAATTTTTTATTTTGTCCAAAAACAGACTTATGTTTACATAATAAAGCCACAAGGCCTGCATTAGCAAATACACTATATTGTCGGCAGGGTTTGGCACTGCGACCCGAGTTTTTTATATTGATAATTTTACTTTGTAGGTACTGTATGTTTTATTGACCTTTTGTATCCAATTTTTGGCCATGCAAATAAAGTTATATCTATCTTATATTTATGAAACTACTGATCCGATTGACCTGGAGTCCTTTCTGAGAAAACACATTTTTCCCATAAAATCATGCCAATTGGTTCATTTTTGCACTAGTAATTGTGATCGACAAATCAGCGCCGGCTTTAGCGCCCTTTATTTCTATTATTAACTAGCAAAATCAGTGTCCTCAGCTAAAAAAAGGGCGCCTGTCATATCAGGACGTCCCCTTTACCCTGGTGTCCAGGGCAACTGCCCGGGTTGCCCCCTCCTAAAGGCGGCACTGCAACAAAAACACAGTCGACATGTGGAAGAACACATTTCTTTGTATTTTGAGGGTAGGACAAACAGAAACTGACCTTATCTCAGTTACAATTTTTTGACTGCGTTACCATACTTTCATTTTTTTACGGGACATGAATATAAACCTTACATCCCTTAAAAGCATAATCGTTTATTTAATGTGCTGAGAACAAAAAAGTCGCCCAGATAAAACCTGCAGTTATTATAGAACGTATAATTATCATTCGCGAATGTTACGTAACATCAGTTTTAGATGCCTGTCGTTAAAGCAATTTGCAAAGAAATATGGAGATTTTCTTATTGCCACTAAAAATTTGTGTTTACTTGCGGAGAAAATATTAGGCACGCTTATATTACTCTCCTATAATATGTCACCTAAAAAGCCAGTATGAGAATTAATTGTGAAATAATGTAAATACAATGGTGTGTGCATTGAGAAATCCAAACATAGGTACCGTGAAACGGAGTGTAGTTGACCACTGGGGCGAACTTGACCAAATAAAAAAATATATTAAGTTAAATATAAATTGGTTTATTCTTTTTTTAATTTTTCTTGGATTTCAATGTTAATATGTATATAAATTTATAAAATACATTAGAAATACTTTGTTTTTATAGGGTTTTGTATCTCAATAAGAAAAAACGGAACCCTTATAGGATCACTCGTTTGTCCGTCAGGCTGGCTGGCTGGTTGGGTGTCCGTCTGTCAAGACCCATTTTCTCAGGAACGGATAGAGATATCAAGTAGAAATTTATACGAAATACTAAGATTAACGGTTCTTTAAAGGTGTAAAAAAAGCTTCTAGGTCAACGCAATCAAAAGATACGGCCATTTTGTCATCTCATCAAAAACCTATAGTGTATCTACATCCCGTTGTCCATAATCATGAAATTTGGCAAAAAGCAAGGTCTCGCAGCACAAGTAAAGGAAAAAATTTGAAAATCACAAAAAGTAATTTTTAAAAGGGGTCCTACACCTATTTTGATAATCGCAAACTCACTCATCAAAACTTATGACAATGTTTACAAAATAACATGGTTTTCATAATGTGGAAACAAAGAGTGTCAACATTGTGAATATTTCCAGATCACTGAAGATACCTGTCTTATAAATATTTAAATATTTCTTTTATAAAATGGTATTCTATAGCTATTCAGTTTGAAAAGCAGCGAAGACAAATTGTGCTCTAAAACAACTTGACATCGAGCTATTTTTTCATTTTAATGGAAAACAGAGTTATTTCTCACATGTGGATACCTAAGTCGCGTTTATGCGAAGCACGTTTTTCCTGTCCCATATTTTTCATTTGACCACCTTAGGCTCTCTTTATCAAAAGTGCAATATGTGGAATATAAAAATAGTAGATAGTATTTCTAGTATCGTAATGGGGTTTATTACTGACGAGTTGTGATAGTATGTAAAAACGAGAGATGGCGAGTTTTTACAATCATACGAGTCATAATATCATTACGCACGAGATATACATGGTATATTTGCAAAATATCTACTTTTCACTTCATTTTCAGTATTTTGAAAAAAAAATTTATAGTTCATTTGTGTCAGACTTTTTTCAAAAATACGTTTTTTGAACTCGGGGCATCACAAAACGAAAAAATATTGTAAAATTTTGAAAAGTAAATTTTGTCTTTAGGTAATTAGTACCATTCACCACTTGTGGAGTTGGAATGGTAAAATTGTGTAAAAGTTAAATTTTCTTTTCCAAAATTAGGCACAAAAAATAATCGAAATTAATTTTTCTTCGAATTGACAGTTAAAAATTCAAGCATTCTTGTAAGTTTAGTTACAAAGGTTAGTAAACGACTGTAAACGAATGATGTAGCTACTCTGGGATTTTTAGAGTGCTACGAAAAATAAAAAAAATTCTTTGTTAACCGAATTACTGATCTTTTGAGTTTTAACACTTATGCGCCCCCTACACGCAGCGGAATGTTTGTACGACTTGTATGCACATACAAAATGTAGCAACAATATATTTCATCCCTACACGTTCATACAAATCTGTACAAACAACTTTCAGCATTTTGTATGCACATACATGTCGACAAACTACACGTAACGACAGAATGTCGCTACGTTTTGTTTGTACAACAGAAGGATCGAAACATTGCTTTTTTTAAATCAACTTCCTGTGATTCCTTTGTACGATTTGTTTGTAATTGTGTGTGTTTTAAAGACCACCAACAGCTAAGGTTATTTGGGCCTAGCACCAATTCATATTTTCAATTCATTATTATTTTTTTTTTTAATAATAAACTGAAAATCCAATTGACACTTTTACCAGCTCTCGGGCTAGAACCCGAGAACTGGGGACTTGTAATAGAGGAACCATAGCAACGCCATGTAAACAACAGCGCCGCTACACTCCCGGCTATTCTCAAGCCCGATTTGTTTGTACTGACATGTTTGTACATTGTACAAACATGAGGTTCCGACTTGCGAGTGGGGATAAAACATTTAATATCAGAATATTCTGATGGTAAATATATTTTATCCGTACACGTAACATCATGTTTGTACAAAAATGTCGTACAAACAAATCGCTACGTGTAATTGTAATATTTGTAGTACAAACATGTCAGCACAAACAAAACATATACAAACATTCCGCTGCGTGTAGGGGGCGCTTTAGACCGAAATATCCAATTACTTGTGAGACCCTTTAGTGAATTACTTCAAGCCACGAGTACAATGTATCAATAATATTATTCGAGCTTTATCGTCCCCTTCCATAGGTACCTTCCTATTAACCACTAACCTACATTCCGGTTGTACTACAACTTCGTGTCAACTCAGTTTAAGATTGTTTATTACAAGATACGTACCGCTTTTTAATTTTGAAAACAGATAAACCCGGGTGTTCCGTATTAATATTATGTATTGAATGTTCACCATAGATATAGAAATCTGGGGATGTAGTATACAGTGCCATTTTAGACGAGGGAAAGCCATTCAGGGGAGGGTGCATGCCTGTCTTATATGGATTTGTCCATACTATGTATGTGCCCACGTTCTATTGACCGTGTCTTTGCGCATGCTCAATTGCTTGTACAGCGCTTACGCAACTGAAGCGACCAATAGAATGTGGGCACACTTGCTTCCTCACCGTCCCCGTTTTAACAGAAACCTCCTCACTCGTTTGCACTACGTTCCTAGGTTTCTATGTCTATGATTTTCACATATTCAATACGTTCAATACGATACAAGGTCTGTAAGACAAGATATTTCGTATGTTTCGTACCTACTGTGTACTATTTATGCTACTATTTTTTTTTTTCACGGCAAGATTGTTATTAATTTTAGGATTCTTCATCATTAATTATTGCCCAAAGAAACCTAAACAACTTCTTGTAGTTACAAATTCAATAGACCAAATCTGATAAATCTACGGAAAAATGCGATGAAAAATACAAAGTCTCTCAGACCGGATGTTTCCAATTATGTAGTAGCAGTTGATGTTCCGGATTAAGGATTAATCATAGATATTGACGTAATTGTGGAATGAAAAACAATTTTTAAATTCAGGAGAAGTGCATCCAGTCCTTAACTTGGTAAATTTAATTTTAGAAATAAGCAATCATTCAGTATCAAAATTATTTCACTAGATCTTCTGGTGTAGCGTCTAGACTCAGATATCATATTTTATACAGAACGCCAGTTGCAGCATGCAATTTTATCTTTTTAAAATAAAAGTTTTTTTTTCGTTACGAACGCGAATAGTTAAAGTTGTACTTTTTAAATATAATACCTGAGTACTGAAATGTGTAAAATTTAATGGCAGGAAAGTTTAGTTTTTTAGAATAAATTTATACATTTATCATATTTTAAGTGGACTTTTATTTTTTGCTAACTTTTGATGAATCGAATTTTTTACAACACACTATACTGAAAAAAATTGGTGTAAATTTACATCATAGCTGTCTGAATGTTTGCAAAATATGGTAAATTTTCGAAAAAAAATTTACATTAAAGTTTTGGTTAGGTAACACAATATACAAAATAATATGAAATTTTATTGGGCAATTAAGCAAAACAGCCACAGTAAATTGTATTTACCTATATAATTGGTATATAATAAAATCAATCGATTTAAAACCCCTTATATCCACACCATATTATTCACATAACAATTAGAGGTGAAAATAATAAATATCTCAGACAGCTAAGCTGCCATGATTTTTGAGCTATATCTAAGAAAAAATCAAATGACCACTGTCGGGACTTGAACCCGAAACCCCCAGTTTCCGGCTAGGTGAGTTACCGATTTCTCCACAGTGCCCGAGAGTGGAAACCGATCTCTTCTTATATATAGCAATTTCACGTTGAAAACACACTACATGCGAGAGTCGACTATTTAAATAAACTGCAAAGCATAGTACAGCTATTAAACAGTCGAATCATTATACATGCGAGAGTTAACATTTTTTATAAGTTTTAACAACTTAACCTATATAGTTTTAACCTATAGTTTTTTAAATATTTTATTGACGTTTCACCTAAACTTTAGGCATCTTCAGGACAGAGTTGGGCAGTGCTGATAACTTAGTGCTTGCAAAAATGCTTTCAGCACTTATTGCTAAAAGTACTTTGTAAAACAGATGCTCCATGCTTGATGCCTAGAGCACTTGCATAAAGACTTGCTACTTATTAAGAACGTTAGCATTATAAATTGCTTAATAAGCATTCAACGAGTTTATTAAACATTAGGAATACTAAGCGAGCATTTTAAATACCTAATAAATATTTTTCATGCTTAATAAGCATTTTTAATAAGAAACAAAATGTATGTTTTGAACTTTGGGCTTTTGTACTGTAAAGTTGGATGTTAAGAAATTATTTTAAAATGCTTAATGCTTAATTTTTTTAAGCATTTTAGTGAGTGCTCGATGCTTTTAAGCATTTTTGAAAACGAAAGTGCTTGATGTTTGATTAAATCGAGCATTTATTAAAGTGCTCGATGCTCGGTGCTTCAAACACTTAGGTTCAGTACTTTACCCAGCTCTCCTTCAGGATATAATTAATATGCAAACTTCAAAAGTTCTTGTTTAAGAATTTATTATCTTTAATTGATTTCCAAACAACATTCTAATATTTTAATTCACTGTTAAATTGGATGTTTTTACACACAATTCCAAGCAACAGCTGTGATTGAGTAACTGATTAACCCGGTAGTTTATTACGAGGAAAAATTATTGATCTGTGCTGCCGCTATCATGATCAGAAAATTATCTGCAATACATTATTTAAATTAAATAAACACGGAGCAATAAAAGCATTATACATATATTATAGAATAGAGAAAATTTGCTGGTTCATAAATTCGCTCGTAGTGGATGGAAAACTTCTGATGATTTACTAATAAAACGATTTCGATTGCACAACCACAATTATTTTATATAAATAATCGTTGTATTAGATTCCACGAATTCATTTTCATCAATGAGTTTTACAGTTAAAGAGAATATTTAAAATAAATTATGAGAAAAGTTGGTTATTCGTGAAAGTTATGTTTGAATGCTTGGTGTAGTGCTTTATGTGGTTGAACTGGTAGACAAAGTTATTGTGTAGATCGTAGATGACTGTGCCAGAGGAAACCACAGGAGTATAGTAGTTTTAAGCGTGTTTGCTCGAAGGTACCTACATACAGAGTACATGCAAAGTCAGATTGTCAGCGTAGATAATCCATATTGCCCATCATTCGTAAAAATGTCAAAAGAACAACAGTAGTACCTATTTCAAGGGAAAAGCAAAACGTTGAAATTTTAAACGGTTTTATTCACGTCAAGTATCACTGTATCACTCATATGATCATATCCTTTGGTTAATCGACAAATACTAAAAATAGAAAAAAATAAAGCGCCCATAGGTACATGCAAACGGGGGGGGGGAGCAAAATATTTTTTTTTTGTATTTATTATTGTGGAGTATCGTTGAAAAGGGCCTTTTGAGTAGATTATGAATGTGTTTCTATTTTATCTATTTTATCAAAATATTGTAGATTTAGCATAACTTACATAGTACGGGACCCTACTCTTTGCGTGGCTCGACAAGTACTTGGTCGTTTATTTAATGTATTTACCTGTACATAATATACATTATACAGGCGGTTGTATGGCGGGATCTTACGGTGAAACCATCCTTTAATTGATAGGCGTTACAAATATATACATTATACAGCTTATCCATGTGAAAACTTTTTACGCATCTCATTTTTTAAATTTTTGAGACAGAACTTCTAAAACTTTGGGGCTTTGGGTTATCGATAGGGGGACACAACCTGATATAGGTGATGGACCGTTTTGACAACCCCAACCGCCACCTACGCACACAACGTTATTATTTCAAGTAGCAACTTATATTTTTTTCGGCGGATTCAGGGCGACCTAATTTTGAGCATTTTTTTTATAATCATAAGTATTACAGTAAATGGTGGCATAATTTCATGAAATTCTTCACTTATTGCCGGTAAACCTTTCGACTAAGGTTGAAAAGATACCAAAATAATCTCATTTTTAATAGTTTTAATTAGGATCGCAGTAGCTATAGAAAACAAAAGAGTATCAAACGTTGTAATAATTATTATAAAGTTTAATACTCTTTTGTTTTTGCCATTAAAACTGATTTTAATTAAATTAAACTCTCAAGTATTAAGTTTCGTCAAAAATTTTTCATTTCTTCTTAACATTCTTACGCCGTCTGTAATAGGGTATTTTCCAGTGATCAAAATAAAATATAAAACTTTGTTATAATGAAAGTTTATGCTCTAAAATAGTTATTAGAATTTTTATTTTTATTAATTAAGTTTCGTAAACATATTTAAAGAAATAAATAAAATCATGATTTTTAATCTATGTGCAGTCACGTGACTTCAAACACCGTGTAAGAACGTGTGATGTCAATTTTAAGTAAAAAATGAATGTATCCATAGCAACGGAGCTTAGATTGTTCACATATAGGTACAAAACGGTATTTTTCAACATTCTGTTTCTGATATAATTAGCATCGAGTTAGTAGATATAAATGTACATTCATAAAAATATGACGTCATAGGTTCGTAGAGCAAAAACGATTAGGTATTAGCGGGCGAGGCTAACATAAATATTTCAAAAATTATTTTTGAGCTAATTTGAAATCAGAATGAAGTGATTTAGGTGTCATTTTGTTCAGAATTTACTGCGTTATTAATATAACACAAAAAAAAATTTTAGTCAAATACCCTATTGATTTACTATTTTATTAACAAGAGTGCTATGAAACAATAAAACAATTGAAAATTTAACAACAAACACGAACAATAATATTATTATTTTACTAGTAAATAGGTTCTTTTTCAACTAAGTCGCCTATATTTCTTTCTAAATAAAATAATTCGTTAAATAATAAGAAAAAATCCGATATGATAAAAAAGCTATTGAAAAAATGGTTTTATTCCAGTAACTTTTTTATGTAACCAATTGAAACAGGTTATAAAATATAGAGAATGACAATTGCATTTCATTTCTTGTTCGACGTAAGTTGCATTTTAGAAAGAGTACAATGCTTCTATGTTTGAGATTTGATCAAGTAAATCGAATCATTAAAATAAATTGAATCATCAAAAAAAGCTCTTCTCTACGTTTCTAGCTTTCCATTATCCACACATTTTACATACTTTGTTTGGTAGCAGCTTGACAACGGAAAAATTGTGTCAAATTAAAGTGCCCCGCTCGAGTTTATCCGACACAAGATTATAATTTTACTCTGAATATTTTGTGTTGTAGGATTCTAGGGCTGCGTTAAATTAAAATTTATTTGGTAGGTATATGTTGCATTCTGGAATGCGGAGTGGTTACAATTTCTATACGGTGAAATATTTCATTTTAGGTATTTAATATACTAATTATGAAATCGCATTACCTATCATGTATTTTATTTATTTATTGTAGATTATAGACGCGTCGACAATTTAGGTCATTAGCGTCTTATTTACATTAAATAAAAACTTCCTTAAAACTAAATTACATCACAAAACGCATCCATGAGCGGAGGTGGGATTTTAACCCACGACAGTGTGATGCAAAGGTCGGCTACGCTAACCGTTACACCACACTGTCCTCTACCTATATCATGTAATTTTATTATTAGCTCAATCAAACTTACCTTTCCCACGCTGCAGATTTTTTTGCAAGAAGGGATTTATTTGAAAGACCTGAAACATTGCTTATTTACGACTAAAAGGAAAATATCTAAACAGTTTGGGGATTTGCATGTATTTTTTCAACCAAAAAATCTACTCAGCCTGGATTATATTGTTTGTACGCTGAAGAACTGAATATCTAAAACAATTTAATATGTGAAAATAAGAAAGCTGTTGAAGAACATACACCCCCTTCAAGAATAATAATCTCGGTGAAAAGCAGGGTCGTAGTGTACTTTGAAGTTCGAATACGTTTGGATTTGGTTTGGATGTAAAGATACCGATCTTAAGTAGTTGTAACAAACAAACAACAAAATTCAGGAAACTTGTTTTTCCCAGTACCGCTATGCTGCATTAGTAGTTTAGCTAGCAGATTTATTGAATTAATCCTTAAAACTTCCACTGGAAATGTGTGATGACTAGATGAAGTGACATATGTCAGGCTTTCTGTAAACAAGATTTGGATTATATTATTGTTATGACGTAATAGTAATATATTGTGTCTTATTGCTTTTGGACACAGGAGATTGTCTCAGCATTTTATTATGCGCTTGGCAAGATGTACAGTCGCGGACCCAGTATTGACATAATATGGGAGGAGTTTACTTATGTCGTAATCAATATGGCGGAATCGTGAAACAGATTTACATAGTTAAGCATTAAGTATATGGTGTTTTTTTCAAATATGATTAATTTAAGTGCAATTTTCGATGGGGTGGTGTAAATCCAAAGCAAAGAAATACCGTGAAAACAGAAAGACTCTTGGAGGCTGGTCACATTATTCAGTATGGGAAAAATATTAATAATTCAAATAGCAATAGTGAAGTTTATATCATAAGTTTTTGTTTACAAACGTCAATTTTAAAAGGAAATCCACATCGTATAAATGGACAAATTTAAAATGAAGAAATAATACACGTGGTGTGTCTGAAAAAAATAACTATTACACTTTAATATCTTTGAAAAATAATGTTCATGAGTATTGGTGTTACTGACCTGTTGATAATCATCAATTTTAAAATATTTCGAACATAGGTTTTATACTTGAATTTGTTTGTTTTATCTTTAGAGCTTTTTTCCATGCACTAGGGACATCAATTTTTTTTTAAATTTCCGAATTAATTTTAACTGTCACAAATCGTTTTACTGCAGGTGGAAAACTATGAAATATGATATCTTCATTTTTTATTCACACGACTTTCACAGTCTTTTACAATACAAACTATTCGGCACGTTGATTTTACTCGAGGTGAAAATTTTTCAAATTTCATTATTATTTATCTATTATTGTTTATTCACGATAAATGATAAACACATAAGTAATATGAGCTGTCAATTAAATTGTATTATGAAATTGTACCAGTTTTTGCCACCAGATGTCACACGTTTTCCGTCAATTCCCAATAGTTTACACTTGAATTTTTTCAGTGTAAGTTCATAAAAAGTCAGCAGCTTAGCAGGAAATTTAGTTTGATCGGTAAACGAAAATGTCAAAATTATTAAAAGAAATAATTGTCGTTTAAACTTTATATGCCTCGAAATTATTTAAACGATGAACAAAATAGAATAATTGTTGCAAAATCGGAGGAAGGGATTTGCTTGTATCAATTAATTGAGTAATTTGGATTGCATAATAAACAATTGAGATGTTTTGATAATAATTTTACCCTTCCAATTCCACAAGTGGGGAATAGTAGTAATTTAGGTAAAAAAATAATTCCAACAAAAAAATTTGTTTATCCATATTGACAGGAATATAAACAGATAGTAAAATCAATTTTCTGAAATTTGAAAGTGTAATCAAACTAGATACCTAGCTGGCTTTTGAGAAGTGCCAAACGACGACCTTCTATAGCCTGCGATGTCAACTCGTTTCGATTTGTTTCATATTTAAAGAAAACTGGTGTTTATTATTTATTTTTCGTTTCTAAATTTTTATTTCTATGCTACCTAACTTCGTCCTTCGGGGTTGGGGTGTTTTAGGAGCACCACACGAATCTTTGCACTCCTGCGCATAATAGGTCAGAGACGTCACTGATTAACATAGGAGTAAATACATCATTGGGTGACTAAGTTCCTTATTGCATATTGTCGTGAATTTTACTGTGTGTAGACTGTAGAAGTAAAAGTACTTTTTATGTAAAACAGAACTAAAAAAATTGTAGCCAAAGACTTAAGTATGAACGTACTTCATGAGCCGAGAGTTCTGTATATCATACGCTATAGTTTTCTTCTAATCTTTTTGCAACACTTGCATCAAAAGTACAATTTTAGATGGCTGTGCACTGTGCAGGTACCGTTTGAAAAGTGATTCTTTATGGAAGCTTCTACTGCATTCGAACGGTAGTGTTTAAAGTAAATTTTAACGCACCCCGTTCTATAAAGTAGGTAATACTGTTTTGTTTTACTTTATAACGCACGTGCGTAATAAAGTACTTTATAGATTACTTAGCTATAATGTCACTAATAAAATATTTATCAAAATTGTGTTTTATTTCCTTAAAATTGAACTTTTCAAGCAGTTGTTGCAAAAAATATTGTATGTAACGCGTGGCTAAAGTGATGAATCTGACAGTCGCGATTTTATAATACTTTCTTAAGGTTATGTTACATTTATACCAGAACTCGTGTGATTACCGCATTGCCTTCGGCTCGTGCGAGAAACACACACTCGTTCTGGTATAAATGCAACATAACCTTAGGCTCGTATCGCAAAATTGCGACTGTCATATAATCCGTCACTTAAGCCACTAGTTGCATATATTACTATTATCAGAGCCTGACTTTTATATGCCTGTTTTTTTTTAATTTTAAAACTAATACGTTATAAACCATAATATTTTTTTAGTATTTTCAAAGTTAGTCCTTTTCGACGAAACGATAAAAAATATTTTTGAATTTTCATTTTATTGGCCGTAGAAGACGAAATTTTTTGGCAAAACGACCCCTAAAATATCTGCGAAACATCATTTTATCTACATGCCAAATTTCGACTGTTTAGAAGTTACAAGCGTGGAGTTATGCATGACAGACGGACGACCGAACGGATAACGGAGTCTCATCCTATAAAAGCTGTGTTTTTACCACTTTGATAGGGAAACGTAAAAAAATAAAATCAAAATCGACATAAGCCACTTCATTTTGATACCACAGAAATATTTGTACGTTATGTTTGTGAACTTTTCCGTGTATCATCTGCCTTTAAATTAAATAGAATGATAGATGATAAAACTTGTCCCATCTGTTTCTAAAACGAATGATAGATGATAATAGCAGACTCTTTGCTAATTCTGTTATCTTTTCATATTGTATTTTCATGAACAAACGAAGATCGTCTACTTTTTATTTAATCCGTTCTCTATATTCTATTTTCGAAGTTTCGATTTAGGTAAAAGAGGTGTAAACGTTAATAGACACACAATTATTAATCATTAATGTAGGATTTTAGCATTGAATAATGGAAAATTATATTAAAAACGTGATTTTTGTATCCAAACATTTCTTTTTTTATATAAGTAGGTATATATTTTATAGTATACTAGCCGTTACCCGTGGCTTCGCCCACGTATATTTCAATTTATGATTTATTATCCCCCCGTGAAAAATTCTCCACCTGCGAAGCGAAACCGGGTTGGTGGTGTTTATTCGCTCGAATATTTTGAATACATAACTCACTCGCTTCGCTCGTTCACTCGAATATTATTAATACATTAGTCACTCGCTTCGCTCGAATTTTATTTATAAATCACACAATTTTATTAATACATTACTTGAATTCGTTGCATGGATTCTGTTTTCAATTGTTTATAACAAATTCAATTGTATAAACAATAGTTGTTCGTTTCAGTCGATGTCTTAGTGTTAGTAACGTTATTTCAGTCTTAGTAACGTTATTTCAGTCGAAGAAACGGGTCTCCGTTGAAAAAACTCGAATTCATTGCATAGATCCCGTTTTCGATTGTTTATAACAAATTCAATTGTTATAAACAATTAACTTGAAAAAAGTAACCTATGTCCTTACTGACAATGCCCTCCATGTGTATGCAAAATTTCATTGCAATCGATTAAGCCGTTTCGGAGATTAGCCGGAACAGACAGACAGACAGACACCAGAAATTTATATATATAGATTGAATATTAAAAACGCTTTAAAGCAATGGTATGCTTGTACATTGGAGATTTAGTCATCTCCTGTTGATGCTAACGCGGTAAGCGAAACGTACGTCGATAAGAAATAAGTAGTTTGGCGTTTTGTTGTTACTTTTATAATATTCAATGTTTTCGCACCAAACGTTCCATCATTCTTCGATGGCTTGTATACATTGTAAAAAATATTTTTAAAATTTGTAACATCTGCAACTATTTGAAGTTCAGTAGAGTGCCGATTATTAAAAAAAATAGGATCACGTGTCAGGTGACCGGAAACGTACAGATGGGATAACAGTGAAATGGCGGATGAAAAGAAAGAAAATTAAATAAAAAATAAATAGGTATGTTTGTTAATACCGTTCAGCCATGGTATACAATAATACTTAAATACAGCATTAAAGAAATTTCAGATTGATATCTATTTTTATATTCATTTCTTTATGGTTTTTCTAGTGTTTTTAGGGTTCCGTACCTCAGAATGAACAAACAGAACCCTTATAGGATCACTCTCGTGTCTGTCTGTCTGTCCGTCAGTTCGATCTCCCCCCCTTATCTCCGAAACTACTGAGTCTAAAATTTTGAAAAAAATAGGGAATATAGGGCCTCACTCATAGTTTACAGGAAAACCTAAACGAAAATCTTAAGTCCTAAAGCTCCCACGAGAAACGGAAAATTAGGCATAGAGCTGTACCAAGTCTATCAAATATAAGTACTATTGTTTGTGCCGTGGTACACGTGGAGTAGCGGTAACGCACTCGCATGCCACCACGAAGAGCCAGGTTCAAATCCAACTGATGATACGTGATTGTTTTTCTTATAATGTAAACATTTTGGATTTTTCACTTTAAAAATTAATTTAAATAAATTTGATACGGAAAAATTTTGAAACACTAAAAAGAACAAAGTAAAATATAAGTAAAAAAACTTTTTAAAAACAAACTCAAATAATTATATCTGTAAATTTTTTACCCCCACCTAACTCCTTATTTTTTGTACGGAACCATCGATGCGCGAGTCAGACTCGCACTTGGCCGGTTTTTACATTTTAATATTGCCAAGTATTTCTCAGTGTGTGTAAAATTAAGTTAATGCGTAGAGTCAGTAGTTCAGCGCTAGCAAACTTACAAAATAGTGTTATCTTAAACAGTATATGCGATGTTATCTACATGCATCTGCCGAAAGAAACATCTAATTTTTAAACGTACATTGCAAAAGTTTGAAGTTAGCCACAGTTGTAAAAGCGCTGTTCATAAGAATCTTTTTTCATTTCTTTGTAGTGTCAGATATTTTTTATGTGCTATTCATGGAATGTGACAATAAATTATACCTCTTTGTAATCGCACGCACTCTTAGTTATTCCTCATTCTGCTTCTTATAGGTCCTACAGGAAGTCTGCTAATATATATATTCCAGACATTCCTGGATCAATATTAGTGTTAGCTTCGGATTAAGAACAAAGTATAAGTTTTCAAAGTCCATTAAGTATCTACATATTTGGGAAAGGATTATTTCAAACTATATTAATTAAATATGGAAACCTTCAACCCATAATTACGAAAGCGTTACTCGCGGAGTGGATTTCCATTTACGAATGAAAAAAAATTAAATTGTGTTTTAAAGACCACCAACAGCTAAGGCTATTTGGGCCTAGCACCAATTCATATTTTCAATTCATTATTTATTTTTTTAATAATAAATTGAAAATCCAATTGACACTTTTACCAGCTCTCGGGCTAGAACCCGGGAACTGGGGACTTGTAATAGAGGAACAATAGTAACGCTATGTAAACAACAGCATCGCTACACTCTGGGCTATTCTCAAGCCCCATTTACGAATGAAAACGGAAAATTAATTTTAATATAAAAAATAAGTTTTTGAAATTTTATTAGTTCCACCCTCGGTTCCACCATTATAGTGTCATTTAGTTATGAACTATAACATCAAAAGTGTCACTTGATTATAATTTGATAAGAATTTCGGTAATTTTAGCATACCAATTTTGGTTGGGTAACATAATAGCAAATACAGTGTGTCCACAGACTCATCCTCAACATGGGGATCTCCGTTGTTATGGGAGATAGAGATTTGGTTAAATGAGACAAAATGTGAAGAATCTCCAGTACTACTACCCTGCGTAGTCAAACTTTCCATATTTTGCTTGGTTCGCGACCGACAGTTGAAAAACGAGATTTACCCATTTTCGTTTTTTGTTTATAACTCGCTTATTAAGTAAGTTAGAAAAAAAATATTTTCACTTTCTTAAGGCCCTTTTTTATGAAGATTTCAAATCTCTTTTCATATTTTTATTTACTTTTATAGTTTTAGAGATACGTGTATTAACTTTGTTTTTTTAAATACACGTCAAAGATGGCCATGACACCATTCGAAAGAGATTTTTTTTCTCTTTAATTTGATATGAGGGTTGATGGATTTATTTTCAAAAATAACAGAGTTATACGTAAAACACTGATTTTTAATAGTAGGCTATGCTAAATTAATTGATAAAACAACAGAAGGCTTAGCAAACAGTTGAAATTCGCGTAGGCTTAGTAAACGGCTGTTTTGTTTTAGCTGTCAAAGTGTAGTTTGATGCTAATTTGTCAGTTTACTAAGTGATTTATTAAATTTACTTTTGTTATCATGGAACCATTTTGTAACAATGAAAAATTTGATATGTTATCTTGTTACATTCTATGCCACAAAAATTCGACCAGAGCTGCAGAAATGTACTTCGATCAGTATCCAGAACGAAGACAACCTCATTCGTCTATTTACAGAAACTTACGAGTAAATTTAATAAACTATGGATCATTTAAAAAGCCGTTTACTAAGTCAACGCGAATAAGTGAAGAAGACAAAACTACTGTTTTACGATCAATAGTTGAAAATCGCTTACTTTTCATTGTTACAAAATGGTTCCATGATAACAAAAGTAAATTTAATAAATCACTTAGTAAACTGGCAAATTAGCAACAAACTACACTTTGACAGCTAACACAAAACAGCCGTTTACTAAGCCTACGCGAATTTCAACTGTTTGCTAAGCCTTCTGTTGTTTTATCAATTAATTTAGCATAGCCTACTATTAAAAATCAGTGTTTTACGTATAACTCTGTTATTTTTGAAAATAAATCCATCAACCCTCATATCAAATTAAAGAGAAAAAAAATCTCTTTCGAATGGTGTCATGGCCATCTTTGACGTGTATTTAAAAAAACAAATTTAATACACGTATCTCTAAAACTATAAAAGTAAATAAAAATATGAAAAGAGATTTGAAATCTTCATAAAAAAGGGCCTTAAGAAAGTGAAAATATTTTTTTTCTAACTTACTTAATAAGCGAGTTATAAACAAAAAACGAAAATGGGTAAATCTCGTTTTTCAACTGTCGGTCGCGAACCAAGCAAAATATGGAAAGTTTGACTACGCAGGGTAGTAGTACTGGAGATTCTGCACATTTTGTCTCATTTAACCAAATCTCTATCTCCCATAACAACGGAGATCCCCATGTTGAGGATGAGTCTGTGGACACACTGTATATGGTCCAAAATGATCCCGATTGAGCTACTAATTGTACCTACCGTACCCGTTCCTTTCTGGCTCTTATTGCCGTCTAGGGGTGGAACGGGCCGTACAAAAAATTTAGAATCTTTCTTTTTTATATAAGAAAAAATACACATATAAATTTTAGTGTTCTAATGAACGTTTATTAATTTACTTATCATCGAAATTTTACAAAAATCAAATACACAAGATAATACAATAAGATAAGAAAAACGGTGTGTGTGTGTGTGTGAAGGATAGGGGTGTCTAAACTTGAAAGAATCCAAAGTTTAGACACCGATAAAGGGAAACGACAGCCCCTAGAATTCATCCGTAGAGAAACTGTCGTAAGGTGAAGGTATAAGATTTAAGATCAGTTGCTGTCAACAAGACAAACTGTTTGTGTGCGTGCGTGTTTTATACCAACCGTAGTCACAAAAAAAAAAATAAAAAAAACTCTTAAGGAGACACGAAACAAGATTAAAAAAATATATTAATACCTAATATCTTTGAGAGAAACAAAAATTACAAATGATAATTATTATTATCGTATAAAAAGTTACTATTTATGATCTTCGGTGGTTGTAATATGGCTGTGCGCGACTGTAATATAACTATTGGTGTGTCTCCGCAAAACACTTCTTTTATAACCAACAGACAAGGACAACACCAATATCTCATAAAAAAATATCACGTAATACTTTTTAGACATTACATAATATTATACACTAAAATTGACTAAATATTTCAAAATGATAAATTTACAATATTAATGAAAATAATATTCTTATCAGACTAAAAATTAATATAAAATATTAAAGGACTGTAGCGAGCAAATTGTATCGCTATACAGTTGGAATGTTGAAAAAAATAAATACCTATCTAATTTGTTAGAAACTATGAAACTAATGATTGGCTCCTTCTTATTTTCTGCATTTTACTACTTTTAAAATTTATGGTGGGATTTGAAATAGATTATAAAAAATTGCTTCAAATATGAGAAGTAATTTAAGGTGCGATTTTAGCCACCTTATCGTACAAAACATAAAGTGCGTAATTTCGCAATTTTTCTACAGATTATTTAAGTATGAAAACATAATCAAAACAAAATAATGTTTGATAAGTCATAGACTCAGTATGCGCGCGCAGAGAAAGTTTAGTAATCAGTAATCTATTGATAGTCCAGTCACGAGAGGAAGTCCACCTTGCGTTTGGTGCAGCAAATGATTTTATTTTTTTGTGTCCTCAAGCATGTTTAGTAGATGTCAAATCCAAGTCTGCGACCTCTAAAACTGGGCGGGGGAGTTTTGGTGGGCTAAAAACCAGGATTTTTTTACACTTTTTCGATTTCTTGCTTATAATATGGAAACGGCTGGTTCTATCGAAAAAATGGTCCTATGCAAAATTAAAGGGCACAAAATTTACTTCAAAATGCGCTAGTCAAATATGTTTATGTTCCCATTTTTACCGGCTCTACAGAACTTAGAAAATTGCCAAAATTTACCAAAATGAAAAAAAAGCATTTTTTCAAGCTTTTAACTATTGAAAAACTCGAATAGCCTATAACCTTCCTTAATAAACGGGCTATCTAACAAAAAAAAAAATTTTCAAATTGGACTGGTAGTTCCTGAGATTAGCGCGTTCAAACAAAAAAAAATAAATTCTTTTTTTGTTTAAACGCGCTAATCTCAGGAACTACAAGTCCGATTAAAAAAAATTTTTTTTTGTTAGATAGCCCGTTTATTTAGGAAGGTTTTAGGCAATTCGAGTTTTTTTAAATTCAATCCCAAAGGGGGTAAAACGGGGGTGTAAGATTTTATGTTATTACAAAAAATCTTACTCCCACGTTTTACCCCCTTCGGGGTTAAATTCAAAATAAACTCGTATATCTTATAACCTTCCTCAATAAACGGGCTATCTAACAAAAATTTTTTTTTTTTAAATCGGACTCGTAGTTCCTGAGATTAGCGCGTTCAAACAAAAAAAGAGTTTATTTTTTTTTTTGTTTGAACGCGCTAATCTCAGGAACTACCAGTCCGATTTGAAAAAAAATTTTTTTTGTTAGATAGCCCGTTTATTAAGGAAGGTTATAGGCTATTCGATTATTTTTTTAATTCAATCCCACAGGGAGTAAAACGTGGATGTAGGATTTTTTGTTATTACAATAAATCCTACACTCCCGTTTTCACTCTTTGGGATTGAATTTATAAAAAACTCGTATAGGATCTCATTGATTAGTACTTTGCTTCTTTTACAGACTGGTAGTTCCTGAGATTAGCGCCTTCAAACAAAAAAAGAGTTTATTTTTTTTTTGTTTTTCTAAGTTCTGTAGAGTCGGTAAAATCGGAACAAAAACATATTTGACTAGTCCATTTTGAAGTAAATTTTATGCTCTTTAATTTTGAATAGAACTATTTTTTCGATAGGACAAGCCGTTTTTATGTTATAAGCAAAAAACGTAAAAAAGTGCAAAAAAATCATGGTTTTTCGCCCACCAAAACTACACCGCTCTGTTTTAGAGGTCGCAAACTTGGATTTGACATCTCCTAAACATGCTTGAGGACACAAAAAAATAAAATCATTTGCCGCGCAAAACGCAAGGTGGACCTACCTTTTTAAGCTCTCGTTACTGGACTATGAAGGCCCACCAAATTATTTTTTTAAACCACGCCTGCTTAATTTTAAGGTTGGAATATTTTATCTAGGTGAAACCATTTTAATTGCAAAGTTAATAAAATCAAATTGACGGTATTGTTTGAAGACCCTGTTGTAAAATGTATGTAAAGATATATCTGGGATACTAATTATAAATATTAATTAGTTTCAGTTTCTCATTTAGCTCATAGTTAAAGTCAATTAACTGATTGCAAATAAATAAACAGGGTGTGGATAATATGCTTATATACGAAGTGTCGGGCGAAAGTGGCCATATATAAAATATTTAAATGATACTTCGTCATAATATTTTTAGAATCAAATAAAATGGGAAAATATTGAACTAGCTGTCGAAAGTATCTCTTAAGTCCTATAAAAATGTCTTGAAACGTTATAAACATGTTTATAGGCGCAGTTACGAAGATTTATCCTGATAAATATATTACAGTAGGTACCTACCAACAAAATTATGCTCATACCACCAAAATATTTTGTGTTGATCGATTTAAGACCCCTACATGTTGTTATATACCATGATTTTCCCTAAACATTTCATATAACGTCTAAAATATAATGTGCTGTTTCTCAAAATAATGTGTCGCGACACACAGGTGCACTGAAAGAGATTTATTGCCACGTGTGCGTTCAAAAGGCAGTTTTGAACGTATGTTTTTCGCTCGTTAATTAATGACGAATTGACCATAGTTACCAACACTGTGCGGTAATAGCTATTTATGGTACAAGTGCGGAAAGTGACAAATTATGGCATGGGGTAGTTACAGAACAAGCCGATAGGTTGTGCTGTATCACAGGAGAACGAATGACGAGTGTGGATAGTCGCCCGAACATACAGAATTAGAAATTAATGATGGAGGTTTTCATGAGTGAGTCACTATCAAAAAATTTCATTTTTTTTAAATCTTTTTATTGCATTGAGCTAGAAGCTTGCATTTTTTACAGGATTATGGGATTTTAGTATTTAATATTAATTTCAACTTTATACCTCTAGCCGTGCCTCAGAAAAAGGGTCTTCACGGACAGACAATCAGACAGACAGACACCAAAGTGATTCTTGAAGAGTTCCCTAAAAACAAAAAAAAAATATAATACCTACAATGACATTTCTAAAAGTTGTGTGTAAAAATCAACTAAACAGTACGTTGTAACTGACGAATTTTTATTAATGAATTTGTTCTCCTTTATAACCACACTATATATTACATTTGTTTGAGAGAAGATAGCGTTTGAAAAAAAATCTGCATTGTTTGTTACAAATCTTGAACGAACGTTATATGGAACACTTTCATTGACATGTATGATTGTCTGCCCTCGAGCTTCTGTCGTTTCTGATTACCCTGGTTTTCTAATGTACCTACCCTAGTTTACACTAGTTCCTAGTAAGTAATCAGAGAGGACTTGATGTTTTAATATGAACTGTAACTAGGGTTACCATACATAAGCGGAGGGATGCCTGTCTAGGGTGCCTGGAATGCCTGATTTTTCAGAAAAATGCCTGTCTAAAATAAAAAAGCTGCAGGTAGGTAATAAAATAATAAGTAAAAGATATGAAATAATAATTAAGATTTATATTTTTCACTAGACATTATTTGTTTCAAGAGATCTTTCTTTTCTAATATCTGCAGTTGCGACGAAGTCATGAAAGGGCGCGAAATTTTAAAATGCCTGTCTCTGACCAGCGCCGGCCGCACGCCTGTCTAGACCATAAAATACCTGTCAAATGCGGCAAACGCCTGTCAGATGGTAACCCTAACTGTAACTCACGCAGGACCATCGACAGAGCGTAGATGGCCCGACGAAGTTTAATTATGGGCCCCACTACATAATCAAGCATGTGAATTTAAATAACCCTCAACTAACTATAGCATAATATACTCACAAATATATTTCGGTTTTTAAGTGTTTATATAGGTAGTACGTTTATTTACACGTTTATATACTTTTACTGTGCATTTTAATATTATTAATTGATTACGCCTCCCATAATACTGGGTTAGCCAATAGGTATCGATGGTTTTCAATAGGCGATTGAATCGACAAAAAGAAAAATTGTTAAATTGTGTTTTAAAGACCACCGACAGCTAAGGTTATTTGGGCCTAACACCAATTCATATTTTCAATTCATTATTTTTTTTTTTTAATAATACATTGAAAATCCAATTGACTCTTTTACCAGCTCTCGGGCTAGAACCCGGGAACTGGGGACTTGTAATAGAGGAACCATAGCAGCGCCATGTGTAAACAACAGCATTGCTACACTCTCTGCTATTCTCAGGCCCCTCGACAAAAGGAAATATTAATGAAAGGTATTAACTTGAAATATGCAATTTTACTCTCTAATCCTATTTGTAGGGTTCCGCAGCCAACTGGCAAAAACTGAGCCCTTATAATTTCGTCCTGTCCCTCTGTCTGTCAGTCCGTATGTCACAGTCATTTTACTCGGAGACTATTGGCACTATATGGATTAAATTTGGAAGGTGGGTGCGTTCTATGAACCGCTGTACAATGGTGAAGTGAAATTACGGGAAAAAATTAGGGGTGGCACTCCATACATGTAAATGAGGGATGAAAAAAAATGTCCAGTGCACATAAGTGTGTTGGGTATCGTTAGATAAGTCTTCGAAAATGATAAAGAAGTTTCAAAATGACTTTTTGTATAGTTAGTGAGATATGCGCTTCTTAAGTCGTAAAAAGTGTGTCTCCCCCTCTAACTTTTCAACTATGCGGTGGAAAATTCTGAAAAAATTTAAGGAAGTAGAACTTATAAAATACTTTAAACGAAAATTGGTTTGAATAAGATATGTTATATAGCTTTTTAGATATGAAATATTTTCGGCCGTCCACGGAACTCTTCACTGTGCGTGGTCCGACACGCACTTGGCCGCTTTTTTAAAAATTACATCTTTCAATAATAGTAAATGTTATCTCAATTCTCAATGTTATTTTCTCTGTCACCTTTTCTAAGCCACACCCTGTATACATTTCATAAGAGCTGTACCTATATCGTTGTTTTATATAATATCGACATAGGTAGATTTAGGTAGGTACTAAGACAGTTTAACTTGGAACGATTATTTTAATGGCATGGCAATTTAGTATGTAAACAGAACACCCGAGTTTAAATGGCGCTGCTTTACATACAATAAATAATTCCAGGTGGAAACGCTGTCCCAGTCACATCGAGCGAAATACAATGCTCAAGTATGGTATTATTCTCGAGAAAAAGCTGCCAGGAAAAATATTTAAGAGCAGTAAATAATCTCTCCGAAATGTTAAAACTTAACTGTTTTTTAATCCAATTTCAAACCGATTAAGTGGAGAGCTGATTTATGATTTTTATACCGCAGAAAAATAACTGAAAGTCATCTTTTTTAAATTATTTTTAACGTTTTTTCCCCATCTACAGTAGAATCCGGATAGAACGACTTTCAAGGGACCGGCGACATTACGTCGTATTAACCGGAGTCCGGACGACGCACAAAGCGGACGCATAGTACGTCTATATGAAACCTATCTTGAGTTTGCATTTACGTCGCTATAAACGGTTAGTCGTTATAAACGAAGTCGTAATAGACAGACTCTACTTTAGTTCTATCACTTTTCGACATGAAGTTTTAAATCTCTCCACACTTACAAGCGTGCTTTTAGTTTTAACTTTATAAACTCGAAAAAAATCTGTTAGTTTTCGAATAATTCGTTACATTGATTTAAATAATAATTAGCCTTTATTTACTCGAATATTTTGTACAATTATTTTAAAGATATATTTAATTTATATGTAGATATATTGTATTGCTGTTTTATTATTATAATTGATAATAACGGAAAAACTCGACTTTTTTATCTTTTATCATAAAGCTTGATGAGAAGAGACAACAATATTTTACTTATGTCGGGTTTATCATACATTTAACACGTTGTTTTGTGAATCGCTGTTAAATTTTTGCACATAAAACATACCATAGAAATAACAGCGAATTAACAGCGTGATTAAAATGTACGATAAACCCGACATTAGTCTTGTAGCTAAACATTTCTTTATTTCCAAAAGCGTCCCAGAATAGTATGGACACATTGTATATGAATCCCAGTAGTGCCGATATTGCAGCTTCGCTTCTGCTCCAGATATCATAAATAACAATGATTGGAACTGGAGCACTAGCGGCACTCATCTATTCCAAGCTGAAAGACATCTGTCAAATATAAAGGCTGTCGTCCACCAACAATGAGACCAGAAAACTATATGGCATCTGCAATAGGTTGTGCTTAATAGGTGGCATACAATAATAAAACCATCGATTACAGGAACATTAACAAATTTTCGGCTTGACTTACCTATATGATACATTCCTTTCGAATTTGATATTATTTGGTACATGACTGAACCGATTAATTATATTTTAAGAGCTATTTCTCAGCTCCGTGTGTCACCGGTCTCGTACGCACACGACTGGTGTATTTCTAATGGTATTACACGTACCGTTTTACAGCGACGCGTATGTCCGGCGGACCGGCCGAGACACGTTCGACCGGCCGAAGTCTCAATCGGCTCGCGGGCCAGTACAGTTCCGCGCGCGGAACTGTGAAAGCAAGTACAACCGGCGACACGCGGAGCAGCTGTGCAATGAGCCTTACAGTAATTAACTTAAAAAATGACTGAACATATTAAAATTTTTAGAGAGGTAATAGGTTTGTTCCTGCAGCAGTCCACTACAATTTGAAACCGTCAGCGCCATGCGCACAATGTAATTTTGGGTTCCATCAAGGAAAATCACAAATTTGAACAAATAGTTTTGCGTTAATATCACTCGAGAATGGCTGAACAAATTTTGATGAAACTTGATTATTGTAAAATGTTTTTTCGTTGGAGAGCAGCCAATTATATAATTGTTTCGAAACATATTGGAAAAAATCATTTTGCCAACCAGTGGTCACAGTCAGGATTCTAACCTGAACCTTTCCACTTTCGCGGCGGAATGAGCTTACAATACTCAACTGTGACAAGATTGCTAAATTCACATTCTCCTTATATGCTTCAGAATCAATAGATTTTCACTTCATGCGAGTGTCAATTCATATATGCTAATTCAATAGCTATAATATGAAGTGAATCCTCGAACCAGCGAGACCCCAACATGAAAGTGAAAATTATTTCGAACTCCCTTTAATGGGATATATTAATAAATACCTAGATATATCAATGCTATAAATGGTATTACCACATAATATTCTAGAAACAATCATATCTTGTAGACATCCTAAGTTATCTACAGCTAGTATCAAAATAAAGTACTTACAATCCAGCTATATGGTCGAGTTTTAAGATAAGATTCCTACCAAAACCGACATTAACACGATCAAAGGCAAAGAAAAACTATCTTTGACATCGAGCAGCCATCTTTACTGAAATAATGTAGTAGATACTTCAGTCGGTGGCTGCAAGATATCACGGATATTTTAAAGCGAGCGAATCGTCCGAAACTCTTCGCCTCAGGCAACGGCCTGCTGATAAATCCTCCCGTACATATTCTATTCTAAGTAGGAAGATATCTGTCAAACATGAACGTAGTAACATTTCATTCCAACGTAGGCACAATGTAGACGAATGCAAACGTAACAGAGAATAATACATGAAGCGCAATATTGCCAAGTGTATTAGTTATATGTGTTCACAACTCATTCTACTTGTTACAGAATTACATACATGCATATTGCAATTGTTATACATGTTATTACATTGTTTGCACGATCGTGTCGCTTTCATTGTTCACATGTTATTATTCACACTTTATTACTCTACAGTGTGCTTTAATGTAACTTATGCATGCATTCATCGGCAGATCTAGAAATTATTTTTTGCCATACCCACTACAAAATAGATACTTTCGATACATATACTGACCTGTACATATTAATTGGGTCTTTTAACAGACAGGCGTGCAAAAGAATTTCTATTACATAGCAAGTGCGGTAAGTAAACGGTTGCCATAGCAATTTCTGTTTATTTGCGCTCTATCCACCTGCGATTACATACTCACGACCTTCAGGGCCTACTGTAAAAGTAAAGATCGCGACGCAAATTAATGTCAACATTTTTTGAAAATGAAGTGAAAAGTAGGTATTTTGTAGTGGGTATATGGCAAAAAATACTATAGTATATTTATATCTCGTGCATTATGGTATTTATGACTCGTGTGACTGTAAAAACTCGCTTGTTACGAGTATTAATTTTCATTATTAATACTTGTTATTTTCACTTTAATTTTAATTATTTTCAGTCATATTATATTTACAAATAACGCGATTCTCATATTGAAAAAGCGTATCGGTTCTTCAAACCGCTACGCACTATAAATAGAAATTTATTGTTAAACAATTTTATAAAATAATTAGCTCTCGCATCATGAACGGTACATAATTTATGGACATGAGAACACTTTTCAATACAAAAGGAAGCCTTCGGACTTCACCGAAGTCTTCGGACTTCACTAAAAGTCTTCTGAGTTCGCTTGGGTTGACTACACATACATACTGGGTGTGCTTGCATATCGGCGGCCCTCTACACATACATACTGGGTGTGCTTGCATATCGGCGGCCCTCTACACATACATACTGGGTGTGCTTGCTTATCGGCGGCCCTCTACACATACATACTGGGTGTGCTTGCATATCGGCGGCCCTCTACACATACATACTGGGTGTGCTTGCATATCGGCGGCCCTCTACACATACAAACAGAGTGTGTTGGTACATCGACGGCTCTAGTTACACACATACAGGGTGTGCTTGCATATCGGCGGCCCTCTACACATACATACTGGGTGTGCTTGCATATCGGCGGCCCTCTACACATACAAACAGAGTGTGTTGGTACATCGACGGCTCTAGTTACTTACATACAGGGTGTGCTTGCATATCGGCGGCCCTCTTTTACATACGCATTTTCCCCGAACTTATGACATTTGTACCGTAACATTCACACTAGCGATGACCGTTAATTTGCCCCGCCCGTAATAAGTTGAGTCTGTACGGCTTAAAAATAATAAAAAAACACAACGTAGGAGTCCATGACCAGACCGTTATTTGCACATTATGTTTTGCTCCTGTAAATATCTGAAGGGTTGACACTTTGTACCCTTCCCGGATATTTCATTGACCATTGTATAACAGGAACGAATATCGACCAAATGTTATTGTATATAATAAAATTACCAGTGAATAATTGAATAGTTAATAAGAAATTTAACTTTGTATTAATTTGTATTTTTTTTTTTTTTTTTTATTAATCGGCGAATTATATCAGTGATTTGATTTACGAAACCTAGTATTTATTTATTTATTTAAAATTACCCTCGTAACAAATGGTGCCGTGACCAGGATATGCTTCAAAATCTGATCTTTTCAACCGTAGTAAACAAATCACTAGATAGAACGGGTTAAACTACTGACAGCAGATGAGCATCAGAACAGACGAGTACAATTTTTAGACCAGCTGATGAATATTCGAGAAGAACTGGATCAACTCGCTATTCCGTTCGCACATATAAAATTGTTCCCGTATATAAATGGAGGATTAGATTTACCAGAGATGACAGCCCCAGTTTGGAAACCTTTCAGAAAGACGCAGACGACCGCCGGCAAGATAATAATATGACCACGACCGATTTACTACATTCCGCCTCAGGATTGTTTGGAGGATCCGCGCTCCAGGTTTACCGCCATGCTCGAGATAAATTTAGAACATGGGATGAACTCGTCCGCACGCTTAGGAAAGCTTTTCAAGACCCCGATCACGACTATTTATTAAAAGCAGAAATTGATAAACGCAAGCAAGGCCCCACTGAACCATTTTCAGTTTACGTAGCCAAAATGTCCAGCCTCTTTAAACGCATGGAGCATCTGCCCATGTACCGAGAGCAACTCCAGACAATCGAGATGAACTGCCTGCCGGCCTACCAAGAACAAATTAGCTTATTAGAGCCGCGAAGTATAGAGGAATTAGAGACTCTAATATCCAGACTGGAAAGAGGACGGCTGCGAGCCTGCCGTCAATCATGTCAACCAGACAGATTACTAGAGCCCGACCTCTCAAGAATACCGCCAACCATCACATGACGCTGAGAGTTGTTGCCGTGGATGCTGTTCCCGACCTGCCCGAGCCCACCATAGAGACGGCATCGAGAACTCCCGCCGTCAACTCCAGTGACGACGCCAACACCGCCGAGACGACATACGTCTAATGCATCATTACTGCCGACCTGGACGACGTCAAGAAGGACTGATGTTGCCGATATGACCGTGCCCGCCTGGTAGGCGTCGGTCCTCGACGACAGTGAGTGCGTGAGAACGTTTAGTGTCGCGATAATATTTTTTTTCTTACTTTTTTTCAGTTTGTTTTGTTCAATATTTGACCTTTTGTGAAATTTGCTCATATATAAGTTTTTGACATTTTGTGAAATGTGTGCCCATAAATCATATTTAAATTTTTGAATTTTGATATATGTGAACTACTGGTAATACTATGACCTTTATGAACTTTTGGTGATATTTTTGTCCATTATTTATAATTGCTTTTCTTTGTTTTAATTTAGGACGATGCTGAACCAGTTAAGATAAATGTCTAGCAGGATTCAGATGAACAGTGATCCAATATGACCGGATCGATTCATTTGAATCCTGAGTGAATAGTGATCCAATATGACCGGATCGTTCACTCGTGGCCTATCTAGACGCCGATTCTTTTTATGAATCGTTACAGGTTTAAGATCGTCTAAGAGGATGAGAACCTTTAAAGTTTTTGACCAGTTAAGATAAATTTGTGGTATGATTCAGATGAATAGTGATCAAATATGACCTGATCGTTCATTTGAATCCTGACCACAGCAAGTGAATAGTGATCCAATATGACCGGATCGTTCACTTGTGGCCTATAACTTAAATGAACAATTAGCCATATAAGGAGTGTTCATTTAACTTATGACCTAGTTGTTGTTTCTATTTATGAAACATTGGCCCATAAGGCAGACCAATAAGGCCTTGAATTTGACAAGGACCATGGATAAAGTAAATATTATTAGTTTTTCGTAGTTCTATGTTTATAACGTTCAAAAAAATTAAGAATCTTGGTTTTACTAATCTAGTCAATTTTGAACTAATTTATGAAACCAACGATTCTACTTATAATGTCATTTTTTTGATTTTGGTATGAATATTTTGATAAGTATGTGCACATAACGATTACCTTTCAATCGCGTGAATTTGTACGGACCGGGGGTGTGTTACGAGTATTAATTTTCATTATTAATACTTGTTATTTTCACTTTAATTTTAATTATTTTCAGTCATATTATATTTACAAATAACGCGATTCTCATATTGAAATAGCGTATCGGTTCTTCAAACCGCTACGCACTATAAATAGAAATTTATTGTTAAACAATTTTATAAAATAATTAGCTCTCGCATCATGAACGGTACATAATTTATGGACATGAGAACACTTTTCAATACAAAAGGAAGCCTTCGGACTTCACTAAAAGTCCTCTGAGTTCGCTTGGGTTGACTACACATACATACTGGGTGTGCTTGCATATCGGCGGCCCTCTACACATACAAACAGAGTGTGTTGGTACATCGACGGCTCTAGTTACTCACATACAGGGTGTGCTTGCATATCGGCGGCCCTCTTTTACATACGCATTTTCCCCGAACTTATGACATTTGTACCGTAACATTCACACTAGCGATGACCGTTAATTTGCGCCGCCCGTAATAAGTTGAGTCTGTACGGCTTAAAAATAATAAAAAAACACAACGTAGGAGTCCATGACCAGACCGTTATTTGCACATTATGTTTTGCTCCTGTAAATATCTGAAGGGTTGACACTTTGTACCCTTCCCGGATATTTCATTGACCATTGTATAACAGGAACGAATATCGACCAAATGTTATTGTATATAATAAAATTACCAGTGAATAATTGAATAGTTAATAAGAAATTTAACTTTGTATTAATTTGTATTTTTTTTTTTATTAATCGGCGAATTATATCAGTGATTTGATTTACGAAACCTAGTATTTATTTATTTATTTAAAATTACCCACGTAACACGCTGTCGCTCGTTTTTATATAGTACTGTCACCACTCGTCCGTAATATATCTCATGACGCATCTAGATATACTATCTATTATTAGAGAGGCAGCATTTCTAATGTATAGGTGACCAGCAGTGGTAAACTGAAAACTAGGACAGAGGGTGGTTTACAGGGGAACTTAAAATTTGTTTGTATGTAGGGGGTAATCTCTGGAACTACTGAACCGATTTTAAAAATTCTTTCACTAATAGAAAGCTACCCTATCTCTGAGTGATATAGGCTATATTTTATTTTGATAAAAATAAGTTTTTAGTTCGAAATTAAAATATTTGTAAATCAAGTCGGAAGAAAAAGCGCTGCCTAACTGCTTTATTGGCATGCGCTGATCAAATGGGTTGGATGTGAATAATTTGTGAATATGTCATTCATCACACGTACTAAACGCAGGGCCGCGCTCAAGTGCGTAGATATTGTGGTGTGCAGAGGGGGAGTTTAGGTCTCTGAGAAAGTTACTCGCGCGGTCGGCCCCCTGCGCTGCGGGAGGGGATAATTCCTGTGGTATAGTAACAAAACGTAAGTACCTAACTCTGCAATTTTTTTGCATTTTAGCGTATTGGCGGAATCCTATTAATATTATAAACGCTCCGTTTTTTACGTCCATCACATATGTTAATATAATAAAATATCGGGTAATAAGGACCAGCAGTTAAATGTATAAATTATTTATTCTTTGCCAACGTTTCGTATAAATTGTTTATTCTTTGCCAACGTTTCGTACTTCACTGTTGTAGAGCCCTGAAGAAATTGCAAATTCGCAACGAAACGTTGGCAAAGAATAAATAATTTATACATTTAACTGGTCCTTATTACCCAATATTTTTACTTCCCACCTCTACTATGATAAGGAAGTAATGGATTTAGTCCGAAAAATTTTTTTCGAGATTTTAACAGATCTTCACGTTTTGAGACCCTAGCAATCGTTTAAGACCATTTTCTGACTGATGTCTGTATGTGTGTGTGTGTGTATGTGTGTGTGTGGTCAATTTTTCGCCTTCGATATCTTAAGAACGGAACAACATACGGGAATTCCGATTGTTCTATTGTGTTTATCAGCCTTTAACTTAGATCTGATTAGATTTTGAGTCAAATCGGTTCAGTGGATCCTGAGATATTCAAAAAAACGTCCTCAATGTCACGTATTAACATAGGTAAAAAAAAATATAAATGAATTCTAGATATTATAATATGAAAAAAATGTAAATATTTTTTTTCTCTAAAATGTATAGTTTTCGAGAAAAAAAATATTTTACTAAAAAAAATAAAAATTGTATGTAAATCAAGGTAACCATGATTTTTACTTCCCACCTCTACTATGGTAGGGAAGTAATGGATTCAGTCCGAAAACAATATTTCGAGATTTTAACAGATTTTCACGTTTTGAGACCCTAGCAATCGTTTAAGATCATTTTCTGACTGATGTCTGTATGTGTGTGTGTATGTGTGTATGTGTGTATGTGTGTGTGTATGTGGTCAATTTTTCGCCTTCGATATCTTAAGAACGGAACAACATACGGGCATGCCGATTGTTCTATTGTGTTTATCAGCCTTTAACTTAGATCTGATTAGATTTTGAGTCAAATCGGTTCAGTGGATCCTGAGATATTCAAAAAAACGTCCTCAATGTCACGTATTAACATAGGTAAAAAAAAATATAAATGAATTCTAGATGTTATAATATGAAAAAAATGTAAATATTTTTTTTCTCTAAAATGTATAGTTTTCGAGAAAAAAAATATTTTACTAAAAAAAATAAAAATTGTACGTAAATCAAGGTAACCATGATTTTTGCTATATTAAGCTAGCCATCAATAGATCACCAAACAAAAAAGAGGGCCATGCTTTTTTCAAAGAATAAAAATTAAATTGTGTTTTAAAGACCACCAACAGCTAAGGTTATTTGGGCCTAGTCAAAGAATAAAAAAAAGAGTGTTTATTTTTTGCAAATATTTACTAGGTGGGAAGTATAGGACTGGTCATCAGTCGAATTTTTGCTATATTAAGTTAGCCTCAGTAGATCACCAAACAAAAAAGAGGGCCATGCTTTTTTCAAAGAATAAAAATTAAATTGTGTTTTAAAGACCACCAACAGCTAAGGTTATTTGGGCCTAGTCAAAGAATAAAAAAAAAGTGTTTATTTTTTGCAAATATTTACTAGGTGGGAAGTATAGGACTGGTCATCAGTCGAATTTTATTATATTATAAACACTACCAGCCCGGCTTCGCTTCGCAGGGGGAGAATTTCACGCAGGAGGAAAATATGTTATAGGTATATTAATCTTTAGATAAACCACAAACACGAGCGCTTTTGTAATCATTGTGAATTACCGAACCTTTCAATTTTGAAGCTCTAATATAGCTTGTAATTTTCAGTACCTACACTCGTACATTAATAAAGTGGTCCAGTTATAGTAGGAGTGTTTGTATAGAATATGCAAGTACCATGACATATTTTCAATTGTCATCAATCATAATGTATCATGTAGATGCGTACTTTGAAAGCCCATTGAACAGAAACCAAATTGAATTTATTGGAACACAGATATAACCGTCACACGGTGCACTAAATTTTCTGTTATTTTATCATTAATGTCAAAATTAATATGGATGCATCTAGTAGTGTAGATAAAAATGTTTTAATTATTTTTATCGAGCCTTTTTATAATATAATTTAACGAGTCTTTGCTCGTGGTTTTACTCACGTGATTCTCATTTTTAACCGAGTATAGCCAGCTAAAATATAGTACACTATACTTTAATATTGTAACAAAACTGTTTTCTGAGTTGGTGGAATAAATATTTATTTAATATAATTAACAATTCAATAACAATAAACGCAACAACTATATGTCAATTCTAACAATTAACACAGTAATAATAACTAAACGGTAATTCTTAAACAAACTGAAACACTTAAATAACACTGAACAAATAACTGTATTTATATACCAGGATTATTTATTTGTAAGTACTGTATTTATATTCGCTGTTCAACACGACACTGACTCACGACTGACTGCCTGATTGACCCGCGCCGCTGTTTATATATACCTGCGTCACAGTACAGATTATACTGTGCCTGCGTGGCGTGAACTCAGTGGTAGGTATTCTCGATTCTTCTAGCGTTGTCCAGAACATTCCAGCAGGCATTCATGTGTTCAGCAAGCAGACACCGCTTTCTGCCTGCCGTTTGTATACAGGGTGATTCGTAACAATATGATACATTTTTAGAGTGTTGGGTCTCCAAGTCACTATATGAATATTATGAAGTATTAGAAATACCTTGTATTTTTTGATGTCCGTCTTGTGACTTCCTATGTTTTAACACGACGCGTTTCAGCAACGAGTTGCTATCTTCAGGTGTGGTTAAATTTAAAAAAAAAAAATACACATTGAGTATCCGTAACACGTTATAATATTAAGCACATGCGTATTATGTAGTGGATTGTAGAGTAGGTAGGTACTGATTTAAATTTCGAAATTTTATGATTTATATAGTAGGTAGATGAAATGGACGTGTGAGTGTGTGTGTATTAATGAGTATTGGGTGTTTGTGTGTTGTTAATTATTGTGTCGTATATTATGTTCGATGTGTAGTGAATTTAGTACGGCTGAGGATATTATAAGGTTTTTTTTTTGGAAAAATTTTGCAGCCAAAGTATTTATTTGAAAGAGTTATATTTTATATTAAACGTTTCGCCTTTTTGGGCATCATCAGTAATATTAATTTATAGTGAAGTTATGATTTATGAACACTGTTAGAAACGATATTGTTATTAGCGAGGGTTTTAGACAACTAAAACCCTCGCTAATAACAATATCGTTTAATATAAAATATAACTCTTTCAAATAAATACTTTGGCTGCAAAATTTTTCCAAAAAAAAAACCTTATTATGTTCGATTTTAACGTTAGTTTGAAATCAAGGGGGTGAGGATTGGCTCAGACAAACTCAAATCAACTTCACTTCGCAATATGACTCGCATACAGAGAAACAGGGTATTAATTGATTATTGAAACTTTCTCACAATGATAGATACATAGAAAAAGTTCAGATGTCGAGCGTCTATAATCTACAAACTCTCATAGAGAAAGTCAATAAACTCGTCAATATAGTAGATTGTATATCTAGATGTGTAATGGATTATGTTACGACGAGTTATGACAATATGTAAAAACGAGCGATAACGAGTTTTTACAGTCACATGAATCGTATTACCATTACGCACGAGATTTATGTGGTATTTTTGCCATACCCACTTCAAAACAGGTACCTACTATTCATTTCAATTTCAAAAAATGTTGACAGTTCACTTGCGTTACTTCTACAGTATGACGTGAAGTTCGTGAGTAAGTAATTTGGCAGGCGCACGCAGGCGTATAGAACGAATAAACAGAAATTGCTATGGAAACCGTTTACTCGCGGCCCTAGTGCGGTAAGTAAAATACTTTCCGCACACCTGCCTGTTAAGTTACATATTAAAGGCCGCTATACATTGTGAGCTTTGCAGGTTGCGCTCTTGTTGCGTAGTCTTGACGCCCACCTGTTAATTATAATGAAAAAGAAAAACTGGGAAAAAATGGTCATTTCCGTATCGGGCACTGACTGCTGGTGGTAAAAGTTTGGGCCCATTTGAATATTCTAAGAATCCCCAGAGAATGTACAGTCAGTGGGCGATTCGGCAATGAAGTTAAAGTAAAAAAAAAATTTAAGTCGAGAAATAATAATTTTATTATATATTCTAAGGAGCATAAATGTACTGTACAATAAACAACTCGAACAGCTGTTTCGAAATTGCGTAATATTTACAGAAAAGTCGGTCAAGGTTGAATAGATAGGTTAGTATAGGGAAGATTTGACTCAACCAATTTTTAGGTTGGTAACATCACCCCGCAGTACACAAAACCGGCGAATGCCGAAAATAAACGAACTGCCATTTGGACAGTGTGACAGTGAAAAGAAAATATTAACAATTATAATTAAATAATGAATAAGTATTCATTCTATAAATGGTTTAAATTAATGAAAGATAAATTGGATCAATACATTACCATATACCGGAGTTATTTTTTTATACTATTAACATAACTAATATGAATTGGATGCAACAGACCAAGGTATGTTGTTAACGTCAAACCAACCCATTTTTTGTTGTAATAACTCTAAAGTTCAATAAACTTAAGAGCGAAAATTGAATCTTGGAAAATTGTTCGTGGAACTCAAAAAACACGTCCGATCGCCATAAGGCTCCATTCGATCTCTGAAAAAAAATCTGTTTATATTATTTCGTTGCCGTGGTAGGTTAATTGTTAGCGCCACAAAAAAAATGTTTTCACTTAAAACCGTTAATCACAGCTGCACTAATCACTCAGTGTTTATTTAAATATTTTCAAAATCGAGCCAGACCTTATTTTATTTGAGAGAACCAAAGAAGTAAAAGAAATATAATAAAGTAGATTAAGGTTATAATAATAGGAAAATTTGTGATGCAAAGGCTACATCATCACAACATACATCGTCAGTAGCTATTTTGTAGTGGGTATAGTAAAAAATTATTTATGGTAATATTTCATAATATTGTAGTATATAAGTGATGTGTAACTCAGTAGAATGAAATGTATTATTGTAGTTTAAAAAATATTTCAAAAAATCTATTATTAATAATATTTTTCGTACTGAAATCTCTACGACAATAACACCGTATGAAAAACTTAATCAAGGAAAAACATGCTTTAGTAAAAATATTTTCATAACTGCTCCATTTTCTCACAACTTTTTTCTATCGTCGACTTTTTCTTTGTCATCTTCTTCTTTTATATCTAACAATGAAAACGCCTTCTTTATTTTGAAAAATAAGGCTTAGTATTTTTTTTTTGTAAATAGGTAAAGTTTCGAGAAGTTCTCATCAATAGTAGACTAATAAGTACAAAGCTAAGAGTTGACACGTTGCTAGTTTTACGGATATTATAATACAGTCGACTCTCGTTAATTCGAAACTCGAGGGACTCTTAAAATATTACGAATTATCGAGTGTTTGAAATATCAAATGGTTCGAAACAAAGGCTCAACAAACAAACGTTGATACAAGTTTGAACTTGTCGCAAAATGTATGTATGTACTTACAATCTTTCCGCCTCTTTCTCTCTGCAACTTTGAATTGTCGAGTGTTGGGCGCCGATGAGTTCGAATTAACGCGTCGTTTTGTTATATAGCAATGATTTTTTCGTACGAATTACCAAGTGCATAAAAATGTATTGATTTAGTTCGAAATATAAAGAGATTTTGTGTAGGGAACTCGTGATAACTTTGAATTATAGAGAGGTTCGAATTATCGCAGGTTTGAATTAACAAGAGTCGACTGTACCTATATTTGTACAGTGTACACGTACACTGTTTGATAAAACGTTCAGTGAATATAAATAAAATTATAGTTGTGTTTTTAGTTTGTATAGGCATCATGCAAAAGCAACTCGCCGATTTTTATATTAAACTTACCACATACATATAAGCCCAATCCAAATTATTTTGGCAATAAGATATCAACCTGATAAAATTTGCAGGCAATTAGCGGTTTTTTATTTTTCAATCTCTAAGGCCACCCCGGACCACCCAATGGGAATTGTTAGCAGTGTGATTTTACCCACACACCAAACGTCTTTTTTCATATAGCGATGACTCTTAATAATTAATATTGTTTAAAATTGGATAACATAATAAATAAATGATCGATTTTGCAACGTCAAGATATAGTCTTTCGAAATTTGCGCCAGCGACGGAAGACGATGACACGCGACAGAGATATGCAACAGCGACGGGCCTCAAAGGTACCTACCGTTTAATTAATGGGGTTGAATAAAAATCAGTTCAAAATGAGCGCGTTCGTGCCCGCGACCACGAGTGCGTTTATGATTTGTGGATGCCTATGTAGTTTACAAAGCCCTGGTTGACATATTCCGTCAGCAGGGAACTTACCGTCAGGCACTACGTTTATATGAGTACACTTTAAACTGCTTATGAATGTGTTGAAATGACAAAAGTACACATTATGTATTTATACTTCCATTTTCAGTTCTGGCGGTTTATTTTTGAACGGAATAAAGTGTCACTCTTGTCAAATTACTACACGACTACAGAACGCTTGTGTTTTGTTAATTTACATGTTATCTCATTGTTGCAAATTAAATTTATTAGAATAGAATAGAATAATTATTTATTGCTGAGCCCATCTGGGATACAATACGTCAAACAAAAAAATTACAATTAGTGAAAACACTTAATTACACTTACAAAATATGTATTACAAAAAAAAGTATTACAAAAACTCATGTACAGAATAGGGCTCCCTATTTATTATGAATTCCTTTAATGAATTACCAAATTTTATGCAATTCTTTTCAGTTTTTATTTTATTTGGTAGTTCCTCAAATATTTTTAAGCCGGTATAAATCGCCCCTTTCTCGAAAAATGTTGTTCTGTGCGGAATTATATAGCTATTTTTTCTAGTATTATAGTATTTCTCTATATTTTGATCAAAGCAATTTAGTGAATGCATATGTTTTAGAAGTTCAAAAATGAATGATTATAAATATTTCGTTCTTATCAAGACGTATATTTCGACAAATGTATTTATGCCAACATTTTAGATTGTGGCCATATTATAATAATTCGCCATAAGAAAATCGACGCTGCTCAGTAAATAAAATTATTATTGATTGTAACGTTATTTATTCATACAATTATTATTTAAGTAATGTTTTGCTAGACCTTTTCGTCAAAATTTAATTTAAAAAAGAATATTTTTTGTATAAATCTCTATCATTTGTTTTTCAATGAATATTAAAAGTTTTACAATGACTTCATACTTACTTCAATAAAAGGTAGTGTGATATGGTCGCAGTCTAAAGTCAATTGTCAATCCATATGTTTTTTGACACTGTGCAGATTCATTAATGTTACGGAAGATTACAGGTTGTTAAGTAGGTACAGGGCGTCCGCCGTCCAAATTATATTATGTTAAAATATACCTACTCTGTACCTAATATTATTTTATGTAGCTTAAATAAAAATTATACCTAGTAACAATAAAAAAAATTGTAAGATTCAGTAATTTGATTTCCAGTCAATAATTTCGTATCGAAATAAGTCCAACTTTATATCCGAAAAAACGCGTGCATTAATCAGCAGCAATAGGGTTAAATTTCCTTTATAGAATTGCTTGAACAAGGAAAACAAAATTATTCGAATGAATCTTATTGAATAAATTATACATGTGCATATACTACTTTTTCATTATGCTTTTTGCAAATCTAAATATGTAATTTTCTTTCATTCTTATTGTAGCAGAAACTTCAAATACTTGTCGAACTGTTAAGGAATTCGCTTTTTAAAGGATAAAATGAACAAAAGAGAGAGTGAATTAAATTAAGTTTCTTTATTTATGAGATGATTTCAGTTTGGCTTAGTTCAGTGAAGAGAGAAATTCGCTGTTTTAAATTAATGCTTTTATAGGAAATGATTCTTTCTCCCACAGATTTTATTTTAATTTTATAATTTTATTTAATCAAACACAAACATTTATTTACATCAAAAAATAAAAAAAAAATTTTTGTTGTCAATGTTCTTTTCAAATTTTTTACAATAAATACATTTTTTTTTCAAACTTGTCTTTTCATGGCAACCGCCAATTCTCCAAACTTGCAAATGCTACACTTTAAAGTATTAACCAATATCCTTGCATATAGATAAAATAATATTAGAAATGCAATGGAAATGAAGTGACGATAAATTGATTTACATATCAATAATAGGTACTAATTTGGGCATTGACACGATTATCAGTAGCACTGTCAATCTTATCCAAATAAATTAAAATTTGATATTTTGGTTATAACAATTTATTTAGGTATTTAATATTAACAGTTACAAAAAACTTCTAGCCAACTGGACGCGGGACCATCCCAACTTCAAAAATACTGACATTTTAACAAATAAAATAAAATTTCTGTTAACGTGTGCGATGACGCGGGTAACGGCTAGTATTAAATATTTATATTATATTTGTTTCTCGTTTCCATAGTTACAGAAGATGGTTTCACACATGAAAATTAACCTAAGCATGCCTGTCAGATAACTCATTTCTTTTTGACAGATAAATTACTTCAGAACATTTTTTATTTTAAAAATATTTACAAAACTATAATATTTAGAAAAAAATGTTTTTATAAAACTTTCTTAGAAAAATAATAATAATAATAAACTGTTATGAAAAGGATACCATTATTACAGAAAATACAACGTTATAGGTCATATCTCTTCTGCGCATGCGCCGATTTTCCCCAAAAACAATAGGGCTCTTCATATTTACATGTCAAACATCTAACCAAATTTTGGCTTCGATCCACTCAGCCGTTTGACCTGTATCGTGCTCACAGATAAACAGACTTACAGACAAACAGACGAACTGACTTTTTCCAAAAATATGTTTTTTGGATTCGGGGGATCTCAAAACGAAAAAATATTGTAAAATTTTGAAAAGTGAATTTTGACCTAAATTAGTACCATTCCCCACTTGTGGAGTTGGAATGGTAAAATAACCAATTAATGGTATTAATATTATACGCACAGACGATAGAAATATACATTGCAAAAATACAGAAACAACAAAAAAGAAAGTTAATACCTACATAATATATTCTACTCGTATTCTACACAATATTTAAATAACAAGTTTGAAAAAAAGGAACAAGTAACATGTGGTGGAAGTCACGGTTTGGTGGTGGGAGAGCAGGTCTCTAGTCGTGTTTATACAACTAAAATTTTAAAAATAAAATATGTATTTTTTTAAAACAAGCTTAGGTTGGATATTTCTACATAAAATTATTTTTACCTATTGTTTGTGTAAATTGTGAAGGAATTAGTAAATAAACAAAAAGAAAAAATAATATATAAATAGACATGGGCTATTTCGCTCTAGAAAAACGTTAAAATCAGGGACGGGATTAGATGTAATTTTATTTTACTAATGTTAGTGATTATAAGTAGATTACATACATGAATATAGGTATGTACTGTCAGTTTGTAAAATACACAGGTCCTGTTGATACTTGAAAAACGTGTATGCGCATTTCACGGTTTTAGGTATCTTACTACACCTGTGTATTATACATAATGTCTCAGATCGATCACTTACGGGCAGTACAGCGAAATAGAGAAAAAAAGAGCAGAAAAGTTCTTAAATATTTTTTAATCCGATGTACCAATAAGTTGAGCGGAATACATAAGAGTATTAATAAACCATGCTTACTCCCCCACTTATTGGTGATAATTAATTAATTAACATCTTACTATAATTCAATATTATCTCATTAACGTTACATCGGATCAAAAAATGTCTAAGGACTTTTCTGCTCAGAATTATTTTCTCTATTTCACTGCATTGTCCGTAGGCGATCGATCTGGGACACTCTGTATATTGCGCGTACTCTAATCACAATCATGAGCACCCTTTTTGGTTTTAACGTTTTAGACTAAAATATTCGATGTTTAATTATAAAGCATGTTTCAATGTTTTTTACTGTAATTTAAAAAGACTGTATCACGTTTCACCTTTAGGTTCAGGCTACCCATTTAGTTGATTCGGCAGAGTATTGTAAAAAGTGCAGACATGTTGCGAGAAAAATAACTTTAGCATGTTATAGAGAGATAAAACTCGGTGCAGGATACTGTGCTAATAGATTTTGTAAGGAGTGTACGTATATACGAGTGCAATGAAACTTTGAACTTTAGATGTTCCAGCTGATACACTCTCAAGCGTAAAGTTCTACGGTTACAAGGCGGAGTGGCTTATGTTACATCAATATTAATATGTAAAATAGTGACGTAAATATATACATGTAATAAAATAGTAGTAGTAGTGTAGTTTGTCTCTGTGTGTAGTCATCACGTAAGAACTACTGACCCAATTCGGATGAAGTTTTTAGAAATGCAAGAGATCAAGTTAAAGTAACACTCAGTTTTTATTTAATCGCAATCGGCTCACTCAAACAGAAAAAATGCGAATTTTATTTTTTCAAAATTTCATTATAAAGCGAATAATGAATACTGTATAAAGTTGACCAGTGCAGTAGTCATCGAGAAGCAGTGAACTTATATTCATAACAATTAGCTATGTTCCAACCTGCTATAAATGGATCGTTTTGAAACGGTAACGAAACTGTTTTTATCGGTTTTGTGCGCATGCGTCAACCTTGCACAGTCCTGTGACGGTACAAACGTAGACAGTGGTTGAAACGCTTTCGTGACCGTTTTGTGCATCAAATCATGGCCTCTTGACCATGTATATTATGATCAAAATATATCAATTGTCATTTGTCAAATGTAAATTCCTAATTTCAGGCTTTTTTTGTTGTTAAAAACATTTTGAAAATGAATAACTTATTTGATGGCTAGTCGTAAGAATAATATAAATAAATAAACGTACTAAATGTTTTAACTGTTAAAAACATTTTTTGGTAAAATATGCTAGCTACATTTTTTTTAGAAATAAAAAATATGCAAATTATTAATTTGTAGTCGTGATGTTTTTGTGCGTTTGTTAAAAATTGTATTGTTCGTCTAATATTTACTTATTTTAAATTTTTAGAATTACACGAATATAAATATATTTAAATTTTATTAACTAAGAATTGAAATATAAATATTTAAATTAATAATTTTGCCAAAACAAACAAAAACAAAACAAATCTCAACTGAAGAATAAAGAGATATTTGAACAGAGACGAGACAAAACTAATTACAAATGAATAAACACTGTCTCCAGTTGGTATTGAACAGAGACAAACGTAATAAAGTGCTTAATGCGCATGTCAGTTTTACAGTTTCATTTTGGTTTCATGTCTGACTATGTACCGAAATGATCGTTCGGAAACCGTTCACAAACTATCACAAATTCGGTTTGAACGCTTTAAGAATCGTTCTCAAACGATCAAAAGTTCGGTTGGAACGCATTCTATCCTCTGCGCATGAGCGTGACGGTAATATTACGGTATTCAGAGTGGTCGGAACAAAGCTTATATTGTGCGACTATTTAGTCGAGCTACACATTAAATACGCATTGAAGACCCAAGAAAGCAACAAGGATTCTACGTTCCTCTCCACACTGATCAGGGTGGAAATTACATTCCTTAGCTATAATATTATGTCAAAATTAACTCAGCAGCAGTTCTAAATGCACGTGAACGAAGCCGCGGGTACAGCTATAATAATTTCGTTTGTTTGCGGGGAACGCATATACGAATGTTTTGCAGTTTACAAGACAGCCCTATTATTTCTAATTTACCAAAAATTGCTATTCCTCTATGTCGTTTCACAGTTCTACAAATAACACGTTATCATTTTACAGTCACTTATCAGAATATACTGTGATGCAGACGCTTCTTGACGGCACCAGGGTTTTCTACAGGGATGAAAACATTTAAGTGTTCAATTTTATAGATTGTATGTTTAAGAGTGTGAGCTTGTAATTTACAATTAAGTAGTTCCTTTTTCGTAGTTGGGTAAAAATAGCACAACACACAGACACAGATAGATTGACATTGTAACAACGCTGTTTATTGTAGGGTTAAAAATATTTATTTATCAAAATAAAAGTCAGTTCTAACAACAGCTAAAATATGCAATTCAACAGTCATATATACACTTAACTGTTACAAATTAATAATTAACACGCAGTGTGGAATTACCCACTAGGCAGCCTAGTCTCAGGGCGACGACGCTTGAGGGGCATCGAAGAATAATAATACCGAAAAACAGAAATTTTTAAATCTAAAACAAAATGAATATTTTTTATTATTGCTATAGATATTTTTTATTATTTATAGGCCCTTTTAGTTTTATATAGTTTTTGTTGAACCGTTTTTTTTTTTCAAGTCAAAAATGAGTATTTTATCTGTACTTTTAAACAAATAGAGGTTGGTATGAATGGAAAGGGGGGGGGGGTGCCAAAAACAACATAGTGCCTAGGGGTGCACAAGTTCTTAAACTGGCATTGTTAACATTATTATATATAATGTCCTTATAATAACAATCTATAACAAAGTCTACCTATTATTTTACACTACACTAACTAATATTTACGCAGACGGTATCTTCCTTCTATGTATTTCCTGGACTATTATTTTTTTAACAATACTGTCACAATCTCAATATTTATATTCCATTCAGCTGGCGCACTTGTTGACTCGCGGTATTCGAATGTTCTTGTCCCTCGTACCGCACACAGCGTTTGAGAACCGCCGAGATTTCTTTCGATAAGTCCAGAATGTGCCGTCGCGGTATATGTTGTTTGTTGACTTCGCATATATAGGGTGTGCCTTATATACAGAATGATTCGCTACAATATTGTACATAGACAGAGACCCACAGACAAAGACAGTGCAGGTGTGGACACGACAGCATGGGTCCTGTGGTCTTATCTATTTAATGCAACATAAACAGTTTCACCTTGTGGTCGCAAATATATATATGTTATGCTCAATACTCGAATTCGAACAATGCCCGAAGAAATGCGCAAAACTTGTTTGAGCAACGAATATTTCCCAAACCCGAAATTTTATATTTAATCGGCAAGTGTTACAAAATGAGCAGAACTAGTTTTGCTCATTTTTAATTGCAAAACCTAGTTTTGTACATTTTTGAACAACCAATACAAGTTCTGCTTGTTTTATTCGTATTTTTGATGTTCAGAACTATAGTTAAAAGTGAGATTTATGGGGTGCGATATAGGTACCTCACAGTCACAACCAAATTTTAAATAAGATACAAGCTAGAGTTGGAAACATTATTTAAATATGTTATAATATTTCGAAATATATTATAACAAAAAATAAAACTTTATTTTTAGACAAAATATCAATTAGATAACTCAAAAATCATTTACTTGAACAAGAACTGGAATGATGGCATTTAAAATTGCATAATATAATATTCTTTTTTGGGACAAGAACATGCCCTGTTAATACACTTTTTATTGCACATACATGAAAATATAAATCCTTGTGTAAATCCAGATATATCGGAAGATGCAGTTCTAAGTGATATTTCCTCTTTGTTGCCAACATTATTGTTGTCTATAAAAACATTATCATCAACCAATTGATACTCGTTTCTATACAAAACATTTTTTTGTAAATCCCGCAATTATGTTGGTGTGCCGTCAGTTGATCCCAGCAATTTGATCCCACGACATTTGATCCCACGACAACTGATCCCAACGACATTTGATCCCAACGACAATTGATCCCACGACATTTGATCCCAAAAAATTGTCTATAAACCGACAGAGCCTGATAAATAATAAAGTTATTAAATTTTATTAATTTAATGAAATAATTTAATCGATTATTCTCTTTGTCGGGAAATTTGTTTGAATTAAATTTGTATACGTTGTGATATATTTGTAATTACATTGTTATTAGAATTCTAACGGATGTAATTGTATAATGTGTTTATTATTTAATAATTCTTTAGAGATTATGTAATGATCAAGTTGAATAATTCACTTTTATTTATCATTGCCCGGGATACGTCGTAATTTTGTCAAATATTGTATTTTATGAATTAATAACAAATTATCACGCTGACTTTTCATAAACTTTAATGGCATATTTAACAATTCGTTAAATGTGAAAAGCACGAAAGACCAAATTGACTACACACCTGACCTTTCAAAGTTTCTATGTACAATAATTTTTCAACAAAATTTATAAAAAACAATATTTGACAAAATTACAACGTATTCCGGGCAATGATAAATATTACATTCGTTAGAATTCTAATAACAATGTAATTACAAATATATCACAACGTATACAAATTTAATTCAAACAGATTTCCCGACAAAGAGAATAATCGATTAAATTATTTCATTAAATTAATAAAATTTAATAACTTTATTACTTATCAGGCTCTGTTAGTTTGTAGACAATTTTTTGGGATCAAATGTCGTGGGATCAATTGTCGTTGGGATCAAATGTCGTTGGGATCAACTGTCGTGGGATCAAATTGCTGGGATCAAATGTCATGGAACCAATTATGTTAATTATTATTATAACATTCACGAGTAAAAAACATAATTAAATAGGTACATAAATAAGATAATAATCCTACTTTTTATTCGGGTTCGGACGTTGCTTTAATAAAACAAACAGAACTTGTATTTCTCGACGTTGAAATGTACAAAACTAGTTTTGTGCAATTAAAAATGCGCAAAACTAATTCTGCTCATTTTGTAACACTTGCCGATTAAATGTAAAATTTCGGGTTTGGGAAATATTCGTTGCTCAAAACTAGTTTTGCGCATTTTTTCGGGCATTGACCGAATTTGAATATTGAGCGTAACATATACATATTATATATTTAGATACGTACTCGTATATTATAAACTAAATCACCGGACCACAACTGTAGTGAGTGTGTCACGGTATTGTGGTTCGTTTTGAATTGGAAGGCGTCTGCAAAGCCTTGTTCTGTATACAGGTGATTTTTTTTTGTAACCGCAAATCGACTTTTCAGTACTTTTTGCCTACAAAGTCAATTTACTTCCTGTTTTAACTCCAAACCGCATCGAATGAAATTGCTCAATTGAATAAGATAAAACACATTGAAACAAAATAAAGCTTTTTTTGTTTGAATCAATTCAGGTTATTGCATTTATTTGGCAGAAAACGGTATAAAGCTGTTTTAAGAATTATATAACAGGCTTTTAGGTAGTTTTACTTTGTTCGGTTTATTCAGATTTTTAATTTTTAAAGGATATTTTTTTCTAGGTCTGCGTTTATAAATTATCAGCTGTACTCGCAGTTTCGCTCGGCTTCGAGTCGTACAAAACGGTTATGTTTTACCTTAAATTTTAAGTTAGACTTTATGCTAACAATTAATAATAAATTTATCGAAATTGGTACAGCTGTTCTCAAGCTATTTCGAAAATGTGATATTTCTACTAATTGACTTCAATAATTATAAAGACTATCCGTAAAGGAATTTTGCGAAAATTCGGAAATTGCAGACAAATTTTATTCAAACTTACGGTATATATTATTTTTTATCAGGTTGCGATCGAATTAAAATAAGGTTTCCGTCAAAACCGACATTTTAGCCAAAGTGACGCCACGCCACGCATGGAGACTAGCAGTACCGGCTTCAGGGAGGGGGGGGGGTGAAGTTTGAGAGACTGCCCAGAGCGCCAGGCTAAAAGTGATTAAAACCGTTGGCAAAGCTAAAAGTGCACATTCTGTAAGTTGTTTAACCCTATCAACACATATACATAGTCATATCATAATCTACTCAATTTTTGCAAAAAGCTATTCTAAAGCGATTTTGACAGCTAACTCCATAATGGACTCTCATAGACTAGTAAAATTACTAAAACAAAGAGGAAAATCTGTCAGACTCGCTAAGGCAGGCCCTGCTGGTTATCATAATATTTGGAATTTTTTAGAACTTTGGATATATTTATTTGGAATGAGAACACTCTGTAGGTATTTGGAACAGTAGGTATACACATAATATATTATACAAAGCACAATAGTATATTTTCAGTGCGGTGTAGTGTAGTGCTTGTGCAGTGTCTGTTAGTGACGCTTGTATTTAATTGTAGAGTAATTTAATAGGAAGTTAATTTCAGAATATTGTCTTAAGAAGCTTTTAACAGATGTCGCGCACATGTTAATTTTACTTTGCCTATAGGATTGTTAAGTTGCTAAACTGAGTTGTATAATCATTTACGCAGTCAGAAGATACAGTGACATATGACAATTTCTTAAAAGATTCTATCTTCTAGTGTAGCCGTGCATTAAATCACTAATTTAGTTGATTATTTTTAACACGCTTATATTAGCTTCACCTGTATGTTTGCGGGCTTGCTTGGGTGCTTGCTTGCTTGTTTGTCAGTTTGTAACCGACTTCTTTGAACTTGATTTTAACCAACTTTGAACGGTCAGATTTAGTTTAAACTTTGCACACTTATCAAGGACCGACGACAATACAATAATTCCATAAGTTTGTCCCATTATCCTGACCAGGATCTCCAGGACTAAAAAGCAAAAATAAATTATAATTTAAAAAAACTAAAAAACACGCTTTAATGAACTAAAAAGTAAAAAATAATTAATTTTATTGTAAAAAAGCGTGGGGTGCTTTGTATCATATTTTCATACTACCCCACGCTTTTTTACAATAAAATTAATTATTTGTTCTGTAGTATAGACTTTAATTAAGTCAGCGCTTATTACAGGGTTATTGGGAAAAAAGTTCTTGTCTTAATCTAAGTCATGTACCTATATAGGGTGTTATTTTTCGGTCTACTTATTTTATTTTTGAATTTTGATGGGTGATAGTACAGGTCAGAAGATAAAACACATTTGTAAAAGTAGTATGATAATTTTTATGCACTTCACTATAAATTAGCATCATGCCAACTATTTCAATATTAGAATAATATGAATTTAGATAATCATTTTCTTCTTTTCTCATTCACTTTTAGTAAGGTGTTTTAATAACACTAAACCTCTTGTTTTGATTTGTACTACCACCCATGTTCCTGTATATTGCGAGATAATCTAACTTACCGTAGTCTCATAATGAAGTGCAGCAACGGTTGAAAACAGTAAGTTGCAGGAGAAGAAGGCCTAGAAACGCTGATTGAACGAGCAATGACATAAAGAGAACCTACTGTAATGGAAACAGTCAAACCTTGAAGTTTTTAACAACGAATTAAAATTGTTTAAAGTCATTTTAAATTATGGTAATAATCTTTTTTAATATTATCGGGGTTTCAACTTGGATAAATGTAGCTATTGATGCAATCGGCCATTATTAATTTAAATTTGATAGATACTAAGAAACAGCGAATTGACAAGGTCAATTGCTTTTTGTTATATATCTAGAAGCTTACACTTTTTGTTGTATTACTGCATTTGTCTGTATTTAATAATGGGAAGAAATAGCAAACGTTTACACGATTTCTTAGTAATGATGTGTCAATCACAGGATAACTCTCGTTCGATGTATAGATAGTAAATGATCAGTTTTGCAATACAAAATGTCTTCTTTAAGTTCACCTATCTCTCTAAATAGTAAAAATACCGATTTCTTTCTCTTAGAAAAATCGTTGAACAGGAACTTGCGAATGATTGGAAATGTTTTAATAACCGGATTAAGCTGTGTGTATCGTAAATTGTAGAATTTTTTAAAAGCTTTAAATGTAAAAAAAGAAAATCAGATGCAAAAAAAGTTGTATTGTGAAGTATGCTGTAATAAAAATTGATTGCCGGTAACAATTTTTTACAAACGGATACGTAAAGTATAAAATTTGAAATCATAAAACTCGTAGAGGACTTAGAGTCTTAAAAAGCGGTAAAAAAGAAGTGAGACACGGAACAGGCTGTAATGTGGTGTACACTGTACAGGATAGATTATGTAAGTGGGATTATATATAAATGGATAAGTACAATCCCACCAAAAATATAAATGTGAAAAAGGGGCCAAGTTCGGTACAAAGAACTGTTTCGCCGAAAAAATAATTGAGATTTAAGTGGGTATAGGTGGGTCGAAAGTAGTTCAAAATGGTTTGTGTAAATGTACATTGACTGTGTAGTCACGTAGTATGTGTTTAAATACACACAGTCAGTGTTGCTGAAGTTGTTTGCTGAATTTGGCTGACACGCTGCCGTGTGTCTAGATAACTCAAATCGTAAGAATCTCGAAGGATTAAAAATATTTCAAAAATAGTAAAATAAGTGTGATGCAAAATAATTTGTACTATGGTTGTATAAATACATATTTTTGCCATACCGACTATAAAATAGCTACTTCACATGCGTATATGTATACATGAAATGGGTCAATTAATAGGTATAAGTGTGTTAAAAGTGTTTTCAAAGGTGCCCTAACAGAATATCGAAGACAAAATAACCGCGACAAGATAACCGCGACAAAATAACCGCGGACAAAATAACCGAACGACAAAATAACCGCGGACAAAAAAACCGGACGACAAAATAACCGGACAACAAAATAACCGAGGTCAAAATAACCATGGACAAAATAATTGCACAACAGAATAAATACAATATCAATTTACTTTGAAGACATAAATAAATCCAAATATATTTATCATGAAAATAATAAATTTATTAATTTTTAAACAATATACGTGTATTTGATTTATACAAAAATATTCATATTACACAGAAATTCATTAAAGAAAAGTAACACTTATTTTCAATTATAATGAATTAAATCACATATTCTTAACTCATTATCACGAACATAATTAATTTTTGGAATTCTAGTTCATATTTTTCAGGATGTTTTGTGTGTGAAATATAATAGATGGCACCACATCGTTACTTACCGACAGCAAATAATGAACCGCGAATTTATAAAATAAAATTGAAAAATAAAAATGATGAATAAAATACTTCTAGTGCATATTTTTCAGAATGTTTAGTGTGTGAAAATAGTGTTGTCAAAAATACTCTCGGTGCATATTTTTCAGGGCGTTATGTATGTGAAATTCATCATTTTTGCGATTATTTTTCAGAAAATATGAATAAATATGTATATAAAGCAATATTTTGTACAAAAAAATCAAATATTCGGTTATTTTGTCCGCGGTTATTTCGTCGTCCGGTTATTTTGGCGCGGTTATCTTGTCGCGGTTATTTTGTCATCGGATATTTGGTCGCGACACCGTTTTCAAAACACTAGTGTGGTAAGAAACCAGTTTCCATAATGATTTATGCGTTTATTCGCTCTGGTTCGCCCGCTAATACCTACTCATAGCCTGCTATAAATGTAAATATGGCGACGCAAATGAACTGTCAACATTTTTTGAAAATACTCAAAATTAAGTGAAAGATGCCTATTTTATAATGGGTATGGCAAAAAATACCATATATATCTCACGAGTAATAATATTCGTGTGGCTGTTAAAACTCGCTATCGCTCGTTTTTGCAGTCATTACTCGTCAGTAATAGGCCTCATTACGCTACTAGATATACAATCTGCCATTAAAGTGTTGTATAATAATGGATAATATTTGAAATCATAGAGTTTCTGAAAAAATGTATAGATGTTAAAAAATTAATAAATGAAATGAGATATGTAAAATCAATAATTGCATTTATATGAATTAACTACAAAATGAACTTGAGGATAGTACTTAGGCAGGTATTTTAAACTTTTAAAATAAAATGATAGAGGCCAATCTTTAAAGTTACTGCTAGTTTTTAGACGTGATATAGCGAGGTAATGAATACACCCTTTATGAAAAGTAAATCGTATATAGCGAGGCATCATCCCGGCTGCTAAAGGTCGATTAGAGGGTGTTTATCTGACATGATTTGCGCTACTTGCGGCTTTGCACAGCTTAACTAGATCGTGGTTTGGATGAATGTCTCACGCGTTAAACTGCATGATCGTTTTGCTTTCCGTCAGACTCCGTTTTTGTACATAATATCTACATCTATGCAGTCAAAAATACACGAATACCACTCGGAAAAGCAGGAGAAAAAAATTAAATCATTTTAGTGGTGAAACCTAGAATGATTCTGATAATATACTGTTTTTTTTTTCAAATAATTTAGCACCATCTGGGCAGTGCAGAGATGAATCAATCCATAAAAATACCATTTAAAGCTATTTAGAATTAGTACTATTACAGTGATTTTGTTATTTTATAAAATTTTCATATTCTTCTTTATTTTTCTAGACGCAGCTAGTTTATTTAAAAAATATCCACCATATTAACACATTTACTATTATACCTAAATGCAATTAATATAAAACAACGCTAAAGCGTTATTTGTATTTTGAAATATTTATATAATTTTCACCTTTTTTGTTAAAAAATTGTTAAATTGTGTTATAAAAACCACCGACAGCTAAGGTTATTTGGGCCTAGCACCAATTCATATTTTCAATTCATTATTATTTTTTTAATAATAAATTGAAAATCTAATTGATACTTTTACCAGCTCTCGGGCTAGAACCCGGGAACTGGGGACTTGTAATAGAGGAACCATAGCAACTCCATGTAAACAACAGTATTGCTTATACACGCTCGGGTATTCTCAAGTCCATCTTTTTTGTTGTTGTTGTGTTATGATAAAAAAAAATTGACTCCCCAGTACTCCCCACATAATATATGCAAACAATCAAATTCGATTACGTTGAAAACTAAATAAATAATGTAAATTTCTTTTTAGAGCTGACCAAGGAAGAATATTATAGGCAGCTGACTGTGAAGTTTTGCGTCACTTTGGTGATAAATCACTTCTGCGACATTTCGCCGAGTCACTCTATAGCAGACATTTTTGGGAGAGATGTCAGTAAAGATGTTCACACATCAAAAATGTTAAGATGCTATTTTCGCACAGCAGTTAATTATTTCTCGCACTTTACTGCCACCATTCTGCTACGTTTCTTCCACCACGTCTCGTATAATTAGTTTGGTAATTTTCATTTTAATAAATTTGACAACAGGATTACTTTCTGTAATTAAACACACTGATTTTATTATTAATGTATATTGAATACATTTTCAGATTTTTTACTGATCTTTCTTGTATTTTCCATATTAGAGCAGACGCCACTCACATCATTTATTATATCTTTAAATAATTTTTCATATTATTGTATATTTTTGAAGCTATGCTTCTATAGGCGTGTTAAACGATTTCTGGCAGGGGGTAAACTTTTAGATTCGCGTCGTCACGTCACGCTATGGCCAGCGGTGAAAGTAATATACGGTGCACACGCAGTGTCTTAACTCTTATCTAAAATTAATATCTAAGAGTTTTATAGGACACAAAAAAATAAAATGGCGTCAGATTTCAAAATGGCGGCCATATTATGTACTTTTGTAAAAATTATCCGATCTTTTTGAAAATTAATATTTAAGAGTTTTATAGGACACAACAAAATAAAAATGCATCAGATTTCAAAATGACGGTCAAATAATAACTTTTCAATTGTACTGTCTATAGCTTTGATAAATTCGGTTTTATATACAATGCGTAAAAAGCATAACTTCTGTCGGTTGTCCCATGACACCTCTTGACTATGCCATGTCCCTTTAATACATTTACGAACGCCTTTATGCAAACACAGAAAAACATACAAACTTTATGGAGTATAAAATACAATCAAGATAACCTCAAAACATGTAATATAATCACGGAGCGAGATAATTGAAATATACAAATTCATTGTTACTGGTCAACAGCTTAAAAGCTTATATATGGATAATAAATGCAAGAAGGGGTAATTTATGACCTGAATGCAGAATAATATAAATAATAAAGTATATAATTTCGTTCTACAGAAAATAATAATAATTAATGCGTTTAATGTCTATTTCTCGACATTATGTCATATTAGACGCCGTTCGCACAATTACTATTTGCCATTTACCACTTTTCCGTTATTATCTACATCTTTTTAAACCTGAATTTAATTAAAAGCAATGTGCGAATGGAGAAATTCTAGGAAATTAGGATAAGATAGGCAACTTGGGAGCTTACGAATTTGAGATGTAATCGGCCATGGCCTTGAATAAGAAAAATCTCGATATTCATCTAGAATTATTGAGGGAAGCCATGGAAAAACTCAACAAGATGGTCGGTACAAAAATTACCGTTTCTCGGCGTGAGGCAGTAGGAAATTAATGTCCTAGCCACATCTGCCCCTGCCGGGAATCGAACCCAGTACCTTCCGAATGCGAGTCTAGTGCTCTACCACTAAGCGCAGGGGCTACCGTGATGATCAAGACGGTTTCCTCGGGGTGACGGGTGAGGCTCTCCCATTGCACTACTACGTAGAAAATGTTACGAAGCAAAAATTATATATTGGTACCTACTTCTCATAATATAAAAAATGTTACATTTTTTTTGTGTGTTTTAAAGACCACCACCAGCTAAGGTTATTTGGGCCTAGCACCAATTCATATTTTCAATTCAATATATTTTTTTTATAATAAATTGAAAATCCAATTGACACTTTTACCAGCTCTCGGGCTAGAACCCGGGAACTGGGGACTTGTAAATTTTTTTTTATTACATGGCACTATAATACCTATTTTAAAGTTGAGATAAAGATGCACTTTTTGTATAGTTATTCTAAGAAGATCAGTACTTCGGGTGGAGCCAGTTTTCGATTATTAATTATTTCTATACATGTGTTTTAAAATAACTGCTTAACCAATTTTTTACAGTTTTTACTTTTGCAAGCATCTAGTTTTACCACATTTCTTAACAAACTTCCGTTGCATTTATAGAAAAATATTTGTATGGCACGTACTTATTTATTTTATTTATTGTAGATTATAGACGCGTCGACATCTAAGGTCATTAGCGTCTTTCAACTACACTAAATAACAACTAACTTAAAAACTAAATAACATCACAAAACATCCATGAGCGCAGGTGGGATTCGAACCCACGGCAGTCCAGTCTAGAGGTTGGCACGTACTTTAACGTTCTGTTCACTTTGTATACAACAGACTAAATTAAAACTTTAAAGTTTAAACCATCTGTTTGCGTTCGACTACAGGTAACAAGATCTTACATCTAATTGATTTTCAAACAAACAATCAGATACTTTGTGCATTCCTAGCCAGACAGCAGCTGCACGTAACAGAACATGTACTGTTCACGCCATAACCATATCTGTTGATGGGAAAAACTATAGTCATATCGGTTTGAGGTCGCACACGGTTGCATCATACGGAGAGTAGTGTAGTGCAAATGACAAGAGATAGCTTTCAGTTAATTTCCCCATAGGATTAAATATTTTATAGTTCTGCAGGTGTTTGTATGCTGAAAGTACACTAATGTCTTATATGACTCACAATATGTACCAAGGGTTGTGTCATTTCACTCTCTCTGTGTTAGTGTGATCAGTTATTTTTTTTTTTATTTTTTTTTTATTATCAGTTATTGTTTTTCTTTTTCTTTCATCAAAAACCAAGAGATGAAGAAGTGAATTTATTGTTTCTATGTGACCACTGTCAAACGCAAGTGAACTTTAATTCGCGATACAATCATATTGTTACAAAACTGTTTTCTGAGTTGGCGGAATAAATATTTATTTACAATAATTATGAATACAATAATAATGAATGCAATAACGAAAAGTCAGTTCTAACAATTAACACAAGTAAACAATAACTGAACAGTAATTAACACTTAACTATATACAATTAACTATACACCAGGACTATTTATTTCTAGTAATTTATGTTTCAAATATTTATATTCACTGTATTTATATCAGACGCACTATTTGTCGCTTAGTATTCTCCATTGACTGCGTATTCGACACTACACTGACTTGATTGCGCGACTCACTGTTCACTGATTGATTCGACCGTTGACTGACTGACTGATTCCCTCGCACTCGTACTGGCCGCTTATATAATATGTTGCGCGGCTCAAACCTAGCGCCGTTCTAGCGTTCTCTAGAACTTTCGTGCAGGTACAGTTGTTACAGCAAGCAGACACCGCTTCTCAGAACTCCCGCCTGCCGTTATATACAGGGTGATCCGTAACAATATATACAGAAAGCATGCATAACGCTTAAAGATTAATGCAGGTGAGAGGACATTTCTATTAGAACTCTATTTGCATGCACCTCGATAACTCGAAAGAAATTATGGTATTTTAGGAAACTTTATTATTTTGATGCTTATTCTATATCTTCTTTGGTATATTATAGTATAAAATACTTTACACAAAATTCACGAATTTTTGACCCCGCCCTCCACCTTTGTCACAGTGCATCATTTTTTTGTCAACCACCTATCTAATAATACGTCACAAAACCTGCCTTGCGACCATAGTAATGACATTTCCAACGAAAAAGTTCTCTTTCATATCGCGAATAAAAAATAAAATCTATAGTTTTAAAAAAAGTAGAAATAAAGTAATTGATGTATTTCATTTTTCATATTTCATGTTTGTTCGGACTCCCTCCCCCATCCTCGTCACATATCACCACGTAAACTGATTGCCCCCGTCCCCGCTTTTTGCGTAGGGTAAGGTGGTATAGGAGTACGCAGCTAAGCTTTATAATGATGTAAAAAACAAACTAAAATATTTTAATGACAAAGAATTGTTTCACTCCAAAGGATATCTATTTAAGTAACTAAACTCTTAATAATACCGAACAATTATAATCACTTTTGAAATAATTAACGAATTAACAAAAAATTGTATCTGCGTACTCTTACACATACGGTTGGATAACAATACGCAACGTGGTCGACAAGAATACGCAGATACTAATTAACACATACATCGCAAACAAAGCTGCCAATATTTACGTAACGTTTTCCCTTGGTGGATAATACTTTCGGTAGCTTGTTTGGAACAGTTGATATTCCAGTTTCATCCATATTGTACCTATATGTCATGTGAAGGGAAATTGTAAGTCTCCATTAATTGTGACAAATTTTCAAAAAATCTATCACACTGAGGCTTATTGAAGCCTAGTGCTCGGGCGATACTGGTTGATGTAGGTTGCCTCAAAGTTACATTAGGGTGTCTCTTACGAAATCCACGGAGCCACACTTTACCAGCCATTTTCTGTTCTTTATTAAATCGATGTTGTATTTTATTTTTTTACGCAAACTCGTAAAAAGTCTCTCTCAAACTTTTCTAGATCAATCCATAAAACATGTCATCTACTTTTTTAATATAGTCACATTATTCTTGCTCCATTTCCGGTGAAAATATTGTGTCATATCTTCCCAAGGTTGTGGCTGGTACAGCCTTCTTTAATCGTTTTCGAAGAGTAGCTTCATTCATGCCCAATGACCGAGCTACCGCCCTTATACTTTCTCCACTATTAACACGTTGCCTTGCGCCTTCGAGTTCAGCAATCGAACATAAGCGTCGATTGCTGGTCCGTTGTCTTCGGGACATACTGAAAGTAAAAAAGAGACAATCAAATATAAAATAAAACAAGAATTTCTTCATGTTTAACAGCCATCGTATAAGAGTACGCGCGTACTCTTACACACCGTGGCGTTGCGAACTTCTACACGACCTACACTTATTGAACAAATATGATTATTACTGCCATCTGTTACCTAGTTGCATAAATAACAACTCAGATATTTGAAAAGAATTCATAACCTAACCAAACCCATAAATTAATTTCAAATTATCACGTTGTGTTATAAAACGAAAACACTTTGAAAATGACAAAAAAAAATAACAAAATGCATAAAAAAATGTAAACTTACCTGGGTCCACTGTTTTTAAATACTTTTCAATTTAATTTTGCACGAACACACTTAACCTTAGTCCAATCAAAACACGACTGAAGTTCGCTTCAATAGACAATGCGTTTCGTTTATATCTTTATTGCGTACTCTTATCAACTGCGTGCTCTTAGACCACCTTACCCTGCGTATTTTATGGACGGCCCCATATCGATTCATATTAAATATAGTATTATTAACAATATTTTAATTCTTTATGATTTCTTATATCAAAATCTATCTTTATTGGAATATAAACCATTATAACAGTAAATTTAATCGCTGATCAAATTCCCAGATATGTGAGTTGCATAACTTTTAGCCGAAAGTAGATATTTTAGAAGATATCTAATTCGTCTGTTCAAAATTGGAATATTTTTTAAAACTTACAGTTACGTCGAACGTTGTTCAATGGCTTACCTGTAACAAATAAAAAAGTATTATTATTTTAAATATGACACAGAATATCAACTACAATAATAAATTGACATAAATTAAAATACGTTGCCTCAAAAAACAATGCTATTGACGTTTCGATCCACATAGGATCATTTTCAGGAGCTGTGAAGAAAATCACATTTTTAACCCCGACCAAAAAAAAAAAACTCGGGTCGCAGTGCCAAACCCTGCCGACAATATAGTGTATTTGCTAATACAGGCATTGTGGCATTATTATGTGAACTTAAGTTTGTTTTTTGACAAAATAAAAAATTTAACCCCTTAATACATCCCTTAAAATAATTAAATTTCTCTAAATTTCAATATTAGACATGGATTTTATCAGTACACCCAATTAAATACACCCTTCCATAAGTAAATCCGTATCAACAAACTAGTGTTTTCATAAAATTTGAAAGTCCGGTCCTGTCGGGCCGATTTTATTAAAATTTTAGCAGCACATTTTAATCTTTACTAAAGAGTTAAATTTCAATTTTGAAACGATTCTGACAAATTTTTCGGTATTTTTGGACCCAAAAACTTTTTGGAACCCCTAAATACAACCCTGAAAATGGTCCGATCGGGCCCATTTTAAATAGGTTTCTTGCGGTGATGGGTTCCAATGTGTGTACCAAATTTCGTTTCAATCGATCAAGTCTGTCGAGAGTTATCGTGTACACACACACACACACACACACACACACACACAAAAAAAAAAAAAAAAAAAAAAATATATATATATATATATATATAGATAACTCTCGACAGACTTGATCGATTGAAACGAAATATATATATATATATAAAACATTTTCAAAAATGGTGCCAAAGTGTTCAGGAGGCTATGAAACGTCGAGAAATTTTGGTCCGACCCCTAGGTCCCGCCATCCGACCAACGCCAATAGTGTATGTGCCATATTATGGCAAATACACTAAAAACGAGGTGGTACTATGTATTTGGGTCGTAGGAATGTTTATATTATGTCTGTCTCTGTTCAATGGGTGGACCAATTTTGATTTGGTTCTTTATACGACAGATCATTTTGGCGGAAAGATTACAGGATACAAATGAAATAGACTATAGAGAAATAACTAAAAAATAAGTGAAATAATGAAAAAAATAATTACGCATATTAAGCCTGTATATACCTAACCTTGACAATTGTAGCCTTGAGTGTACAAAATATAAATAATTAAATTGGATTCCTTATATACGCCACTTTGTATGTTGTTCGTGACTACAAAAGTTTTATTGTAGAAGAATTTCTAGTTACGAAATTTCATGAAACAAATAATTCATATCCGGACTTTGCATTGATTAACGAACTGTAGCTTAGGAACATTTTATGTTGCAAATTTAACAATTTTATTAATAAATTCAACTTTACAAAACACATCGCTATGATTAAGAATATAATTTTGAACAACCCTGTGTATTCCACATAGTATCTTTTAATAGATCTTCATTTTTATTTTTACTATAAAATATAATATTATAAGTGACTTATAATCGTCGTCTATTCCTTTTTAGCTCACCTTTACAAGTCAATGACGTCATAGTTCCTATAGGAAACAGTTTATAGTCAAGCTACTTTATAAAAAAAGTCTCTTTGGGGATGCGATCTCTGGTAACAATCTCCATCAGCTACCACGATAAGCCAGGAACGAGCTTCTAAAACGTGCCAAACAATTTCCTACAAATTCCTTTTACTGCAGCTCTATAGTCAAAGTACTGGGGCTTTCTTAACTGTAATGTACTCGAAATTTGCATACTGTGTTCAGACTATAGCCACGAAAATAAAATATTTTTACAAAGTGCATCTAAAAGTTTTTGTTCAACATCCGCAAAAAATATGTAATTTCGTGGCTCTACTGAGAATGGGCGAAATAATGAATTCTCTGACTGTAGACGTAGAGAGTGGGCGAAATACCATTTCGTCCACGTTCATTACGGGGAACGTTAACCCAAGTGTTGATAGTTTCGTCAATCAATCAGGTCACCCATTATTTCGCCCACGCGGCAAAATCCACACTCGAGGAATCTCCTCTTTCTCCCACTAGTCGCACAATATATTGTTTAATTCAATAAATTAGCAATTAAGAATTTGTTTATCAATAAAAAGAGTATAATATAGTGTTGCTATGGCTCCATTCCAAGCCTAGTCCTCAGACTCTAATCTAAGAACTGGTAAAAGTGTAAATTTGATTATTTTTTTCAACTTGTTATTAAAAAATAATAAATTGAAAATATGAATCGGTGCTAGGCCCAAATAACCTAAGCTGTTCCTGTTGGTGACCTTAAGAAAGAGTACAACTTTTTTCAGTTTTGTTATTTTTAGATGCTAGCACAAAAACTCAGTTTTGTTAGGAAGGTCATTTAGTCCTTATTACTTACTTAAGTATAAGTATAAAAAACTCGGGTCGCAGTGCCAAAACCCTGCCGACAATATAGTGTATTTGCTAATACAGGCATTGTGTTGTTATTATGTGAACATAAGTTTGTTTTTGGACAAAATCAAAAATTTAACCCCTTAATACATCCCTTAAAATAATTTTTACTTCCCACCTCTACTATGGTAGGGAAGTAATGGATTCAGTCCGAAAACAATATTTCGAGATTTTAACAGATTTTCACGTTTTGAGACCCTAGCAATCGTTTAAGATCATTTTCTGACTGATGTCTGTATGTGTGTGTGTATGTGTGTATGTGTGTATGTGTGTGTGTGGGATGTGGTCAATTTTTCGCCTTCGATATCTTAAGAACGGAACAACATACGGGCATGCCGATTGTTCTATTGTGTTTATCAGCCTTTAACTTAGATCTGATTAGATTTTGAGTCAAATCGGTTCAGTGGATCCTGAGATATTCAAAAAAACGTCCTCAATGTCACGTATTAACATAGGTAAAAAAAAATATAAATGAATTCTAGATGTTATAATATGAAAAAAATGTAAATATTTTTTTTCTCTAAAATGTATAGTTTTCGAGAAAAAAAATATTTTACTAAAAAAAATAAAAATTGTACGTAAATCAAGGTAACCATGATTTTTGCTATATTAAGCTAGCCATCAATAGATCACCAAACAAAAAAGAGGGCCATGCTTTTTTCAAAGAATAAAAATTAAATTGTGTTTTAAAGACCACCAACAGCTAAGGTTATTTGGGCCTAGTCAAAGAATAAAAAAAAGAGTGTTTATTTTTTGCAAATATTTACTAGGTGGGAAGTATAGGACTGGTCATCAGTCGAATTTTTTTTTTCTTAATTTCAATATTATTATCAATACAACCTCTATACCAAATTAAATACACCCTTCAGTAAGTAAATCACTATCCGCAAACTAGTGTTTTCATAAAATTTGTAAGTCCGGTCCTGTCGGGCCGATTTTATTAAAATTTTAGCAATACATTTTGATCTTCACTAAAGGGTTAAATTTCAATTTTGAAACAATTCTGAAAATTTTTTCGGTATTTTTGGGCCCAAAAACATTTTTCAACCCCTAAAAACTACCCTTAAAGTGGCCCGATTAGGCCCATTTTAAATAGGCTTCGTGCGGTGAAGGATTACAACGTGTCTACCAAATTTCGTCAAAATCAATTAACTCTTTCGAAAGTTATAGCCCGCACACACACACACACACACACACACACACATATATATATATATATAAACAAAATTTTCAAAAATGGTGCCAAATTGTTCAGGAGGCTATGAAACGTCGAGAAATTTTGGTCCGACCCCTAGGTCCCGCCATCCGACCGACGCCAATAGTGTATGTGCCATATGGCAAATACACTAATTAATATGACCTGCTTTCATGTAAAGAGTTCCAGTAAACTAGGTCATTATTATCCAGTTCATTTTAATCTAGCGATACCGGGATTGCAGTTACACAGTTCTGGATTCATTTTCGTTTTGAATTTGAATATTTTGTGGCTTTGTATAGTAAATAGCATATTTTGACTGACTTTTTAGTTAAATAATTTATAAAATCGATTTAGGTACAAAATCAATTTAAAAAAATTGAACTGACTTTAGAAAAGGAATCAAACAATAATAAAATAATTTCCCTCTTGTTTCACAATCACCTATCCCCATATATTTACACTCACTAAGAAATTGGTGCAATTATTTCTCTATTAGGTAAAATCATACAGATTTATTTACGCCGACTTTTAATTGAATGTATAGGTAGGAAAAATATTTTATTCTTCTTTGAATTATTATTATTTCACAGTTTTTAGTGCCATGGTATACAATTATTCCGGATCGCCCTTAAATAGACACAGAAGTTAAAAGAACGATGATAGTCTAGACGTGCTTTCAAGGTATATGCGGTACAAAAGTTGATAATTTGTTGAAAATTGTCTCGAGTTTAAAACGGTCAATCTCCTTGAAATTTTACGAGCGATTAGATATCACTGTTCATTTTATTCAGCAAATTTTTTTAAATTTATTTGTTAAAATTAATTTTACCTTGAAAAATAGGATATTTTTAATGCCGTTATAATAGTCCCGTTAAGATTAGATCCTTGCCAAAGCTGACATTTTCAGCGAGAAATGTTGGTAAGTACACTTTATGCACTTACCACTAATTGTCACAATGAGAGCTATCAGACCTGATGGGACTACAACAATTAGTGAGGTTAGTACTGTTTATATATAACGCCACCTGGAAGGTGCCCCTGGCAAGTGCATATGTCATTCAAATGTCAGTACCTGTTTGTATACATCATTTTAACGGCTAAATCGCGGTTCTGTATTTATTTAAGTATATTTATTTCTTAATAATGAATAAACCGTTATAAAAAATACTATATCAAACAGAAGAATTACTAAATACAAACCATTAATCTCTAAAAGTTTGACACATAGGTACCCTACTTGTCATAAGCGCCATCTGACGAATAAAAAATGTTAACGTTTTACACATATCCTACTTGCCACTAGCGCTATCTGACGAATAAAAAAATCTGTAAATCGGTTGACCCTGCGGGCCATCCCTGGAACTTCCCGCTATTTTCAAGGGCTTTGAGTTCGAAGCACTTGATAATATACCCAAAAATTTTGAAAAGCTGTAACTTTTGAACGCGTCGTTTGATTTTGATTTTTCAAACGTTATTCAATGCGGCTTTTTTAACACAAAAACTTATAAATAACTTTTAAAAAAATCGCGCAGTTGAAAAATGTTGCAGTTATCTTCAAAAAACATTTTTTTTGGAATTTTTAAACGGCTATAACTTTTGAACGCGTTGTTCGATTTTGAGCTTTAAAACGGCATTCGACGCTCTAAAAATATTGTAAGAAGTATAAAATAGATTGGTTGAGAAATCTCGAAGTTATTTTGAAAAAAAGCTTTTTTCGAAATCTGTTGACTACGATATCTTTCGAACGGATTAACCGATTTTGATCCGCTTAGCAGCCTTCGACGCAGTTTTCTGAGGAGAAGAGCTGATTAGATTATGAAATCAATCGGTAAATATTCTAGAAGTCATTTTGAAAAAACATCATTTTAACAACTTTTTTTTCGTTTTTGGAATTTATCAAAATTTATTGGGGCGAATCGGTTCAGGAAATCTAAGTTCAGTGGAACCCTTTCGAATGCCGCAAATCGCGATTTGATCGGTCAAGCCGTTAAAAAGTTATGAGAGGTTTACACACACACACACATATACAGACATACTGACATCATTGTAAAAATAGTTAGAATAGCTTCCTAGGATCACAAAACGTCGAGCTCAGATGAAAACTCGATTTTCGAAAATCGGGGTGAAATCAATAACTTCCCTATTTTTGAAAATTTTCAATTTTCTTCGCGGGAAGTTAAAAATGGTAGCCCTCATTTATACCGAAAAATTTGTAGGTGCTTAAGTGGCAAATATTATTTTTATATGTCGAAAAGGAATATTATATCAGAGTCAATTGTAAATTACTTTAGAATAAATAAAATTGGTAACGGAAAAATAGTTATGGATATTTTTCTTAGTTACTCCACGTACAGTAGATGCCTTTGACAAAGCGTATCTTAAGAAATGTGTGTTTATACAAGTGTGGAATTGAAAGCTTGTCAATAATGTTTAATTAAATACGTTGTTCAGTCTGCTGTGAATTTAATACATTTAATTTTATGTTGCAGACATTGTCGCAGTCTTTATAAAATAGATACAAGACTCTCATCAGTATTATAGACAGAGGAAATGTTAAATTCTAATACAGCGTCATACTTATTTTAATGCGAAATTATTGATTGGAAAACAAATTAATTAATCGATTTATTTGCCATACCCACTATAAAATAGTTGCTTTACATGCATGTATGTTTTCCGTGTGGGAAAGCAATCCATTTCCATAGTGATTTATGTTTATTCGCCTGATTCGCCCGCGAGTGCCTCGGTCTACTATAGAAGTGAAGTTGGTGACACAAAATGAACTGTCAACATGCTTTGAAAATACTGAAAATGAAGTGAAAAGCAGCTATATAGTGGGTACCTATGACAAAATATACCATATATAGTGCCGCCGCGTGTGTGATAATATTATGAGTTGTGTGACTGTCACTACTCGTCAGTAATATGCCTCGTTACGCCAGTAGATATTCAATCTACTATTACTAGATATGGGTAACGTAGCTAAATTCTATGCGTTGATAGTATCAACGCATAGAATTTAGCTGTGCTGGAATTAGTGCATCAACTTGATACACTAATTCCAGCACACTTTACTGCATCATCTCAATTGCTCTATGTTGATGACCTCAGCTTTTGAGCGTCTATATCTACAATCTATTTATTGACACACTGTCTGCGCGGCAAAACGAGAGTTTAAACTTTAAAGTGTCACGCACGTGGCGTCCACTGCGGCGCACAGAGCTCAATAACTCGAGTTTAACTAGATAATTCACTCACTGTTAACGCAATTAAGTTGACTGAGTAACCTCAGCGCATCGCATCAACTTACTCTTTCGGCGTTTTACAAAATATGATACGACGCAGTACACCCGTGCGATACGTAGTATGAGCTACTGATGTACAATAGTTTTTATGGGGTATATCAGCGAAGTGGCGCAGCGCTGCGTTACTCGTGTCTTATTTTTACTCAAAAGTTTCGATATGTTTTAGCCGCGTATTTTCGCGTTTTTAAAAACATAGAAAACTCCACTTTGTCGAAAAATAACAAAAAAAAAATGATTTTTTGTATTTGTTCTCGAGATATGCGAGCCGAAAAAAAGTTCACCAACGTACGAACGAACGAACGTACGTACACACAAACACCTCTCTAAAACAGTAGTTTCGGACTCTAGAGACCTCAAAACGCCCAAATATGTCAAAATATTTAATTCGCAAAATCGGTCCCATTACAATAACTTCCAATGGCAAGTTAAAAATATAAATGTATTTTCCGGTTAAAAAATTTGATTTCCGGTAGCCCTTGTAGATTGAAGAAATGTCAATGATCACCATTCAACTAGTCTATACTATGCCAATAGGGAAGTTGCATGCATTTTTTATCGCATTTTTATAACGTAGCACAAAAATATACGTCAATTTGAACACAAATCTAAAATCTGAGAAACACTGAATAATTAGTTGAAATGCAATAATTTAATGACGTATCCAGGGCCATTCATAGGGAAGGGGTCAAACGGGTCAAGCTGACCTGGCCGTCGCGTCAGGGGGGGGCTGAAAGTATCAACACTTTTCCATGAAGTATAATAAAACATTAATTTTCACACCTGGTTAAGTCGAAGTATGTTAATAGCACGTAATGGTTGTAAAACGTTGCTACGATTCGAGTTACATGAAGCAATTAACGGAATTAGCAAACTTGTGAGTTCAGAATTAGTTTAAGTTGGTAATACGTTTGTTTTTTGTTTAATAAAATAAGCGAAGTGTACCTACTAGTTTATAAGTTCCGCTGTGTTTACGTGATGTTAAATCCGGTTTGAAGTTTGGTAGTTATACTTCTTGTTTTAGGGTATGGTTAGTAGAAAATAATATGTCCTTAGCACAGGTGTATTTTGCGTTCAATAAACGTTAGTAAACTAGATCACTGATTCTTAACACAACGTATATGAGGTGAGTATCATTTCTAGGAGACCGAGACCTATAAGAGCTAGTGACAATTTTCAGTGATTATTTATAAATAAATTGTCACTAGCTCTTATAATAATAATAATAATAATAATAATAATAGCCTTTATTTTTTAAAACATTTACATGCATAAATTGCGTCAGTATAATAGTATCAGCTAAGCATAGGGCTTCCATATTGGAATTCCGAGATTTCGCAATTCCGAAATTTAGGACAAAATTTTTAAATAGGTATATCAATTCCGGAGCTTAAGAGTTTAATATCGGGATTCCGGAATTAATAAAAAGATTGAAAATCAACAAATTTTTGCTCAATTTTTCCAATCAGAAAGAGATTTTTTCTAATGGTTGTTGGTCTCTCTAGAGTTATATAAACTTCTTATGAATTTTTTTAAGTTTATTATTATTCGAAGTGTTCCTAATTATTAATATACTAGTCGACAATGCTGATTTTTTTTGTTTGTTTGTAAAATGACGCCAAAGTTTCTTCAAAGTTTTTTATATGTCAATAAACGTATTTCGATTTAATTAAAGACTTAAAAAAAATTAAATTGTGTGTTAAAGACCACCAACAGCTAAGGTTATTTGGGCCAAGCACCAATTCATATTTTCAATTCATTATTAAATTAAGGACTTAACATTATGCTTCTACTTGATACACTATTTATATGTTTCTTAATATAGGAACTAGTTCCGAAATTCCGAAACTGAGAACTATATAAATATCGAAACCAGTTCCGGAATTCGAGGGTGACCAGACATTGGCCCTAATCATTTCCAATTTAAATTCGAATACAAAGTTTAAGACCACTTTTCCACCAATAAGACGCATTGACAACGTGACCGTGACGTTATGTCCTCTATTATAAACTGGAACGTTCGGATTTTCGGATGTCCGGTCACACAAAATAAATAATAATTTATTTTATTAGGTATATTATATCGTCGCTGGAGACACGTATATTACTGTTAAAGCTTAATTCACTTTATAACTGAGAATTTTTTTACTTCCCACCTCTACTATGGTAGGGAAGTAATGGATTTAGTCCGAAAAAAATATTTCGAGATTTTAACAGATCTTCACGTTTTGAGACCCTAGCAATCGTTTAAGATCATTTTCTGACTGATGTCTGTATGCGTGTGTGTGTATGTGTGTGTGTGTGTGGTCAATTTTTCGCCTTCGATATCTTAAGAACGGAACAACATACGGGCATGCCGATTGTTCTATTGTGTTTATCAGCCTTTAACTTAGATCTGATTAGATTTTGAGTCAAATCGGTTCAGTGGATCCTGAGATATTCAAAAAAACGTTCTCAATGTCACGTATTAACATAGGTAAAAAAATTCGACTGATGACCAGTCCTATACTTCCCACCTAGTAAATATTTGCAAAAAATAAACACTCTTTTTTTTATTCTTTGACTAGGCCCAATTAACCTTAGCTGTTGGTGGTCTTTAAAACACAATTTAATTTTTATTCTTTGAAGAAAGCATGGCCCTCTTTTTTGTTTGGTGATCTACTGATGGCTAACTTAATATAGCAAAAATCATGGTTACCTTGATTTACGTACAATTTTTATTTTTTTTAGTAAAATATTTTTTTTCTCGAAAACTATACATTTTAGAGAAAAAAAATATTTACATTTTTTTCATATTATAACATCTATAATTTATTTATATTTTTTTTTTACCTATGTTAATACGTGACATTGAGGTCGTTTTTTTGAATATATCAGGATCCACTGAACCGATTTGACTCAAAATCTAATCAGATCTAAGTTAAAGGCTGATAAACACAATAGAACAATCGGCATGCCCGTATGTTGTTCCGTTCTTAAGATATCGAAGGCGAAAAATTGACCACATACACACACACATACACACACACACACATACACACACACACACACACATACAGACATCAGTCGGAAAATGATTTTAAACGATTGCTAGGGTCTCAAAACGTGAAAATCTGTTAAAATCTCGAAATATTGTTTTCGGACTGAATCCATTACTTCCCTACCATAGTAGAGGTGGGAAGTAAAAATATATAAATGAATTCTAGATGTAATAATATGAAAAAAATGTAAATATTTTTTTCTCTAAAATGTACAGTTTTTGAGAAAAAAAATATTTTACTAAAAAAATAAAAATTGTACGTAAATCAAGGTAACCATGATTTTTGCTATATTAAGCTAGCCATCAGTAGATCACCAAGCAAAAAAGAGGGCCATGCTTTTTTCTAAGAATAAAAATTAAATTGTGTTTTAAAGACCACCAACAGCTAAGGTTATTTGGGCCTAGTCAAAGAATAAAAAAAAAGAGTGTTTATTTTTTGCAAATATTTACTAGGTGGGAAGTATAGGACTGGTCATCAGTCGAATTTTTTAGAGTAGGAACGGGTATTTCGCTTAATTTATGTTTTTCTGATAATCTTACTTTTAAAATCAAAAGCAGTTTACATTATCGGTCGGTACCGTTAACATTTCAATATTTCCGGTGAGTTGCACATTTCCGTTTCATTAATTTGGTAATCAAAAACAAATATCCGAAATTTAATATAAGAAGTATCTATCTACGCGTACTTTGGTGTTATGCAATATTATTATAAGCTATGACAGACAGTATTATTGTTACAGATCTGTTGGACTAAGAGCTGATAACACTTTTTTTATTATTAGACTTGAAACTTTTTTAAAAAAATGACTTTTATACATATCTACAAGGGGTATAAATAGTCATTCCAAACGAGGGGCAAAACTACCCCATATTTTTTTTGTTCATTCTTGCGAAAAAAATAGACTTATATGTGTTTATAAGACTTGAATTTGGACAGCTTTTTTTATCATTTATCATTTTTTTATCATTATCATCAGACTGATTGGACGGGGCTAACTCCCTGACAGACGAACATTGTCTGTCAGGGAGTTAGCCCCGTCCAAACAGTCTGTCAGTTTTTTTCTAGACTTTACTAATGATAAAGAAAAAGCTGTCCAAATTTCAAGTCTTATAAACACACTTAAGTCTAACTTTTTCGCAAGAGTGAGCAAAAAAAATATCGGGTGTTTTTGCCCCGCGTTTGGAATGACAGACTATTTACCCCTTGTAAAGATACAGTCTTATATAAAAGTCATCTTTTAAAAAAAGTTCCAAGTCTTATATAAACACATAAAAAGTGTTATCAGCTCTTAGTCTATGTGTATAATAATGGAGAATTATATTGTGGTTTAATATTATTCAACCTAATATTATACAGTATACATGTTCCAAAAGAGTTGACGTTTTGTGATCAAAAGGACGTGGAAAACATAAAGAGTAATTCAACTACAGTTTATATTTTCTTATTATTTTCGGCATAACTTTCATAATATTTACTATAAATTTTTACTTTTCTGTAGGACATACTTTTGAAACGGATTTTTTTTATCTTAAAGCTCCCTTTTTTATGGATTAAAATAAATTAAAGTTTATTCAATAGTATAAGCCAGATAGGACAGTTTTTCCTAAATAAATTAATTAAAATACATTTTTCACAACGCCGCTATTAAAAATTCGATTTTCGGTACCTGTTTAGCGGGTTGAAACTGAGAGTTTCAACCCTATAGGGATGAAAATGTTCAGTTGTCGGTTTTCTCCGTTTTTGATGTTGTTAAAAGAGAGATAGAGCGATTGAGTCGCGGCAACTTCAATTCGCATATAATACTCAAAAACGTCAAAATAACAGTCTTAGCCCCATATAAATTTCACATGGATCTGACAGATCTAATATTTTTGCGGCTTTTTTGCGCGCCCAAATTGCAGGTACCTCAAATCGAATTGTCAATAGAGTTGTTGTGAAAAATAATAGGTATGCATTTACTCGGAACGAAGACAACGTTTGCATGTTTCTCGGGCAGCAAACTTCACACTAGTTGGAAACGCTGTGTTTCGTCCCTTGTAATGCAATATAACTATTGATTATCTACATGTCCTTCTTACTAAATAATAATACTCCTTTTATTCAACAAAATAATTATTAAAAACCAAACCAACTGCAGACTTTTTTTATCAGTTATTTATTTTACTATTATATTTTTCATTATCACTAACAAAAATTTGTGACATATCATTTAACTAAATTTTTTTTTGTTCACTTACTTTATCTATGAAGTTTACAACCTTATTTTGTGGATGATTTTTTAGTGTATTTGCCATATGGCACATACACTATTGGTACAGAGGTTGCATTGATAATAATATTGAAATTAAGAAAAAAATATTATTTTAAGGGATGTATTAAGGGATTACATTTTTTATTGTGTTCAAAAACAACCTAAGTTCACGTATTAAAGCCACAAGGCTTGTATTAGCAAATACACTATATTGTCGGCAGGGTTTGGCACTGCGACCCGAGTTTTTTTTAATTGACTATGAAATAGTGTCAGTTTAACGTTTTGTTTTTATTTCCACAACCTTCACATTTCAAAGGCTCAGGAAGATAATATTATGGCAGAAATAGATGGGATACTTGACACTGATTTAGAGAACTAATAAATATTAGTAAAAAAAACTTTTTAGAGACAAGCTTTTATTTAAATACACTAAAAAGGAAAAAATAATTTTTAATAATTTAGGTTCATAATTATAAAAGCGTGGGTCGTGAACTCTATGATAGTTTATTAGTCACGACCCACGCTTTTATAATTATGAACTTAAATTATTAAAAATTATTTTTTCTCTTTTTAGTGCATTTAAATAAAAGCTTGTCTCTAAAAAGTATTTTTTACAAATATTCATTTTGTTCATTTTAGTCTTTCAAAATTTTACCCCCCTTTGACACCCGTAGGGGCTGAATTTCGAAAAATTCTTTCTTAGTGGATGCCTACCTCAGAAAAGGAACCAACTGTCTAAATTTCAAGTTTCTAGCTTCGGCGATTTGGCCTGGGCGTTGTTTAGTCAAAAAAACCATACATCCCCGTTTGAACCCCTTAGGGGTTGAATTTATTTCTAAAAATGATTTATTCATGTATTGTCATCGGGAATACATATGTGTACACAATTTCAAATCGATCGGATACGTGGAAGTCGTTCAAAATTGACTTGCAAGTTTTGATCTAAACAAACACACAAACTAACTAACTAACTAAAACATTGCAAATTAAATAAAAGCTTGTAAAAATATAATAATATGTATCATTTCAACAAAAAATATCAAGATACTATCTATGATCAATAAATATAGGTATATTTATAGCGAATGGAAATTGTGCTCTCGTATGAGACATTCTGTAGATGTGTACATGCGACATTAAGTTTAATTAAATATTAAATCCTCAGAGAATGATAAACATACAAATAGAAAACGATGCAAAATTCTGTGTATATAGTTCTGATAGTAGAACACGGATGTGACATTCCTGCTCTGTGAAAAGTAAAGAGCAAATTCTCTTTACCTCTGTTAACAATTTTTTATTATTTCGAGGCGTAAAATACCTTAAAGAGACAAGTTTTAACCCTTTAAAGCAAGTAAAATATAAAAAGATAATTGCTCTTCACAGATTTCACAGTACACATCCAACACTCAAAAATTTAATTTTGAGTCTATATAACATCGATTTACGTACAATCAATGTCATCATGTATTTTTTTTATTATAAAAAATATTTTAGTTGACAGAAAGTATTTACATTTTACTAGTTAATTTTTGAAAACATGCTGAAAACAAATTAACTAAAATAATTTTTCGATATCTGTTCAGTTTTGAACTGAGTAGCTATATTTGATTATTTGAATAAAATTAAATTTCTATTGCTTTAATAAATAAAATACACAAAAACTAACTATAGCTGTCCAACTTTATTTTTAAATACTACGTTTCGGTCTGTTATAAGAGACCCTTTTCAAGCAATAATGATCTATACACTGTGTATTTTATTTATTAAAGTAATCTTTTTCGCTGTCGGTAAAAGCCTCGGTAAAAGCTAAAAACTCGGGTCGCAGTGCCAAACCCTGCCGACAATATAGTGTATTTGCTAATACAGGCATTGTGGCATTATTATGTGAACATAAGTTTGTTTTTTGACAAAATAAAAAACTTAACCCCTTAATACATCCCTTAAAATAATTAATTTTTTCTAAATTTCAATGTTAGACATGGATTTTATCAGTACAACATCTGCACCAAATTAAATACACCCTTCCATAAGTAAACCCATATCAACAAATTAGTGTTTTCATAAAATTTGAAAGTCCGGTCCTGTCGGGCCGATTTTATTAAAATTTTAGCGGCACATTTTAATCTCTACTGAGGAGTTAAATTTCAATTTTGAAACAATTCTGACAATTTTTTCGGTATTTTTGGGCCCAAAAACTTTTTGGAACCCCTAAATACAACCCTTAAAATGGTCCGATCGGGCCCATTTTAAATTGGCTTCGTGCAGTGAGGGATTCCAACGTGTCTACCAAATTTCGTTAAAATCAATTAACTCTTTCGAAAGTTATTGCCCGCACACACACACACACACACACACACACACACACACATATATATATATATATATATATATATATTATATATATAAACATTTTCAAAAATGGTGCCAAACTGTTCAGGAGGGTATGAAACGTCGAGAAATTTTGGTCCGACCCCTAGGTCCCGCCATCCGACCGACGCCAATAGTGTATGTGCCGCATATGGCAAATACACTAATAAGTAAATTTCTATTAATTTAATGAACGAGCAGGACTAATTTTCGTTAATTCATGATCCCATGTATTGGTAAACTTAGTATAGTCAACAGTTGTTTCACAAAAAATATGCAAATTCTATCAGCCAAGGGCGTCACATATGGGGCGCTAATATTAAATGACAGTTTTCTAAAAAAAATGTGTAATAAAGACTAAAGTATAAGATTTTTACTAAGTACATCAAAAATAGACAAAACATAATTTTGTGATTTTTGGACTACGTGCGTGCGCACAAGGTTTATAACTATGCCAAATATCAAGTCGGTATAGCATATTACACATTGGCTAATCCAAAATCACTTGATTACACATCACAATACTTTATAATTATTGCTCAACACTATCACAAATTCATACATACTTATGCACTGCACACACACACACACACAGACACACTAATAAATACACAATATTATGTAGGATCCTGCCCTAGCTCTGGCGTCGCCAAGTTGAGCAGGAAACATTAACTAACTGTTTATAAATAAAATATGAATAAATGTTGTTTTTACGGTACATTAATAATGATTGTAAGAACAATATTGTGAAAATTATGAAAAATTATGTAATTCCTAAGAAAATCGACTGAGAAATATAGACAACGAAGTTTCACGAAGCAGGCTTGCACAGACCAATGCGGGACTGCGGGAGCGGTGCGGGATTAAATTGTATGGCGGTGTATGTTAGCTTTTGGATAAGTTCGGTTTTGCACTCGATTGATCGAGCCGAGCGATCGGATTTTTGGTCACGTGTTAAGCGAGCAATTCGAGCCATCTAATAAATTTCGAAAGTAATCTAGCATATTTTTCCAAACGTCAGAATAAAATGGCGCCAGTGAATTAAATTTTTATTACTAAAGCCGATATACCGCGTGTCCCATTAAAGTCGACGAGCGGCCGTACATGTAAAAAGTATTTTTGCTCATAACTTAAGTTGGAAAAACGATATCGACTTCCGGTTTGCGCCACTTTTTATATAATTTTACGAGTAATAAGACAAGTAAAATAAAAAGTTAGACTTACATTAAAATTTTTATGGAAAATTGAGTAAACTACTAAAGCGATTAAAAAACGCCATTCGGCGGTTCAGGCTTACACAAAAACTTAAGTATTATTACAGACTATAATTCGACTATCAAATATCTTTAAAACAAGACCAAGTTCGATGGATTCGGGAGTTATCGAGCTTTTTATGTAATAAGGGGTCAACCCTCCTCCCACCCCTTATTTTTAGAGATAGGTACACCAAAATGTCAAATAAAATTTTTTTAGAGTGTTAATAGGATAGTCCAAAACCGTTTTACGTGACTTACCTAAACTATTGGTTTTTAGAGAAAATCTCATTTTTAGATTTTTATTCAAAAATACGCCATCTACTAGCGGTAAAATTTGAAAGTGGAAAATAATTTTCGTATACTTCTAGGGATCATTTTTGTTATGTATTTTTTCCGAAAGCTGTAGGACAAATAGTTTTTGAGATACAGCCGCTGGGCCGACCTTAGCGGGACACGTGGTACTTATATTCATTATCGTTCCTCTTTTTTGATTTAGTTCAACATTGTTATAATAATAAGCCATGATCGAGGGGTAAATATCTGGGGATTTATGGTGTACAGCGTGAAGGAATTACGAGGATTTATGAGGATTTATAAGGATTTATGAGGATTTATAAGGATTTATGAGGATTTATGAGGATTTATGAGGATTTATGGGGATTTATGAGGATTTATTGAGGATTTATTGGGGATTTATTGAGGATTTATCGAGGATTTACAGAAGAATTAAATCAGCTGTTTATATTTTGCGCGTGCGCGTAACATTTTTTAAAGTACGTTTTCATCTACTAACTCGATGCTAATTATATCAGAAACTTGCATACCTACAGTTTATAATATTAGTATAGTATATTAGTATAGATAGTAAAAAATCCTACACTCAAGTTTTACCCCCTTTGGGGTTGAATTTTAAAAACTTGAATAAGCCTATAACCTTCCTCAATGAACGGGCTATCTAAGAAAAAATATTTTTTTTTTTTAATTGGACTGGTAGTTCCTGGGATTAGCGCGTTCAAACCAACACACAAACAAACCAACTCCTCAGCTTTATTGTTATAATATACATACAGGGTGATTCATAATATGTGCGCAGGACTTCAGGATGTGATAGCTCGTTCAAAAATATGAAAAAAAGTTCCTATTAACATGGGTCCGCAAAAGCACCGTTTTCGAGATACAGGGTGTTAAAGTTGAAGAAAAAAATTTCGTTTTTTGCTTATATCTGAAGAACGGTTTGAGGTACAAAGTTAAGCTGCCGCACACATTTTCTACCTTAAAATTGCTTTGTTTTTTTTTACGAAAATTTTTTTTTTTTGTTACCAGTGGTGGAGATTTTGAAGGTGGTCTGTTTTGTTTGTGTAATTTTTTATTGACATTTTGTCAACTTATATAATCAAGTACCACGTAGGTGCTTAAAAAAATCATGTTTTAAATCCTAAAATGCTCTTTTTCTCGGAAACGATTGACTGTAGCGCTTCAAGACAAGAGTACCTTTTTTGTGTAGAATATCTCGGGGGTTCCAAAACGCGTTTCAAAATTAATTTTTTTCCAGTGGCGTAGAAGTTAGGGGGAAAAATACCCTTCAATCCTACAAAATCTCTACCACTGGTAACAAAAAAAAATTTTTCGTAAAAAAAAACAAAAAAATTTTAAGGTACAAAATGTGTGCGGCAGCTTAACTTTGTACCTCAAACCGTTCTTCAGATATAAGCAAAAAACGAAATTTTTTTCTTCAACTTTAACACCCTGTATCTCGAAAGCGGTGCTTTTGCGGATCCATGTTAATAGGAAACTTTTTTTCACATTTTTGAACGAGCTTCACACATCCTGAAGTCCTGCGCACATATTATGAATCATCCTGTATATAGTCCAATCAAATGGTCGAAAAAATAGGTCTGAAATTGCGTTAATTAGAAGTTTGATGAAATTTTAATTGTAGATAGGGGGTGCCACTAGAACACTCCAGCCAAGTTTCCCCCCTGGGATTCCGCAAGGGGTGCCCGCCATCTTGAATTTAAGGGATGAAATCATTTATCTTGGTAAATACTGCTTGTACGTGAAAAATTACTATTACCAAAATTATTAAGGAGGATGTATCCAACAACTTCTGTTTGGAAATTTTTTTGAAATTTCTTATTCAAAAGTTATAAATTCTCAAAAATGACACTGTTGGGGGTGGAAACGGTTTTTTCGATTTTACAACAAAACGGTCAATCGGGGCGAAAATGGTTATGACAAAAGTTGTAGCTTTTGAGTGTTTCTACAATATACATGTGTTCAACATTTTTTTTGCTTGCTTGGTGCGAATATAGAGGGCGCCAAAGGTCGACCGGCGCCAATATTTTTGAAAATTTTTGAATTTTGCACGTAACAAATTAATTCATCGCATTTTCACCAAATACTCATTAGGGGGTTTTCGGAGTCGCTGATTAGGAACCCAAAATGGCGAATCCAATATGGCGGACGTTTCCTATTTAAATGCATCGCATTTTCACCAAATTCATCATCGCCATTTTGTTTTTTGAAAATTTGATAACGGATTCTTAATCAACGACCCCTAAAACCCTCTAATCATGTATTTGGTGAAAATGCGATGACTTGAATTAATTTTTTATGTGCAAAATTCAAAAATTTTCAAAAATATTGGCGCCGGTCGACTTTTGGCGCCCTCTATATTCGCACCAAGCAAGCAAAAAATTGTTGAACACATGTATATTGTAGAGAAACTCAAAAGCTACAACTTTTGTTATAACCATTTTTCGCCCCGATTGACCGTTTTGTTGTAAAATAAAAAACCGTTTCCACCCCCAACAGTGTCATTTTTGAGAATTTATAACTTTTGAATAATAAGAAATTTCAAAAAAAATTTAAACAGAAGTTGTTGGATAGATCCTCCTTAACAATTTTTGTAATAGTAATTTTTAACGTACAAGCAGTATTTACCAAGATACATGATTTCATCCCTTAAATTCAAGATGGCGGCCACCCCTTGCGGAAAATTTCATCAAACTTCTAATTAACGCAATTTAAAAGTACCATTTGACTGGATTAATAAGGTAAACACAGTTTTGTTATTGTTTATACATTCGATGACTTATGGGGATTTATGAGGATTTATGAGGATTTACGAGGATTTACGAGGATTTACGAGGATTTATGAGGATTTATGAGGATTTATGAGGATTTACGAGGATTTATAAGGATTTATGAGGATTTACGAGGATTTATAAGGATTTATGAGGATTTATAAGGATTTATTTGTCAAAAAGGATTTATGGTGTACATAATTTTGGGCAGATATTTACCCCTCGGCCATGATTTATAAATTTTTTTCGTTTTATTCGTTCGTTTTATATTAATAGTACTACCGGCTGTTGATTTTTTTCGATCCATAGATATAATAAATGTTTTTTGTAACACATATATGAAATGTATCCTCCCGATGTTACATCCGAACGTAGGATAGTGATCTTTCAGAGCTTATAAGTAAATGTCAGTTTCGAACGCATAAGAGCGCAAAACCGAACTTACTCTTTATAAACCCAAGTGATATACCGATTACATATTGCGTCATTTAATTTAATCCCGCGCCGCTCCCGTCCCGCTCCCGCAATCCTGCATAGGTTTGTGGGAGCCTTAAGGGTTCCATTTTTACTATTTTGGAACGGAACTCTAATTAACAGTAATGCGTGCTTCAATCTACATGTCGGCTAAGTTTATATTTATTTTTCAAAGTGGATCGCGCAACCTAGGTATATTAAAGCGAAACAGATAAAGCGAGAGAGAGAGAGAGAGAGAGAAAGAGACAGGGAGAGAAACAGAAAAAGAGTAATCCGTTTGAGATCATATATTGCGTGCGCATATGATGTGTACATAATGAAATAGCAAAACAATATTGGTTTGGCTTATACCATCAAAGAAACAATATAACAGATGTATTGTTCGATACTCTGACAACTCACAACAATAAAAATGGACATCACAAAGGGACATTTAATCATCTCTACGCTCCGCTTGCAAATTTCGAAAAAATGTATTTCATTCAGATTCTATACTCGGAAAATCAAAATGAAAAATCGCACACCCATTAAAAAGCGCTGAGTGTGCGTGGATCAGGCGATTCATTTGTACATTTTTCGTTACAATAGGGAAGTTGCATTATCTTTTTTATTAAATTTTTTTACGTAGCACGAAAATATACGTCAATTTGAACAAAACTATAAAATATGAGAAACATTTAATGACTCGTTGAAGTGCAATAATTTATTGAAATATGACTAAATTTCAAAAGAGATAAATTATGGCATTGTGATCAAGAACAATCTGACACGTGTAAAAATGCTTTATAGCAGGCGTGGCTTACATACATATTTCAAAATTTATTTTTGAACGTATGTATTCGAAATCAGATTTTAATTTATTTTATTTAAAAATATTTCAATCAAATACCGTATTGAAAATGACAGTTCTTTAAGAAGCTGTTCTTTTAGTAACAGTCTAAATTTTGAGAACTGTTATTTTTACAACCGATTCTTTTCTGTTAAGAGTTCGTAATTTAATACTGTTATTTTGTCCCATCACCATTATATTATTATACTAATATCAACCATTCCTACAGGATACGATGAAAGTCAAGTCAGGTGAAACGTAGATAAATTTAATTTCGGTAGGTGATCAACCGACTTGACATATTATCTTCCCTGATGAGTTGACCTCGTTTACTGGTTCAATCTGTAGGGACTTACCAGCTAAACATACAACCTGACATACAGCGCTACCGATCCTCCAGTGCATTATCAATAATATTACATCGCGTAGTGAAAACAGATATATGTTATGTTTCAATGACATAACAGAACATAATATTGTATGTTACATAAAATCCGATACTATACACTGCAATTTTTATTTTAATAAACTCAAACAATTCTATGCGTCATAATTCTATATATTTAATTATTATGTTATGTGATTGAAATTACAGACAACATACAATTCTATTTCACGACACAGTTAAGTATAAACCCTAAACACCAAAATTCAAAAATCAATTTAAAACGCCACCTGTTGTTCATCACTACGTCAGTCGCCTGTTTTTCCCCATTTTTATTAAACGGTTTTATTCAGCTTGACTCCGTATATTTGTATGTTTGTTTATATGTATGTTTGTTTAATAGAATTAAGATAAGAATCTTTCGGGCTTATGAGCCGTGGTCTACTGGAATGGCTTCTTGTTCTTCCGGACGTTTCGCTTGCAACTGCGGCAAGCATCTTCAGTGGTGTGTTCGACGTGGTCGTAGTGTTCTTCTCGGTGTCCTGCTGTCGAGGTCATACTGTGATTTTGCACGCATTAAAAAGCAACCATGCATGTTAAAAAGGAACGTACCGATTATTGTGTCTTTTTATAATAACATAAACATTTACAATTGTTTCTTTTATATCTAACATACCTACTTTTTCCAATTTCGACAGGGTCAGCTTTTTTTTGTAGACGAAATCACATTTTGACCTCTTCTAATTTTATTATTATTACTGCATAATTTTTTCATATTTTTTATGTTTTTTTCTTTTCCAATAAAACGTTATGTATTTTTTATTGCTAAATGTATTTTGCTAGAGTGTTTTACCTATACCATTGGTTAACATATTACTAGAAGATTTTGATCCTTATGAGCGTAAATGAGGCCACTTTTAATAGAGGCAGCTAGACGTCGCACTATTGGCCATCTGTTGACTAGCATCCTAAGTTTTATTATTTAATCTTTGAGTACAGAATAATTGTAGAGTTTTAAGAAGTGAGTTGTGTTGACAATCGGCCATCTGGTGACAAGCATCGTAATTTTATTTAAGACAATCTTGCGTCATTGGTTCATATTGCATAATATTTCGCGGTTATATTAATAGACAACCCCTAACGTTCTTTCGAAACGCCTCTTTTTTGAGATGTTTATATTCACGAGGAATATTATTATAAGTATATAGAGGCAGAACCATAAGTAAAAGATTTTTTATAAAAATTTGTTTCATGGAAGTTTATTGACAATGTTGTATCTTGTGACCTCGTATTTTTATTATGATAATCTGATAAATATTTTAAATTGCAATTTAGATAATCTGGCTGGCTGGTTGTGATCAAGTTGTCTACGAAGTATGCGATATGTAAATCTATGTTGTATACAATAAATCTGAGGCATGTATTTTTAAAATTTTTGGATAAGCTGCGATGTTGACTGGTTTATACATGGTCCGTACACAATATCACAATAATTAAAAGATGATAAAATGAGCGATTCCACTAAGTAGTTGTCTATGTATGATCTTAAATTTTTGCAGTAGTCTACAGAATCAATTTGATGACCAGACAGCGTTACAGTTAGAGAAGCCATTTTAGCCAACTGATTCCGGCTTCCTATAGACATTATATTGAATTTAATTGGATTTAACATTAGGGCATGACTTTTGAACCATTCTGATATTTTATTTAATTCTAAACTTAATAATATTAATCATTATTATGTCAAACTAAAAATATTCATACATAAGAAAATTAGATAATCAAATTCATTAAAGGGGCCTACACACGATCAGTTTAACTGCGCAGTTTAACCCTTGTGACGTCATGTTTGAGCGATAAACTGAGATAACCGCACAGTTTCAGCAAATTTTAACCCAGGCTTTTGGCCTGTGCATTTGACTACTTTGCACCGATAAATTGCGCAGTCAGCTCAGTTAATTGAACAGTTGGCACAGTCTTGTGTAGTCTTTGGGTAAGTTCGGTTTTGCGCTCAGATCGATCTGAGCGCAAAACCGAACTTACCCTTTCTAGTCGTGTCTAGCCACGCACGTCAGCTCTTCAAACTGAGAGAACTGAGAACAGAACTGAGGAGAAAACTGAAATAGCCCACACACCGTACAGTTCACACAATTGTGCAGTTTGACTGCACAGATAAACTGCGAAGTTAAACTGATCGTGTGTAGGCCCCTAACGATTGTAAAAATTGTGAAAGATTTTTTTTAAATTCTTTTATTTAACAACAAATTTTACAATCTTAATGAATTTGATTATCTAATTCTCTTAAACTGCTTGCTTTTGTTAACATAATTAGTATAAGTTGCTATGATAGACTAAGAGCTGATAACACTTTTTTATGTGTTTTTAGAAGACTTGGAACTTATTTTAAAAGATGACTTTTAAATATCTCTACAAGGGGTAAATACTAAATAGTCTGTCATTCCAAACGCGGGGCAAAACTTTTCCAGACTTTACTAATGATAAACACACATAAGTCTATTTTTTTCGCAAGAGTGAACAAAAAAAATATGGGGTGGTTTTGCCCCGCGTTTGGAATGACAGACTATATACCCCTTGTAGAGATATATAAAATTCATCTTTTAAAAAAGTTCCAAGTCTTATAAAAACACATGAAAAAAGTGTTATCAGCTCTTAGTCTATGAATACATCAAAATATATTTTACGAGTGTTTGAACAATTTTTATTCAGAGACAAAAAAATATAAAATCAGATAGCGTTTACAGATAAATTTTGTAACTAAACTAAGTTCACTTTATATAAGTTTTATACAGTCTCAACAAATTTCAAAACATTAAAATAATGTCAGCTGGCAGTGATGTAAATATCTTATATCATTATTTAGGATCAGTAATCAGTACAGAGGTAGCATTGACAATATCTGAGCTGTTAGTTCAACAATAATATAGCTGGAAGCACAAGTCAATATTAAGTTTGTTGGCCAGGGGAATGAAACGTAAGCGGGCAGCTATAGTATATTTGTCAGTACATGGATCTGTATCTTCCCATATAATATGTTAATCAATGCCTATACTAATGGTGAAATAATTTAATTATGCAATATTTTTGTCTCTGACTGTATAATGACACCACAAGCTTATATGGAGGGAATATACGAGTTTGTATATACAGTATATCTCTAAAAGGTTTTTCATATTATTTTTAGATGGATTCTAATAAAAAAAGTTCATAAAGTGCGGCTAGAAAAATACTTTGTTTGAGTTTTAGCTGACAAAAGAAAATTTTATTCTGTAGAATAGTATGGTACAAGCAATATTTCCTTATATCTCTTCTCTATTCTATTCTTTATATTTTGCTCTCTAATAGACCGTAAAGCCAGCAATATGTTGTTTGATATTCCTGCATACTTAGGCAAGTCACTGTTTCTTTATTTTTTTCCTTTCAAGGCGGAATAGTGTAGCTACAACTCAGTTGAGTCTAGATAGTGCATTCATAACATTTTAGTTCATATGTCAGAATTATAATGTGTCTACATAATATGAGACGAACCAATAAGTGTCTATTTTTTGGCACCGTTTATGTATCAGTGAAGTATTTAAATTCAGTGCCGCCCCGGGCTACTCGAAATTAAAGGCAGCCTACCCTGCTATTGAGTCCGTACATTCATCATCTGATTGTGAATAATTATAGTCGATAAAAGATTGAAACCGTTAACTTTACTCCAAACAGGAATCATGATTCAGACTAAACAAAATATATGTTCTCGTATGACGCGTGGCCATTTGCAGCTATACTTATTGATGTGAAATATCTTTAGGCACGGGTGTAAAATCGTTTGAATGGAACGTCGTTCAGAACGCACGTAGTTACGTCGAGTCTTCCCGCACTATATACTGTTACACAGTCGCTGTGTTGAAATATCTGTGTATTGCTGTTTCAATACTTTCACAGGGAGAGAGTTTCTCTCGCGAGGCGGGGGGATAATGAATCATAAATTCTTAACTCTGAAACTAAAGAACCGATTCTAAAAATTCTTTCACTAATTGTCTTCGCAGGGGGAGAGCTATGAAAATGTTTCACATCTGTCAGGCGTCTCACGACGGCTCACATTTTTTTTTATTGTTTTCTATCAATGCAGGCAATAGTGTTTGTCAAACTTGGGTTGATAAAAGTCGTGCTTGAATTTGACCGCCACTCTGGACTATGTACCAGTCAGCCCCTACGTAGAGTAGCACGTTTAGAGAAGATAGTAGCGTCATTTCTGCGCACAAACGGGTTAGGGTCGGACGGGTCTATATTTTCTAACAAGGGGTGGTCACTGGTAAATGGTGTGTCTCAATTGGCGACGAACAACTAAATGACCATAATCATAGGACCGACCTTATTAGAAAACCTTAGACTACTCGCATAGACTCGACAGATCCTAAACTCGTTTGTGCGCAGAAATGACGCTACTATCTTCTCTAAACGATACTACATTAAATAATATATGCGCGCGCAGTTCGAACGTATAATAAATGATTAGAATTTTTATTGATTCATGATGCGAATAATTAGCGCAATGAAATTGTTTAGCATATTTTCAGATTTACATCTATGCTCATGATGACTAGTAGTCGCGTCAATGAATACATAAAACAGGCAATCTTCGGAAGTCCTCAAGAACAGCTCCGATTTTGATGATTTTTTTTTTTGAAAATTTTGTTTTTTTATATTATTTAAAATCAGAAACCTTTTGGAGCAGGGACGGAATTATTTCTATTGTTTAAACAATATTTATACTATTTATGCAGGAAAGACATTTTTTTTATACAATATCCATTGAAAACTTGGATAAAAGAGATATTTATGTAATTTTTTTATATTGCTATTGTAAATATTTTTAAATTATATCTCAATACCAACAAATTTTATAAACAATTTTAAGTTTTTGAGTTTTTTTATGTAATAATGACATAAAATTAATTTGTGAACACAATTAAGAAATCTTTATTAACTGAAATTTATTATTTTATATACAAAAAAAAGCAAATTTAATTTTCATTTGTATGTACTTTGCGTTTTGGAGATTTCATCTTCTTCAAGTTTTGGGTGGTTATCACAGTCACTTCCACTGCAAACATGTTTTTACCTTTTGACATAAAATTAAAACACTTGTTGCGAAGTGCTCTGTAGAGTGACCACTTTCAAATTTTTTAAATTTTTTTACTCACTTAGATAACCCATGAATAGGTCTACAGCTTCTATATGTAAACTTAATATTTCTCGAACACTCTTCTTAGTAGAGCACTTCGCGTCAAGTGTTTTAATTTTATGTCAAAAAGTAAAAACATGAACATTAATGCTTATAACTTGAAAATTTTTCAAGTTAGTGAGATTGGACCTTAAATTTTTTATAGGTTACTAGACGGACATTTTTTTATTCGGTATAGAAAGTACTCGTAACACGTGTCAAAAAAAAAAAGTGAGGCTCTATGATGATTTCAACTTTGACTGGCCTATAGCTTCTAAATTTTTAACGATATCGATATGGGACAAAAATCACGATTTAGAGCGTTCCTTGCTTTATGAACATGTGTATTTTCAATTTAAAATTCGATAAAGAACACAATAAATAAAGTTATTGAAAAGGACATTACGTTTTAACAATTGGTTTCCAAGGCTACAAAAAGCGCGTGCGATTTTCAAGAAGCTGTAGCGCGCTTACTATTTGTACCACAGAAAATTTGTAGGGATCAAAATTGTAGGAAATGTAATCCTATTTAAAATGAAAGAATCGTTTTTGAGATATTTCGAAACAGGCTCATCAAAAAGTTATATAGAAATATTTTGTGAAATATTCTTTTAAAAACTGATATTTTCTCTTTATTAATAAATTGCAAAGCATATATTGACTTTATCGCAAAATTGAAGAGGGGAAATTTTTTAGAGTAACTAATTAGGAACAAAACAAAAAAAAAGTCGTCTGACTTCAGACTTTGGTTAAGGAGATATTAGCGTTTTCCGTAAGGCTTGCAAAATTATATTCCAAAGGGGGTGGCGGGGGAAGCACAAGGGGGATAACCGGGGACTTTTGTAAAAATACATGTCTAAAGGTGTTCTACCATCTGTGAAAAATCCAGCTCCTTGGGAATTATTTGCGACCTAAAATCTTTATTTCCCGGGCTACACGTAATGCATACGTATTTCTTGACCCATACAGCGAATTTTTATGATGTAAATATTGAATTATTGTTCAAAACTTTTTTTTATCATCTACTTTTTATACTGAAATTAATATATGAAGAATTTTTTAGGAAAAAATAGAGACAAATGTAAATTTTTTATATAAATATCATAGATATTTTTTACACAATATAAATAATTCTTTCCCCGCTCTAAAAGGTTTCTGATTTTAAATAATATAAAAAAACAAAATTTTCAAAAAAAATCATCAAAATCGGAGCTGTTCTTGAGGACTTCCGAGGAAAAGGCTTCATTGACGCGACTATAGACTCTAGAGAACATCGGCAAACAATTTATTATTATTATTATTTTATTTCATTCAAAAGACTACAAGGAAAGTCGGATTTGTCAGACATGGTAAATATAAAAGTAATATCCGACTATCATCTGTCTCTTCACCCCGCAAAAATGAAATAATTTATTAAAATATGAATGCATTTTATGAAAGCCAGTGATCGCAAACAGCGTGTAATGTCACAACACATAATGAATATTCGTTTCCATAAACATTATACATAATTGGGTTTTTGAATGAATTTTTTTTACTTAAATGGAAAGATCACATACAAGTTTTATAGCAAAACTGTTTTTATTTAATTTTTTTATTTAATAATTAAAAAGTTATATTGGTCCGAAAGAATCCGAAGGCGTGTGACGTCGTTATGTTATCTATGGTCTTTATATCCATGGTTACCAAGTTAAAAATGTATTATTTTTGATAGTATGTGTAATACACATACACAAATACCAACAAATGCACACAAATTTTAACATAATGACGTCATAAACATTTCTGGCGCGTTTTGAAGACACGTGATATTTTTTAAATTTTTATACATTTTAATTAATTTTTAGTACTTTATCTATGACTTTAAAACGAGCTTTAAAACAAATTTTATTTTCGTTTTTCAATATTATTTATGTTAAATTATTAGAAAAAATTAAAAAATTAATAATTTTTTTTAAATTTAAATACCTAATTAGAAATTATATTGGTATTTCAGCCAAATTACATAATGGACTCCGCATTATTAGGAAAAAATCATTTTATCACAGTCGTACTAACTTCACTCTTTAATTATACATAATATTATGTACAATAGCAAGAAGACTTGAGAGACTGGTGGGGGTGGGATGAACAACGTTGCACGCAAAGTCTTCTTGCGGTCATAGCTTCGAGTGTTTACGTAGTAACGATAAACATTGCCAGCTGTTTACAGTCTTCTTGTTGCCAGTAAATGTGAGCAAGTGAAAAGATAAGAGAGTAGAGACGAGGAAAATGAACGCATGCGTAATATCGCATAGTGTATCCAAGGTTCGACGCCATAATGGGCGACATATTTAGTTCCACCCCCACCACTCAATGTGATTCCACTTCCACAACTTAATTTCGATGAAGTTTAGTCTCCTTATCTGTAGTCATTTTTATTTTTTCCTACATAAATATTTCAAAATTTGTTTTTGAGCTTATTACAAATCAGAATGAAGTGTCATTTTGTTCAGAATTTAATGCTCTGTTTATATTGTAGAAAAAAAGGGTGTGGTTTTATGAAACCACGGTGCAAGTGAAACTTTATTGCATAAACCCTAAACGCTTTTAATCCAAAATCGCCGAAAGTATATAATTTTGTTTACGTGGTTTTGGTTAAGTAATTTGAACCCTGATTAGTATATGGAGACGAACGTATAAGTAGATATATTATATAAGAATCCAGATTCTATCGTTGGTGGCCAATGGGTATTTGATGTGCTGCTCGATTGAATATTCGTACGATATTAGTTATGTAGGGTCGAGTCTACATAACTAATATCGTACATTGTAGACATATAATATTATAGTTATGAACATAACCGCCGCTTGCTTTTCTATGAGTACTGGTCTGGTCGAACGCTTCGATTGGACGTGACGTGACGCTCGACATGCGTAACCGAACGAAAAAAGTTTAACTTAAAAAAAATCCATACATATGTAGCTTATTGAGATGGATAGTAAGTAACTATTTTCCATAGTGATGTATGTTTATTTACTGCACCTGCGCACTGCGACAGCTACTCATGGCCTACTAAAAAAGTGAAGTTGGCGACGCAAATGAACTGTTAAAAACTTTTGAAAATACTGAAAATGAAGTGAAAAGTAGCTAATTTATAGTGGGTATGGAAAAAAATATTATACATTTATCGTGTGTAATGATATTATGACTCGTGCAGTGACTGTCAACTAGTTAAAGTGCTCGTTTTAACATACTGCCACTACTCGTCAGTAATATACCTCATCACGACACTAGAAATACAATATACTATTTTATATATTCAACGCGAATAAAATCGAGTATTCCCTGAAGCTTCAAAACGTAAAAACAGTGTTTTGTGTTAAATGAAAAAAAAGTATGATTGTTGACATAGTACCTACCTACGTATTATCGAAAAGATATAAATTGTTGTTATTAGTGTATTTGCCATATGGCACATACACTATTGGCGTCGGTCGGATGGCAGGACCTAGGGGTCGGACCAAAATTTCTCGACGTTTCATAGCCTCCTGAACATTTTGGCACCATTTTTAGAAATGTCTATTTATATATGTATATGTATATATATATATATATATTTATATATATATGTGTACGGGCTATAACTTTCGAAAGAGTTAATTGATTTTGACTAAATTGGGTAGGCACATTGCAATCCATAACCGCACGAAGCCTATTTAAAATGGGCCCAATCGGACCATTTTAAGGGTGGTTTTTAGGGGTTGAAAAATGTTTTTGGGCCCAAAAATACCGAAAAAATTCTCAGAATTGTTTCAAAATTAAAATTTAACCCTTTAGTGAAGATTAAAATGAGCTGCTAAAATTTTAATAAAATCGCCCCGACAGGTCCGGACTTACAAATTTTATGAAAACACTAGTTTGCGGATAGTGATTTACTTACTGAAGGGTGTATTTAATTTGGTACAGAGGTTGCATTGATAATAATATTGAAATTAAGAAAAAAAATATTATTTTAAGGGATGTATTAAGGGGTTAAATTTTTTATTTTGTTCAAAAACCAACTTATGTTCACATAATAACAGCACAATGCCTGTATTAGCAAATACACTATATTGTCGGCAGGGTTTTGGCACTGCGACCCGAGTTTTTTTTATATTATATGCTCACAATCCACCGATATAGACCAATTTTACATCAGGGATGCCACTGACTTATTCTTTCTTTGTTTCTCAACACAGCCTGACATTCGCACATAGGGTATACAATCGGCCTATGTGCGAATGCCAGTGTGTGTTGAGAGAACCCCAGGCTAGACATGGCGTCCACTGTCAATTGTTTCTGTGTATTCGTTTAACGTAACGAAGGACGTGATGTTTTAACACTTTTAACGTTTTCGTTTCGTTCAAATAGCAGCTTACTTAAATCAGTTATTGTATTATACTGTTTATTGTTCAACCCTGTTCAAAATATGTACGGATGATTAAGACTAAAATAGCTCTTTTTGCACATTTTTTTCAAAATAGCCATAAACTATTTGTTATTTTAAACAAATTTTCTGTACTGTTCTAATTTAAATTTAAAAAAAGTTAGTATTTACAAAAGAAAAATAGTGGGTGCGTGTATTTATGTACGCGCGTTATAGAAGTTATACCTCTTTGGCGTGATTAAAAACTAATTTTTAAGTTGCATGCAAATAATTTATTGAATTAAAAACAAGATTTGTTTATATAGTAATACTATAGAAATAAATCCTGTTAATTTTGATGTCACAGTTTTTGAAAAATTCACTTTCTTCGTTTTTTTATAACGCGCCTAAAGAAGTATAACTTCAAAAAACAATTTTTTTAATATTACATAAAATTATAATTTATTATGATGAAATTTGAAAATACCTATAAAAAAATATAACAAGCTATTTAAATTATTTATCGCACCACAACACAATTCAAAATTCTAAATACGATTATAATCGTCTAATAAAACTGTATGTATTATCTTTGATTTCCTGTGAAAAATCTGCAAACCAAAAAAGCACGACTCTGTTTTTTTGTGGCTTAACATAAAGATTCCTGTTTTTTTTTTTTTTTTAATTTGACGACTATAAAATTAAAACTTAGCTCACAAGATAATTGTAATTTTGTTTACTTATCTAGCTCAGTCAATGAGCGCTCTTAGGAGGGGTCTAGCCGGAAGGTCAAAAAGCACAAAAACCGACTTCGGGACTTTGTTTGGACTGATTAATAGTAAAAAAACATATTTAATGTCCTTGACCTTCGGGTGAGCGCAAGAGGGGGGGGGAGGTACTTCAAAGGTCCCTTTTTTTGGTTTTTTGTATATATCTCAAAAACAGTTGATCCTACGAAAAAATTCATTGCACGAAAATTGTAGCTGACAAAATTTCCTACATTTTCTATATTTGAATTTTTTTTCTATCTCCAACTTTTAATTTTGAAGGAAATTTAATTCTCTACAACTTTTATTTTGTAAAATGAAAGGTTGAGGCGCTAGAAAGAAACGTTCGGCAAAAAAATTTGGTGCGAAATATATTTTTTCGAAAAATAGCGGTTTTCAGAAGCGTGTAACTCGTTGACAGTTGGAGATAGAAAAACCTCAAATACCTATAGAAAATGTAGGAAATTTTGTCAGGTACAATTTTCATGCAAAGAATTTTTTCGTAGGACCAACTATTTTCGAGATATACGCGAAAAACCAAAAAAAGGGACCTTTGAAGCGCTTCTCCCCTCTTGCGCCCACCCGCGGGTCAAGGACTTCTAATATGTTTTTTTACTAACCAGTACAGACAAAGTCCCGAAGTCGGTTTTTGCGCTTTTTGACTTTCCGGCTAGGATCATTCGTTGACTAGACTAATCGGGTTTTGTTTAATATAATATTATAATAAAAAAAATAAATAAAATAAATACACTTCATAATTATTACAAACATAAGCTAACTCTAGGTTTAACCGTACGTATAGGTATATTATTATCCGACCTTTTCAAATCAATTGTATTGTACCATTTTGTGCCCTAAACATTTATTTTTATTAATTAATTCAACAATGAATTTTTAATCCACAAGGCATCCACTAGGTAGTGAATAGTATTTCTTAACATATCAGTCAGCATATTATGCCATCATGATTGTTAAACGTCAAACGATTGTTATAAGATATATAAGGAAAAAATCAGAAGCCACTGTCAGGACTTGAACCTGAAATTCCCAATCGTTTGACGTTTAACAATCATGATGGCATAATATGCTGACTGATATGTTAAGAAATACTATTCACTACCTAGTGGATGCCTTGTGGATTAAAAATTCATTGTTGAATTAATTAATAATTATTATATTGTTGTCCACAATTACCTAACTCATATATTGTTATTTATTTATTTTTAAATAAGTAGCAATATTTGTGGGATTTCTGGGACTTGAAAATTATCAGTTTGGACTACGTTAATAATATATTGCCACACTGTTAAAATTAGTTTTCACCCTGAATGCATGTAACACTATGTAACATCATTATCTAATAAAGTTTTAGAACCTAATCTTCTCAAGGTGACGTCTTACTGCATTTCAACATAATATTGAGAAGACGTAGACATCAGCAGTACGTATATTGTATAATATTCATTTGCATATTAATGCATTCAATGAACATCACAGGTAATCTTATCAAGACAAGATAACTCTCTCGATATTGTCGGAACCACATTACACGAAACTTTCATTCCGTTTCAAATGTATACAATAAGTGCCAAAATTGTTACATAATTATTGTGGATCTATGAACAATTTTGGCTATGAGTATTAAAACTAAACTTAAATGATTAATAAAATATTAGTAAAAAAAACTTTTTAGAGACAAGTTTTTATTGAAATGTACTAAAAAGGAAAAAATAATATTTAATAATTTTGGTTCATAATAATATTATAAAAGCGGGGGTTGTAATCTCTATGATAGTTTATTAGTCGCAATCCCCGCTTTTATAATAATTATGAACCAAAATTATTAAATATCATTTTTTTCTTTTTAGTACATTTCAATAAAAGCTTGTCTCCAAAAAGTTATTTTTTACTAATATTTTATTTTGTTCATTTTAGTCTTCCAAAATTTTACCCCCTTTTGATCCCCCTCGGAGCTGAATTTCGTGAAATCCCTTCTTAGTGGATACTTACGTCAGAAAAGAAATCTACTGTCTGCAAATTTCAAGTTTCTAGCTTTAGCGATTTGGCCTGGGCGTTGATTAGTCAAAAATACCCTGCACCTTTATTAATTGAACCCCTTAGGGGTTGAATTTAATATTCTAAAAACGATTTATTCATATATTGTCATCGGAAATACATATGTGTACAAAATTTCAAATCGATCGGATACGTGGAAGTCGTTCAAAATTGACTTGCAAGATTTGACCTAAACAAACAAGCACACGAACAAACTAACATACAAACATTGCAAGTTAAATAAAAGCTTGTAAAAATATTAAATGTTTTTAAGACCCACATTAACTTTTTAAAATTAATGTCAATGAGAAAATAAAGAAAGCTACAAAATTGAAATAATTAATTTATAAAATTAAGGAAGGCATTTAACTTAATTTTTGTTTGTTACAATTCGTTGTTTAAAAATTCATTACTGAAATTTAACGTAAAATGAAAAGATAATATAAAGATCGCAAATTAGCTATTTTATCAGCTAATTTATTGATGTACTCAAACATAATGAACATTTTAAACGGCCAACATTTATAGACAAAGATCAAAGGAACTCGCTATTTAAGATAATTGGGTACTGTGGTAAATTTCTTCTCATTTACCACCCTCTACCTTACCGTCATCTGTACAGACAGATAGAATTTTGCAAGCCAAACTGCTTACTTTGGTTATGTTTGAAACTTGTCGTTCGATATTACTTTCAAAAACTTTTATACTAAAGACACGTTGACATGATATCAATATTGAATATTACGATCTACTTATTCAAAAGAAACACAGAAGTGTACTAATCAGCGTCTTTTTTAAAAACTTGTATGTACTCTGACTCAGCTGTAGAGATAAACTGGGATATGAAAATTTACGAAAAAAATTAAAAGAATTAAGATAATTTTTAAATCAGTATAAAATAAAATACAAACATCTAGAAATTTAATTATAACTTTGTGTATTAGTTTATTTCAACTCTATACGGTTCAATGTAATGTACCTATACACTATGTGTAAGGAGGGGAAATGTGTGGGCATAGCTGGAAAATTTCATTCATGGTGGTAGAAATGGGAAATGAGCGACAATCGTTGCTTCGGTTTATTATCTTCATAAATTAGGTAGGTAAGTTCATAATATACATAGCTCAAATATCAGTGTGTACACATGGTAAAAGTTTAGTAAATTCATATAATTTGAGGTTCCATAAAAATTGTAACGAAACAGACTAAACTATATAGTTCTCTAATGCCCATTTATGTCGATACTGCTATTCTGAAATTACTAAAAGTTTGTTCTGAACTTCGTGTACATTCGCTTTTAGCGTGAAACTTGTCAATTGTAAGATTACTTCTGACATCTTAACGCTATAAGTAATTGCCATTGAGATAGGTATTGTTTGTATTATTATTAGTGATCGTCAGAAAAAGTTGATAAAATACAATGTTTTCGTTCTTGCAAATGTTATGTCAATAACTTAAGGCAAAATAAAATTACTAAATGTACCTAAACAAATCGACAGTCCAGGTTATCTAGTGATTTTAAACATTATAGCCTTGAGAAACTAATGCATTTTAGATCATTATAATATAGGATATCTGACTTTATAGTCCCAAAGCTTTGGAGTCTTTTTTTTAAATGATTTTGCGTTTAAACTGTCATATGGCTATATACATCTCTTACAAGGCTACAAATATATCTATCCATACTTTTTTTCAAAGACGAGCAGATAAGGCCGGACGCATACATACAATTGTTTCACGACTAAACAGTTTAGTCGAATTGGGTACGTGTTGCGATTTCAATTCGACTAAACTGTTTAGTTGTAAGAGGTGCGCATACATTCAATTAGTTGTGTCACAATTTCACTATTAAATTAATGGGCAGTCAAACAACCTTTTAGTCGAATGTATGCGCACGTCAATACACTGCTGTAGATTTAAGCTGTCGGCGTTAGCTGGCCGACAGTTTAGTCAAAAGTCGATCAGTGTGGTTTAACGATTTTTTAGTCGGCCAACTATCGTGCTGTATGTATGCGCACTCCCATCTACTCCAATAGCCTTTTGACAAACAACTAAACAGTTGTGCGATTAAAAATTGTATGTATATGCGCGGGCCCTAACAAACTGTGCAATGTACGCATTGTATAGTCGACTTTTAACCGAAATACAGAAATATGTTTATGCTCAACACACGCAAGAAATAAGTAATTTCGCGGCCCTACTGAGGGTGGGAGAAATTATGAATTCCCTGACTGTTGACGTACAGAGTGGGCGAAATAGCATTTCGTCCACGCTTATTTCGGGATAAACTTACGCAAGTGTTGGAGATATTACGACCCAAAAATCACTGTTTTACACTGTTCTGCGGTAATTGAACAAAATATTATGTGTGACTATTGGTCAATAGAGAAGATTCTACTCGCGTGTTACCGCATTCGCTACTCTCGTGCGCACAAACTCCACGTTTGAGGATAATCTTCTCTTTTTCCCACTAGTCTCACAATGTACTATTGATTACTGGAATTAGCGTGTTTTTCTACAAATATGATTCATTTGAAAAAAATCAGTTTAAAATTTTATCAAAGGTCATTTTTTCAAAAGGAGACAAATTTACACTGTACGTTCCTAAAAAGTGAATTTATGGATAAAGTAAAACAGCCAATATTAGGTTAAAATGTGGTCTCAAATGTCAGTGCTTTTACAAATTTATATATCCTTATTATTTGCATAATCTTTGAGATAAGAAGTTTTAAAGAGATATATATTTATAAGTTAATGGGTTGTTAAGCACTCACACTTTGGATGGGTCAAAGAACATTACAGAAGCTGATAAGCGCAGTACCTAACTAATTAGATTATCTCCATTCTACAGGGCGCGTAATCCTTTCCAACTATTTCCGCTTCATGATCTCCTTGCGATTTCCATATTTACAATTATTCTGCAGTTATTCCTCACTTCATTCTATTGTTTTCGCTTAGTGATTCTCAGCGTTAAAGGAAAACATTATAATATTATTTCAGCCTTGTACACGGAGTCTGACTTCTATAATATTTTAACACTTATTTTAAACTGAGTAAATTGCACTATCATGCAGAATAATAATTAAAGGTAAAATTTTGTTTTTTTTTGAAATAAAATTGAAATACAGGTCCTATAAAAACCTGGCATGTAAAATTGACGTTTCGTTTGTTTTTTTTTTTTTGCCAATAAAATAAAAAATATGTATACTAGGTACATTTACTATTAAAATTTACAATTGTTACTGTTATATTTTTAAATGAAATAAAATGTTTTAGAATACATATCAAAATTAATACTTTATTTTATATTAGATGTTATCGGTGCCACGAATCTTACAAGAATCATTTATAAAAATATTTCAACTTAAAATCTATTAACTATTATATAATTAACTAAAATCAATTCTGTAATCAATGTCATTCAATATTCAACAGTTATTTGTTACCAATATTTGCCAGTACACAAATTTTGAATTATTTAATTAGACAAAAATTCAATAAGTGCAACGAGTTTTAATAAAGACCAAATAGGTATCGTTTAAAATGCAGGAACGGTAAATAATCTATTAATTATGTTCAGAAAATTTGCTATATATATTTTTAAAGCTAAATAGTGAATATTCAAGACTATTAACTAAAATTGAGTTATTGCGTCGTGTTTGCTGAGAAAGTATTATGAGTGGATATTTCCCAAAAAACATTCTAATATAAATAGAATAGTTAAAATATTGTTTTCTCTATTAACAAGAATGCTTTCTTTTGCACTGAAAAACATTTTCAACCTTTTTCACTTCAGGGCACACATAGAGATAATATTTTCGCGGAACGCTTGATGTCCACAATTGGAATATCACAAAAATATTTAGTAGGTATTCGTTAACTGGTTTCAATTCGACCCAAGCTGCTCACAGAATTTAAATTGTGATCAAAAAACAGAACAGCTTGAGTCGAATTTTGGAAATAAGTTTAAGGACCATTTAATCGTCCACTTTATTCATTAATGCAGAAACGCTAATAAGTATTGCAATTCACATTTTCAACGCGTTTGTGAGATGGTAAAATTATAAGTATGAACGCTATCCGGCAAATAGTGATTCTAATCAACGATACATAATGTTGTACCTATTTATAGAACTCAGATTTGTAATTTGTAAGTAAGTACCTAAATATATTTGTTTCTACGAATACAACAGAATAACTAATGTTAATCACACAGTTCGGCCGAGCTGTATGAGCGTCGTCCTGCGGAATGTATCTAGAATGCAAATTAATGAGTAGGTATGAGGTATTAATGAGTGAAGTTATACTGTATATGAACGCCGTGCCTCGCGTCCGGCAAATAACGAGTCTAGTTAAACAGTGATACGTAATTCTATATCTGGAACGCAAGTTTTAAATTAGGTAAAGGCATATACTATGCAGTTTGGTCGGCAACTGACTCAAAATATATTATATACCTTCTCGACACACTTCTGGCATCTGGCGGCACACCGCACCAGTTGGGATCTTAGCTCTATTATCGAATCCACGAAAACATGATTTTCTATTTAATGTCTTCAGTATATTATAGTGTTGTGTCTTTTTGAGTCAACATTAATACTCTACATTGTCGATCACAACATTGTTTTGTTTCGGCAGTTTCTATAAGCTACGCTTTTGAAACAAACAAGTGAATCAAAATTATAATTTCATTGTGATCAGACCTATTTTAGATTCGTCTTGATAAAATCAAATTTTATTGTGTTTTATTTATTTATTATTAATTTTATATAAAGATCTACGATATTATAAAATATCACCAAAAAGATCTTTATAATAGTATTGTTGACCCAATGAATGTTAATAATAACCTTCCTTCAATTATTTCTATTTAATTCTAACAGTTTTCGAAATTTTAACAGTGAACCGATTCAACCTGTATATCTACTTTGAAACACATGAACTTGTTTGGTTAGAAAACTCGGCACGTACTTCAATAGAATTTTCATGCTAGAACAAAATCGAGTAACCGCACCTAAACTGCAGGAAGGTTCTTCAGGCGGCCGCCTAAACCGCCGCGCCGGCCGGTTTGGACACGTGCCACATCCTTGCGGTGTGTCGTCCCGTGGTTACCAAGATTTCAAGCCATTTAAAGGATAACGAGGAAATAAATGCCAGCCCTCGGCGGCAGACACCAAGATATTACTTGATAGCGATATTTAACTCTTCTCATTTACATCTACTGCTACAAAGTTTTTTGATGGCCTATATCACATGTGCAATTAACTCCTCTAATAGAGATGAGCACTGCCAAACTTGTCCGCTAGGGGCACCAGCTATGTAACAACCTCGGCGTTGTGGCAGTTCACTAGTATATTATGAAGTATTAGAAATACCTTGTATTATGTCCGTCTTGTGACTTCTTGTGAATTTACACTACGCGTTTCAGCAACGAGTTGCCATCTTCAGGTGTGGTTAATTATTTTTTGAAAAACACACATTGAGTATTCGTAACACTATATAATATTATGATGTTAAGCACTGTGTATTATGTCGTGGTTTGTGAAGTACTGATTTAAATTTCGAGATTTTATGATTTATATAATAGGTAGACGGAATGGAAATACATGTGTGTGTATGTATGCAGACGATTACTGAGTATTGGGTGTTTGTGTGTTGTTAATTATTGTATCGTATATTATGTTCGATTTTAGTGTTAGTTTATCATTAAGAATGTTGGTATTGTCGAATTTTGTGGCTTTATATATTTCATCTTCTTCCAGGGTGCCCATGTGTTTACCTTTACTGCCAATATGTATGGAATAAAATTTGTTTCAAAATCGCGATATTCATGATTTTGTGAAATTATATGTTGGGCGTAATTTGATTTAGCATTTAACAGGTTTTTTTAGGGAGATGTTCTTTGAAACGTTCTTCAAAAGGTCTTCCAGTTTGTCCTATATAGAATTTATCACATGTGCTGCATATTATTTTATAGACGCCGGAGTGTTTGTTTTTTGGGTTGAGGATGTTTTTGATTTTTTTGTTTGTACGGAAGCTTACTGTGTAATTGTATTTTTTTTTAATTGGTTTTGTATGGTGTAAGGTAGTAACTTGGTAAAGTATAGTTTGTACACCAATGTTCAAAGTTCAAATCATAGAGGTTTTGTATTTCCGGAGGATCCGGAACTAAAAAAAAGTGGTTGCATGCTATCAGAAGGGAAAAAAACTTGATTTCTCGTGCGTTTTTTTATGAAAACGAATGATAACTTAGGTGGCTATAAAACTGCTGCCATCATGCCCATCTCCATTGAAGCGTTAATCATCCAGCACACTGTAAAAAATGGATGTAAAAATACTTTGAAAGTTAAGGTAGAATTCGCTCGATTTTCTAAGTGATTTTACATTATTATTTATTTTTACACAGAAAACTTCGTAAAAACTTGGACTTTTACTGTCAAGTTAAACAAATTTGTGATTTTTACATAAAGTAAATTAAAATTACATAGTTTGTGTAATATTCCAATAAAGTGTGTAAAAATTACAAAATAAAATGTATATTTATATTAGAAATCGTGTCCATCGTGATTATAATAAAATTAAGCAAAATCGCAGGATAGTGGACAAAATAATTTGATTTATTAAATTAAATGTACGACGTTTCGTCTATAGATTTAGACTTTTTCAAGTACAATATTAATATCTTATGTTAATTAATATCTTATGTTAATTGCTATGGTTAGTAATTAATATTAATTTTCATAAATATTGTTATTTTTAATATTGTACTTGAAAAAGTCTAAATCTATAGACGAAACGTCGTACATTTAATTTAATAAATCAAATTATTTTGTCCACTATCCTGCGATTTTGCTTAATTTTATTATAAAATGTATAGTTACATATATAAAATGGATGAATACAAAACAAATTAATGTAAAATTAGTAACCACGCATGCGCAATGTGTTTTTATGAAATCTCCACGATGTGCAGACGATACCTGTTTGCGACGTCATTGTCCCTTTGTGTGCCTATTACCAGATTAATCGCTGGCTTCAAATGGACCATCGATAATCTATATGTAATCGGCCTTCTCATTTCTTACAGTGCAGTCTATTTTTCACGACAATAGAAAGAGATTGCAGTACTGATCACACAATTTGTAGTATTTCCCAAAACATAATGTCTTACAGTTCTGAAATTTATTATAGCAAAATTGTAATTTTGTGTATGAAGTTTGTTCGAAAAACATTTAAAAAATTTGCCAAGTACCAAATCCGTTTAACACAGAAGGTTCTGTACTTGAAAATTACTGTTATAGTATAATGAAGTAGGTACCTAGTTAGTTAACGACATCGAACGGAACTACTCCAAAGCTTATGGCACTAATAGCTAAACTTTTTAATCCCTTTTCGATGTACGGAGCCCCTTGAATATCAGTCCAATAAAAAAATAGTATTTCGCCGGGTTTGTGCTAACACTAATGCTGGATTGCAGAAAGCATTGTCAGAAAATCTAGTTTACAATGACATTAGATTGTGACTACACATATTTGCATTGTAGAATTTTAAATCGATTCTGTTCGAAAAATACAACTTCCACTTCGGAACAACATTTTTCTACGAATTTTAATCAAAATTTAGCTTGACACGTGACCGTTTTCTGTGTAGATCAGTCATTTATTTTTCTGTGAGTACAATTAAATGTTCTACATGACAGGAAGTTTTAAAACGACTGCTCCTGCATAATATATAAAAACTGTAATTATACGAACCCAGTATAATAATTATAGTTTATAGGAGGTAGAAAGCTCTGACAGACGGACAGAGAAACAGACAAAATAGTGAGAACAACAGGGCTTCGTTTGGATCCTTTGGGTAATGTAGGACTGATAATTGTCATGAAACTTACAACATATCGTAACACTGTCGGTCAATTTAAGTAATTTCTGGCCAAAAGTAAGAATGATTTTTACGACTTCCAGATTGTTCATATGATCCTGGGCGTAGCAAAATGAAAAGATATGAAAATTTTATAATTTTTACAAAAATCTACCCTTTAAAAAGCTCCCCTATGACTCAATTTTTACTAATTACTATTTATTCCTGATTTTACGCACGATTTTGACTGAGTGGGAATCAATAAAAAATCATTCAATTCGCAATTTTGCGACAAAATCACGCCTAAAAACCACCCTTATAGCTTAAAATGTTTTCACTATATATTTTTCCCTTGTTATGTAGAGGAAGTAAGTAATATTAATATGTATAATAAAATTAAGAAAGATCGCAGGATAGTGGACAAAATATTTGATTTATTAAATTAAATGTACGACGTTTCGTTTATATATTTAAACTTTTTCAAGTTTTTTTAAATATATAATATATATATATAATCAGATCTAAGTTAAAGGCTGATAAACAGAATAGAACAATCGGCATGCCCGTATGTTGTTCCGTTCTTAAGATATCGAAGGCGAAAAATTGACCACACACATACACACACACATACACACACACACATACACACACACACACATACAGACATCAGTCAGAAAATGATCTTAAACGATTGCTAGGGTCTCAAAACGTGAAAATCTGTTAAAATCTCGAAATATTTTTTCCGGACTAAATCCATTACTTCCCTACCATAGTAGAGGTGGGAAGTAAAAATATATATTTATTTACCAAAGTACCTACCGTTTAAATGTTATGAGCTGCCAAGAGAAAAATATTAAATTCAATTTTGACAAACTCATTTTATTCATATCGTAAGGAAATAAAAGATGTTGACCTGAAAAACTGCTCTATGAAGAAATCCCGTTTTATTTAGCATATTTGCATAAAATTGAAATTGTAAATGTAATGCATCCATATTATTTTGATTTAATTTTATCATTTACGTTAATGTAAAATGAACACATTTCGGAAAAATCTCAGTTTTTTTAAATTTATAAGAAATTCATGAGGGAAAAAGATAACGACAGTGATTATAATAATACCTTAAACATTATGCTTATAAAAAGTTCACGTACTTGTTTGGATTTAATAAAAATTAAATTACACTTCCAGTATTTGACTGAGTTATCAAGAGATGAAATTGGAATATACGTTTCTAGAAATGTCATTAGAAAATTAGGGATGAGAAACACATTTTAAATTAATGTCCTTTTACTATTATTTCTAATTTATCGAAAATGGATAATATTTTACTTGACAATTACTGACTTTTTTTATTAAATCGTTGGAATGGACTCCTTACTCAAAAAATGCTGTTGAATTTTGTTTGTCCAGTACTTAAAATGGCTTCACAATAAATTTTTGAAGTTGGTTAAATAAATATTTTTTCTTTCAAGAGGCCGACGTCATTTGCGCCAAATAGACGAGAGCTAGTGACAATTTTTAGGTGTCATTTATTCAAGTTCTTATTTTTGTGAAGATGTTGTTGTAAGTACGTATATTAAAATAAAATATTCGCCATTGTGTTTCTGGCAATGATTTCTAATAGAAAACAGTAATATATTAATTTTTTTTATTTTTTATTTTTTACAGCCTCGTTTTTAGGCAGGTGTGCAATTTTTATTTCAATAGAATTATTATGTCATAGTGTGTATGTTATATGTATAAATTATAATCTTTATGTAATTTTACATACATATCTGCATGTAAACAGCTCCAAACAATCAAATCATATGGGAATTCATTTCAAGTCGCCTGAGATTAGAGTAGATCGGGATGGATATTCAAGCATGTAGGTATATACATCCAAATCTCGGGAAATAAAGACTGGTACGCATAGAAATATCATAGATAGAATAGGGAAGCCACCCAAAAAAGTGTAGGTGCAAAAGATAGAGATATGGGCAATAGAGCAGTTCTTTTATCTTTTCCTATCACAAATTCGTAATCATCATGGTTACAGATGTAAATTAACAATACCTACTATAAATGTTTAAATTCACAAATACGTCAGAAGACAAGGAAAGGAGAACTGTTTCGTTTCTATCTCTCTTTTCCAACCTAACACTGTCGCTTATAGTTGTGTCTATGACTCCCCTCCCTAGTCTATCTATGATATATCTATGCTCGTACGACTTGGACTCAGGCTCTGGTATTGAACAATACGATTAGATAATAAGAAAGAAAATACGGTTGTTTTATGAGTCAAAATATATTTATTATATAAAAGGCGACGTTTCGACGACTATTTTGTCATCTTCTTCAGACCTTGAAATTAAACTAAATCAAAACGAAAATACTTTTAAATATATACATATGTCAATCACAATGACACAAAAAAATTATGTAAAATATATCTTCCTTTAATTTCTAAACTAAAGAACAGTTGAATTTTGACATCAAATTATTGGGAATTTATATGTTTTACATAGTAGTTGGCAATACTGGTTTCCTATATCTATAGTACGTATATAATTAATAAATCTTATATCTACCTATATTCATTGTGATTGACATATGTATATATTTAAAAGTATTTTTGGTTTTGATTTAGTTTAATTTCAAGGTCTGAAGAAGATGACAAAATAGTCGTCGAAACGTCGCCTTTTATATAATAAATATATTTTGACTCATAAAACAACCGTATTTTCTTTCTTATTATATACTAGCCGTTACCCGTGGCTTCGCCCACGTATTTTACGATTTAGAATTTATTATCCCCCCCGTGAAATTCTTTTCCTGCGAAGCGAAGCTAGGTTGGTAGTGTTTATTCGCTCGAATTTTATAATACATAACTCACTCGCTTCGCTCGTTTGCTTGGATATTATTAATATATTACTCACTCGCCTCGCTCGTTCACTTGAATATTATTAATACATTACTCACTCGCTTTGCTCGTACGCTCGAATTTTATAAATACATTACCTACTCACTCACTTCGCTCGATCGCTCGAATATTAATAATACATTACTCACTCGCTTCGCTCGTTCGCTTGAATATTATCAATTTATTACTCACTCGCTCCGCTCGTTCGCTTGAATGTTATTATTACATTACTCACTCGCTTCGCTCGTTCGCTCAAATTTTATCAATACATTACTCACTCGCTTCGCTCGTTACCCCCTAATTTGCTACCCCCCCGCGAGAATTTCCCACCTAATTTGTTATTCCCCCGCGAGAACCTTCCCCCCTAATTTGTTATCCCACCGCGAGAATCTCCCCACCTAATTTGTTATCCCACCGCGAGATTCTCCCCCCCTAATTTGTCATCCCAGCGCAAGAATCTCCCCCCCCCTAATTTTTATCCCAGCGCGAGAATTTCCCCCCCTAAATTTTTATTCCACCGCGAGAATCTCCCCTCCCTAATTTGTTATCCCCCCGAGAGAATCTCCCCCCCCCTAATTTGTTATCACCCCGTGAGAATCTCCCCCCTAATTTGTTATCCCCCCGCGAGAATCTCCACCCCTAATTTGTTATCCCCCGCAAAAATCTTCCCCCCTACTTTATTATCCCCCCGCGAGAATCTTCCCCCCTAATTTGTTATCCCCCCTCGAGATTCTCCCCCCCCCGCGTAGCTTTCTATTAGTGAAAGAATTTTTAGAATCGGTTTAGTAGTTCCAGAGATAAAACAAAAACAAATCTATCCCACGGGAACCGTACATTTTTCCGGGATAAAAATTAGCCTATAACATTCTCTGACCCCTAAACTACCACTATGCAAAAAATCATGTCGATCCCTTGCTCAATGAAAAACAAAACTATCCCACGGGAACCGTACATTTTTCCGGGATAAAAAGTAGCCTATATGCTATTCCAGACTATAATCTATCTCTGTACCAAATTTCATCCAGATCCGTTCAGCCGTTCTGGCGTGATTGAGTAACAAACATCCATACATACATCCATCCATCCATCCATCCATCCATCCATCCATCCAAACTTTCACATTTATAATATTAGTTAGATTATATTGTGAGTGTAACAAAATGTTTAAAAATACGATTAGATAGTTTTAAAACCTATATTGTAAGCATTTTAAAATAAAGTAATAAAATACACTGGATTAGAAAGGAAACTAACATCATAAACTTTGCTTGAGCATTCAAGATTTCCCAGCCCTGAAATTCTTCAAATCGATTAGATTCTAGAAATAATGTAGTTTTATTTTATTTCAAATTTAATGAACGGCATGTCGCGCCAAGCACGTCTCTGTATCGCTGATGTTTAGAGCCGGCCCTGCGTGTGCATTTTATATGCTATACTGTGCAATATTTTTATTTAAAACTGTTTCTGAAAACACATTATCTCATGTTATTTTTTACCTGTAAATATTATTATTATTATTATTATATTATTAAATATTATTATTATTTGTTTTTATTCCAACCACAGTGCTCATATATTTTTATTTGTAAATATTATATTAAATTTTATATATTTTCGATGAATGTTAAAATAATGCAGAAATTGTAAAATTTATTAAACGTAGTATTACATGAGCATGTGATTTTTATCATACTGCCTATACCTACAGTATATTACAAGCTTTTGTTTAACTTCACTTACTAGTTAAGATCAAATCTTGCAATCCAATTTTGACCCACTTTCTCATATTAGGTCGACTTGAAACTTTACACACATAGTACGTAGTTCCGATTACAATACAATATTTTCATGTCTCCGAACTCATGGTGCAAGTAGAACATCACCTATTGAAACCTTTCGATAGTGAACAGAATAGGTTAATATGACGAAGCATGGCTAATGTAACTTTATTCAATTTTCGCCGTTGTATAACTTGGTAAGTACCTACAGCTTCCTCGTACCAATAGTTGGCAGAGCTTTATCTACAAATCAATGGGAACTTCTGAATACGGTCAGATCACTGAATTTACTCTCGGGGCCTTCAGTTAATAGCAATGTTGGCTTAGTTGAGTTTCGTCGTTCAAAATCCCGTGCGAGAAATGAATTAGTTTATTATGCTAATTTTTTCAACAGGAATGAGACATAAAATTTGTTGTTCATAAATTCAAGTAGTGTTTTCTATATATGAGAAATGTTCACTTTTCCTTAGTAGCAGAAACTGTTACATGTACTTTATGCGGAATAATATATAGCAGTGCCATTAAGCAATAATAATTATAATTAAATGAATGCATAATGACTGCAAACAGTATATGAAGACACCTGTTATAAGAACAATGACGTTACACAATGCTGTAATCAGGAAAAATTCATTAATTCAAACCTATGTCACCGTAGGGATTCTAACCCTAAACTTTCCACTATCGCGGCGAACTGAGTTGACATTACTCACACAGTGACACATTTTCAAACGATCGACTTTCTCCCTTTAAAGCATTCTGTCACAGAAAAACCACTACATGCGAGCTAGAGTCAAAATTCCAACACCACTGCTAGAACACCGACTCAACATAATTATAGTATAATTAATAATAATTATATTATATATTGGACACTTCACTGTCACATAACGTATAGTAGCAGTTATCTTTTTTTAAGGCCACCAACAGCCAGGGCTATTAGGGCCTAGCACCAATTTATTATTTTTTAATAATAAATTGAACATTTCATTGAGATTTTTACTAGTCTCAGATAAAAATTTGAAAACTGGAGGTTTTTGTTACTGACGAACCATGATATTTCTTTATATAAACAACGGCTTTTTATGAGTGTTGTCAAGCTCAGTTACAAAATAACAGTTTCTGAAAAGACGATCCCGTTTTAGTGTTTCGGTACATTTTTTTCTTGTTGCTTGGTGTGCACTATTTTCGTGTCTTGGTATATTATGTTGGCATTCATTGCCGTTATCAACAGCATGCCGTTAGATTACAAAAGAAGCAGTGAAACATCCCTTAAGACACAGGACTCCGTTATATATGTAGCACAGCACAGAGAAGTAAAGTAAAGTGGGATGAGAATGTGTCTGAACCATCTGATACTGATCATTACAACCTACTACAGACTTCACTACCTTCAACCAGCGACTGTCAGTGCATTTTATAGATTGGAATAATTAATGTACCCTTTATCTTGGCTCATAAACGATTTTAACTTTAACAATTAAAAAGTTGAAGAGACATATCGTAGACAAAAACGGAAACGTTTTTCACAATCAATTTTTACAAAAAAATATGGTCGAAAATTCTCTAACGAAAAATGTGGTGAAAGATAGTAATGATGCGAGTTGCATTTGTTATGATAACGTCGCGAAACTAATAATCCAAGCTCTCTGATCGTACAAAAGTCTAATGGATAACACTACTCAAATTGAATTTGACAGATAATAATATGATGAAAAACATCAAGTCGGTAGCAGATTAATTCAATTTTTTCTACCATCTTTTGTTGTCGAACACAGCTCAAAACTACTTGATGAAATTTATCTACAGGATGTATCACAGGAAACTGAACACAGGGAAAAGTACACAGTACAAATTAGTTAAGATCAGAGATTGCTTTGCTCTCTATTCATGTAAAAAACCATGATAATTAATTTAGTTAAGTTAGCCATGTGTATTCTATCTTTGTCACGCTACTCATTTTGCTTATGTTTTCCTTGTTGCATTCATTACTTTTCTATGTATTCAATCCTGTGATACACCCTGTATAGATTATAGGGAAATATCAATTATTTACAATTATCATCGTCTGTCTTGCTATTTTTTTGCATAAGTACTTCAAATTAATAAATGTTCAATATGAGGTCTGCCAGTTATGCAAAAAAAATTTCAAGGCAGACGATGATAATTATTGTAATTAATTGGTACTTTTCTAATGTCTATAAACTGTATAAATATCATGTGTAGACATACTGACAACAAAATATGATTAGAAAAATTGAAATAGTCTGCCATTGATTTGATGTTTTTCATCATATTATTATCTGTTAAATGCAATACCTAATAAAATTTTAGAAGTGTTGTCCAGTAGACTTGTGTACAATCAGAGCTTAAACTAATTAACGTACAGCGCTCATTATTTCTTTTTTAACACCTTATGTCTTAAGTCAACAAAAACTCGTATTAAAAATATTACAAAATTACTGAAAATTAATTGAATGGCTGAATTCATCATTTTTAATATAAGAAATACAGTTTTTTATCATATTATAATATTATATTATTATAAAGACGAAATCCAAAATTATTTACCTATGAATATAAGCATTATATGCCATTTTGTTCTTGTACGTAATTATAAATAAAACTGTATATAATATTAATAGGTATAATTATTTATTATAGAATAGCTGAAATTTGAGCCCTGAAGAAATTAAGAAAAGTTAATGAAATGTCGGCAATAAATTAAAATATTAACAGTACTTATTTCCCGCTACTTTAATTATACCTATGTAATAATATTGTGATGAACAAAAAACAAATGAACTGTATATTAATTTCGATGTTCGATCTATTATAATTTTATATATTGTTTGATCCTACATTGTCAATAAAGGAGTAAACTTTTTGAATAGAAGCAGTAAAGCTTTGTTTGAAAAGAGGCTGTAGTGGCAATGGATCTATTTTAACTTTAAATATTTAAATACTAAGTGCATTTTTTGCAATATTAAAACTGTTAAAATTATGACAGAATGACAAATTTATGTATATTTAAAAATAATCTACAAACTTAAAAGCCAAGTGCATAGCACAGATACTAAAACGGAACTTCAAAAAAGGAGGAGGTTCTCAATTCGGTGCGTATTTTATGTATGTACACCGATTTCTCCTGCATTTGTGAACCGATTTCGATGATTATTGTTTTATTTAATAGGGCATACCTTCGGGATGGTCAAATCGTCAGTAGTTCGACTGATTTTTTGTTATAATGTATTTTTTTATGTACCTATGTATGTCACCTCATATCTCCTGGATTTGTGAATCGATTTTGGTGATTTTTGTTATATTTAATAGGACATACATATAATCGCTTCTGTGGTTTTCTTTTTTTAGATTAGTAATCAAATATCAAGACAGAAGTCTGTTAATAACCTGCAAACTACGTATTGTAAAGCCACTAAAAAGTAAAAAATAAAAAACTTTAAAAAATAATAATAATAAAATTTTGAGGTCGGCGCCAATTTAATAAAATAAAAGTAGATATATAAAAAGTTTTAGCAATTAAATCGGCGCCGACCTTAAAAATTTATTATTTTCCTTTTTTTTTAGTGGCTTTTTTGAAAGAGGTTTTTTGTAAGTTTTTTTTTGCACAGTTAGGTAAAATTTTAAAATATGTGAATAGCTGCTGAACGTATGTCGAAAATTTGCTTGTGGTTATTTTTAATATACAGGGTGTATCACAGGATTGAATACATAAAAAAGGAATGAATGCAACAAGGAAAACATAAGCAAAATGAGTAGCGTGATAAAGATAGAATACACATGGCTAACTTAATTAAATTAATTATCATGGTTTTTTACATGAATAGAGGGCAAAGCAATCTCTGATCTTAACTAATTTGTACTGTGTACTTTTCCCTATGTACGGTTTTCTGTGATACACCCTGTATACAATGTTTAACACGACTAAAGGCATCGTGACTAAACACAAATAAATGAATGCATTACGTATGCATTAGTATATGAAACACCCATTTGACAATGACGTAACATAATGCTGTAGTCAGGAAAAATTCATTTTTTCAAACCTGTGTCACCGTAGGGATTCTAACCCTAAACTTTCCACTATCGCGGTGGACTGAGTTAACAATTACTCACACAGTGACACATTTTCAACAACCAACAACTTCCCTTTAAAGCATTCTGTCAAATGGGTGTTTCATATACTAATGCATATACGTAATGCATTCATTTATTTGTTATTTTTAATATTCAGTGTTATTAGTGTATTTGCCATATGGCACATACACTATTGGCGTCGGTCGGATGGCGGGACCTAGGGGTCGGACCAAAATTTCTCGACGTTTCATAGCCTCCTGAACACTTTGGCACCATTTTTGGAAATGTCTGTTTATATATGTATATATATATTTATATATTTATATATATATATATATATATGTGTGCGGGCTATAACTTTCGAAAGAGTTAATTGATTTTGACGAAATTTGGTAGGCACGTTAAAATCCATCACCGCACGAAGCCTATTTAAAATGGGCCAAATCGGACTATTTTAAGGGTGGTTTTTAGGGGTTGAAAAATGTTTTTGGGCCCAAAAATGCCGAAAAAATTCTCAGAATCGTTTCAAAATTGAAATTTAACCCTTTAGTAACGTTTAAAATGTTCTGCTAAAATTTTAATAAAATCGGCCCGACAGGACCGGAGTTACAAATTTTATGAAAACACTAGTTTACGGATAGTGCTTTACTTACTGAAGGGTGTATTTAATTTGGTACCGAGGTTGCATTGATAAAAATTTTGAAATTAAGAAAAAAAATATTATTTTAAGGGATGTATTAAGGGGTTAAATTTTTTATTTTGTCCAAAAACAAACTTAAGTTCACATAATAAAGCCACAATGCCAATTAGCAAATACACTATATTGTCGGCAGGGTTTTGGCACTGCGACCCGAGTTTTTTTTCATATTAAAAATAGTAACGATACTTCTATCTGTAATTTTGTTTTCAAGCGGCTTTTTCGAGTATTATAGTTAGACAAGAGAAAGCGTCTCCAGAATTTTTGTCTGCATGTCTGTCATTCGATTTTGATGAAACTTAAAGAAAAGTGTATATTTTACCTGGTTACTTTCAGGTTAAGATATTATCTGCAGTCAAAATCGATGTTGACGCGGCAAAGTCGCGGACAAAAGTTAGAATTCCGATCTATTGTTCTTTTGAATATCGCTTTCCTATGCAAAATATTGTCTGCAATTTGCATGCACTTGAACAATGGTTCTATACGTTTATAACTTTGTACCTAGTTACACATCGCGAAAACGGAATTACAAAACCATTGTTCGGAAGGTTTCTTACAACATATTACTCTTAATTATTATTATCTTAGCCATTGTGAATACCTATGTTTAAACAAAGTAACACCTCCACTTAGTTCAACTTATTGTTGCTATAAAATACCTAATACAAAAAAAACCCAGCCAAATGCGAGTCAGACTCGCGCACCAAGGGTTCCGTACAATAATAAAAAAAACTCGGGTCGCAGTGCCAAAACCCTGTATTTGCTAATACAGGTATTAGTGCTGTTATTATGTGAACATAAGTTTGTTTTTGGACAAAATAAAAAATTTAACCCCTTAATACATCCCTTAAAATTATATTTTTTTTCTTAATTTCAATATTATTATCAATGCAACCTCTGTACCAAATTAAATACACCCTTCAGTAAGTAAATCACTATCCGCAAACTAGTGTTTTCATAAAATTTGTAAGTCCGGTTCTGTCGGGCCGATTTTATTAAAATTTTAGCAGCACATTTTGATCTTTACTAAAAGGTTAAAATACAATTTTGAAACAATTCTAAAATTTTTTTCGGTATTTTCGGGCCCAAAAACATTTTTCAACCCCTAAAAACTACCCTTAAAATGGTCCGATTAGGCCCATTTTGAATAGGCTTCGTGCGGTGATGGATTCCAACGTGCCTACCAAATTTCATCAAAATCAATTAACTCTTTCGAAAGTTATAGCCCGCACACACACACACACACAGACACACATATTATATATATATATAAACAGACATTTCCAAAAATGGTGCCAAAGTGTTCAGGAGGCTATGAAACGTCGAGAAATTTTGGTCCGACCCCTAGGTCCCGCCATCCGACCGACGCCAATAGTGTATGTGCCATATGGCAAATACACTAATAAGGAGTTAGGTAGGGGAAAAAAGTAATAGATTTATTTAATATGTAACCTTGTTTTTAAAAATATTTTTAGTACTAATATTTTATTTTGTTGTTTTTAGTGTTACAAAATTTGTTCCGTATCAAATTTAAAATTTAAAAAACAAAAATATTCAATATGAAACCCAGGATCGAACCAGGTAGCTTTAGATCTTCAATCGAACGCTCTACCACTGAGCCAAACGAACGGTGATGTTTGACTGTAGGTACCGTACTGTTATACTAGGTACCTACTATATTATAGATTATATACTCATAGAGCGTAAAATAAAAATCCTCAGTTTATTAAAATTAATTGAGTATTTCATTTTAATTATTATTTGCATGGATTCATGCGTCACAACAACACAGAATCTGTGAAAATTTCAACTAGCTATATATCTCTTACCATTTGTGAGATAGAGCCTTGTGACAGACGGACGGACAGACATCGTAGGCTCAGTAATAGGGCTCCGTTCGGAGGTACGGAACCATGAAAATCAACGAATAAAGAAATGGACGACCCGACAAACTCGGACTAAGTAGGGTATTAATATGGCACAAATATCGTTAGTCGTCACCCTCACAGCTTTCCTCCATATATTTTTAGGAGGAAACTAGCCATACCATAAGATGCTGGTACTAAAGAAGTATCCTGTGTAAAATTTAATAAAATCGTTAGAGCCGCTTTTGAGAAATAACTTATTATTGAGTTTTTCGCCGGTTAGTGATTAAGTGGTCATGTTCTAATATCTTCACACAAAAAAATGTATGAAACGCGGTGAGAAAACCCTTATTATGCTCAATAGAAGTTTCACATTACACATAATATCTTACTTTACGCATAGATACTCGTCCATAACTTCGGCAGAAAAGTCGAAATGTTTCTAGCAAGTGAAACAATGACCTGTCTACAAGAAATTTAGAATCATTGACATTGAGTGCATGTATTTTCTATGTGTAGGTAGTGAACTTTCTGAACAATAGCTCTATGTTAGTAACTTCACATCACACATGTGAAGCTATGTCTGTGTACATAATGAACTAAATGAGCTAATGGTGGAGCTCGAAAGCTTTTATTAGTTATATGGGTAATGTATTGACGTATAGAATATCAGAGCTTGTGGAAAATAAAGATCTTTCAAAACTATGTAGATTTTTTATTCAATCAAAGAAATATCCTAAAAATAATAATACATTTACATGATTTTAGTTATTATTAGATTAGTTATCAGACAGAGGAAAATGTATGTGTTTTTAAAATTTGTTTGCAAATTGAATTTATTATTATCTTTTTAAATAATTTGATAAAATTTGCATTGTCAAATTATTAATGTTGTAAACTTGGGGTTCCTCTTTTTTTAAATTCATGGAATTTTTTATCATGCAAAACTAAAATAGACTTCAATTTAAAAAAAAACTCAAAAATTTTAAAAACATTGAACAATTCGTTGAAGTCCAATAATTTATTAAAGTCGATGTGTTTTTTAAACCACCTGTGATATCAATAATAAGTATAATATTAACTATAGTTATTAAATAGCATAAGGAATATTCAGCTGAATCAATAAAAATATAGCTTAATTCGAGCATATAGGTTACGCAAACGACCGCCATGTTTTTGGCACAGCTGCCAGATCTGATTAAATATTGTCGAGCAGGTAGCAAATTTATAGGGGCAGATTAACAGCTGACAAACATCTAACTTGAAAGCACTTAAATATCGTTTTACAAGTTACCTCTAATTTTCAAATCATACCCTCCTTACGAATTTAAAGTATAATGCGCGTTCCAAAATTCAAACAATAAAGAATTTTCAGTGAGTTTGAGGGGAATTTAAAACAATTTGTGTACGCCAGTAATATATATCTGAGAGAATATTACAACTTCTTGATATTTCTTTTTTTTTGTAAAGCATACCGCATATGACAGACAGTCGTCGATAAACAATTTTGTCGGTAAGAATTTATCACTGGCAACACACACGACTGACTAAACTGCTGAAGCGACAAAAAAGAACCCGGAACACCCAATTGGGTGTTCCGGGTTCGATTCCCGGCGGTGCATTTAAATTTTTCTTATGTAGCCTTTCTACAATAATTAATAATAGGGCATGTTATGGCGATTAATATCGTCTCATGTCTTTATGTTAATTTCACTAAAATAGTGAATTTGTACAGTACCTATAGGAAGTAATAACAATATTGATTGTTAATCTAATTGTTAACTAAATAAGATACTGTAAGTAATTTTCTCGCAAATAATTGAAATTTTTACAGAGTAGTTAGATTTTGATGATTCTTATTTTATTGGATAGGGTATACCTCGAAGCTGGTCCCATATAAATTTTACTTAAATCTGTTCAGTAGTTCGGCTGATTTTAATAAAAATGAGTAAGGCGTCTAATTCCTTTAAGGTAAATATCACTTTTTGACACATCACACAGCGTAAGAAGTCGGTTTAATAAAAGTGAGTAAAGGCATGTGATTCCTTTAAGGTAAATGCCACTTTTTGACACATCACACAGCGTAAGAAGTCGGTTAAAAAAGTTTGTAGAAGTGAATCTAAAGTCACTAAAAAATAAAAAATAAAAAACTTTTTAACAAAAAAAAACCTCCTTCAAAACGCCACTAAAAAGAGGAAAATAATAAAATTTTGAGGTTTGCGCCAATTTAATAAAATATGAAGTCGGAAAAGAAGATATTACCTAATAAAATTGGTACTTTTTAACCGACTTCATATTTTATTAAATTGGCGCAGACCTCAAAGTTTTATTATTTTCCTCTTTTTGGTGGCTTTTTGAAGGTTTTTTTTTGTTAAAAAGTTTTTTTTAAGATGTCTTTGTAGCTGTCATGTTGACCAAGATTGTAAATGATACGGATTGCCTTCTTTTGAAATAGGAAAACTGTTATCGACAAAATTATCTATCGGCGACTGTCTGTGGAGAGTGATAAAACTAACTGGTATAGGTATTACTCGTATAGCATATTTGCTTAGGTACATTGTATATTATAATTTTTTTAAATTTAACAGAAAATATTAGAATTTGAAAAAAGACACTCCTAAGTCATATAATCGTAAAAATTTCGAATCTGAACAGGTATATTCAGAGCTGTTTGAGCACACATAGTACCTATGAACCGAATGTGTATAATCTTAGATACTTCTAAGCTCAATGTTGGGGCATTTATACTTGTCACTGATCAAGAAATAAAATTTTTACTTATTGATAAAATACATGCAGGTTAATTTCATAAAAAAATATTACGATAAGATAAAATAAGATAAAATTTTATTAACTAAAAATACAATTTTGTACATAAAAAGACAACATTTAAATTAAAAAAGCGTTCCACGTGACCTGCTGCCTAAATTAAGAGAAAAAAGAAAAGTAAAAATAAAACAGTACTTATTGTACAATTTGGGAAGAATTATAAAAACAACTCAAACAAAGAAAATAGTATATTGTGACTAGTGTGCTAAATACATCTTTATGCGCCTGACGCATAAATATTTAGCACACGTGTTGCACACTATACTTTATATAACACATGCATGGTTTTAGACTTTAATTGAATAATTTAATGTCACTGACAGAAGTGCATCTCATAATAGATTTTAGATTAAGATTAAGATTTTATTTATTTACAATTATTTACAGGTTTTAAAATTATTTTCAGATTTTGCTCAGAGTATAATTTTGTAATTTTTCCACTGACATGTGTATTTTATATAATTTTTAATTACATGCTAGTTTATTGTTTATTTTATAATAAGATTACTGAAAAAAAGCAAAATAAAAAAAAAACAGTACTTGTCTCATAATAAAAACATTGGACTCGATACAACATTTATTCACTTTGTTACCATAGTAACTATATTTCATTTATAACACCGAAAAGAGGTACATGTTCATTAGATAACGGGTTTTTCAAATGTTTTTCCATTATTCATCGAAAAGCGTTTCATAATGGATCATAACGTCACTCGTCAATAAACGGTCATTTAAGGTCCGCAAAACTGATACGAAAAACACTAAAAGTGTGCATGTGTTATATAAAAAATATTATGAAACTGGCCTACAAATATATACAAATCACACGATCAAATAACACAACGTGTAAACTTGACTGTTCAGTTTTTGATGCCAATAAAATACTTTTTCCACCCCTATTCTACATTTAATAGCCCTCTTGAAAACTTCAAAACTGAATGTTCGATTACTCGAGCTGGTGAACTGTTCTTTCGATTTTCAAAGTAGGTACTCACGATTATAAAGAATTGCTTCGTTTTTCGTTCTTCGATCTTCGTTCCAATACAATTTACGGATCTTCTTGAAAAGTGTTTTTCGAACGATGGTGTTACGAACGACTGAATTATAGCAGTCAGGTTTTATTTTTATTCTCAGTAAATTGAAAGCTACACGCAATCTGGATGAGATTTTATCTAGTCTTGAATTTTAGAAATCGCATCACGTCGGATTTGTAATTTCAAATGCATTTTTAGAGAATGTTTCAATAGGATTGATTTACAAGCACTAACAGTCCTGTACCATCGTAGAAAGCGATCATATTTTTTTAACGTTTGTATCCACATTAATGGCCTTGCAATAAAAATAAATACTATTATTATTATTAATGGATACTATGAATTGTCTCATTATCTCAAAGATCGTGTAATAGTAGATAGTATTTCTAGTGTCGCAATGAGGTATTTTACTGACAAGTAGTGACATTATGCTAAAACAAGCATAGGGAGTTTTAACAGTCACACGAAATATCATTACGCACGAGGTATGTGTGGTATTTTTTGCCATACCCATTATAAAATAGCTGCTTTTCCCTTCATTTTCAGTATATTAAAAAAAAATTTACAGTTCATTTGTGTCGCCAACTTCACTTCTATAGTAGGCCGAGAGTAGCTGCCAGTAGGTAATAACGGGCAGATCAAGGCGAATAAACATAAATAACTACGAAAATGGTGTGCTTTCCCACGCTAGTGTGGGAAAGATAGTTCCCGTACACTGGCCTGTCAATTGTCACTTTACATGTTAAGAAGCTATTTTATTTATTTATTCAGAAAATATAATGAGTTTACAGACATAAGCCTAAGGAACTCATATATACAAGAAAATAAAAAAGGACAATAGAAAAGTGGTTATGGCAAAAAAATTAAAACAGTCTATAAGTAAACATGTGATCAAATAGGTTTCGAATGCCGACGATGTGAAAGACGTGAAATTACAAAACAAATCGAATTATTCGATTACCATAGCCATAAAAACTGAATTTTATACTTCGAAAAAAAAAATACTTTTAATTTAATGTGACATAAATTTTGAAACCCACATAGATAAATGCTCGACAAACTTAAAATCTGAATTTCGATCTTGTAACTTTAATTTTGGTTTTTGTGTTAACGAAAATTCAAAATACGGATTTTTTAAATTAGTTATGAAAATATGCATATTTCACAGTTAATTAAATCTTTTCCCCTAATAATTAGCAACTAATTAAAATATGTTTTTTTGTAAACATCAGTTTCTCTTCACTATTTTACCAAGGAAGACATGGCAAGGAAAGGCTTTTGTCTTTAGTCGATTAGTTTTTTTTGTTGAGAGTGTCTGTTATGATCATCCTCGCCGTTCTTCAACTTGGATGCGAGATTCACGAGGAATTATCCTTGAGCGTTAACTTTGATCAGTGCTTCTCAACGTGACCCATTTTAAGTGGTTATCAAATTTATGAAGTGGCTACCTAAATTTTTTTGCAAGAACGTAATAGTGGATCAGGATCAGACCTACCTACTTAAGAACACTCTTTGTAGGTAGCTGAACATTTTGGTACTTGTTCTAAGTTGAGTTGAACAGGAGTTATGAGGGTATAAGAAAGACAGTAAGAAAAATACATGCCAAAGTCGTATACTAAAAAAATACGAATTTAGAATGGAACCAAAGAATTTAGAATGAAAAGATTTCATAGAAATCCAATCGACATGGATAAATAAAATATAATAATAGATTGTATATTTAGTGTCGTAACGAGGTATATAACGCACGAGGTAACTATGTTAAAACGAGCGCAGCGAGTTCTAGCAGTATAATATCATTCCGTACAAAATAGCTGCTTTTCACTACATTTTCAGTATTTTCAAATTTTTTAAAACATGAAATTATTACTGAATTCACATTAAATTAATATTGAATGTTACTTTCTCACACTACTGCGGGAACTTTTTTTTCAATGTAGTAGTCCAGTAATTTTAGATTTCCACTGCAGAAAAATTCCCAGTTAGCTGATTTTTTTTTATTTACCTTCGTTATGGTGTTTTAAAAAACGTGTAAAAAGTCCCCATCGATATCGTGCCGGCGTTGCCAGATATTCGAGGTTCAAGTTCACGATAGACGGTTTTTTGTGAATTTCTCGGTTCCGTTCCATTTTTTGTAAAAAATAGTTATTATCAATCTTGTAGAGGACGAAATTATCTACAACTTTTGTATAAACATTTTTTGTCTACGATTTATAGTTTTTCTTATTAAAGTACCCGCGGCTTCCTCCCACTCGATTTTACATAACGGGATTATGCTGCTTCCCGAGGGCCTAACATAATGATTTGTACCATTATTTTAAGTTGAACTTGCAGCTAACGATTAATTATAATTTTATCGAAATTAATTCAGTAGTTCTCTACTTATAAGCAACCAAACATACAAATCGACAGCGCTCAAACAGACAGACAGACAAACAATTTTTTTTCGAAAATACGATATTTATACTTGACATCAATTATAAAGACCATTCGTAAAGTAATTTTGTAAAAAAAATTTACAAGGGTTGAGAGAGTGCAGATTAAGTACGAGTATGCATTTGCATACCGTATAACGCACTCTACTAAGAATAGCTCGGAGTAGCCATACTTTTAATTTTTTTTTCAAAATTCCTTTACGAATACTCATTATAATTGTTATAAAGACTATTCGTAAAAAAATTTTGTAAAAAAAATTAAAAATGTGGCTACTATTACTAGAGTGCGTTATACGGTATGCAAATGCATACTCGTACTTAATCCGCATTCTCTCAACCCTTGTAAATTTTTTTTTACAAAATTACTTTACGAACGGTCTTTATAATTGATGTCAAGTATAAATATCGTATTTTCGAAAAAAAATTGTCTGTCTGTCTGTTTGAGCGCTGTCGATTTGTATGTTTGGTTGCTTATAAGTAGAGAACTACTGCATTAATTTCGATAAAATTATAATTAATCGTTAGCTGCAAGTTCAACTTAAAATAATGGTACAAATCATTATGTTAGGCCCTCGGGAAGCAGCATAATCCCGTTATGTAAAATCGAGGGGGAGGAAGCCGCGGGTACTTTAATAAGAAAAACTATAAATCGTAGACAAAAAATGTTTATACAAAAGTTGTAGATAATTTCGCCTTCTACAAGATTGATAATAACTATTTTTTAAAAAAAATGGAACGGAACCGAGAAATTCACTAAAAACCGTCTATCGTGAACTTGAACCTCGAATATCTGGCAACGCCGGCACGATATCGATGGGGACTTTTTACACGTTTTTTAAAACACCATAACGAAGGTAAATAAAAAAAATCAGCTAACTGGGAATTTTTCTGCAGGTGGGTCATTTCAATATCTAAAATTACTGGAGTATAGGTACTCTTAATAATTATTGTAGTCCTAAAAATTTCAAATTTAATGACGATCAAAGATGGTCCACAGAAATAAAGGAAACCTAAACGATTGCGAAAGAGGTTGAGAAACACTGACAGTACAGAGTATACTGAGTAGACGAAAACTGTCTGATGTCTGTCACAGTTTGAACAAAAACAAACGCTCAAGAATTAGAGTCCGGGCTACTTTCTCGTTCATAAAGGGAGACTGCTTGAGTCGGTTTTTTATGACAGTCGTTTATTTTACATCAATTCATTAGTGGGTTAATTACCTCGTAATATAAATCCTTTTCTCTTATGCATGTGCTACAACTGGGTTAGTAGAAGTTTAGGAAAAAAAATCGGGGACACAAATCGCAGTTTTAACGTGAATATTTGGGCCTGATGTTGGATTGTGGAATGAATAAAGTAGACAGAGTAAAAAAACGTTTACAATAATATGCTTTATAAAAAATGGGTAGGGTCTGGATCGCGGGTATACAGATAGATGCGTGAATACCGTTAAACACAAATATATTCGTTATCATGGAAAGAAATACCTATATCCACTTTTATTTATCTTATAAAATCTAATGTTTGTAATTATTAAATTTTTAAATTTTTAAAACCAAGCTCAGTAGCTAGTGAACGAGTATTTTCAATTTCAGGCAATATTGTGTCCAAAATAAGAACCAGACTTAACCACCGTTCAGTGGATATTTTATGTTTTTTATTCTTAGGAGAAATTAAAATTAGTGAAGCTGTGAAATAAATATAAATATTATTTGAAATTTGAAATTTTTGCTTGAGTTTTCGTTATTTTGTATGAGTAATGTGTATTCCTTAACTTTTTTTTATATTTTGACTTTGATATTGATTTCGTTTTTTGTTACTTTATATAAATTAAATAAAATATTTTTCCCTATTCTATTTTTTTGACAAAAATTCGAAAAGCGGCTAAAACCGGTTTTTTGGAAATCTGGGATTCGAAAACCGATTTTTCAAAAAGTAGGTTTTTGAATAAACCCTACACCGTAGAATTGCGTCATATTGCAAAATCCCTCGTACATTGTACCAGAAAAAACAAAAATATCTAAATTTCAAATACTATCATCTTTAATTTGAGGTAGTTGTTACCATGTAAATCTCCATGAACCTGTCAAAAAAATTACCAAAAATTCGGCATAAACAATTTTGTCTTTTCACCACAATTTATGTTTCTGTATATTTTGACAATACAGTTTTAAACTCCCTAAACATAATAATATGTAAATTCAATTTAGTTAAATTGACCTAAAATGAAATATAATATGCAATATTATGAAAGCTGTCGGGAATGACTGCCACTGGAAGGTGGATAACTAGACAGATATCTGGTTCATTATAGAGCATCTCACATTACACCATTCTCTTAGAACAATGTCGTATCTCTGCTCCATACTTTACAGCACAATATTCTTGCACTAACACATACATGATATACACAGGGTGTATATTATATTACGTGTCTGAATTTTCTGCATATTATACTATAGATACTTCTATAAAGACGACGACTTACTTGTAACAGAACATTGTAATGCAACACTAACATTCATTAGCGAGCGAGCGATTGGCATAGAAATATCATAGATAGAATAGAGGCGCCACCCAAAAAAGTGTGGATGCAAGAGATAGAAATGGAGAATAGAGCAGTTCTTCTATCTTCTTCTATCACAAATACATAACCATGGTTACAGATGTTAATTAACAATACATACTATAAATATTTAAATTCACAAATGCGTCAGAAGACAAGGAAAAGAGAACTGCTTCGTTTTCTATCTCTCTTTTCCAAGGTAACACTGTCACTTACAGTTGTGCCTATGGCTTCCCTACTCTATCTATGATATCTCTATGGTGATTAGTCGAGCCGTTCGAGGCGTTATCACACTGAGCTGCATATGCATAGAATGCGCGAGACACGAGAACGCGCCAGGCGCCGGGGCAGCAAAAGTATATTAAAAATTGTAAAGTAAATATCAGAAATCAGTCCTTTTCTATTTTTAGTGTATTTGCTATATGGCACATACACTATTGGCGTCGGTCTGATGGCGGGTAGGGGTCGGACCAAAATTTCTCGACGTTTCATAGCCTCCTGAACAATTTGGCACTACTTTTGGAAATGTATATATTTATATATGTAATATCTGGGTGCCGAGCTTTGCTCGGATGAGTTCAAAAAAATAGTACTTGTATGCTGTGAGATATTATTTTCTCAGAATATTATTCCGAAACGAATTTATTTCTGAAACATAATTTAAATAATTGTTTCTGTTAAATATTTTAAATACCTATGTGTATTTTTAAGCGTAATAACTAAGTATCAACTTGAATCAAGCATTTTTTCCTGTAAATATTACTTAGGTCGCCATTTTCAAATCTACCGCCGTTATTATTTTGTTGACTGAAGAACTCGCAAAAACCGATTTTCATAGATTGAATATCTTGTAAAAATGTTCGAATCAGATGAAATTCTGCTTGCCCGTTGCCGTTTCAATAATCCATTTTTAAACATTGATACCAAATATCAACTTTATCGAAGTACTTTTTCTCTGTGATGTCATCTTAGCAACTTCCAGTAAATTTCAAATATTTTTTTTGCATAGAAGGTACCTACTGAAAAACTCACAAAAATCGATTTTCGAAGAAATAGAATTCATATTATATCTTTTAATAACAAACGTCAGACTATAAACCTGCAGCGCAAAACTTTTTTGCATGCATCTTCACCATAGTTTTTAAAAATCGATGTGTTTTTATATACTGCATGCCTGCGTCGCTAGAAGTGCGGCCCTTCGGGCCGCCGTTCAAATTTTTAAACAAAACTTTTTTATATGTATCTTAACAATAGTTTTCAAAAATCGATGTGTTTTTACACAGACTCGCGGTGCCAGAAGTGCGGCCCTTCGGGCCTGCTGTTTGTCATTATTTACATATTGTGCAAGACACTTCTTATATTAGTGTTCATTTACAGTTTTAACAACAAACAAAATCTATGTAGAAATAGGCTTCGAATCGATCTGACAATTGACCGAGTTATAAATAAAAAAACCCTTTTTTTAATTGCTCCCCTCTGGGACCAAGATTCCTACCTAGATCGATTTCTCGCCCCGAAAAATCCCCATTCTGTAAACTTCATCAAAATCGTTATTCGTTTTTGAGAAAAAAAAGTCTAGGTAAGATTATACGTCATACTATATTTAACGTACATAATATACATATTTTATATAGGTAATATAAAAATAACATACTTAGGTACCTATTTATTTAAATATTAGTTAAAACTACTTACATAATTATGTTTAATTTTTATTTCTGTTATTTTTTACTATACAAATAGTTCACGGATTATTTTAATAAGTTAAAAATTCTGTCAGAGTATTTTGACATATATAAATAATGAAAGTAGTTTGTTTTCTCCAAAGCCTACTCACGATATTACAATGTTTTGACAGGTCAAAAAACCGTTTTTAAAAATGATAAAATCGATAGGAAAACGAATTTTTCCAGGGATGAGACCTAGCTAAATCGATTTTTTGCCCCCCGAAACCCCTTTTCGGTAAATTTGATCAAAATCGTTAGAGCCGTTTTCGAGAAAATATTTATATAGATACATAGAAACATATATAGGTACATAGAAATATAGAAACATATATACAAGATTTACTCGTTTAATAATATAGGGGGATATACAGGGTGTCCAAGACTTGCGTTGTCGGCCGATATATTGATTTTGGGCGAGGGGTAAATATCTGAGGATTTATGGTGTACAGCGTGAAGGAATTACGAGGATTTATGAGGATTTATAAGGATTTATGAGGATTTATAAGGATTTATGAGGATTTATGAGGATTTATGAGGATTTATGGGGATTTATGGGGATTTATGAGGATTTATTGAGGATTTATCGAGGATTTACAGAAGAATTAAATCAGCTGTTTATATTATGCGCGTGCGCGAAACATTTTTTAAAGTACGTTTTCATCTACTAATTCGATGCTAATTATATCAGAAACTTGCATACCTACAGTTTATAATATTAGTATAGATAGTAAAAAAATCCTTCACTCAAGTTTTACCCCCTTTGGGGTTGAATTTTAAAAACTTGAATAAGCCTATAATCTTCCTCAATGAACGGGCTATCTAAGAAAAAAATTTTTTTTTATTTGAACTGGTAGTTCCTGGGATTAGCGCGTTCAAACCAACACACAAACAAACCAACTCCTCAGCTTTATTGTTATAATATACATACAGGGTGATTCATAATATGTGCGCAGGACTTCAGGATGTGATAGCTCGTTCAAAAATATGAAAAAAAGTTCCTATTAACATGGGTCCGCAAAAGCACTGTTTTCGAGATACAGGGTGTTAAAGTTGAAGAAAAAAAATTTCGTTTTTTGCTTATATCTGAAGAACGGTTTGAGGTACAAAGTTAAGCTGCCGCACACATTTTCTACCTTAAAATTGCTTTGTTTTTTTTACGAAATTTTTTTTTTTTTGTAACCAGTGGTGGAGATTTTGAAGGTGGTCGGTTTTGTTTGTGTAATTTTTTATTGACATTTTGTCAATTTATATAATCAAGTACGTAGGTGCTTACAAAAATCTTAATCAACGACCCCTAAAACCCTCTAATCATTTATTTGGTGAAAATGCGATGACTTGAATTAATTTTTTATGTGCAAAATTAAAAAATTTTCAAAAATATTGGCGCCGGTCGACTTTTGGCGCCCTCTATATTCGCACCAAGCAAGCAAAAAAATGTTGAACACATGTATATTGTAGAGAAACTCAAAAGCTACAACTTTTGTTATAACCATTTTTCGCCCCGATTGACCGTTTTGTTGTAAAATCGAAAAAACCGTTTCCACCCCCAACAGTGTCATTTTTGAGAATTTATAACTTTTGAATAATAAGAAATTTCAAAAAAAATTTAAACAGAAGTTGTTGGATAGATCCTCCTTAAAAATTTTTGTAATAGTAATTTTTAACGTACAAGCAGTATTTACCAAGATACATGATTTCATCCCTTAAATTCAAGATGGCGGCAACCCCTTGCGGAAAATTTCATCAAACTTCTAATTAACGCAATTTAAAAGTACCATTTGACTAGATTAATAAGGTAAACACAGTTTTGTTATTGTTTATACATTCGATGACTTATGGGGATTTATGAGGATTTACGAGGATTTACGAGGATTTACGAGGATTTACGAGGATTTACGAGGATTTACAAGGATTTATGAGGATTTATGAGGATTTATGGGGATTTACGAGGATTTATAAGGATTTATGAGGATTTATAAGGATTTATTTGCCAAAAAGGATTTATGGTGTACACAATTTTGGGCAGATATTTACCCCTCGATTTTGGGTGAAGATAGAAAAAAAGTTTAAATACAAAAGTTGTATAAATTTTAATGGTGTATAACCTAAAAATATTTTCAATTATACAGCCTGTCCCATTTAAGCGTGGCAGATCAAAGCTATGTTTTTTTTAACCTAGCACCCTGGTTTTATTTGTTTTTTCAATTCTGCATCTAAATGTGAATAGAAATTGTAAGGAAAGCCATGCTCGAAAATTCAGTAATTTTTGAGTTATTCAAGTTTTTTAGAAATTTTTGACACGTGCAGACCTTTACCTAAAATTCGACATAGCCAAAACAGAAACCTTTATCAATCTGAAATTTTGAGGATCACTAGATAGTAGACGGACAAATCAATGTGTGTCCTAAAAAAATGAATTTATTATACAGGGTGTTCAAATTAATGTACTTCTTTTACCTAACTGCAATTACGTGTAACTTTTGATTGTTAAATACAAGGTAATTTTTTTGCTGAAATTGTATTCTTTAGGATATTTACTAACACTTTTATTAAGGGTTGTCCAAACCTAAACCTAATATTTTCTTATTAAAATAATAGGTTTAGGTTTGGACAACCCTTAATAAAAGTTTTAGTAAATATCCTAAAGAATACAATTCCAGCAAAAAAATTATATCGTTGTATTTAACAATCAAAAGTTACACGTAATTGAAGTTAGGTAAAAGAAGTACATTATTTTGAACACCCTGTATAATAAATTCAATTTTTTTAGGACAGACATTGATTTGTCCGTCCATTATCTAGTGATCCTCAAAATTTCAGTTTAATCAAGGTTTCTGTTTTAGCTATGTCAAATTTTAGGTAAAGGTCTGCACGTGTCAAAAATTTCTAAAAAACTTGAATAACTCAAAAATTACTGAATTTTCGAGCATGGCTTTCCTTACAAATTCTATTCACATTTAGATGCAGAATTGAAAAAACAAATAAAAACAGGGTACTAGGTTAAAAAAAACATAGCTTTGATCTGCCACGCTTAAATGGGACAGGCTGTATAATTGAAAATATTTTTAGGTTATACACCATTAAAATTTATATAACTTTTGTATTTAAACTTTTTTTCTATCTTCACCCAAAATCAATATATCGGCCGACAACGCAAGTCTTGGACACCCTGTATATATATGTGTGTGTGAGTTCGCGGCATAACTCTCGAAAGACTTAATTGATTTGAGTCGAAATTTGGTACACACGTTGGAATCCATCCCCGCACGGAACCTATTTAAAATGGGCCCAATCGGACTATTTTAAGGGTTGTTTTTAGGGGTTGAAAAAAGTTTTTGGGCCCGAAAATACCGAAAAAATTTTCAGAATTGTTTCAAAATTAAAATTTAACCTTTTAGTAAAGATCAAAATGTGCTGCTAAAATTTTAATAAAATCGGCCCGACAGGACCGGACTTACAAATTTTATGAAAACACTAGTTTGCGGATAGTGATTTACTTACTGAAGGGTGTATTTAATTTGGTACAGAGGTTGCATTGATAATAATATTGAAATTAAGAAAAAAAATATTATTTTAAGGGATGTATTAAGGGGTTAAATTTTTTATTTTGTCCAAAAACAAACCTAAGTTCACGTATTAAAGCCACAAGGCCTGTATTAGCAAATACACTATATTGTCGGCAGGGTTTGGCACTGCGACCCGAGTTTTTTTTAAGTTAGCGAGGGTAGTGAATTGGAATGACCTTGATCAAAAAATACCGACATAAAAAACCGACTCAAAAATTGTTGAAACGCTGACAGGAATAAAACGGCTCTAACGGTTTGGATGAACATTACTGAAAGGGGTTTTGGGGGGAAAAAATCGATCTAGCTAGGTCTCATCCCAGGAAAAATTCGTTTTCTTATAGATTTTATAATTTTAAAAATCAATTTTTTGACGTTTGAAAATAGTGTAAGTAATATTGTAAGCAGGCTTGGGAAACCTATGTTTCCATGGCTTAAGGAAAATTTGAACCGAACATGTTCCAATGAAAAATGAAAAACTTCCACCGTGCGCTTATGTGGGTGAGGGATTCAGTCCATTTTTTTAGAGAATTAAATTTATCTATATGTCTAAGCCTTTTTTCCATTTAAAAAATTCAATAGATTTTATGGTAATAATATGTTTATTCTGTAGACCCCTCGATACGAATATGTAAGGCCAGCTCTTTTCTAATTAGGCCAAGCTTCAGGCACCTATCGTTCTAGCAATAACAACGAGTGCAAACCAATCATCTGCCTTCTGGTAATTAACAAAGTGCTCTTTATGCTTCACACGTCACTTTATCTCTTCTTAGTTCGTGCTGGCTCCGTTGCTTGATGCGCTACCACATCAAATGAGAAGAGGTGTTTACTGTTCGTTGTAAAATAACACTCTTCTATATTATAGAATATAGATGTATCTGCAGTCTATCCAGTGATCCACTCTGCAGCGAAAGATATCGAATTCGAATTGTACATTTGATTGGTAATTTAGTAGTACCACTTCTATACTTTAGTAGCACTTGACCGGTTTTTTGGGTTCTGTACCAGAAAGAAACCCTATTGTTGTGCCAACGATGTCTGTCTGTCTGTCCGTCCGTCCGCCCGTCCGTCCGTCTGCCTGCCTGCCTCTAACTTCTAAACAAAATGAGATAGGGACTTGAAATTCACACAAACCGCGACCCAAAGACGGTGACAATAACAATAGATGAAAAAGATTTACTTAAGGGGGGCGTCTATACATGCAAACGGGGATCAAAAAAAAAATTTTTAATACCTATTCTTGTGGAGTATTGTTGAAAAGAGCCTTTTGAGTAGATTATGTATGTGTGTTTATTTTTTTTTTATTTTATCAAAATTGTAGATTTTAAAGACCGTCAAAGTTGCAATTTTTAGACCTATTTTGTTACCAGGTCTATCCTAACAACGCCATTACCTATAAAGGTGTAATTCACGTCAAGTATCACTCATATCGTCTAGTTAATCAACAAATACTAAAAACAGAAAAAAAGAAAGCGCTCATACATGCAAATGGGGGGCAAACAACATTTTTTTGTACCTATTCTTGTGGGGTATCGTTGAAAAAGGCCTTTTAAGTAGATTATGAATGTGTTTTTATTTTACCAAAATTGTATGCTTTAGCAAACGGGGGGCAAAAAAAATGTTTTTGTACCTATTCTTGTGTATCTCTTGAGTAGATTATGAGTGTGTTTTTATTTTATTTATTTTATCAAAATTATATGCTTTAACAAACGGGGGGAAATTTTTCTTTGTACCTATTCTTTTGGGGTATTGTTAAAAAGGGCCTTTTGAGTAGATTATAAATGTGTTTTGCCTGTTTTTACTTTATTTATTTTGTCAAAATTGTAGGTTTAGCATAACTTACATTGTGCGGAACCCTACTCTTTGCGTGGCTCGACATGCACTTGGCCGTTTATTATTTTATGTTTCTTGAATTATTTTTGTCAATTTTTATTATTAATTAAAATTATTATACAGTATCTATTCAACGCACCGTATAAAATGATGTAACTTCATCCCCTTTGGGAATTCTTTGGACGCAATTTTTTGCTCCGCATGATCTTCATACTCTTATAATATTTTGGTGACGTTGAATAGGGTTGAGATATATCATAAATTAATTAATGAATATTATATTACATAAAAGTCCGGTCCCGGATGAAGCCGGACAGGAAACGTTTTATCATTCAGTACATTATCGATAAAATATAATTTTCAACCCTAGTCATAAATCAATAACTCTGCAGCCTATAATATGGTTGATAACTTTTTCACATTACACAGACAAAATACAGACGTGGGAAAATAACAGGAAATATAGGAACATGGAAACATCAATATTCCGCCTCCCAACATAGCGTTGAATAAAACCTATTATTGTTTCTCCTCAAAGGTAATTTTTTCTCGTGGAAGGTTATGTTTACATTTGGATGAACATTTCAACACTCCATTCTGTGAACACGTCACAAACGTGCGTGAAATATTTAAAAAAAGGTCGGATTTGGTATGAAAGTTAAACTAAGACAATAAAAATTAAATTAATCTTTATTCTTTATTAAATTATATATTATTAGCGGTCCCGTCCAGTTTCGTCCGGGTGCTAAGAATTTATGATTTATTATCCCCCCCAGCGAGAAATTATTCACCTGCGAAGCGAAGTCGGGCTGGTGGTGTTTATAGTAATATTAGTAGGATTCCGCCAATACGCTAAAATGCAAAAGAATTTCAGATTTACGTTTTGTTACTATCCCACAGGAGTTACCCCCCCCCCGCGAAAAAATTATCAAAATAAAATATAGCCTATATCACTCAGGAATAGTGTATCTTTCTATAAGTTAAAGAATTTTTAGATCGGTTTAGTAGTTCCAGAGATTATCCCCTACATACAAACAAATTTTACCTCCTTATAATATCTCCCCGCAAGAAATTTATCAAAATAAAATATAACCTTTAGCATTCAGGGATAGTGTAGCTTTCTATTAGTGAAAGAATTTTTAGAATCGGTTTAGTAGTTCCAGAGATTACCCCCTACATACAAACTCACAAAAGCACAAACAAACTTTCCTCTTTATAATGGTATAGATGAGAAGAGCAAGAGATATTTTTACTTCTTTTTATACACCTAAACACTCGCCTAAACACTTCGCAATAATTTGATTGTTATAACATTATAGAATATTTTTATTCTTAGCATATACCTAGTTTAGAATATGAAAAATGGTGTGATGAACAATATGAAATAAGTGTAAGTCCACCAACAGCCAGGGTTATTTAGGACTGGTACAAATTAATATAAAAATACATTTAAAATCCAATTGAAAGTTTACTAGTTCTCATACCAGAACTTGGGTACTGCCACTGGAGACTTGTGATAAAGGAGCCTTGCATTGAAACACCGCGCCGTATAAACATCGGCACCGCTAATAATTCTCTATCAAACTATAAATTTCTTATTTTTATTTTTTCAAAACTCGTGTGTAAAATTTTTTAAGAGCCTAAAAATATAGGTATATATTTTGAAGATGATTTCGAACAAATAACTTAAACAAAGAACTGTTCGCACTTTATGATACTATATAAATAATGGTTTCCGAATGTGTTTCTCAACAAAAAATAAAAGAAAAATTGCGTTCAACGTGTGTTAGAACCAAATCTAATAAAATTTGAAAATTTGATAGTTTCAATCAAGATTTGAACTTATAACCTTTATCTGACATGCCAAATGTTTCAGCCAACTGAGATATTGTGGCGATTTATTTTGATTGAAAACAACAATGAGATAGTTAAACGCTTCCGATGTAGAGTTATTACGGTTTGAAAGAGAAATTCTCAAAAAGAAAAACTATAATGCTGTATAAAAGGGAACGCTTCAAATATTATCAAAGGATTGCTCAATCGGAGTTAAAATCATGTCATTGTGGTCAAAATTACCCACATAACTTCAACAATAGGCATTTATAGTGGCTATATTACAGCAGATAAGGTCGGCTAACACGTCGATTGCGGTCATTTTTGTTCGATCATTAACGAACTAAAACTAATAAAATTATTCAAACTGCATTTTTTATCTCAAACTCATGCATAAAATCCATAGATTTTACCTATACATGGCATCAACGACATTTAAGTACCTAGTACGCATTGTGAGTAAAAGTTTTTGAATTTAGGTTGCTATAGGAGTCAAGAAAAAGTATACGTCAGTCCGAATCAAGTTGTATGCATTATTATGGGGTCGTAGGGAAAGTATACTCTTACTTTTGAGGGTTTCTTTTCTATGTGTCATTCTTATACAAGATCCAGTGACCAGCATGCATATTATACACATTCAAATTGCCTGTTAGTACGAATCCCACCTCTGCTCATGGGAATTTTGTGATGTCGTTTTGACCCAGTTTTAATATTTGATGACACTGGCCAGATATCTGATATGGTGGAACCACCGCCAAAGTGATATTCTCTTGCTTATGCTCTATTATATTATAATATGTGGACATTTACATATTTTGGATATAGGTACTTATCTACCTTAAAAAATTGTCTGTTATTATTAATTGTTAAGTAGAATGAATCGTGGACAAGCAGGAATGGGGAATTGGGAAGTTAAGCATTTAAGTTCAGAATAGGAAGTGCTAGAAAATTATGAAGCATTGATTTAACTAGAGAATGTAACACCATTGCCGTTGGACAATTATTTTTTACAAGATTTTATTTAACTTGCAATGTATGTTAGTTTGTGTGTTTGCTTAGGTCAAAACTTGCAAGTCAATTTTGAACGACTTCCACGTATCCGATCAATTTGAAATGTTGTACACATAGATAGATAGATAGATAGATAGATATAAACTTTATTCTGTTAATACTGTATATACAGTGTAGAATGCGTCAATATAAAAGTATACAGTTTAAAACTTATGATTCCCGTTGGCAATACATGAATAAATCGTTTTTAGAAATAAATTCAACCCCTAAGGGGTTCAAACGGGAATGTAGGGTTTTTTTGACTAATCAACGCCCAGGCCAAGTCGCTGAAGCTAGAAACTTGAAATTTGGACAGTTGGTTCCTTTTCTGACGTAAGCATCCACTAAGAAAGGATTTCTCGAAATTCAACCCCTACAAAGGGGGTAAAATTTTGAAAGACTAAAATGAACAAAATAAATATTAGCAAAAAAACTTTTTAGACAAGCTTTTATTTAATTCAAAATAATTTTTAATAATTTAGGTTCATAATTATAAAAGCGTGGGTCGTGACTAATAAACTAACATAGAGTTCACGACCCACGCTTTTATAATTATGAACCTAAATTATTAAAAATTATTTTTTCCCTCGTTTTTTCCTTTTTAGTGCATTTAAATAAAAGCTTGTCTAAAAAGTTTTTTTTGCTAATATTTTATATATTAAAAAAGAATTGTTTGTTACAGGTGGGAGGTTTGGGACTGGCTATATCCAATCGAATTTTTTTTCTATATTTTAGTCCTAAGTAAAAATAAAAAAATGATTGATCTACATAGAAAAAGATGCTTTTCAAGCTAAATTTTGATTAAAATGCGTAGAAAAATATTGTTTCGACGTGGAAATTGTACAAAAACCTATGCTAAATAGATGTACCTATACACAGTTTAAAACAAATATCGTTTCAATCGATCAATTATTTTTTAGTAAGATCGATTTGAAATTCTACAATGCTTTTTTATGAAGAAATATTATGTGTGGTCACAATCTAAGGCCATTGTCAAATCAGATGTTTTGACAATGCTTTCTGCAACCAAGCATAAATGTTACTTCAAGTTGAGCCCCATATGTTTTTTTAAAAACGCCATCCGAATTGGGTCAGTAGATTTTACGTGATGTGTGCACAAAAAAACACACAAACAGACAAAAATTCCAAAAATGATCTTAATGAATTCTATCACTTATCCTTCATCCCCCCAATTGTATTTTTTTGAAAATATTTTCAAAGTACAGAAACGCAAAATTTACAGTTTTATTATATGTATAGATGATTTTTTTGTTTTCAAAATAAATAAATAGTCATAATTATTCCGATTTTTAAATTTGGTATCATTTAAAAATCGGAATAATTATGACTATTTATTTATTTTGAAAACAAAAAAATCAAATCAATCGGATACGTGGAAGTCGTTCAAAATTGACTTGCAAGTTTTGACCTAAACAAACACAAACCCACAAATCCAAAAACACACAAACTAACATACATTGCAAGTTAAATAAAATATTTTCAAAGTACAGAAACGCAAAATTTACAGTTTTATTATATGTAGAGATGATTTTTTGGTTTTCAAAATAAATAAATAGTCATAATTATTCCGATTTTTAAATGATACCAACCAAACAAATAAAAGCTTACACGCTATGGTAAACAGTTTTGCAAATCAGGTGCGATGTTTATTCTTTGTTAAGGTTCTTTAGGTGTAAGCGATGTTTTTATAATGTGCTTAGTACTTTAGTACATACTTTGTGTTTTGTTTTGAAATGTTTTAAGCGAGAACTTTTGTTTTTGTAGAATTTAGCAAACGCGACGATACTTAGTGGTACAATACAGTCACACAGTGTGTTTTAAACAACATTTAAAAAGTATTTCATTGTCCTTCTGATATTTTTTGGCACGAATATATTTCATTAAGGAAATTATATTATGTGTAATATACAGTAAATTTTAATTTATCGTTCCAGAATGCCCAGGATGTATTTGAATAATAAAATTGCTCGTAAAATTGTTTAATACAGAAATATAGTCAGAAAAATGCAATACCTAACGAAAATATATAACAAGATTATATAATTTTCGAATGTTTACATAAAAAAATCCTAAGGACGGCATATGCTAAAAATGTAAAGAAAATGAATCAGATGCGGAAAAGACATACCTAAATTGTATAGCCGACATTTAATGTCGGCGGTCAAGTGTTACAGCAGCTTTTATCAGCCTTACTAATTTTACACCATGACTCATCACTCAGTACTGTTCGTAAGTAAAACTAAATATATATCTGGGTGCACGGCAGTGCATCCGCCAAGTCGAGTACGTCCAAGCCTACCTTTTCTCGAAGAGATTCGGCGCATTTTTGAACCCTCGCAACTTCGGTCTGGATAACACTTTAGGTCTCAGATTTTCAGGACAGGATGGGACCACCAAGATTATGGAATGTACCAAGTTTCATTTTTACAGCCGTGCTACTTTAGATTTTATTAATACGCAAAGTTCATTGATTTCGTCACTCACTTATATACTGACTGACTCACTTATATGATCATCAAAAATCTGGGGTACTTCCGGTAGTCCTAGAAAGCTGAAATTTGGTATGTAGGCTGGGTTTCACGTACAAGTAACGAGAAAATTCAAACATCTATGATTTTCCCCTTCCAACCCCCCAAACTAGGGATGTGCAGATTTCTATAGGTCAAAAATCTTTATGGTACTTCCCGTAGTCCTAGAACGCTGAAATTTGGTATGCAAGCTAGGTTTCGCGTACAAGTAACGAAAAAATTAACAAATCTGTGTTTTTACCCCTCCAACCCCTAAAAGAGGGATGGTGCAGATTTATATAGATCTGTAGTCAAAGAAAGCTGAAATTTGGTATGCAGGCTGGGCTTCGCGTACAAGTAACGAAAAAATTAAAAAATCTGTTATTTTCCCCCTCCAACCCCTAAAGGGTTCTGGCTCAGACAACATCCTACAAAAAGAATTGAAATCCCATCAAAAACGATTCTTGTAAAAATAAGGCCAAGTCTTGTGATCGCGTAGCAGTAAAAAGTTATGTGATCTAATAAAGCCATTAAGCCCAATTAATTGTAAGTGAAAAGTAGTGAAATAATATAAAACTTGGCTGGCTTTAAAGATCCAATGCAAGGCCTAGTGCATTAGTCATTCGTCTTTTATTCTCTTAGCGAACTTTGAAGCTATCCAAGTTTTAAATTTCACTACTTCTCACTTAGTGGGCTTGGCTTCATTAGATATCATAACTTTTTACTGCTACGCGATCGCGAGACTTGGTCTTATTTTTACAAGAATTGTTTTTGATGGATCATCTTACTGACAACTTTATCCTATGCAGTATACCTATACCTTCAATTTCTAGAATTGTTACACGTAAAATAGATTACATTGAAAGTAGGGTAATTCGTTACCACTGTGGTTTAACTGGCACGTTTTTCCCTTTTTCTTGAACTTCTATTCAAAAAATTAGATACTAAAAGTTTAAAATTTTAAACGAATGCTGCCTTTTATCTAGTTTTTCATTTAAATATTTTATTAGGATAGGGTAACGGCACGAGTTTCTAATCACTCACCTGTTGCCCATCACTTCTATATTTATACTAGCGCTCCCCGCCTGGCTTCGTCTAGGTGCTAAGAATTAATGATTTATTATCCCCCCCCCCCGCGAGAAATTCTCCCCCTGCGAAGCGAAGTTGGGCTGCCCATGTTTATAACATTAGTAGGATTCCGCCTATACACTAAAATGCAAAAGAATTTCAGAGGTTACGTTTTGTTACTATCCCACAGGAGATTCCAGCTCCCCGCTAGAAACTTACCAAATAAAATATAGCCTATATCACTCAGGGATAGTGCAGTGTTCTATTAGTGAAAGAGTTTTTAGAATCGGTTCAGTAGTTCCAAAGATAAGAATTGATGATTTATTACCCCCCCCCCCCAGCGAAACTCGAAGGGCCTATAACCTTCCTCAATAAACGAGCTATCTAACAAAAAAAATTCAAATCGGACTGGTAGTTCCTGAAATTAGCGCGTACAAACATGCTACAAACACACAAATAAATTCTTCAGCTTTATAATATTAGTATAGATTTAACAGAATAATAATAAAACATGTACCTACCTAATATAAAGAAAATTATGTTATTGAAGTGAAACTCCTTAGCTCGCGGTAACGCAGAATTTTCTGTCACGGAAATTGATGGCGGAAATAACGTCACGCGTATGCTTAAAAATCTACTGATGTGTAGAACGATCACGTGACGTTACTTACTGAGTATATTTACCTAAACCGATCAATGTTCAGTAGGTTGTTCCATAACCAGACACAAATTTCCAATAGGGCTTACCCATAGACATAGGAATCTAGGGACGTAGTACAAGCGAGTGGGCTGGTTGCTGTTAAGGGGAGAGGGCGGTGAGGAAGCAAGTGTGCCCACATTCTATTGGTCGCTTCAGTTGCGCAAGCGCTGTACGAGCAATTGAGCATGCGCAAAGACGCGGACGACTGCATCTGGCGCAATTGAGTATGCGCAAAGACACGGCCAATAGAATGTGGGCACATGCATAGCATGGACATGTCCATGAGACATAGGCATGCATTCTCCCCTGAAGGCTCCCCCCTCGTCTAAAGTGACACTTTATAGTTCCTATACTATGTCCCTAGATTTCTATGGTCTCATACCGTTAATATAAGTTATAACCTATCGATGCGAGCAAATATTAACAACATTAATTTGCGACTGAGTTAACGCATGTTGGTTATAGTTGAGCAAATCACTTATAGGTAGAATATGAAACGAGAGCTTAAAATAATAGTATTACAACTTTTCTTATTGCATAATAATATGGTAAATAATAATCTCTTTTGTCAATTATTTAATATAGAAGTGGTAGACCTACTTGAGTTAAAATTATATTAAAGAAATATTTAAAATAATTTTACTGACCCAAGTGAATCAAATTAATTTATCAAAATAATATATTGTTATTATACCTCAATTAATTGTACTGCCTGCAGTATCATAAAATGTTATCAGAAATTTATCTGGCTAAATTGCAAAATCACTTAAGTCAAATGTCAGGTATAGATAGATAGATAGATAGATAGATAGATATTTTATTTCATGAATGGCTAAATAGCCGTGAAATAAGTCAATACAAAATAGTTAACTAATACAAATAAAATTACAACTCATCCAAAGAATATAATATATCTATAACTTTGTTTGATTTAACTCTCCAGTTCTCGCTACAATAAAAACAGACATCACACCATCGATCACATGGTTCGGGCACACTTCTAGAGCACACGAACGTCAAATTCTCTTTCATAGCAGTGAAAAAATAAGCTGCTTTGAAATTCAGTTTTAATTGAAAATAGTATATAAGGTTAAACTTGTTTTTACATATTACACAGAATTAAAAAAAAATCTATCTGGAAATAGAAACAAAACAAAAATTCTACTTAAGTGATTTTTCTTTGTGTCCTCAGATAATATATAATAGAGATAACTAATTATTATCATATTGGAGTATATTATTATACATTGTTAATATTTGTCATGCAATTTCATTGATATAACGAAATTCCTAATGAATAATAATTACCTTATAATAATATGTTACCAACAGGTTATTGGAAAATATATTACAATAGTCAATTTTAGTTTAGCACATTCTATTATATAATAAAAAATTCGACTGATGACCAGTCCTATACTTCCCACCTAGTAAATATTTGCAAAAAAAAAATAAATACTCTTTTTTTTTATTCTTTGACTAGGCCCAAATAACCTTATCTGTTGGTGGTCTTTAAAACACAATTTAATTTTTATTCTTTGAAAAAAGCATGGCCCTCTTTTTTGTTTGGTGATCTACTGATGGCTAACTTAATATAGCAAAAATCATGGTTACCTTGATTTACGTACAATTTTTATTTTTTTTAGTAAAATATTTTTTTTCTCGAAAACTATACATTTTAGAGAAAAAAAATATTTACATTTTTTCATATTATAACATCTAGAATTCATTTATATATTTTTTTACCTATGTTAATACGTGACATTGAGAACGTTTTTTTGAATATCTCAGGATCCACTGAACCGATTTGACTCAAAATCTAATCAGATCTAAGTTAAAGGCTGATAAACACAATAGAACAATCGGCATGCTCGTATGTTGTTCCGTTCTTAAGATATCGAAGGCGAAAAATTGACCACATACACACACACATACACACATACACACACACACACACACACATACACACACACACACACATACACACATACAGACATCAGTCAGAAAATGATCTTAAACGATTGCTAGGGTCTCAAAACGTGAAGATCTGTTAATATCTCGAAATATTTTTTTCGGACTAAATCCATTACTTCCCTACCATAGTAGAGGTGGGAAGTAAAAATTCGACTGATGACCAGTCCTATACTTCCCACCTAGTAAATATTTGCAAAAAATAAACACTCTTTTTTTTTAATTCTTTGACTAGGCCCAAATAACCTTAGCTGTTGGTGGTCTTTAAAACACAATTTAATTTTTATTCTTTGAAAAAAGCATGGCCCTCTTTTTACTTCCCACCTCTACTATGGTAGGGAAGTAATGGATTCAGTCCGAAAACAATATTTCGAGATTTTAACAGATTTTCACGTTTTGAGACCCTAGCAATCGTTTAAGATCATTTTCTGACTGATGTCTGTATGTGTGTGTGTGTGTGTGTGTGTGTGTGTGTGTGTATGTGTGTGTGTGTATGTGTGTGTGTATGTGGTCAATTTTTCGCCTTCGATATCTTAAGAACGGAACAACATACGGGCATGCCGATTGTTCTATTGTGTTTATCAGCCTTTAACTTAGATCTGATTAGATTTTGAGTCAAATCGGTTCAGTGGATCCTGAGATATTCAAAAAAACGTCCTCAATGTCACGTATTAACATAGGTAAAAAAAAATATAAATGAATTCTAGATGTTATAATATGAAAAAAATGTAAATATTTTTTTTCTCTAAAATGTATAGTTTTCGAGAAAAAAAATATTTTACTAAAAAAAATAAAAATTGTACGTAAATCAAGGTAACCATGATTTTTGTTATATTAAGTTAGCCATCAGTAAACAAAAAAGAGGGCCATGCTTTTTTCAAAGAATAAAAATTAAATTGTGTTTTAAAGACCACCAACAGCTAAGGTTATTTGGGCCTAGTCAAAGAATAAAAAAAAGAGTGTTTATTTTTTGCAAATATTTACTAGGTGGGAAGTATAGGACTGGTCATCAGTCGAATTTTTTGTTTGGTGATCTACTGATGGCTAGCTTAATATAGCAAAAATCATGGTTACCTTGATTTACGCGTACAATTTTCATTTTTTTTGTAAAATATTTTTTTTCTCGAAAACTATACATTTTAGAGAAAAAAAATATTTACATTTTTTTCATATTATAACATCTAGAATTCATTTATATTTTTTTTTACCTATGTTAATACGTGACATTGAGGACGTTTTTTTGAATATTTCAGGATCCACTGAACCGATTTGACTCAAAATCTAATCAGATCTAAGTTAAAGGCTGATAAACACAATAGAACAATCGGCATGGCCGTATGTTGTTCCGTTTTTAAGATATCGAAGGCGGAAAATTGACCACATATATACACACACACACATTCACACACACACACACACACACACACAGCCATCAGTGAGAAAATGATCTTAAACGATTGCTAGGGTCTCAAAACGTGAAAATCTGTTAAAATCTCGAAATATTTTTTTCGGACTAAATCCATTACCTACTTCCCTACCATAGTAGAGGTGGGAAGTAAAAATGTTTCTTAAAAAGTTATTAGAACAATTAACTCGACTACTGCTAATATAAAAGTGCAAAAACGAACTAGAAATAAGAAAGTGTGTGCTTTAGATCACACGGTAGGGAACTCACTCACTCACCGGTGTACGTTTGCGCCTAATTCTCTCGTTCACATGCACTAATCAACAAAACAAAAACCTCCTTCAAAAAATCCACTTAAAAGAGGAAAATAATAAAATTTTGAGGTCTGCGTCAATTTAATAAAATATGAAGTCGGTTAAAAAGTATAGGTAGTATAATAATTAATACCAAATTTTTAACCGACTTCACATTTTATTAAATTAGAACAGACATCAGAATTTTATTATTTTCCTCTTTTTAGTGGCTTTTTTGAAGGAGGTTTTTTTTTGTTAAATTTTTTTTTTACTTTTTAGTGGCTTTACAATACGACTTCTGTCTTGATATTTGACATATTTACCTTAACGGTGTTACATCTCTTTACTCACTTTTATATAAATCAGTCGAACTACTGAACCGATTTAAGTAAAATTTATATGGGACCAAATCCGAAGGTATGCCCTATTAAATAAAACAATACCTAATCATAAAAATCGGTTCATAAATGCGGGAGAAATCGCGTAACATACACAAAAAAAATACAGTCAAACTAAGAACCTCCACCTTTTTTTTGAAGTCTGTTAAAAACAATGCAAACATTTAAATACTCACCTGCATCTAGAGCAAGTGAATGGAACAGGGGAAATGCCTTTATTTTAATTCCTCAATACTGGTATCGCCGTTGTTTTCCTTTCTCTTTACCCCCACCACTACTTCCATCACGTTTTTTTCATATCCGGTATTGACGTAACTAGGATCTGAAGCTGGGAGGGGCCAGGTCCCACTCTGTCCGTCTGTGGTCAGTTTCTGTTAAGAAATAGTATTATTTTTTATTAATCTTGATTTCTAGGGTGAGCCAGACTGTATTCTGGAATAGTTAGGTACCACCCAGCCCCTCCCTAGTTACGCCAATGAATAGGGTTGCCAGGTGTCCGGCTTTAGCCAGACATGTTCTGTTTTTTACGATCGTGTCTGGCCTGTCCGGCTTTTGCTAGGCTTTTTAGCGATGAAGTATATAGAGAACGCACAACTAAGGCCTGTTCCAAGCTAATGACGTAAGCGCGAGGAATAATTATAAGGAGGAATAAGGAGACGTAAAGACTGTTTACTGATTGTTTTAAGCACGGTTAAGGTTGATCTCGCAAAAAACTGACTGTAATTGATTATTAATAAACGTTTGAAAATATCCAAATGACTATATTTCTATTTAAAATAGGTACTCCGGCTTTCAGGGCAAAATGTCCGGCTAAATATAACGCTTTCCTATTTTTGGACCTGGCAACCCTACCTATGATATCCGATCGAAATCACTCCTACCTACAGCACCTAAAAAGTTTCACTTCAAAAAGTGCCGAAAATTTCACGTAAGCGGTTGTGTCATCGCCATTAGATATTAAAACTAAGTACGGACAACGACGAAAGTGGAACTGTGGTTTGTCCTCGGTGTGTGTTTGTGCGTGTGTGTGTGTGCGCGCGCGAACGGGCAAGTTAAAATAACGTAGGTGTTAAACTGTTAACCATGATAAATAGGCGACTCCGTTGAACCATTATAACGATATACACGTTGACAAATTACCCCCACCGATGTAGCGCCTGTTGTCTGGCATCTAGCTCCGTTGTTGCTGTTTTGTCTCTTTGTTTTGTGTTTTTATATTTTATTTATAAATGCAAGATGTATAATATATCTATGTACCTCTATATCTGTTTTCTGACTTCACCTGCTTCCTATTATGTTATTAATTACTATAAATATTTATTTTTAGCGCGCATCAGTTTTTAAACATTGTCATTCAGAAGTAAACATTAAACAATGTGTCATATTTAGGTTTTTTAAAACGAAAATAAATCATGGTAGTACGGCTGAAAATGCATAATAGAATATTGGGTTAAGCAGCCAAATTACATTATTGATTTTGCAAAATCAAGAAAAAATCATTTTATCAACCTTTGTCACGTTAGAGTAAATGATAGCTCATTCTGCCGCGAAAGTGGAATGGTTCGGGTTTCAGTCCCGACTGTGACAATGGTTGATAAAATGATTTTTTCCCTGTCCCATTTAAGCGTGGCAGATCAAAGTTATGTTTTTTTTTAACTTAGCACTCTGTTTTTATTTGTTTTTTCAATTCTGCACCTAAATGTGAATAGAAATTGTAAGGGAAGCCATGCTCGAAAATTCAATAATTTTTTAGTTATTTAAGTTTTTTAGAAATTTTTGACAAGTGCAGACCTTTATCTAAAATTTGACATAGCCAAAACAGAAACCTTTTTCAAACTGAAATTTTGAGGATCACTAGATAATCGACGGACAAATCAATGTCTGTCCTAAAAAAATGAATTTATTACACAGGGTGTTTAAAATCCTAAACCTAATATTTTCGTATTAAAATATTAGGTTTAGGTTTGAACAACCCTTAATAAAAGTGTTAGTAAATACCCTAAAGAATACAATTCCAGCAAAAAAATAACCTCGTTGTATTTAACAATCAAAAGTTACACGTGATTGAAATTAGGTAAAAGAAGTTCATTATTCTGAACACCCTGTATAATAAATTATTTTTTTTAGGACAGACATTGATTTGTTCGTCTATTATCTAGTGATCCTGAAAATTTCCATTTGATAAAGGTTTCTGTTTTGGCTATGTCGAATTTTAGGTAAAGGTTTGCACTTGTCAAAAATTTCTAAAAAACTTGAATAGGTAACTAAAAAATTACTGAATTTTCGAGCATGGCTTCCCTTACAATTTCTATTCACATTTGGGTGTAGAATTGAAAAAACAAATAAAAACAGGGTGCTAGGTTGAAAAAAAACATAGCTTTGATCTGCCAGGCTTAAATGGGACAGGCTGTATAATTGAAAATATTTTTAGGTCATACACCATTAAAATTTATACAACTTTTGTATATAAACTTCTTTTCTATCTTCACCCAAAATCAATATATCGGCCGACAACGCAAGTCTTGGACACCCTGTATAATCAAATCGTCATATAAAAAAGTCAGTTTAGAGAAATTTCTTCGACCTACTTTATTGCAAATGGTGACACATTTAAAATCCTAATTTTCAGACTCGTAACTTTTTTTTAATCAACTATAAGGACTCATCTTCCGAAGTTTATCGATATCATTTTTAAACATCCTATATTATAAGTACTTAATTGCAGACACTATTTAAATTGACAATTATTAATATTTAAAAATTTGGCAACTGAATTTATTCTTCGAGGTCCTGAAGATGAAAACAAGTTTTCGAAACGTTGAAAATTATAGACAAGATTAAATCATGTGCTTTTAACTTCGTTAAACTACAATACGGCCAGTGTAAAATCTTATTTAAAATTTGTGTGACAGAATAAATTAAAGCACATTACTTCTTCTTCGCTTCTTATAAAATCGGGTTTAGATAAGGTTTTTGCCAAAACCGATCGAAGTCGCTGGAAAACTATGCCTGACTTCTAGCAGCCGTTTATTGAAGAAAGAATATTATATCACTTCAGCTTAATGGCTTCTAAATGTCAGGGATAAATTAATGCTTAGATATATTCTACATTTAATATCATCTTCTAAACGTCATCGCTACGAGACAAGATGAGGTTTCTGTCAGAACTTACGTTAACGCGAGCGAAACCGCGGGTTAAAACAAGTTTTTGAATTATAATGATACGGGATGAATCTTCTAATTAAAAGTAGGAACCTACATAGATCTACATCTGTACATATAATAAAACTGTTTGTGTTTGTGCACGCATAACGTAAAAACTACTGACCCGATTCGAATGCAGTTTTTAGAAAAACATAGGGCTTAACTTGGAGTAGTGTTGCCGTCTAGACAAGACAAGACAAGACTTTCAAATTCTTGTCTTGTCTTGAAATATCAAGACAAGACTTCACTTAAGTCTTGTCTTGAAATATCAAGACTTTACTAAGTCTAAGTCTAGATTAACAAACTCTTGTCTTGTCTAATATCAAGACTCTAGATTATTTTCAAGAGTCTAGATTAGTAGTGGTAGGTAAAGTAAACCTTTACATGCTACTACTTAGTTTATCTAGACTCTTGAAAAGTGTCTAGAGTTTTGGCAAGAGTCTTGATCTAGATAAAGCAAGTCTTGTCTTGTCTTGAAAATTTCTAGAGAAGATTTTTGCAAGTCTTGTCTTGAAAATCTAGACAAGACAAGACAAGAGTCTAGAAAGTCTAGATCTAGACGGCAACACTAACTTGGAGTAGCATTTAGTTTTTATTTCATCGCAATCGGCTCACTCAGTAAGAATATATGCGACTTGAATGTTTTCAAAAATTCATTATTTAGCGGATAATAAATAGGTAATGTATATTTTCACACAACAGTAACGGGAAGTCGACCAATTGGTAGTAGCCATCGGGAAGCAGTGACGTTATATTCATAACTATATGAAATACAACCGACTTGCCGTCAGGGTACATTCTGATTGGTCGAATACCCCATCTTGATGTCGTTTGACAGACACACACACCTAAACGAACGTAACAACTAACTAGTGAACTCTGTATACTAATATGGATAGTTGATAGCAATTAAAAAATGGGTTTTGTATGTGGAGAATGTTCAAACACATATTCTTCAAGACAAGCATTAATGTTCATAAAATTAGAATGAAAACTTTAGATAAAGGTTTGTAATCTAATTCTTTCCATAAAAGTCGATCATTTTTCTGACATTTTAAAATAAAACTCAATTAAAATTTATTTTTCTAATCCAATTTCTCAAGAACACTGTTATTGTATAAATTTTGGACTTCCTAATACCTTTCAAATAAAAATGTTAAATTAGGTTTTATTTTGAAATGTCAAAAAATTGATCGACTTTTATAAAAAGAATTAGATTACAAGCCTTAACTGAAGTTTTCAATCTAATTTTGTAAACATTAATGCCTGTCTTGAAGAAAATATATTTAAACATTCTCCCATACAAATTTACCCATTTTTAATCGCTATCAACTATCCATATTGGTACCTATAAAGTTCACCAGTTAGTTGTTACGTTTGTTTAGGTGTGTGTGTGTGTCTCAAACTACATCAAGATGAGATATTCGACCAATCAGAATGGACTGCAGAGCCTAGCTGTTGCATGTATATAAAATACGCAGTGAGGACCAACGAATTAAGCGACAAGGATTCTTACGTTCCTTTCTATACTGACCAGAGTGAAAATTACATTTCTTAGCTGTAATATTATGTCAAAAATAACTCAGCAGCAGTTCGAAATGTACGTGAGCGGAGCCGTGGGTACAGTTAGTTTTTATTTGTTATGTAAAAATGAATAAAAAATATTGTAGAATTATAATTGGAATAAAAGCTTAAAATTGTTTCTTTGAAACCTGAAATAATTTTAAAAAATCCTCAACTCCCTCGTTTTATATTTGGTATATAACATTAAAACTTTCTTTCTGCAGCTGACGTTACTCTTTTTTTCATGTTCTCGTTAAAACTTTTTATCTGCTAAAAAGTGCCTAACTAATAAAAGTTCTATTTTTCACACGTAAAAGGAAATCATTATTTTCTCTACGCAAAACAGAATTTCTTCTTTTGACGTTACGGTCCATAACTTTTTTATTAATTTATGCACGTAAACAACTAAATCTCAAAATCGCGTAAATCTCGAATGTATATTTTTAAATTTATACTGTTTTCAAAAGTAACAAATAACATTTTAATCAAATGAGTAGGTATACCTACTATCTACTATCATGAGTCAGATCTAAGGGGTCGCCAAAATCGACCATTTTTTAAAATAAAACTAGACTCCAAAACAAGACTATTGATTAATTAAATTCCATAAACCTAATCTTCTGAGATATTAAATTTTGAAAATGAGATGTCATATGCACATGTTACATTCGGGAATAATATATGTATATCTTACAGTGTAATAGATAGACTGTAGATTACTGACGTTCAAAGGGGAACACAATAGATCTTTTAGGTCGCGGTGGCTTCCTTCGGGCCCCTAACAGTTAAATCTTAAATCTTACTGACGCTCAACAGCTGAAGTCATCAACGTCTATGGACACTGATGTTGAGCGTCTATAATCTACATTCTAATCTAATTTAATCTGATCAGCATTTATTACTACAGTGTGAATGACATACTTTTTCAAAATTTATATCGAATTGGTAGCATGGTGCAAAACATATTAAATTTCTTTTAAGGTCTAGTTTCATATAAAAAAAATTGGTTGAAATTTACGACCTCTCAGCACTCTCTTGTAAAGTCCAACAAATATTAAAATTTAAAAAATCAGCACCTTGCTGCGTTTGTACAAAAAAGCAGCTGTCGACTTGTGGAATATAACAGATATTACTTATTATAAATAAAGTCTAGGTTTTGGCGTTGGTGAATGTAAAACAATATTAATTGCCCTAACTATCGCTAAATATTTTTTTTTGTGAAATCGAAGAAACGTCTAGACCTCTTTCAATTTAGTAATATTTTGCTATACCGGCTTTTATCGAAGATACAATATTTAGCAATTTAAATATTACACGACAACTTCTGCTATTCTCGAATAAAACAAAATTCCTGTGTTGACAAATTAAATAATCATGCAAAAGAAGCGCACAGAAGAAAAGCAAATTGAATATTATGTATTCGTCAAAGGAAGTAGCGATAAATTTGTCAAATACTTCAAACAAAAGTTTGGCACGTTCAAATTTATTGAGGGTAGACGTCGCTTGTTTAATTACCTGGTTTCTTCGTGGTTTCTAATTAAGTTTATTACATCACTTGCTTGTGTTAAACTTGATAAGTATCACTTTTAAATGCTTCTCTATAATTAAAATCCCAACATTGTTTTTTCTTTGCTATAAATTATATTTTTATCTTAAGAACATTAATAATGTATATCCAGTGGAACTTTAAATAATTGTTTATATTTTAAAATCAATTTATTACATACTTTTACATTGTTAAAAGCAGTGGCGTAGTCTCAAAGCGTTCAGTACGTAATATGTGGGGCACAGCCACTGAGGTAAAGTCTGTATAGAGGACGCATACCGTATACAACTGCTTATAAATATACAAAATTTAAGCCAAGTTTGACGTCACAGGGCCGAGTAAACATGGCAACGAAACACTTCTTCTTCTCAGTTCTCACGTATAAAATGAGGGCCGAGTTACAATGGCGACTAGCTTTACTTTTAAATGCTTATACTTTCTCTATAACTTTGCCTTCAGTGAGCACAGCACAACGGTACCACTACTCCACGTGTAGCACTGCACAAACAATCGTATATTTGATGTACTTGGTACAGCTCTATGCCCAATTTTCCGTTTCCCGTGGGAATTGAAGGACTTAGGATTTTCGTTTAGGTTTTCCTGTAAACTATGCGTGAGGCCCTATATTTCCTATTTTTTTCTAAATTTTAGGCTGCGTAGTTTAAGAGATAAGGGGGGAGAGATCAGATAGACAGACAGACAAACAAACACGAGAGTGATTCTTATAAGGGTTCCGTTTTTTTTCATTCTGAGGTACGGAACCCTAAAAACTAAAAAAACAAAACTTGCCGTGACATGAAAAAGTTCTTAGGTCTTAGCCTATACTTTAAGTTTGCCTATACCAGTTACTGCAGAGACGTAAAGCTATTATTATTAATAACTCGTTTTCACATTAAGTCCAAATATTTAGATTCTTTACATTTAAAGCTTGTAAGAACAATTATATGTTCTTACTTTAAATAAATAAAACGCAATATATTTAATTAAACTAAATTCGCAATGAAATATGTTTTACTCGATATGATCTTTGAATGATTTTAAAACCAAAATTGTTATCAATATAAACTTGCTTTCAATTTTATAGCGTCGCTATGTAAAAGTAATTTTAAAAATATCATATCAAGAAGGTGTGTTAATATGACAATTAATAGGTGCGTTTGGTATCAAGGTGTAGTGTAGTGTAGTGTAGATATTTTTCACTGAAAAGTGTAAACAAGTTCACCAAAAGTGTAAACTAAATGTACACTTGTAACAAACGGGCTAGTGTACATTCTGAGTAGATTGTACATGCGCATTGCAAAATAAATTAATGACAGATTGGTTGAGTTCATTATTTCTAGTTTTTACAGTTTTTTTGGTCGTAAAAATGTTAAACTCACTACCATATTTATCTTGTACCATTACATTTTGAGGCTCATTCATTTTTAAGAGACAAAAAATGTAAAAAAGTACGAAAAAAGTATCAAATCTGTCAAAGCGATTGTCAATTCAGACATATATCACGTGACCTACACTACACTACGTGCACCTGCTCAAAAGTCAGGACTAATAGTTGTTACACTTTTAGTCCCACACTGAAATAACAAACAGGTTAGTTATTTTACACTTTTGTATAACAAACGTAATAGTGTTAAAAGTGTTTACACTTTTTACACTACACCTTGATACCAAACGCACCTAATATATTGCTATAAGAGGGTAGATGACTAAAATTTTTTTTTGTGTTATATTAATAGAGCAGTAAATTATGAACAAAATGACACCTAATCACTTCATTCTGATTTCAAATAAGTTCAAAAATAATTTTTGAAATATTTATGTTAGCCCCGCCGCTAAAAATCGTTTTTGCTCTAGGCAAATATGACGTCATTTTATGAAAGTTCGTTTATTTTAGCTACAAATATTATTTAAAGACCCAGAAACAGAATGTTGAAAAATACCGTTTTGTACTTATACCTATGTAAACATGATGTAAGCAATCTAAGTTCCGTTGCTATGGATACATTAATATTTTACATGAATTGACGTCACGCGGTGTTTTAAGTCACGTGACAAATAGATTAAAAACCATGATTTTATTTATTACTTTAAATATGTTTACGAAATTTAATTAATAAAAATAAAAATTCTAATAAATATTTTAGAGCATAAACTTTCATTATAACAAAGTTTTATATTGACCACTGTCTACTGGAATGTACCCTATTACATAGCAAATGTAAGCCACTTCAAGAATAATGCAAATTCCCTATTGACACGTGAACCACAGATTGAAAACGTCTGGTCTGGATGATTGTACGACATATGTTGGCACTGCTAGCCGGGGCTCGCACTGAATATTCCTGATTCATTTTCATTAATTATCGTATGCACTGTCAAGCTTCAAAGCTAGGTTTAGAGACTTTATGGTGAATATCGTATATTATGTCTACACAAACACATTAAATTCTAACACACCGTTCATTAGTTACTTCAATCTAATTTGGAACAAAGGCGTTAGGAAATTAGACCAACAAACTTTAGCAGATGATTCCCTGATTCTACGAAAAAAAGTTTATATAACAGCTTTCTGAACTAAGACTTCTTAGGCGGCACTGTCTCGATGATTTGAAGGGTAAAATGCTGACTCGATGATTCGAAAATGAGTAACACAAATGGTGTGAGGCAAATTACCATAACAACCCTAAATAAATCAATAATTAATGTAGGCATGGCTCATTCTGATCCATTTCTTTATATTATTCATACAAAAGAAGTTTTACTTTGGTCGTGTGCGCCGTGACTTTTTTGTAATACCTTTGATCTTCAAATATTTTAACAGTTTTAAATTCGATATTATAATATTTATATTAGACTAATAAGATAACTTTATTTTCTAATTTTTGTGTAATTATTATAATATTAGCTGTGTAGAAAATAAAAATATAAAACTTCAAAATAAATTAATAAGATTTATACGGCAGAATTGCAATAGAACATTTTTCGTTGGAAAGCAGCCAATTATATAATTGATTCGAAACATATTGGAAAAAGTCATTTTACCAACCATAGTCACAATCAGGATTCTAACCTGAACCTTTCCATTTTCGCGGCGGAATGAGCTTACAGTACTCAACCGTGACATGATTACCAAACTAATATTTTCCTTATATGCTCGTTAGAGATGTGTCGTTCACGCTGGACCCGTTCACTGTGATCGGGTCCAATAAGTGAACGATTATGAACGAATCTGAATTCAGTTCCCAATCGGATCTGGTTCAGTTTGTAGGTAAACGGTTTAACCAACCCCGAGACCGACTGACTGACGAACGATGAACGAAATTGATAGGTCCTTGTCAGGTAAGAAATAAAGTTTAAAACTACCAGTTCATTCTATTCTTACTCTATAGAATCTATTGTTTTATATGTGAATTTTTTGTTTTTTTTCATCTTTATATTGAATTGGAAATTTTAAGTTTTGTGTGCTTTTTTTATAAATGTGGCATGTAGAATGTATCCAGATCTTTATTTTGAATTGAAAATTTTGAGTTAAATAAATGTGACATTAATTCATTGAATGAATATTATATGAATTTTGTTAGTACTAATAAATAAACGCGCGTTAAAATTAATAAAATAAATACGATAATCAAAAATCATCAGTCATCACATTTAGAAGAGCGAATCACCGGATCCTGTAACAGGCTGTAACACAGTGTACGTAAAAGGAATTTCGGTAGCGCATACTCACATAGAGATCATGGAGCCACTGGATCACTTGATCCGTTCAATCAGACCCGTTCATTAGGTGAACGAGATCCGGTTGGAACGAATCTTCGTTGTGACCCGGACCGCCCATCTCTAATGCTCGTGAATCAATAGATTTTCACTACATGCGAGTGTTAATTCAATATAGCTAGGTTGTAGAAGTGAATCTTCGTACTAGCGAGAGCTTATCATTAAAGTGAAAATTATTTCAAATACCCTTAATAGGGATACACTAATAGTACCTATATACAGGGTGTCCTCAAAGACACTAAACACACGCTTACTACATGTTCCTGAGACCAAAATAAGCCGTTTTAAGCAAACTTACCTTCTTACAAAATTGCTTAGTTTGGGCGCTATACGGCCCTGAAGTTACAATTTTGAAATCGTTTTTTTGTTATAAATTTAAAACGGCTTGTGCGATTTTGCTAAAATTTGGCACGTTGACATAGTTTTATGGAACAAAAAAACCCATGTTAAAATTGTGATTAATATTAATCCATAGGCGTAGAAATCGGGTTTTTTAATATTTGAACGTTTCAAATTTCTACGCCAATGGAAAAAAAGGGGTTTAAGTATAAAATTTAGAATCAGTAACTTATTTGCTACAAAAAAGCTACTCTTAAGAAGACTCGATTACTCTCATGGTTTTTGAGAAATTTGGTTTTTAATAACTCGCAGTAAATTTTACAAAATGAAGTAAAGTTATTAAAACATGAATAGAAATAAATAAATATGTCATAAAAAGTGATCAAAGTGTCCACCATTTTTATGCATACAAAAATTTATAAGACGAAGAAAATTAATTTACTCTTTGCATAACTTCTTCATTATCTCTAGTTTTATACTTAGAAAAAAGCATGGCCATCTTATTTGTTTACTGATCAACTTATTATTATCAACGTATTATTATTGATTAGCTTATTATTAAAATACAAATTTCTCAAAAACCATGAGAGTAATCGAGTCTTATTAAGAGTAGCTTTTTTGTAGCAAATAAGTTACTGATTCTAAATTTTATACTTAAACCCCTTTTTTTCCATTGGCGTAGAAATTTGAAACGTTCAAATATTAAAAAACCCGATTTCTACGCCTATGGATTAATATTAATCATAATTTTAACATGGGTTTTTTTGTTCCATAAAACTATGTCAACGTGCCAAATTTTAGCAAAATCGCACAAGCCGTTTTAAATTTATAACAAAAAAACGATTTCAAAATTGTAACTTCAGGGCCGTATAGCGCCCAAACTAAGCAATTTTGTAAGAAGGTAAGTTTGCTTAAATCGGCTTATTTTGGTCTCAGGAACATGTGGTAGGCGTGTGTTTAGTGTCTTTGAAGACACCCTGTATATTGTGATATTGCGTATCACTTGTAAATAATATTGCATAATCTTATAACTACTTATTTATTGGCATATTCTGATCTAGCAGTATTTGGGAGCGACTTTGATTAAGGAAATGACTCCTATAAAAATAGCATGCTGTGTACACGTTTTATTTTCTGATTGTTAAAATGCAAAATTTGTTTATCAACGGAAAAAATAGAATAATTATTATTAATTTTTCACGTAGCGTCATAAGTCGTAATTTTAAGTGCTCGGTTTTTTTATTTCGAATTTTCTTTTAAGCCATTTCTAAATGGTCATTTTGAATTATTATTAATTTTTCACTTGTAGAGTTTGACGTGGTAATTTTGTGTCCGGTTTTCTTTTAATTTTCTAATTTCTTTTCTTTTGCAACCATTCCAATGGTTCTATCGATTCCTATCGATACATTGTTTAAACGATAATTATTCAATTTTCAGTATTATTAAGTTTTCCGCAATTAACTTTTCATTACCTAAAGTAAAGTGTTAATTTTAAGTGTATAAATTTAATATATCTGCTAATTTCCCTACTATTCAGTTTGGGTTCTCTTTCGATTCCTATCGAATATTGATTTAACTTTTACGTTAAGTTTGCATTAGTGATATTTGCATAATTAATGAATACTAATAAATATTGTTAACATTATTCGTGTCCTTTCATTAATAAGGCAAACTCTTGTATCGGACCAACTCAGAGAATATTTTCTGGGATTGTTTAACAATTACTTGGGCCCGATTTAACAACACTCTCTGAGCCATATCTGATACAACCGTTTTCCCTTTTCTCTCTTTCTCTTTTCCCAGGTGAGAAGCCAATCTACGTGCTCAAAATATGTCCACTGCGTACTCTTATAATATCAATGATTGGTATTACTACATAATATATTCTAGAAACAATTATATCTTGTAGACATCGTAAAATAATCTACATGTTAGATACTTACATAAAACACAGTATAGAAATCAACCAACGAGTTTGATTTTTTTTAAGATAAATTAATAAGATTTATACGGTTGAATTGCAATAGAAAATGTTTGACTATGGTTGGTAAAATGATTTTTTCCAATATGTTTCGAATCAATTATATAATTGGCTGCTTTCCAACGAAAAATGTTCTATAAAACTTCAAAGTTTAATTGCAGTACTTTACTTCCACCATTTAGACACGTTTCTGCCACCATGCAACAATACCAATGCAGTTCTTGCTAAAAATATTCTCGCTAAGAACGAAATTTTTAATAGAATCAGAAATAGAGAAACTTTTGTAACTCCCACTGCACACATTCATCAGTTCATTTTTTTTCTTAATTGCATATTATACTGTGGCGAAGAATGATATTTAAAATAAAATCTAACGTATCTTTACTGGCACCCTTTCCCAAAAATTCTGGTAGAGTAACGGAGAACTTATTGACTTTGCTACACTTCGTATATTATGTGTAGCTGTTTATGCCCAACGTGTCCTTAAATTATTTTCAATTAATTTGTATATAGGTGGGGGTCTCTCAGCAAATGATTTCGGTTCCATACCGTCGTTATAGAAAAACAGCAAAAAAAAACAATGAATCCCAGGTACTGTTAAACGATGTATAAACGTTCAAATTAGAATACTATGACAACTATATAATATTATAACCTCAAAAAGTTTTTAACAGGTGCTGACAAGAATGGTAGAATATAGGAAGCTGACAGCGAGCTTTGTGCCAATTCCTCAATACACCACTTCCTTGACATTTCATCGAGTCACTTTAGCAAAAAAGATTCAGTATAGATGTTTACACTATCTCTTAATTTATGAAATTACTAAAAACAGTCTTAAAATTATTTCTAATATTCGATATTTTCTGAACGCATAGTGCAGGGTCACAGCATAACTCTAGAGAGGCATCATAAAACTTCTTTTCTTAAATATACCATCATAGGTATTTAGAGATTTTTATTCTCTTTTCAATGGTGCAATTAAATAGCAGTGTTACATTATAAAATTTTCGAGACAAACTCAATTAAAAATTCCATACAATACCATAATACCTACATGTACTACCTACTTGATATACTAACATCAAGGCCTACATTAATGTATTGTGTTGTATGTAAAGTTTAATTGCGTTAAATCTCGAAAATTTTATAATCATAACACTAATATTTAATTAGAGGGTTGAAAAAAGAATTTAATGTTCTATCAGAATAGTTAAAGAAAGTTACCTACAAAAAAAAGTTGAATGTTCCTTATCTGGCCTACACAGAGATATCGTCGATAATTTGCCGCCATCTTGTAACAATTTTATCCCATTTACGTAAATATAGGGTTTGATGAAGCTATCTTCAAAAATAATCGAGATACAGGCCTGAGACGCCATTTCTGGGACACCTATATATTTAGTTCTTTTATAAAATATTTTATTTTGTCTAGTCGGTGATGTAGAACCCTATTTAAATTGTTAGACTGAAAGTTGTTTATTAGCCTCACCTCAAAGAGTGGAAATTCACTGGAGTTTATTTTAAATTTATGATTTTTCATGTAGGAGTAACTTTTTAAACTCATAGGTTAACTTTTATAATGTCAACTTTATTAAACTCTTTGCAATAAAAAAGTTCAAGTGAATTAAAAGTTCAGAGTATATCATAATATTTATAGCGAGCAATCTGAAAGAAAACTGATTAAACTCAAATTTATAAACCTTTTATTTTAAACAAAGAATTTATACAAAATTCATATTGTAGCGGAATTAAATACTACCTATAACAAATTTTCAGAACTTTCTTTTAAGAAATTGACAAATACGTATTCCTGTAAATGATTCTATTTAAAACTTTTTTGATAATTAATGTACTTTTCTATATTTAAAGCAGGTAGGTACCTAATTATGCAGTAGAATGAACAAAAAATAAATCAACCAAATACAAATGAAATAATCACTTAAAATACACTGAAAAAAAGTTAACATTTTGTAAAAAAATAAAACACTGATGCTGGTTTTATCGTACAATTTTAATAGGCTGTTTTTTAATCACGCTGTTCATTGGTTGCTGCGTTTAAATTTTGGCAAATTGTTGATCGTTATCATAGCAACAGTCATTTAACAGCGTGATAAAAAAATAAAATTGTGCCTAGCATGAGTTTAGGAATTTACACTATATTTTTATTTTGACATCTGTTTTGTCAATACAGTGACATCTTCAGAAATATATCTTAAACTAACATTTATATTTATGAAGAATTCCTAAACTCAGTGTTTATTTTTTAACAAAATGTTGAATATTAATTTACATTAAGTAAGCACCCACTCCATCATATATTTTAAAAAAATTTCCACAGAACACCAAAACACGACCACTTTTTTCTAACCATCAGAAGTTTATATTAAACTTGTTCAAGAATAGTTTTAATAATTTCCTGCGCATGGTTCCATTGCAATTCAAGAGATTGTTGACTGAAAACGCAATAGTTATTATATATATATAATATATTACATAAACAAAATGTCAAATTTTACAGACAGTGTCGTCTATCGGATGGATTACTATACTAATTTTAAATTTTAAAGGCATTTTAAATATTCGTCTTTCGTATTAATTAGTCAATAAAAGTACTATTAGATAAAAGAGTTGAAAAATGTTTTTTCTAACCGAGTTTCTAACATTATTGACTCATTTAGATTCAGTCTATCTGACTTTTGGTTTACCTAGATGAGAGAATGCGTTTTCATAATTTTTGTCTGTCTGTCTGTTTTAATGTTTACGCGTAAAAAGCTAATATGTTTTATAAAAATACAATAGTGATACATATACTTATATCCTTTTCTATTTAAAAATATGTTTGCAAAATCACCTTTGACATTAATGTTTGTCTTATGAAACTGGTAATACTTATTGGATAAATTTAAATAAAATACAATATGCTTGAATATTTTTATAATTAAGTTAATTTATATTCCATCGATGTAAGCAGAGAATATCTAATATTTATGTAAAAAAAAAAAAAAAATACGGACGTTACGGTCGCGTCAGAATAATTTTAGGGAAGAATTTATTAAAATACTTTAATTAAATATCGTTGACTCTTTTATTTACTAAAAAGACGTTAAAGCACTTACACTATAATTTTACTCACGGCTTGTTATTACTTCATTATTAAGTCAGAGAAAATTTTTAATTTCTATCTCCTTGCTCCAACGTGAATGCCGTCCTTCTTGTTAGTTGTAATTGCTTAACGGGTTCTTCTTTTTTAAAATTTTTAACAAAATTTTGTATGATAAGTTTTTTTATGGCTTATATCTAAAATAATTGTTTCCCCCTAAAACGTGCCGCTCTAGCCTCTAGCTTACTTATGCTCAGTTGCAGAAAAAGTTGTCAAAATTTTGATTTGATAATGACCTTAGATTGTGACAACACATATTTCTCCATAAGAAAAGCATTGTCGAATTTTAAATCGATCCTTTTCGAAAAATAATTCATCAATTATTATTGAAACGATATTTTTTTTAAACTGTGTATACATGTATTTAACACAGATAGATACAATTCCCACTTCGAAACAACATTTTTCTTCGCATTTTGATCAAAATTTAGCTTGAAAAGCGATGTTTTTTTATGTAGATCAATCATTTGTTTTTGTGTGAGTACAATCTAATGTTCTACATGACAGGGAATTTCACAACAACATTAGACTGCTCCTGAGTCCTGCCTGTATAAAAACTGTAATTATATTATCACAATCTAAGGTTAACAACGCTTTGTGCAACCGAGCATTAGCCTATTGGTAAATTCGCCTCTGAATTAGGTACAGTCAGTAACACCAAAATTATTCTAATATATTAATAAATTTAATATAATATAATCATTTTTCATTAATCTGTTCATAAATTGAAATAAATTCTAATACAGGTACTAAGAATATCTCGGGCGATGTCTCATTTATTATGAGGATTAGAAAAAAAAGTTTTCAATAAAAGTTGGATTGGAATAAGACCACTATACTTTAAAATTATTTTTAGCTATGCAGGGTGTACGATGTAGTCATGGTACAACTGACTTGTATTTTTATAAACAGAACACCCTGTATATTTTCAGGCCATCTCATGATCCATTCGAAAGCCTACAGAAAATTGTGCCATTTTTGAAATTCGCTTGCAATGTTGCCAAAATATTCAACTTTTTCTGCAAAATTCTACATTTTCGTTATCTACTACTAAAATACACACCAACCACATTTTTCAATTTTTGCGTGTCAAGTTAGTCCATGCATGTGCTACCCTCCAGATACTTCAGAGTTAAATTTAATTATACAGGGTGTTAGTGGCAATAGTTGGAAAATGCATAACTTTACCTTATCTTAAGTCAATTTTTTTAAGTAGCACACCCTGTAAAATATACAAGTCAGTTCCATGACTACATCGGACACCCTGTACAGCAAAAAATAATTTTAAAGTATAGTGCTTTGAGACATTCTTAGTAACTCACCCTGTATAGTGTTTATAACATGTAAAGCATCAATTGCTTACTCATCTGAGCTGGGCTATTTTTGTGATATAAAAGCTGTTGAAATATATACGGTTGTTTAAAATTGACAGAGATAGGACACGTAGAAACGGCAAGCAGTGAGTTCACATTTTACCCGCTATTGTTTACAATCAGCGTACAGGTGGGTGGTTATTACGATATTCGAACGTAAAATCATATACAAGAGACGTTACTTAATTCAATTTGGTGGCTTTTCCGCGCATCATTTCCGCACTGCTTATTAGTTCAGCGTGAAGGTTGCAGCGCATAAAACTGAATCGTACCTTTAACCTTTCCGCTCGTTTCGTCAGTATAACGACCAGCGGTGTACATAAAATATTATCAAAATATATCACTTCTGAAAATCAGTCAGTCATGTCGTAACTCTCTAGGTTGTGGTGCTAACAAATGCATGATTGATGCTGGGTTGCAGAACGCTTTGTCAGAAAATATGATTTAACAATGACCTTAGTTTGTGACAACACATATTTAGCCGTAAGACAAGCATTGTAGAATTTTAAATTGATCCTGCTCGAAAAATAATTGATCGATTGAGACCATATTTTTTTTTAAACTGTGTAGGTAGTATACACAGCGGCGGACTAATTGCCTGTCGGAGGCCCGGGGCGGCAGAACTAAATGAGGCCCCCGGTCTGCTTAGAAATTGATGTATTTGTAGTGTAAATTTCGTAAAAAATGAATAATACAGATGCAGTAATATGTAGCTGACAAAAAAAAATATTTATAATAAACGACCTACCTACGTTTATATTTTGTATACGTACGGGGCCTCCAACTCCAGACTGCCTCTTACTTACTAAACATATTTTGGTCTTGTTTGGGATTTGATTAAGAAAGACTTCTCGAGATTTGGAGGCCCCCCAGGATCAGAGGCCCGGGGCGAGCCGCCCCCTCCGCCCCCTCCCTAGTCCGCCGATAGGTATACATAAATTTATCATAGTTTTTTGTACAATTGGGTTTTCAAATGAATTTTTTTTTACTTAAATGGAAGGACCACATACAAGTTTTATAGCAAAACTGTTTTTTTTAATTTTTTTGCTTACTAATTAAAAAGTTATATTTAAATAAAAATTAATTTTTAAACTCAGTTCCGATAACGCGCCGAAAGAATCCGAACGCGTGTGACGTCATTATGTTATCTATGGTCTTTGTATCCATGGTTACCAAGTTAAAAATTTATTATTTTTGATAGTATGTGTAATACATATACACAAATACCAACAAATGCAGACACATTTTAACATAACGACGTCACAAACATTCCTGGCGCGTTTTGAAGTCACGTGATATTTTTTAAATTTTTATACATTTTAATTAATTTTTAGTAATTTACCTATAGCTTTAAAAAATTTTTTCTTTTCGATTTTCAATATTATTTATGTTAAATTATTAGAAAAAATTAAAAAATTAATAATTTTTTTTAAACTTAAATACCTAATTTCCACTTCGAAATAACAGTTTTTCTAACCGTTTTGATAAAAATTTAGCTTGAAAAGCGATATTTTTCTATGTAGATCAACCATTTGTTTTTCTGAGTACAATCTAATGTTCTACATGACAGTGAGTTTGACAACGACATCAGACTGCTCCTGCATTTATAAAAACTGTAATTATATGATCACAATCTAAGATCATTGTCAAATCAAATTTTTTGACAACGCTTTCTGCAATCCAGCATGAGTCTGTGAATGAAAATTTCGATATTGATTGATAAAATTTAGTACTTGCTATCAGAATTAATTCCAGACATACTACATAATATTATTATATTGTAATATAATAAAAAGGCGTGTTTTTAATCAATTTCCTAACATATCAGTGAATAATTATCAACATTATGTTGCACGCTATGCCACTGGCAAACAAATATAATATACAAACAGAGTACGGGTTAGTGAATATTTATAGACTAACTGTTATTCCCGGCGTTGCTCGTGCCCCCCATATCTTCGGCAATGCAAAAATAAAGTGGAAATGGTTAACTGCTAAGCAAAGAGCTCATGTATACAGTTTGGAAAGCTACGAGTTGCTCATATGAATATAATGAGAGCGAGCATGTTCGAATAATGATTAGCATATGTTATAGTAAGATGACGGAATCATATATCAAACGAGTGCTTTGAAAATTGTATCATATTGTTTTGATGATTATGTAAGATGACGGAATCATATATCAAACGAGTGCTTTGAAAATTGTATCATATTGTTTTGATGATTATTATCATATTATTCCTAGATATCCGTCTATAAATACATGCAGTCAGTTCGTTTACGAAATTCTCTTATCTCATTCAACCATCTTCAAATCATTATTCAAAAATGCTCGCTCTCGTTATATTCGTATGGGCAACTCGTAGATTTCCAAGCTGTATAGTTTGTAGCGTTAAATGAGCCATTTTCTTGAGAGTAGTTCTTTCAATAATTCATGAGAGGCGCACTTGTGGTAGCTGGACAAATATTATTTATTCCTCATTAGTGTCGTGTCATTTTAGTGGTACTTATAACTTATTTAATAATAATAATAATAAAATAATTAAGTTGTACCACTAAAATGTCATGACACTAATGGGGAATAAATAATGTTTGTACTTACCACAAGTGCTGCCTCTCGTGTATAATTGAAAGAACTACTCTCAGAAAAATGGTGAGAATAGAATAGAATAGAATAGATATATATTTCTCTATGTAAAACAAGCCATATACTGGAGAGGTCGTCCAAAAAATATATACAATATTACTTAAAATATAAAACAAAATACTTAAAATATAAAACAAAATGCTAAAAAGTATTCGCCTTCAAGTGAAGGTATCTTCAAATTTTGAGGACATAAATTCATTAAGGGTTGATCGTATCTTCCATGACTTAGCGTGATGATATAACCTAAAGCATTCCCGGGAATAATGTTCTATATAACTGTGAAAATCAAATTAAAATGGGCTCATTAGTTTACAAATAAATCACTAACATACCGACAGACGCGAAAAAGGGACTTAACTTCATATAATCTTGCTGCACGGTAGCTCTTCGCCACACTAGCAAACATACTTTACCCGACTAAACTCTGGCTTTTGACCCCTCCCTAGCTCAGCACTTCAAAACCCGAATCGGTCCAATTTTTTTCTGGTAGGGGTTTACGAGTTCACCACAAAACCCAACTTTCAATTCGGTATCGCTTTTGGTTTTTTCGGAGATATTTGGATTCGAAAATATTTTATTTTGTCACTCACTCACTCACTCACCGATCACCAAAACCTCTAGACCACTTCCGGTGCTGCAAGAAGGATGAAAAGTAGGGTTTAAGATACACACAAAGAAAAAAGTACAAAATTGAATTTAGTTCATTTTTCGCTGCAATGGAAAGTATACATTCAGATGTGCTTGGAAATTTCTTAAAACACTTTTTAGAAAGCAATGTTTTGAAAATTTTTTATATCTTTTTAGATTTATAATCAATATTAAACTACTTTGATCTTAAGATTTTTTCACTAGTACGTTGTTGATTTTTGAAAACCTTTAAAATATACTCAAACTATATAAATTTTACTAAATCGAGTTAAATTTTAAATAATAATAAACTATAGCCTCATTATTCCGAACAGTACAATAAATTTTATCATTATCAATAGTATGGGAGGGGGCTCTACTTTGTTATCAGAGTTGAGTATATGCAGCAATTTCCAGTAATCTAGGAACAAGAGAAGTGAGAAATGGGGTGCGGCGCACCTCCCGAGGGCTACAATTTTAATAAATTATACTGTCACTGCAGTTAAGTGAGTTTCAGCCCTCTAGGATCAGCAGAAGTAGTAGGCCTGCAACTCATCCTTATTTTTTTCGCTCAACTGGCAACTCGTTCTTTCGCAAAATTATCGAAAGTTTATCAGGTCAAAATTAAGTACTCAAAATAATTGCGGCGGAACCTCCTTAAATAGCGTTTTCAAGGTGAAAAAAATCGTTAAAAATGTGTTTTTTAAACTCTCACTCAAATTTGTGTGAGAACTAGATAGCACAAAATTGCATACCAGTAATTTTATAGAGTATAAAATTTCTTATAAAAAAGTCCCCGACAGCATATATCCAAAGTCAATAATTTAGCATGGTTCTCACTCAAATTTAAGTGAGAGTTGGAAAAACACATTTGGGGAGGTTCCGCCGCAGTTATTTTGAGTAATTTTGGTCCAAAGTACCCTGACCTGATACACTTTCGATAATTTTGCGAAAGAACTAGTTATCTCGAAGTTGACAGTTACTCGGTTTGTAGAAGACTTTTAAGAGGTGAGTTTACAGGCCTATCGGTGAAATATTGATTGTTTAAGGAAGTATATACGTACATTGTATAAAGTAGCGCAAGTAAAGTTACTAGTAAAAAATGGCAAATATTGACATATAGCTTTCATTTAAAATATCACGAAGATAATGACAATAACTAATCAATAAAAAAACAATTATTTATATGAAAGGTCATTTGTATTTACGTCCTGTACGCCACTGATTCAATATACCTGAGCAAATACACATAAATGAAGTATACGTAGGTTGTACAACGTCATTCTGCGAGAATGTAATTCCTGTTAGTGCAGGAGAAACGTCATCCTGCTCCCAAATGTTATTCCTGTTGGCAGATTCAGGAATAAATGAGCGAATGCCGGATGCTTCACATATATGTACTTTATGTAACAGACACACTTACATAATAATGTATGTACAAGTGTGTAGACGCGCCAATATACTTTATGTATGATTTTCGATGGGAAAAAAATGGTCTAATGAAATATGTCTAACGAATTTTTATTCAATCAACCCTGAAATAAATAATGATCGAATAAACATTCACTGATTAATATTTACTTTCTTTGTATAAAAAAAATCTGTAAATCGGTTGACCCTGCAGGCCATCTCTGGAACTTCCCGCTATTTTTAAGCGCTTTGAGTTCGAAGCACTTGATAACATATATCCAAAAGTAGATTGAAGAGCTCAAAAATCTGAAAATTGCTGATAACAACACTATTTTAATTTTTGAAAAGCTATAACTTTTGAACGCGTTGTTCGATTTTGATCTTTAAAACGGCATTCGACGCAGTTTTTTAAGCTCTAAAAATATTGTAAGAAGTACAAAATCGATTGGTTGAGAAATCTCGAAGCTATTTTGAAAAAACACTTTTTACGAAATTTGTTGACTACGTAATCTCTCGAACGGATTAACCGATTTTGATCCGCTTAGCGGCAATCGACGCAGATTTCTGAGGAGAAGAGCTGATTAGATTATGAAATCAATCGGTACAATATTCTAGAAGCTATTTTGAAAAAACATCGTTTTAACAACTTTTTTTTTCGTTTTTTTTTTAATTTCTCAAAATCTATTGAGCCGAATCGGTTCAAATTTTCAGGAAATCTAAGTTCGGTGGAACCCTTTCGAATGCCGTAAATTGCGATTAGATCGATCAAGCCGTTCAAAAGTTATTAGAGGTTTACATACACACACACATACATACAGACATACTGACATCAACGTAAAAATAGTCAGAATAGCTTCCTATGATCACAAAACGTCGAGATCTAATGAAAACTCGATTTTCGAAAATCGGGGTGAAATCAATAAATATTTTTGAAATTTTTTAATTTTCTTAGCGGAAAGTTAAAAAAATTGACAAAAAGGGCACGGTAGGCCTGTATCGCGAGTACGGACAGATGATGTAAATACCGTTTAACACAAATAATTATATTAATACATCCACTTTTATTTATCTTATGAAATCAAATGTTCGTAAAATATAATAAATAAAAATATAAGAATTGTATTCGAACCTAGGCTTGACGTTTGTACCTGTCGGTAAACTAGTACTTTACCGCATGGCTTACTATATCTGACACCTTCACATAGTTATACAGCCTGTATTTTGTTTCACATGTCAATCACTTCCGACTATTTCCGTTACATCTAATATTTCTAAAGTGCTACCCCAGTATGAGACATTGAACGTCATGTTCACGCCAATATAGTATGACCATTTTCAATGTTTTAATGTAAGTACCTTTTTAAAATGATTTTTAATTAAATGAGATAATATACTATTCGCATTGACCAAATAAGCATTATTTTTGCTCTATTTTCAAATAGGTATAAAGCAGAAAGTTTGTTTGCGTATCTAGAAATTCTAATTCACTTCTGAGCTGAGAGTTTTTGGAATATTTATTGATAGTGTTCCTAAACTAAAGAAAGTAATAAAATATATTATAGAGTGGGTGCTTACTTGATGTAAATTAATATTAAACATTTTGAATAATAATAAAACACGAAGTTTTTTAAATTTACACTATAACTTTATTTTATGACAATTTGTCATAAAATAAAGTTATAGTGTAAATTTAAAAAACTTCGTGTTTTATTATTATTCAAAATGTTTAAAAGTAATAAAAAATGTGCAAATTCTTATTCCGGAAGATGTGAACTAAAAGTTAAAAAAACGGGTATTTTTGCTAACATTAATATATTTTTTTCCATACCCAATACAAAATAGCTACTTTCGATGTATGTAGAGCGGTCATTAATGTCCCATTTAACAGGCAGGTGTGCGGAAAATGGTTTACTTTCTGCACTAGCGCAGAAAATAATGGTTGCCATAGCAACTTCTGTTTATTCGCTCTATATGCCTGCGTGCGCCTGTCATTACTTACTTGCACGAACTTCGCGGCACACTGGAAAGAAAGATAGCGACGCAAATGAACTGTCAGAATTTTTTGAAAATGACGTAAAAAGTAGGTATTTTGTAGTGGGTATGGCAAAAAATACCATATATGTCTCGTACGTAATGGTATTACGGCTCGTGTGACTAAAAACTCGCTATCGCTCGTTTTTACATACTGTCATCACTCGCCATAATATGCCCCATTACGTATCTAGATATACAATCTACTATTATACAACACATGCACGCTTTTAGTGTTTTTTCGTATCTGTTTAGCGAGTCTTAAATAGCCGTTTATTGTAATCCGATATTGTTTAAATTATCAATTTTTCTCGTATATGTATAAAATGTGGCATGGACAAAATTTTCAATATAAATATTTCAACGGTCAAATAAAAAATACAACATATCCAGCCTTTTTAGAATATTCAATAATATATTTCCATAAATATCAAATCGCAATTTTGCTCCTTTAAAATAATAAAATTAATAATAATGTAATCCATTTTTTTAAATTTTTACAAAAAATTAACTACATATGTTCTTCTTATAAGCTTAATTGTCTTTTAATTGGTTCTGTATGAAATATATTTTTGAAACGTCGACTACATTATACATGAATAAATAATTTCAAAATAACAAATAGAAACTTTCCCTCTAAAATTCTCATCCTATCTTGTCGTTATTCTATCAACACAAAAAAATTAAAGATCATATTTTAAAATACGCCTGTTTGGTTGACTATTATTTCATTTATAAGCTACTTCTATTCGCAATAAACGAGATATAGTTAGCACTGACCAAATAATATATTTGTAGCAAATAAGCATTACTTCCATCATATTTGAACATTTTTTTTGAACGCAGTACAACATTTTTTCTCTCGTCGAGAATAAAAAGTATAAAATGTGCTATGAGCTAACTTTTGAATTAGAAATCTGGCATTATTAATATTATGTATTAGTTTCTGAGCAGTTTTCGAGGAAAAATTGAGTATTTTTTTTATAAATTTATATCACTAATATACTGCCTATTTTTTCGTCCAATAGGTTTTGAGATATGGCGCAAAATTAACTGTGTAGATCCGTCTAAAATAAGACCCTCTGTAGGGAGGCGTAAATATAATAATAATATTTTTTTTATTTTTTTTATTTTTTTTATTTATTTTTTATTTTTTTTATTTTTTTTTTTTTTTTTATTTTTTTTTATATTAATAATAATAATTTTTATTTGGTTGGTACCGGTGTACATAAATAGTGTCAGAAGAAAAATAATATACATTTAAAATGTTACAAAAATTCGTTCAATTTACAAACATACATAGCAAATGTAACGTGGATTTAGACATTCGTTATCGTGGCACAGTTTGTACAGATGCGGTTAGATAACGTTCGATTTATTTAACCAAACTGTCATTGTAAAGTACGACGGATGTTAAACTATAGCTATCTTCAGTCTATCACGATTTATTGAAAAAAAAACTGCCACTAAACGGTATAATCAAATATTTTCTGTGTAATAATTAATTAAGAGAGCGGTACTTCACTTAAAATAGAAATAAAAGAGTTCTATTGCCCATAAGTTTAAGGGGCCAGGCCATGTTTGTTGGAAAATCTATGTATATCCAGGGTCTCTCTTCTATAATGTTTTCTAGGGTGACACTGGGCTGTTTCTAGCTTGGGCACGTGATCTGAAACTCGTCAGTTTCAAAATGGCTGCCAACATTTATTTCAGTCAACGCTCAACATTTTCTCAAAAACAGTTGACGTTAGGACAAAAATTGTAGTTACAAAAAACAAAATTTTGAATAAGTTTAGTGCCTTAAAAAGTAAACAGTTTTCAAAAAAAAACTGAAATTTTTTTATCTATAACTTGCTCAAAATGTATCTACATAATATAAGTTTTGTTCTAAAATCAACCGTTTTTGAGAAAATTGCATATTTTTACAATACATTGATAGTCCGGTGCAAATAATGTGCAATTATCCGGTCTCCCATGTAAATCACTTATACATTTTTCCCGATTCTCGGAAGAAATTATTTTTTGGTGGCAATCGATTCAGCTCGATGATAATTGAATTTGTGAGTACTTTTAAGGTCTCCTAATTTGTTTAAACAATTAGAAAAAATTTGTTGACATTTCGGGGATAGCGTTTTTTGACTTTTCACCGTAATTATAGATACCACAAAAATCCATTGGACCTTTTATGTGGAGCATCGAATTTCCTAGGAAAAGTTCGCGCGAGTATATATATATATTTTATATTTTTTAATTTTATTTATTTATCTAATATAATTTACGAGCGACGTAGTACAGCCCAAACGGATGAACCAATTTTCAAAAACTTTTTTTTTGTTCGATTCCTCTCGGGGTCTATTTGATCCTAACGTCCGCCGATTTTTGAATTTTGGCCCCAGAGGGGAGCAAATTAGAAAAAACGGTGTTTTTTTGCTTATAGTTTGCTCAATTTAAGTCAGATCGATTCAAAACCTGTCTCAAACGAAAGAGCAGAAAATTTTAGATAGATTTCATGTATAATATTGTGTCAAAACAGTTTTTTTATACAGATTTATATGATTATTAAACTAAATAAATGCGACTTTATCTAATAAATCGCGAACTTGTTTCGGTTGTCCTTGTCTGTTGCACAGTGTGATATGGATATTGGAAGATAGCGTATGCTCTGTCTTATATTGCATTATTTTAATATAGTTATTAGTGTATTTGCCATATGGCACATACACTATTGGCGTCGGTCGGATGGCGGGACCTAGGGGTCGGACCAAAATTTCTCGACGTTTCATAGCCTCCTGAACATTTTGGCACCATTTTTGGAAATGTCTATTTATATATATATATATATATATATATATATTTATATATTTATATATATAAAAATGTGTGCGGGCAATAACTTTCGAAAGAGTTAATTGATTTTGACGACATTTGGTAGGCACGTTGAAATCCATCACCGCACGAAGCCTATTTAAAATGGGCTCAATCGGACCATTTTAAGGGTAGTTTTTAGGGGTTGAAAAATGTTTTTGGGCCCAAAAATGCCGAAAAAATTCTCAAAATCGTTTCAAAATTGAAATTTAACCTTTTAGTAACGATTAAAATGTGCTGCCAAAATTTTAATAAAATCGGCCCGACAGGACCGGACTTACAAATTTTATGAAAACACTAGTTTGCGGATAGTGATTTACTTACTGAAGGGTGTATTTAATTTGGTACCGAGGTTGCATTGATAAAAATATTGAAATTAAGAAAAAAAATATTATTTTAAGGGATGTATTAAGGGGTTAAATTTTTTATTTTGTTCAAAAACAAACTTAAGTTTACATAATAAAGCCACAATGCCAGTATTAGCAAATACACTATATTGTCGGCAGGGTTTTGGCACTGCGACCCGAGTTTTTCAATTTTTTGACTGCTGATGTTTGAATTTAAGTTTAAAAACCCTGGCCTACTGAGTTAAAATGACGTGTAACTAATTATTGACGTCGATCGGATGGCGAGACCTAGGGATCGGACCAAAATTTCTCGACGTTCATACCTTCCCGAACAATTTGACTTTCTCTGTCTGTATATGTCCCTTTGTACGCTTATAACTCGAGAACCACTGATCCGATTTACATGTTTTTTTGCAAGTAAATAACTTCTTATGCGACTGCGAGTTTTAAAATATTCTGGCATCACGCAAAAGTAAGTAGGTAGTAGATGCTTTGTTTTTTAACCGGTGGTTTTATTTAGCTTGATCCCGTATATATGTTACAAATCTTGCGACCGACTGAGTTTTATTTTGCACACATGTGTAGCTCCGGTGACAATACAATATTATGATAACTAGCTGACCGGCCCGGTTTCGTCCGCGTGCAAATCGTACTTTTGAATTTTCACCCACTTCCTATGATCCGATTGAGTTGAAATTTTGCACACATGTGTAGCTCCGGTGACAATACAATATTATGGTAACTAGCTGACCGGCCCGGCTTTTGTCCGGGTGTAAATCGTACTTTTGAATTTTCACCCACTTTCCGTGATCCGATTGAGTTAAAATTTTGCACACATGTGTAGCTCCGGTGACAATACAATATTATGATAACTAGCTGACCGGCCCGGCTTTCGTCCGCGTGCAAATCGTACTTTTGAATTTTCACCCACTTCCTATGATCCGATTGAGTTGAAATTTTGCACACATGTGTAGCTCCGGTGACAATACAATTTATGGTAACTATCTGACCCGCCCGGCTTTCGTCCGGGTGCAAATCGTACTTTTGAATTTTCACAGGCAAAAGGTCTTTCTCCGGTAACGTTTCAGTGGATCGGATAAATGTTATAAAATCAGACTAAGGAAATAAAGCACACTAAAAAATTAAAAATAAAAATAGATAAAAAACTTTTAAGTTAAACGGTTTTATAAATGTACTAAAAAGAAAAAAATAAAATTTAATTTAGGTTCATAAGTATAAAAGCGTGGGTCGTGACTGTAATAAATTATCATAGAGTTTACGACCCACGCTTTTATACTTATGAACCTAAATTAAATATTATTTTTTTCTTTTTAAAACATTTATAAAACCGTTTAACTTAAAAGTTTTTTTACCTATTTTTATTTGAAGCTATGCTTCTTAACGCACGTTTCAGATGGGGACCTAAATAATAAAAAGTGAAACGTCACGTCACGAACTAGTGTAACGTCACTTTTGTAAAAATTATCCGATCCTTTTGAAAATTAATATTTGAGAGTTCTATAGGACACAAAAAAATAAAATGACGTCAGATTTCAAAATGGCGGCCATATGTACTTTTTTGTAAAAATTATCCGATTCTTTTGAAAATTAATATTTGAGAGTTTTATAGGACACAAAAAAATAAAATGACGTCAGATTTTTCAAAATGGCGGCCATATGAACTGTTTTGTAAAAATTATCCGATCCTTTTGAAAATTGATATTTGAGAGTTTCATAGGACACCAAAACATAAAATGACGTCAGATTTTTCAAAATGGCGGCCACATGAACTCTGTTGTAAAAATCATCCGATCCTTTTGAAAATTGATATTTGAGAGTTTCATAGGACACAAAAAAATAAAATGATGTCAGATTTTTCAAAATGGCGGCCATATGTACTTTTTTGTAAAAATTATCCGATCCTTTTGAAAATTGATATTTGAGAGTTTCATAGGACACAGAAAAATTAAATGGTGCCAGATTTCAAAATGGCGGCCATATGTACTTTTTTGTAAGAATTATCAGATCCTTTTGAAAATTGATATTTGAGAGTTTCATATGACACAAAAAAATAAAATGACGTCAGATTTCAAAATTGCGGCCATTATATATACTTTTTTGTAAAAATTATCCGATCCTTTTAAAAATTGATATTTGAGAGTTTTATAGGACACAAAAAAATAAAATAACGTCAGATTTCAAAATGGCGGAAATATGTAGTACTCCTTTCTAAAAATTATACGATCCTTTTGAAAATTGATATTTGAGAGTTTCATAAGACACAAAAATATAAAATGACGTCAGATTTCAAAATGGCGGCCGTATGTACATTTTTGTAAAAATTATCCGATCCTTTTGAAAATTAATATTTGAGGGTTTCATAAAATACAAAAAAATGAAATGACGTCAGATTTAAAAATGGCGGCAAAATGTACTTTTTTGTAAAAATTATCCGATTCTTTTGAAAATCGGTATTTGAGAGTTTCATAGGACACAAAAAAATAAAATGACATCAGATTTAAAAATGGCGGCCGTATGTACTTTTTTGTAAAAATTATCCGATTCTTTTGAAAATCGGTATTTGAGAGTTTCATAGGACACAAAAAATAAAATGACGTCAGATTTCAAAATGGCGGCAGTATGTACTTTTTGTGTAAAAATTATCCGATCTTTTTGAAAATAGATATTGACGAGTTTTATAGAACGCAAAAAAATAAAATGACGTCATATTTTAAAATGGCGGCCATAGGTATATACTTCTTTGTAAAAATTATCCGATCCTTTTGAAAATTGATATTTGAGAGTTTAATAAGACACAAAAAAATAAAATGGCGTCAGATTTCAAAATGGCAGTCAAATAATAACTTTTTAATTGTATTGTTTGTACCTATCTTTGATAAATTCGGTTTTATATACAATGCGTAAGAAACATAGCTTCTGTCGGGTATCTTACGACAACTCATGACTTTTTTTATTTAGCAGGTTCCGAGTTTCGCTTAATAGTCAACCGTTGCTATGGAAAATTGTTTCAAAAATTCACTGCACTATTTTTTCTATGTAATCCAATACATATTTACATTAGGTCTTATGGCCATAGCCTACTACAAAATTGATCTTCTTAGTGTTATTGTCCCTATGTTTGGTAAAACCGTTTACACACAATACCTACATGAATATCGCGCCTTGTAATTCTTGAATTACTTGTATGCTCCAAAATTTTTTATATTATGTACCTATTACAATTTTTTCTCTACAAATAAAAATAAGTCAGCTGTTTGTGGTGATTATCAAACATTTTTCTTAGTTCTTGTACAAAACTTTTATAAAAAATAAGACAATAAAGTATTTTTATTTTTTATCTAAGCCGCATTCTGGCGTCTTTTTGTCTTAACACTAATTAAACGTAGTTCATGATTTAAAAATTATAGCCAGGACTGTATTTAAGGCTTTAGGTGTAATATGCATAATAATAGGTGTACTCGTATCTACAATAAATCGAAAGTTCTCAAAATATTTAGAGAGTAAAAAGAAAAACTTTCTTTTGATGTCAGTATTTTATTTCTTTTTTTGTTTTCGTTTCTATACAATACGTTAAACAGAACACTACACTTTTAACTTTATACAGGTGTCAATAATTACACCTTCTATTTTCCGTTTATTGTTCATAACTGATTCGAAGGATCATATTTTTTTTAAACTAAAATCCAATTTTGTATTTTATGTTTCTGAAAATTATAAATGGACCTTTATGCTTTCGAGCAACCATAAAGTGAAGAAAGTCTTGTTTTATCAGAATCATTTGAGACCATTTTCTGACTGATGGATGTGTGTATTTATGTGATGAAATTTTTTTTTAACTGTAGCCTGAACTAGTTTATTTCCATTCCCTTTTACCTAGCTGCTAATTTTGTTATATTTTGTGAAATTTTCATTAAATTTAAACGAATTAAATCTGTTCATTTTTATGAATGTCGCTTATTTCGTAAAGTAAAAAAGAGCTCAATAGTATTTAATTAAAGATCAAACCTTAGCCAATTGTTAGAAGAAATACTTTTTAATTTTGTCGATATCTGTTTAGTTATTCGTAATTTAAAGTTAAGGCGAGAGGAAGGAAAGAAAATGGATATCAAAGAATAATAGGTAGGTACTCCAATTTCACTTCGTAAATTGAAGATCATTTAAATTATAAAGGAAGAAAACTCTGCAATGGAAGGATATATTTCAAAAGGAATATATAAGACCAACAAATCTCCTACAGGTCGTTCTTGTAATAGATTTTATATATATATATTTGTCAGAAAACGACTTTACAATTTCTTTTGTTTGCCAGAACTATATTGTTTGAACTAATTTTAACAAAATGAAAATGCAAATAGCTTATTTCTGGAACAATCCATTCTTGAAAGTAGTGTTTAAGTAGGACACGCACTGAATCGACGCCCAGCAATTGACCCAGCACGGTAGCTACAGAACAATCGACATTTTTTAGACAACATAAAATAAACGAAGGCCCTAGCTGTATCAATTAGTGTGTTCTATGCTCATGAACTAATCCGATTCAGTGCGCTGGCCTGCATTTATTCTTGCATGGTTTTTAAAAGACAGTGTGATTAAAAATTGCCGTGAAACTTTATTTAAGTACGATTTCCTGTTCCTAAATATAGTGCGAAGTTACATTAAGTAGTTTGTTTAGAATTTTTATGACTGGTTTATCGTACATTTTAATCACGATGTTTTTTTAATCACACTGTTAAAATTTGACAGCTACGTATTCAATAGTTGCTGCGTTTCGTTACCCAAGCAACCCGTCATTAACAGTGTGATTAAAAAACATCGTGATTAAAATGTACGTTAAACCGACCATTAGTCTAATTAAAAGTTCAGTGTAATAACGCCAGTTTTGCGTAACTTATGCTTTTCCAACTCTCGTTTCTGGGTTGACTTCGATACCTTTTAAAAATATTTTAAAGGAATTTGTCTAAATTTGGGGGGAAATTCAGATCACGATGGGGGAAACCAATCACCATGATGGTTAGAACCAAGTCGCTTGTTATCAGGATAATCAAATTAATTACTTATACTGATTATATCTTAAGCTTCCCATGTATTTTTTCATTTCTAATACTCGATGGGGCCACTTTGATTTCCCCAACTCTCTTCTACAAGCATAATTAATACCTAAACTTCTATATAAGTCACGTAGGTATTAAGTTCAACTGAGTTTTTTTTCTAAAACTCTCCAGATGTACCAACATAACGCTCATGTAAGCATTTCCATTGTTATGAATTCCTTTGTAAACTTTAAAATATTGTTGACAATAAGTTATGATTGAAATAAATAAATAGAACGTATCTGAAATCCTGAATGCATCCTTTTCGTAAGTTCGTAGATATATCGTCGACTTGTTAGTGATACCTTCTATATTTTAGATTTGTTTGCAGGAAAAAAGAAAAGCACTCTATCAAATAAAATTATACTTAAGTGTATCAATAACAACAAATGCTACCGAAGGATAATATAATGTTTTATGATTATCTCTGTTAACGACAAACATAAAAGTTGTTATTATTTCCACAAGGGGCAGTATTTACTGAAAATAGACTAAGAAGAATTTCGTTGTACAAAATAAACTTTTTTTATTTTTCTGTGGTAAAATATGAACAGTAATGAAAAATACTGAATTGTCATTCACTTTAATTGTTTGTTTGCTTTTTTCAAAAAGGATTTGTGAGTGGTCAAATCTCGTCAAATCTATTTCGTCGTTTTTTTGTTCAAATGTCTATTTCATTTCCGTACAAATATGACAGGGTTTAAAGGCCTGAGCACATTAGCGCAGTGGCGGTGGCGATACTGGTGGCAGTAGCGTTTGAACGCAACACTAATAAACAAATTGACACCCGCATATTATGTCGCTGCTTGTCAACGTTTAAAGCGTTCTATGGCGCGGTGGCGGTCCGACACAACTTGTTGAGTTTGACCGCTGACCGCGGTCCGCGTGTACCGACGTATAGTAAACGATATTGTATTGGGCGAATGACGAAGACAATTTTACTGAAAAACTAATTGAAAGTCACCGCAAACACCACCGCCACCGCGCTAATGTGCTCAGGCCTTTAAGCAATATACAAATTGTTTTGTATTTTGTTTAGACGGGGACAAAAACCCAACAGATAAAAGATCCACCTGCGCAAACAGACGAAAGTTTTTTTTTAGGAAAAGAATAAGTAAGTACGATCATATCAATTATCAACACATAATGAAAATAAAATTAAAGATAGTTACTTTTTATCACAACAGTTCTATTAATGGATGTACATCCATTAACGAAACTGTTGTGGTAAGAAGTAACTATCTTTAATTTTATTTTTATTCCAACCACAGTGCTCATATATTTTAACACATAATGACATTGTAATTACCATTTATTACAATGTCATTATGTGTTGTTTCATTTCTCTACATTATGACCGAGCATATGACTTTTAATTAAGTTTCTTTTCCTAATTTTATAATGGAAGGTATTTTAAAAATTTTCTAAATCTTGACAATTATCTCGAGTAGAAAAAACTTTTGATATTTTGACTTCTTTGGAGGAAGATGATAGTAATGGATTTTATCAATTTTATATTTATATTATTTTATCTTAATATACCGGTAACTAATATTGTAACTACCTACTTATATATTTCATTTTCTATTGGTTTACATTGTAGATGCAGTGATCTTGATTTGTACGCATTTGGTGTTAGCCTAAAGATTATAATCTTATCGAAACATGTAGCAATTCGTAGCTTTCGTTTTCTTTATTTAAACGTTTCTATGCGTATCTTGTGTGGATAAACAAATCTTTCCTTAACTTTTTTTGTTCAAAATTACTTTAAAAAATTCACAGTTACAAGGTTTTACCGAAGGCGATGATATCACAAAGGATACATTTAGTTTATTAGATATGTTATATTTATTTATTTCAATGATAGTTTATAGTCAGCCATATTTTAAAACACATGAGCGGTAACAATAAAAGCTGGAAAACGGAACTCGGCTGTACTGAATGTATAGCCGGAAGTTTAACATTAGTGTAAATCCAAGTGTGTAGCTTTCACAGCCTGCGTTGTTACAAATCTTCATAGTTTCCGGGCTTTTAAGCTGTGGTCTGATGGTATTTCTACCTGACGTTTCGTCTACAACTGTGGTAGACGAAACGTCAGGTAGAAATACCATCGAACCATGGCCTACAAGCCCGGAAACTGTGAAGATTTGGATTATAGTGTAAATGTACATTTCTGAAAACCACACTTTAATTTCAGACTCCGACCTGGATAACAAAAAAATATATGATACTCAATGGTCGTAGCCTAGAAGTTGAACAACGATATGAAAAGTTACCGGAACCTACATAAAAATATTATAATATTTTTATATGTCGTAGTTTACAGTAATTTACAATATCTACTTACGGAGCGCAGAAATTATATCAAATGTCATTAAAACATTTTTATATCTCTATCCAGGCTGAATTTTAATTAATACTAGCCTCTACCCGCGGAATCTCGCATCTCACTTAACTCATGCGTGGCCGGATAAAAAGTATCCTATACCAAGTTCGAGTTTGTTGATGGTAGACTATTGCTGGGTTTCTGGTACGACTATTAAAGATAAAAGTACTTTTATCTTGCGTTACCATGAAAACAATGGTAATATTCAATACTAAAAGTACTTTTTTATTAAATCTTCTTTGAAAGTCGTATCAAAAACCCCGTATAAGATTTATCAAAATTCGCCCTGCCGTTTTTGAGTCACGCTAGTACAAACAGGTAAAAAATATGAAAACACCTTTTACCGTATAGAATCTTACAAAATACGCGAATCCCCCAAAAATCAGCTAGAAAACAAAGTTGCAGTCTCGTTATTATTTTATTTGTTAAAACAAAATCATTTTAAGTTGTTCAGATTCAGTGCAAAAATCACAAAAAACACGCAAAAATTTCATGAGTACTGACATCTAGTTGTAGCATAATAATACGTAATGCTACGGTTATACCGTATAAACACAGCATAGACATTTATACTATGGTTATTTTGGTAAAAAATGCTTATACAATTTTTAGGTACAAACAATTGTTTTCTGCATAATCCCTATCCCTATATTATTAAACGAGCAAATCTTGTATATATGTACCTATATAAATATTTTCTCGAAAACGGCTCTAACGATTTTGATCAAATTTACCGAAAAGGGGTTTCGGGGGGCAAAAAATCGATCTAGCTAGGTCTCATCCCTGGAAAAATTTGTTTTCTTATCGATTTTATCATTTTAAAAAACAGTTTTTTTAACGTTATAAAACAGTGTCGTATGGTGAGTAGGCTTTGGAAAAAACAAACTATTTTCATCATTTATGTCAAATTACTCTGACAATCAATCTTTAACTTATTAAAATAATCAGTAATTATTTGAAAAGTAAAAAAATAACAACAATAAAATCTAAACATAATTATCTACTTATAGGTATGTAATTTTTTTTCTTAAAAACGACTGACGATTTTGATGAAATGGGAACTTTAAGTACTATTTTTTTGAACTCATCCGAGCAAAGCTCGGTCATCCAGATATTAATATATAACATGAGCATTGAGCAACCATATGCTGGGTTTCAGAAAGCATAATATTCAGAAAATCTGATTTGACAATCACCTTAGATTGTGATCATAATAATAATATTTCTAATTTATGCAATAATAGTCTAATGTCGATGTCAAACTTATTTGTTATGAACATTAGATTGTACTAAACAAAGTACATCTATATAGAAAAAAGATTGCTTTTCAAGCTAAATTTTGATCAAAAGGCGTAGAAAAACGTTGTATCGAAGTGGAAATTGTAAAAAAATCTATGATACATGTATACACAGTTTAAAAAAAATATAAAGTTTCAAACAATCAATTATTTTTCGAGCAGGATCGACTTAAAATTTTGCAATGTTTCTGTTATGACTAAAGATTTTCTGACGATACTTTCTGCAATCCAGCATAATTGTTTTATTTTTTTTATGAAAATACCATAATTTTTCATTGTTGGCAGTATGACCTTTTGTTTCTACTGGTTGGACATAAATAAAAATTTATCTAAAATACTATAGATACTCCATCAATCTCTTGAAGAGGGATTAAACTTTTAGTGAATATTATAAAAAAACCACAAACCACCAACACTTTTTTTTGATGCACGTTTCACTAACCATGTTAGCATTGCAGCGTTCCTGTCGTGGTTTTTTAAAAAAAAAGGAAAAAGGGATCAAACAAATTTACATCTTGAATAAATTTCATGTATTTTATTGTTTAAAAAAAAAATAATAGTTAAGCCGCATTCATTTCAATTAGTATCAATAGTTAATGTAAAAGTCCCCTTATATAATAGGTGGTTCATTAATTATCTAAATGTTATTCTTTTCCCGGTTACATTAAGGTCGTGAGAATTTTGTCTAAAACTTAATATTAAAATTTGAAATAAAAGATTATTATAGTTTGAGTCGCGACATTATAAATATCCTTTTTCCTATTCGGGACCTGTAACCAATTTTATATATTACTTATCTCGCGGTGGCTTAACTATTTTTTTTTTTAATTCTATTTCCATACTCAAAATTATTTCTGAAATAATATTAATCTGTTATTTGTTGTATTTTAAATGTTCTGTACTATTATTTAAAAATCAGAATTTTTCGCATATGATTATAATACATTTCTATTTCGGTTATTGTATAAATAGCTATTTATAATTAAAATTGCAATCAGCAAATAAATTCTCTTTTATGTATCGTACCGTATATAAATCGATTTGATTGTTTTTGTCTATTTCAACCTCAATTCCTCTAGGAGTAATTTTAAGCCAACGCGCGGTCTGGAACTCGTGTTTCGCTAGCCCTCAGCACATGTTTGGGCCCATAATATATACGTCTCTGCTAAATTTCATTCTCGTGTGCTGATTTATTCGGGACTTAATCTCTGGGTATATTTGATCACCAGCGGACATCTAAGAAGCTCACGTTTGTGCCATACGGGGACGGCATATTAGTTTTTGTCATCCTTTTCGCGGAAGCTAATTTCCATAACGCCACAGCATCATCAAGAGATGGTTAAAACTCTCTCTTCTGATGATGTCTACATAGTTAGAGAAACGTGCGTCGAGAAAAATGTGCTACAGTGGTTTAGTATTTTGTGGTTATTTTTTAGTATTCAGTATAAATACTATTGACAACTCCATTAGGCTATGCTAATTAGTAACAGGAGACATTTTCCTTTACACATTCTACCAAACAGTCTGTATATGCAAGCAGTCTGTGCCGCATGTTATACACATAATATGGAGAACCTAGACTGCTGTTGAGGAAAAAGAAACCGCTGGTGTGTTATTCAAGTGGTTACCGGGAACACATTTAGTTAAATGGTCGGGGTGTACGATCGTGTAATGTTCGCTTTATGGTCTATATAGCTTCGTCTCTTTTCTTCTGCAAGTCTGTCATTCCCCATTTCTCTTGCACTCAGTCGCTGTGTGAATGTTACATAATATAGGTCAAGACGCACACTGAATTACCAACAACCCGTACTTATAATTGTATAAATAGTAAGATCATGTCTAGTGGAAATAATTCAATTTAATGAGAAATCAAATATAAACATATTCAGGGCATTAAAAACTATAACGCTCTGTGTGTCATACAAAACAAGAACTCTCGCTTTTCCAAAAAATATAAAGTCTTAACAAAGACTTTTAGTCTCTTGGCCTCCATAAGAATGAAAAACTCGGGTCGCAGTGCCGAACCCTGCTGACAAAATGGTTTATTTGCAAATACATATGCATTGTGACATTTAAGTGTAATATTATGTGAACTTAAATTTGTTTTTGAGACAAACAAAAAATTTGACCCCTTAATACATTTCTTAAAATGATTTCACTTTTCTCAATTTCAATATATGGTAAGCGTTTGATTAGTCTAACGTCTGCACCAAATTATACATATACACCTTATAGCCCGGGAGTTTGCATTGCATTTTAGGTAGTGTTTTTACGTCGATCGATTGTTATCTTTTTCGATAAATATAAGTAAACCAAGCGTCAGCTGACGCATCCGCGGTGGGTATGGGTGTGAGAGGCTGCGAAAGTGGTAAAAAAATTTTTTTTAAGTAATAGTACGCCGGCTGAAACTTTTTTTATAAATAGTTGACATCATAGTGAGTTAAAAAAAATTGTCAGCTGCATCGCAGAGGGGGGATTGTGCGTCAGCTGCTCGAATGAACTTGTAAAAAAACACGTAAAATATTGTGCATTTCACTTTTTTGCATTGACAGCATCTGAGACAATTACATTACCTAGAATTATGATCATATCGCTATCATAATCCTAGGTAACATAATTGTCTCAGCTGCTGTCAGTGCAAAAAAGTGAAATGCGCAATATTTTATGTGTTTTTTTACAAGTTCATGCGAGCAGCTGATGCACAATCCCCCCTCCACGATGCAGCTGACAATTTTTTTTCAACTCACTATGATGTCAACTATTTATAAAAAAAGTTTCAGCCGGCGTACTATTACTTAAAATTTTTTTTACCGCTTTCGCAGCCTCCCACACCCAGACTCACCGCTACTTAAGCAGCTGACGGTCGGTTCGCTGATTAGTTGTACGAGATCAACTATCGATATTAAAATCAGCCGGCTTACTATGGCTTTTTCATTTGCAACGCTGCCTCCCGGACTATTATATTCGCTAATTGATTGTTCGATTAAATTTTGGAGGCAAATTTTAATCTCCACTATAGGGTTAACAACACTAACATTAGTTGAACCGTTTAGAAATAAAATCAGGTAGCCAACATTTTTTTAAACGATTTAGCCATGCCGTTCCTTGATTGAACCAATTAAATTTTGAAATTATTAAAACCAGTGCACGTCTATATAATTGAATGAGTTCACATGTTTACACATCAACTCTCGTAATTATCGCGTCACTCACACCCCATTTTCGTAGGTAAGGCATGAACGTATTGAATTACCGTATAATTCTAACAGGTTTGAATTGTGCACGAATAAAATACAAATTAATACAATTCTTGTAAATCCAAAATATTCTTACGAATTGTGATTCTAAACAGGATTTAGCTTACTATCGTATATTTATGGGATACTGAAAACAATCCCTATTCCATTATCATGATGGATGAATTTGATATAGCCTTAGGCTGTGAAATATTATTTCCCTTATAATGTCTTTATTAAAAATTCTGGTCGTTATTGTCTCGATAATAGGTAAAGTCGTAATCCCGAATTTAACACCTCAATTTACAAACACTGCAGATTTCGAAATATTTTAAAGCTGGTAGATATTAGGTAGTTACTAGCGGTTACCCGTGGCTCCGTTCACGTATATATAAATTTTTTATGCCTGCCCATACAAATTTTAACATCCCGTTGAAACCCTCCTTAGGGGTTGTCTTAAAAATCCTAAAATGCGTGTTTTATTTTTTGTTTCGAAGAGTATTTATACCAAGTTTCAAGTTGATACACGCAAGGAAAACGATTTTCTATACAAACATTTTCACCCCCTTAGAGGACGATTTCCGAAAAATCCTTTCTTAGTGCACCCTGTAAGAAACATAAATTCTGAATTTATTATTTCTATCTTCAGTGGTTTAGGCTATGAAATACACCCCCTTTTGATCCCCTTAGGAACTGAATTTCGGAAAATCCCTTCTTAGTAGGTGCTTAGGCCACAAAAGGAACCTACTGTCCAAATTTCAAGTTTATAGCCTCAGCGGTTTGGCTTATGCGTTGATTTGTAAAAAAAACCTACACCCCTATTATACCCCCTTAAAGGTTGAATTGAAAAAAATGCTCGAATATGGGTTTGCTTATTTTTAAAAAAGAATTAGCATGTTTTATTCAATATCTCTCACCCTAACAATAATTCTTAGCGGATGCATACGTGTCTTATAAGGAACCTACCTGCCAAATTTCATGATTGTAGACTTTATAGTTCCTAAAATTTTGTGATGAATTAGTCAATCAGTCAGGACATTTCTCTTTTTCTTTTTCTGTTTACTCGATAAAGATGAGATTTAAATTTTGTACAAAATCTATGTCAATAAAATTGAAGTGTCTGTCTGTGATTTCAAAATACTTATGTATAAACACATTTTCTTATTAACATGATATCTGAGCATAAACGACTGTTTTTATTAGAAAATGTGTCTGTATGTCTGTCTGTTTGTCCTGGCTAAGCTTAGAAACGACTGAACGTAAACTGATGCATCTCCGAGCCTCCAGTTAGTGGTTATCAGCTTTAATTTATATTATTTGTTGCTCTCATTTTAGTTTTCTTTTCACGCAGTTAGATTTTGGATTTTTTAAATTTTATTGTTTTTATTTTACATATTCTTAAATCCTTTCGTCAAGGCCACACACAAGTGGTTTTGCTGACTTTTTAATTTTGCGTTTGACATTATGGCGTCTAACATCCGCCATACTGAATTTTACGTGACGTACACGCCATATACCTAATGACGCTCATGAGATTATGACGAATATATCGACATCTCATTTATGAGAATCCGTCCAGTCGTTTGAGTGTTGCAGTGACACAAACATACTCCGATATTACCCTCCACAGAACAGGACAGACGCTAATGACCTCTGTTGTCGAGCGTCTATAATTCACAATTCATTCATTCACCCTCCACAGATAAAAATTAAAAAAACAGGGAGCCGGGAACTCACTGTTTTTCATTAATTAATTTTATTCTGAAGAGATATGCAAACATTTATTTTCAAATAAAATATATAGGTATACATTTTATAACCTAAAAAAATTTCGACAGTAATTGTAATTATATAATTCCAGTTTTTATACAATATACACCTAGGAACATTCTGATGTCATCAATCTCTTTGGTATATAGAACATTAGATTGTACCCACAGAAAAAACAAATGACTGATCTGCATTAAAAAAATAGTTTTCCAAGCTAAATTTTAATCAAAATGCGTAGAAAAATATTGTTACGAAGTGGAAATTGTACAAAATCCAATTTAAAAAAAATATCCTTTCAATCGATCAGTTTTTTTTCTATTAAAATACAAACAATGTGTGGGCACAATCTAAGGTCATTATTAAATTAGATTTTCTGACAATGCTTTCGACAACCCAGCATAAGTGTGTTTGTTGAAGTTCTTAACTGGTTCTAAACTTCCAAAACGTCTGTCGGCATTACAGAACTCTTCGGACACAACTGTGTGTTTGCTGATCAAATTCTCAGACTCTTTTCGGACTGTTTGAACCTGGTTCTAGCAATTCTAAGCTTTTATCAGTTCTAGGAGTTTAGAATTACTAAAATCGATTTCAAATAGTCCGAAGAATCTGAAACTTAGACAACAAACACGCAGTTGTGTCCAAAGAGTTCAAAATTGCCCATAGATGCTTTAAGAGTTCAAAACCAGTTCAGAATTTACCAACAAACACACTTATTTCAGACCTGTAGAACTGTTCGAACTGCCGCGACATTTCACCAAGTCACTAGACTAACAATTTGGGTGTTTGAGAGTCGCCAGAAAAAATGTTTACACATAAAAAATCTAATTAATTTTGATTTTCAAGATGTAAAATTTTATTCTTCCAAATGTTTTGTATAGTTCTCTAACAATTCGAATTTAATTCTTGATGGAAATCTACACAGAAAAAATATTCTTGACACTGAACATTAAATTTCATGTTTCAAATAATATTTTATTACACCATTTTACAGTTTATATGCGTCCCCTAGAAACATTACTTTGTTTTTCATGCAATACTTTGAAGAAAGCTCAACTTTAACCTTTTTTAAGCACTTAAGACTTGATATATAAATAAATAAAAACGATAAAACTCCTCTGTTGTCTGTAAGATAAGAAATATTTATAACGTACTTTATTTCATTTTATTGATTTCATGTCGATTTCTTATGTAGGTACCTAAGTATATCTTTTGTTGAAAAGCATAAATCTTTTTACAATAAAAATATTTAAGTTTTGCTTTAATTTCTTGTTTCCTATTTCATCATGTCCTTAAAGAAATGAGCTTCATATAAAATTTAAAATGGTAGTTTGCTACTATTTTTATTTTATATTTAAAACTTTTAAGATATTTTTTTTCGTATTACATGCTAACAGAAACAGCGTTACATTCATCCAGTCTATAAAAACAGTAAAAAAAATTTAATTTTAAAAATTTTATTGGCAATTTTTTCATGTGTTCTGGTAATAATACAAACAGTTTTTTTACTGTTTAATTGAGGCTGTATGGAAGACAGACAAACGTTTTGAAACCTGTATTGTAATCAATCTCAAAGTTGTCTACATTTATTTCTCGTACTAGCCGTTACCCGTAGTATCACACACGTTTTTAGAAACTTTATTTTATTTATTATATTATGTCAACGCAAGTGATGCCAGATAAAAAGAAGCTTATCCTTTCAGTTAAGGAACCATATTGTACATGTTTACCAATTACTAAATTTCATTAAAATCGGAGTCGATAGAAAAGATCTGAAAATTATCAATATTATGACCTGATATCATGTAAAATGTCTAAAAAAATGATTTTTTTTTAAAAAGGTAACTAAAAGGAAAACCTACCTTTGAAGATTAGTACCTATTTATAAGTAGCAAGCATTGGAAAGACATACATTGCAATGAAGGCAATCACATTATTATCATGTTTAAACAATAATAATGGGTAGGTAACAATGTTCAGCTACTTTGGCAAACCTGTAATGTACTGACTTGTGTACCTATATTTTTTGTGTAACATTAAATAATTGGAAAATTTTATATATATAATTAACAGAAGTTTTAATAACCTATTATTATACAGTGTGTCCACAGACTCATCCTCAACATGGGGATCTCCGTTGTTATGGGAGATAGAGATTTGGTTAAATGAGACAAAATGTGCAGAATCTCCAGTACTACTACCCTGCGTAGTCAAACTTTCCATATTTTGCTTGGTTCGCGACCGACAGTTGAAAAACGAGATTTACCCATTTTCGTTTTTTGTTTATAACTCGCTTATTAAGTAAGTTAGAAAAAAAATATTTTCACTTTCTTAAGGCCCTTTTTTATGAAGATTTCAAATCTCTTTTCATATTTTTATTTACTTTTATAGTTTTAGAGATATTTGTATTAACTTTGTTTTTTTAAATACACGTCAAAGATGGCCATGACACCATTAGAAAGAGATTATTTTTCTCTTTAATTTGATATGAGGGTTGATGGATTTATTTTCAAAAATAACAGAGTTATACGTAAAACACTGATTTTTAATAGTAGGCTATGCTAAAGTAATTGATAAAACAACAGAAGGCTTAGCAAACAGTTGAAGTTCGCGTTGGCTTAGTAAACGGCTGTTTTGTTTTAGCTGTCAAAGTGTAGTTTGTTGCTAATTTGTCAGTTTACTAAGTGATTTATTAAATTTACTTTTGTTATCATAGAACCATTTTGTAACAATGAAAAATTTGATATGTTATCTTGTTACATTCTATGTCACAAAAATTCGACCAGAGCTGCAGAAATGTACTTCGATCAGTATCCAGAACGAAGACAACCTCATTCGTCTATTTATACAAACTTACGAGTAAATTTAATAAACTATGGATCATTTAAAAAGCCGTTTACTAAGTCAACGCGAATAAGTGAAGAAGACAAAACTACTGTTTTACGATAAATTGTTGAAAATCGCTTATTTTTCATTGTTATAAAATGGTTCCATGATAACAAAAGTAAATTTAATAAATCACTTAGTAAACTGACAAATTAGCAACAAACTACACTTTGACAGCTAAAACAAAACAGCCGTTTACTACGCCAACGCGAATTTCAACTGTTTGCTAAGCCTTCTGTTGTTTTATCAATTAATTTAGCATAGCCTACTATTAAAAATCAGTGTTTTACGTATAACTCTGTTATTTTTGAAAATAAATCCATCAACCCTCATATCAAATTAAAGAGAAAAAAAATCTCTTTCGAATGGTGTCATGGCCATCTTTGACGTGTATTTAAAAAAACAAAGTTAATACAAATATCTCTAAAACTATAAAAGTAAATAAAAATATGAAAAGAGATTTGAAATCTTCATAAAAAAGGGCCTTAAGAAAGTGAAAATATTTTTTTTCTAACTTACTTAATAAGCGAGTTATAAACAAAAAACGCAAATGGGTAAATCTCGTTTTTCAACTGTCGGTCGCGAACCAAGCAAAATATGGAAAGTTTGACTACGCAGGGTAGTAGTACTGGAGATTCTGCACATTTTGTCTCATTTAACCAAATCTCTATCTCCCATAACAACGGAGATCCCCATGTTGAGGATGAGTCTGTGGACACACTGTAGATGTTGAAAAAAGTCAACATTGAAATAATTTTAAAATGTTTTTGCTTTCATATTTTCGAGAACACGAACTAACGTCAATATATGTTAGTAAATAAAATTCATGGCAATTTTTATTTTAGCTTTTTGTTAAAAAATTCAGAAATTCTATTCGAATTTGAAATTATAAATTAGCAATGTTAAAAATACGTTACTCACCATATAGGTACTTGCAATATTAGAAATCGATGTCGTAATCGTCTTACCTGAAAAATAAAAAAAATATCTATAAAAATGTTTCAAATTAAGTCATTGAATTAAATACATGTAATTTAGGCGGAATCGCCGCACGCGTATGAAAAATTATTCCTTTTTTTCCACAATCGTGTCCAGAGCATTCGTATTAAATATACTACACTGCACGTAGGTGCGACAGAGACAGCCCAACAGTGTTAATCGAAGGGGAAAAATCGTTCGGTTACAACTGTCGAATATTAATATTATGACACTAAAAACTGATGGACTAGTTTTCAGGGATTAAAAATTATATCTATGTTTTTTTTTTTATTTATGTTTTTTCCGATCCCTATGATATGAATATTAACTGAAGCTTTGGTTTACTTTGAATGGAAAACCAAATAGAATTCCGAATGGTTTGGGCATATTTAAATTACCTCAAACTGTGTAAAAATTGCAATGTGTGTCAAAGACGTGTTTGAATGTTTCTTTTTATGTCCATGTTTTAACAGCTGCTGCCGATACACAACCGAATTTCAGCATGGAAATCTGATGACACTGATGTTTCCAAGCACTGAATACGTGCTATGGTTGTTCATCGTGCGCCGTAACTTTTTTAAATATACACAATATTATATTCTTGTTTTTTTTGTATTTCTGAATAAATTAATTTTAAACGATGTTTTTTTATTAAGATCTTTTTAACATCGTATCACAGAATCAACTATAACCGAGTAAATTATTATAAGCAATATCACCATATAATGCAAAATAAACATTTATGTAACTCCATACACCACTGAGGGACAGGACCGAACTTAAGATTTATGATTTTATTTATTTCTATTAATTAAAAAAACGTTTTAACAAAAAAAAGCCTCCTTCAAATTTTCCTCTTTTTAGTGGCTTTTTGAAGGAGGTTTTTTTTTGTTAAAAAGTGTTTTATTTTTTACTTTTTAGTGTCAAAAACTGACATTTACCTTAAAGGAATCACACGCCGTTACTCACTTTTATTAAACCGACTTTCAATTACGCTGTCTGATGTGTCAAAAAGTGACATTTACCTTAAGGAATTACACGCCGTTCCTCATTTTTATTAAAATCAGCCGAACTACTGAACCGATTTTGATGAAATTTTTATGGGACCAATCTGAAAGTATATCCTTTCAAATAAAATAAGAATTTTCCAAATCAGTTTATAAATGACGGAGTTCTGAGGTAACAAACATAAAAAAAAAAAAAATACAGCCGAATTGAGAACCACCTCCTTTTTTGAAGTCGGTTAAAAAAATAAATTAATGCTGAAAGGATCTTAATAATAATTAAAACAATGCATTTAACAACGTTCAATTGTAAATATAATATTAGGTATTCTTTTAAAAATGCGGTAGGTACTCGAAAAAGTAAGCTGATTTTCAACACAGAACAACTTTTTAACGGCTTATCGTAGATTTTTGCTCGCGTTTAGACCATTAGGTAAACCAAGAGATCTTTATTAGACAAGTCTTTTAACCTACCACGGACATAATACAATATTTAAATATTTTCATGTCTTTATTTCTACAATTGAGCATTTATAAATCTGACGCATGTGTTACTTTATTAAACTTTATGCACTATTTTAAATTTTATTTAATTAATTTTTACTTCCCACCTCTACTATGGTAGGGAAGTAATGGATTCAGTCCGAAAACAATATTTCGAGATTTTAACAGATTTTCACGTTTTGAGACCCTAGCAATCGTTTAAGATCATTTTCTGACTGATGTCTGTATGTGTGTGTGTGTGTATGTGTGTATGTGTGTATGTGTGTATGTGTGTGTGTGTGTATGTGGTCAATTTTTCGCCTTCGATATCTTAAGAACGGAACAACATACGGGCATGCCGATTGTTCTATTGTGTTTATCAGCCTTTAACTTAGATCTGATTAGATTTTGAGTCAAATCGGTTCAGTGGATCCTGAGATATTCAAAAAAACGTCCTCAATGTCACGTATTAACATAGATAAAAAAATATATAAATGAATTCTAGATGTTATAATATGAAAAAAATGTAAATATTTTTTTTCTCTAAAATGTATAGTTTTCGAGAAAAAAAATATTTTACTAAAAAAAATAAAAATTGTACGTAAATCAAGGTAACCATGATTTTTGCTATATTAAGCTAGCCATCAGTAGACCACCAAACAAAAAAGAGGGCCATGCTTTTTTCAAAGAATAAAAATTAAATTGTGTTTTAAAGACCACCAACAGCTAAGGTTATTTGGGCCTAGTCAAAGAATAAAAAAAAAAGAGTGTTTATTTTTTGCAAATATTTACTAGGTGGGAAGTATAGGACTGGTCATCAGTCGAATTTTTTTAATATACATTAAATGACAAAAAGCAAAACTTCTAAAATATAAAATACGTATAATTTGCTCTTCTGATGCAACGATTAAAATTAGAGCACTTTAAATTTTAAGATGAACGTTTCAAGGTTCCTGAACCTCTACGGTAAACATAATTTCAGTGTGATTTTGAAACATCTCCTCCTTAAAAAAACTTATCTATACTCTAGTTTAGACCTTGAAACGGTCATCTTAAAATTTAAATTGTACTTCTGCAGAAGTATAATTTACGGAAGCGGTGTACATGTACGCCACTGCAATTATTACAGCTAACCTATATTTGGTTATTAAAATTACCTACTATATGAACATCACCCCTATTATAAGCGATCTAATGGCACATCATCGGCGTTGAAAAATATAATGTTGACACATCTATATGATCAACATGCGTGGCCGGAAGTGTATGTTGAACAGACAAGGACGAAAAGTATAGCACGTCGTCCGTGTGTCTCTTTCTAGCTACGGGAATCAATATCGGACTGTGGAACAGAATCCAGAACACGTGGTTACAAGTAATGATATTCTGCAGGGAATAATTCATGCATATTTTTATATAAAATTACATTTATTCTTTCTTTGCAATGCATATTAGATTTGTGATGTTAACAGACTATACTACCACGTCCCCTAAATTCTACTTTCTTAAAGAATTTCATAAGATTGCAGCACTTTTTAAAATGATTATTACAGAATACAGTCCACGCAGCGGCTGTCATATTTTTTGCTTAAGAATATACGCAGCTACACGGCAAATTTATACAAATATTCTAATCTAAATATTATTTTTATAATAATTAATCAGTTTTATCACTGTGTAAATTGTATATATTGGCATAATCTATTATTTTCGTTCATTGAAAAGATTTTATAATTAAAAAACACGACATAATTTTTCGTAGTGACATTAATTTTTTTTTACTTTATACTAAAACAAACTTTGCAAACTTTATTGTTAAAATTAGCTTTCAAACCACAAAAACAGAAAGCGGACAGTTTTCTTGTATAATTATGGTATATAAAAATCACATCCGTAAACATTTTATTTTATGATAGTTAATAAATACGAGTAAATGTTGAAAGGAAGAACTAACGGGAGAAGATCGATCAAAAAACAATACTGAAAATCTAAAAGCTCGTCTAAAAGTGTATTTAATTATGTAATTTAAATGCCAGATTAAATTACCATATTGCGTTTTAATCGATTCTGTGACACGAGTTCTCCCTTCAACTTCTGCTTGTATTTAATTTTATATAATATGTATGTACCTATAACTTTTTTTTAAAATAAACTCTGAGTTTATTTAAATTAAAGGCGTATGTTAATGAAAAAAATCGGTCGTTATCTCTTTTGTGAATCTTTTATAAAAGAATAGTAGATTGTGTTACAAGGGCAGAAAATTGGCGAATGTGAACAGACTGGGCAGTACCTACTGAGTACAAGTATTTGAAAAAGGTACTTTCAGTACATTTTTTGTACTTAGTACAGTAGAGTCCGTCTATTACGACTTCGTTTATAACGGCTAACCGTTTTTAGCGACGTAAATGCAAACTCAAGTTAGGTTTAATATAGACGTACTATAAAAGCGTATCCGTATAGTAGAACTCCGGTTTAAGCGACCAACTGCTTTTAGCGACCTAATTTTATAATAATCGTCCGGTTAGAACGAAATTACAATATATTCCTCTGATCTGTAATACACACATATTATGTGCAATGTTTAATTTTCATTAAAGTTACATAATACATACATATGTACATATGTATTTGTAAGTGTTAATATATTTTGTTTTATTTTCATAGAAATTAATCCTATTGTACACTTATATGTATTATATAAAAACAATAGCTTAAATTATGCGGTCGTTTTGTGCGTCGTCCGGTTAATACGACATAATGCCGCCGGTCCTTTGAAAGTCGTTCTATCCGGATTCTACTGTACTTTGTACTTCATGTACATTTAAAAATTGTACTTGGTACTTGTAACGGATTGTTAAATGTACTTGGTACTTGAACCTCGTTTTCAAGTACATTTCGTTTACAAGTACATTTTTGCACGAATGAAGCTTTCAATGCACTCCTATTAATTCCACTTAAAAAGACATTCGTTTTAAGCTTTTAGCTTTAATACTTTCAATTGTTATCTACTTGTTAGTCATGACTAAAATAATTGCCTAATGGCTAAATAAATTATTAATCAGAGCCCAAACGACATGATTAAAACTAATTTAATATTTAGTCATGATTAAACGTTTTCGTCATTAAATTTCATTCATTAGTTAGATTGAATTTTTTCCCACACTGCTAGGTACTAATAATATTTAGGTTGGGTATATTACGTAGAATACTTTGTTATGTAGAATATTTTATTAAACTTTGTATTATGTAGAGTACTTTGTAAAATCCAAATACCTACTTGTACTGATACTGAGTACATGTACTTGGAGTAACTAAAATTGTCTTAGGCACCTAGTACTCTGTACTTATAGGACGAAAATGAAAAGTGCTTAGTACATAGTACTTCAAGTACACTTTCGCTGTACTTGGCCCAGTTCTGATTGCGAACGAGGATGGCGTTTGCTCGTCAGAGCGCAGTGAGGGGAAACTTTGGAGGGTTGGATAATCGATAGGGGAACACAACTTGATATAGGTGTCGAAACGTTGCGCCGCCCCCAACCATTCGCCAGCACACACAATTTTGTTATTTTAAGTAGAACTCTATATTTTTTCGACAGGTTTAGAAAAATGACCTTATTTGGAGCAGTTTTTGTATGAAAATTAAATGGCTAAAGTAAATGGTTTGTGAAATATCCGAGGTTCAAATTGGACAAATTTACATAGTAATTTGTCCCTACACTTGTCTCCTTTCACTTTTTTTTAAACTGATCGGATGTCGTATGATGGTCAACTTCTTGCTATCAAAGCTATACTATTTACTCATGGCCAGTAGTTTTGTCGAGTAGTTAGCAGAGCTGTCGAAACACAAGAATTTATTTTTGCTCACCTTGCAAGGTCGAGTGGTCACTTTAATCGAGTGAACTGTGAACAAAAGTTCATTTTATTTTTTTGACGGCGGGTTACTTCCCCCACCGTGCGTCCACTCGACTGGATAATAACCAAACCCGTGCGTACAAAAGCAGCTGTATAACTTTTTAATCGAAAGCGTTAACATCAGTTGTGAATTCTGCTTCATATTTCAGTAGCCATTGAAAAAAATAACAGTAGTCCTGTAGGCCTCCAGCTCAAACGTATTTTTGATAGAACTGGCATGTGCAAGATAACTCGTTTTTTCGCAAAATTAGCGAAAGTATATTTATTAATTTCTCTACTCGAGTTAATAAGTCATATTATGTGTAAATTGGAACCTATAAAATTAATTTGTCATCTACATGCATTTATCTTCATTTGTTTCAGTTCATTATTAACAGTTCTATTTAAACAAAATTTTACACCGGTAATAGCAAGTGTCATTGCCTTTTATAACATTTATACAAATATTGCACTCCGAAAACAATGGAACGACAGGATCTCAAACGAATAAAAGAAAACACAAGAGCATCTGCACATTTTATACTAACTTCGTCTCTTTCGAATAGTAGTTATACAATCAGATCTCGAAAAGTCGCAACTGAATGAAACAAAAAAAGGAGTTAAATAAAGGTTACTTACAGAGACTAAAACTCGATTTCGACTACGACCTATGACTTTTAAAGTAGATTTATGATAAAAGTACTTATGCATTTTAAAACTACTTTCAGCACTGAATTTTATCATTTTATTCATTCCAAGGTAGGTTACTTACAGTGCTAAAAGTAATCTTAAATCTACCAGAATACGGCAATTAGTAAAAAACATATGTTCTCGAAGTGCCAAGATCTTTCGACTGTAGAATCATCTAATTCACACCAAATATTATACTAAATTGAGTACTATATACATTATATTAAAATAAGTATTTGTCTATCCACATGATTGTTTATTTTTTTGTACGCCCGACCGTTATCTGTAAATACTAAAAAGATATATTTTGAGTTTGAAATAATTTCGTAATTTGTTCGATATTTCTGGTCCCAAATAATGTTTTAAACTTCTAAATACACCTCATAAAAGGGCCCGATTACGTCCATTTTAAAAACCTATTGAGTTTAGTAAAGGGCAAGGTAAAGTGTCTGGGAACTGGGAATCCCCGACTGAACCTTTAAGAATTCCGTAAATTTTGCTTTGAGTTACAAACGCACTTTTTAAAAAAACTGCCTTTTTGAAATTATTAGAGAGAGTACGAACTTTGAGCTAACCTCTGTTTGTTTTCTTGGAAAAATTACTTAAAGAGAAATAAAAAATCTTCGATTTATGAAAACTTTCTATTGAAAGAAGTTCGAGTTATATAGGTGCGGCTGTATTTACATGGGAAGTGTATATTACATCTCTGTTGAGTGACCAAGTGAGTAAAAGAACATCCAGTCTTCCATTTACTCACGACCACCTGCTACCATTTCACCACTGTATAATTCAGGGCTGGGTTCTTTTATGTTTATGACGTTTTCATTCCTGAAGTGAAAGTGAATATAGATGTTTTCATCAGTTGATTGATCCACGATTCCCCTAATGCAGACATAGTTTGAGGTGCACTTTGCAAAGTGACTTTCGATTTTTTAAAGCTGAAAGATATAAATTCGTCCCCTCTGAATCTTGCCCAGTTCTGTGTTGAAAAACATATTCAAATATGTGGCCTTACCTACAAAGACAGTTTGAACAAAACTACAATTTTACTCGTCTGCTATAAATCACCGAGTGTTGCAAATGATTTATTTTTTGATAAACTAACGAAGTACTGGAATATGTTTTTAAGCCACATGTTTCTATAAGTTTGGTTGGTGACTTTAATAGATGATTTTTACTTCCCACCTCTACTATGGTATAGGGAAGTAATGGATTTAGTCCGAAAAAAATATTTTGAGATTTTAACAGATCTTCACGTTTTGAGACCCTAGCAATCGTTTAAGATCATTTTCTGACTGATGTCTGTTGTGTGTGTGTGTGTGTGTATATGTGTGTGTATGTGTGTGTGTATGTGTGTGTGTATGTGTGTGTGTATGTGGTCAATTTTTCGCCTTCGATATCCTAAAAACGGAACAACATACGGCCATGCCGATTGTTCTATTGTGTTTATCAGTCTTTGACTTAGATCTGATTAGATTTTGAGTCAAATCGGTCCAGTGGATCCTGAGATATTAAAAAAAACGTTCTCAATAAAAAAATATAAATGAATTCTAGATGTTATAATATGAAAAAAATGTAAATATTTTTTTTCTCTAAAGTGTATAGTTTTCGAGAAAAAAAATATTTTACTAAAAAAAATAAAAATTATAGGTAAATCAAGGTATAACCATGATTTTTGCTATATTAAGCTAGCCATCAGTAGATCACCAAACAAAAAAGAGGGCCATGCTTTTTTTCAAAGAATAAAAAAAGAGTTAAATTGTACACTGTGTTTTAAAGACCACCAACAACTAAGGTTATTTGGGCCTAGCACCAATTCATATTTTCAATTCATTATTTTTAACTTCCCATTGGAAGTTATTGTAATGGGTCCGAAAATCGAAATCAAAAAGGAAAAAAAATTTTTATGTTTCAAGGTCACTACACTATTTTTACACTACTTTTAGAAAGATGTCTGTGTGTGTGTGTGTGTGTGTGTACGTACGTACGTACGTATGTATGTGTCCATTTCTTTCTAAGACGAAATCTCGAGAACGAAAAATGATATCGATTACGTTGGGGTGCCAATCGACGCGTATTAACGTAAATATGATCTGAAAGGAATTTTTTTAAAATCGGTTCAGCCGTTCTTTTTTCTTAACCAAATAACCTCCAAAAAAGTAGATTTTACACAATATCTCGCGAATAAAAAATTATATCGACTTCGTAAGGGTGTCAATCGAGGCGTGTTAACGTCATTTTGATCCGACATAAATTTTATAAAAATCGGTTCAGCCATTTTTTTTTTTTTTTTTTTTTTAATTATTGATGTTTTAATTATTGATGTTTTAATGATTTTAATAGTAATATCTAATTTAATTATTATTATTAAATATTTATCAAACTGGGAAGTTCGTCGTGTGGACCTCAAGGGTCGCACTTTAGTCCCAATACCCACCTCACGGCTTGTTTTATTTTTTTTTAATAATAAATTGAAAATCCAATTGACACTTTTACCAGCTCTCGGGCTAGAACCCATGTAAACAATAGCACCGCTACACAACAGTGTTTATTTTTTGCAAATATTTACTAGGTGGGAAGTATGACTGGTCATCAGTCGAATTTTTTTATTATAAGCATACGGTGACTCATTTTTTTTTTGTTGGGTATCTCTGTAATATCTCGGTAATAGAGAACGTGCATTCTACGGTGGGCCATTTTTCGAGACAGATTCAATGCTGCCACGTTCCATTTTTTAACTACTTATTACCAAAAATTGAAATTTATCGAATTTGTTACTAAATAAAATTAAGAAAAATCGCAGGATAGTGGACAAAATATTTGATTTATTAAATTAAATGTACGACGTTTCGTCTATATATTTAGACATACATAAAAATACATAAATATACATACATAAAAATATATATATTTGAACTTCATTGAAAAGAAATTTATGCCCAGTGTCGAAATGATGAGATGACAACGCCGTCTTATTATCACTTAATAAATTTCTTTTCAATGAAGTTCAAATATTAGATAAAGAGTCAAATTGGAAGAAACGTAATATCAGTGAAATGTGTTTTATTAGAAAAAACAATTCAATCAATTATAGAACAGACACTCAAAATTTAAGTAGTCAGTACAATTATGTTATGTACATTTAATTTAATAAATCAAATATTTTGTCCACTATCCTGCGATTTTTCTTAATTTTATTATAATCACGATGGACACGATTTCTAATATAAATTTGTTAGTAAAGATTTCAAAAACAACCATGCATATAATTTTTTACATATTTTTAGTAGAACTCAGTGCCTTTGTCATATTTTTTTATATTTGCGATATTAAACGAGTTAATAACCAAACTTACATTTTTTATGGAAGGCATGATAAACATAATGTTAAAAACGTAAATTTAGCTTTCAAAAAATATATCATTTTTCATAAATTTTTATCGCTATTTTTGGAGATTTTTACATTTTTAGTAATCTGATGTATATGAAAATAAGAAAACATAATGTGAAAAGCTATACTGATCGATACTGATAAAAATATGTAAATTTTACAAAAGGACAGGAAGAAATGTCTTCAACAATAATTTTGTTAATTTGGGCTGAATAAATTTTCGTCGCAGAGTTTATACCTACGGTAAAATAAATACCTGTATAATAAAAATATAAATCATTAAATTCATTTTGAGTACCACGACTACATTGTGGTTTAATTGCTATTGTTATCGTCCCTATTATTAAATCGGTACATATTTAATAAACAGCATCATTTGTTGAATAAATTGAAAATTTTATAAACTAACGTTTCAAATTATTCGGTGAATATATATTTTCATTTGAAATTACAATAATAATTAAAATTGTAAAATCTAACCGCGGCGTACAATATAATCTATACTTAATATAATAAAGCTGAAGATTTGTTTATTTGTATGTTTGTACGCGCTAATCTCAGGGACTACCAGTCCGATTTAAATTTTGTATTTGTTAGATAGCCCGTTTATTGACGAAGGTTATAGGCTATTCGAGTTTTTGAAATTCAACCCTAAAAGGGGTAAAACGGGGGTGTAGGATTTTTCGATTATCTATAGTAATATTATAAACTGTAGGCAAGTACGCGAAGCGAGAACAACGACAGGCGACTTAGCTTCGCAGGGGAAGAATTTCTCGCGGGGGGATAATAAATCATAAATCGAAATATACGTGGGCGGAGCCACGGGTAAGGGCTAGTAATTATAATTATAATTTCTTCTACCATTTTTTAATTATCGGTTAACAAAGTTATTTTGATGAGTCGTCTGAGGGTGAGGTGGCAAGCACAGCAGTGCATTATTGTTCTAGGATGGCAGACGATGGACCATGCACTGTTAAAAATGAAAAGTTTACAACATTTCTATTAGTTGGGTTTGCTGGCGTTGAACTTACTGGCATATTACAGCGTAATATTCCTCAGCCCTCTTTGGTTAGAATAGATACTACTATATAGAATATTATATTATAGTAGCTAGCACATGCGGTTGGTTGAATTACCAACTGTCGGGAAAATGTGGCTAAAATGTGACAAAAATAATGTCACGGTTATATATTTTACATACTTCAGTCTGTTTACCATGCCCAGAGCACACTTTAATCAAATGTGATTTTCTTGCTCGCAATATTTATGTTCATCTCCGAATGTTTCATTTTATATTTTATTTTATTAAAATCTCTGGCGACATTTGCAATATAAAAATATTTTCGTGCTGTGTATAAAAAACATTAAAAAATATGATAATTTTGTCATTTTTGTTGGAAGTGTCTGGAAGTTTAGTTATGCTGATTTCAAATGAATACATCTCATTTTATTATAATATAAAAACCGGCCAAGTGCGAGTCAGACTCGCGCACCGAGGGTTCCGTACAACCACACAATATATTTGTGATATGTATTTACCAAATAACTAGTCAATGAGAATATTCATTTACAGTTCTTTTTATCTGTGGAGCAAAGCAAAGTATACCGTATTTCAATTTACCTGCTTCAGCATTAGTACGGTCAACCGTTATAAGATGGCGCTCAAAAGCGGGTAGCGAAATGCTGACAGAGTTGTCGCTTTTTATTTAGGGATATTCTTTGTAGAGATGGGCATATCAGTGAATTTTCAGTAGCAGTGAAAACTGTGAATGCTACTTTTTATTCACTGCTACTTTTAGCAGTGAAAAATTTCACAGTTAAAATATCTCAGGTAAACTGGTAAAATCCTTTCAATGCGCAGTGTGGCATATGCATTGTGCACTGTGCAGCGAACTGGATTAGTTGTTAGGATATAATATAGCAGCGGTGAAATGAATTATGAAAAAATGCGTTTCACAGTCACTATTATTACCTATTAGGCATAACAAAAGATTTGACCGGATGTAGCGTAAAGCAGATTTGTATTTTGCATGAAGGTCACTGTGAAAAATGGGTACCTATATATTTTTTTGTCCATATATTTTTTGATACGTTAATTAACATTATCTAAATTTGAATTAATAGAAAAAATTATTCGAAACACTTTTGGACAATCCGCGTCAAGAAACATTAACAAAGCAAATATATTTTTTTGCTTTTATTTCGCATTTACTTTTCTTATACTTCCTAATTTTTTACACTTAAATAACGTACACTGTACAAGTTATTAAAACAAATCAATATCTTGTGCCAATAGATAATGATATACATAAATACGATAGGTACCTACCTACCTGATAAACCATATTTTAAATTTTTCACTGTTGGGTACAATAGGTAGGTAGCAGGTACACATCTGTGAACGTAATTGTAAACTGTGAACTGTGAAATGATAGCGAACTGTGAACTATTCACATTTCACAGTATGCAGGTAGCAGTGTGCAGATCATACTAGTTGGATGTGTAAACGTTAAGAGTGAAATTGGTAGCAGCTACTTTTAAGTGATATCTTTTAAGGTCGCTGTGAAAAATGAATATCTGTGAAAAAGTAGCAGTGAAGTGAATACTTGCACATCACTAATTCTTTGGTAGAAACTAGAAACGTTGACTAGTAACGTAATTAAAATTAGGAAGGCGCTTGCAGATATTCTTTGTACAGTAGGTTGACACCTATTGAGACAGCCTATGCTAGCGAAAGTGCGAATACAGTATTTTGCCGGCAAGTATGAGTGAATAGTTGGTCCGGTAGAGGCGCAAGCGTTGATGGTCGGGCAGAATGGCGTCAGGTTTATTTGTGTTAAATAGTGTGCGAATGAATGTGCAAAATCTAGCGGTTGTATGGAAAAAATATTAAAGTAACAATTTGTTGTTTTAGTTTAGACTTCGCACTATAATCACGCAAAGTTTCACACTTGTATCTGTTATTGTTTTTACGATAGAGCAAAAACAAAAGAATGTTGAAAAAACAAGTTTTTTGTATGGTGCCTCCCGCTTAATTTTTTATTTTTGTTTTTTTTAATTATTTGTTAGGACATTCGCCATAATAACACATCACATAATCTGTGAAAATTTCAACTGGCTACCTCTTACGGTTCGAAAGATAGTCTTTTAAAGGACAGACAGACATAGACAGACTAACATTCTGAAGTCGCGTTCTTCCAATTAGAGAAAATCCTAAAATCTCTAAAACATCAAAATAAACATAGCTTACTCTACCTTTCAAAAGCATATAAATTTATACATGCCATAATTTTATTAATCATTAGTATTAAAGTAAGTACCTATAACTATTATAATATATTATATAGATTTAACCCAAACTTTTAAGCATATTAGTTTAATCAAGTGTATTGAATGACGAATCTGTTCTGCATCAAAAATTATAATTAAATAAATATGCAAATATGTAATTTTCAACTGAAACTTGAAAGCATCTCTAAATAATTACAAAAAATACCCCAATCTTTAAATGCCTTTAGGCATATTTATTTTTACGAGATGAAATGCTAATAAAATTTTGTTTAAATACGTGCAACAAAATAGCCACGATGTGCGAGGAAAAACCGATACTTGTCTTATAATAGAATATTTACAAGTTTAAAATAATAATTTGCGGGTACGATTTCGTTCTTTTAATAACATTTTAACAATTATTTATTTTGTTTCTAATCATGTTTCTTGCTCTCATTTTTAAGCAATAAGATTCCATATTTAAAATGAAGACTTTGTTGTGATTGCAGTGTTTAACCCCCGACCCCCGTAAAGAAGGGTGTTATGTGTTTGGGTCATGTTTGTATGTTGTATCTATGATATCATAACTCTTCAATGAATGGACAGATTTTAATGCTGTTTTTTTGTACAGCAGAACATTTTTCCGAGAAGATTATAGAATACAAAAAAACTAATGGAATACAAAAAAAAACTAACAAAACACAAATAACACCTTCAATCTAAAAATATCACTGTCACTCAGGTTTAACTAGAAATGTGGTATCTATGCGCAGATAGTGCAACAAGCCAAGTCCCATCGTCTATTTACACGAACTTCCCTCTCATAACTTCGCCTCATTTAAAATTGCTTATAATTTAATTGAAATTGTAGTTCATAAAACACGTACCTACCATAGATACCAATGTAGCGAAACGATATTTTTTCTCGCAGTTTACTTTCATCAAAATGTATATACAATGTACATTTGTTTAATAATGACTATCTCAGAGTTGAAGTTTTTGATATTTTATGTGTGAAATAATGAATGAATTTTGAATGTAGCAAACCTTTAAACAAAGCTACAATATTTCAGAGCTGATGGATTATGATAATATTTTGCGTTGTTTACGTAACAGTCTCAGTTCTCAAGATGATTTACTTTCATTTGCGGAGAATCTTCATTTCTTCACGTCTGTTTATTCTTGCATGGCAGTGTTTTAATATGCTAGAGCCGAGATAACCAGGGACTTACCGTACAATGAAGCAGTTATGTTGAGACGAAAGGCATTTACTAATTAAAATAAAACTTCATAATATAAGAATAGAATAGTAAATTGCGTACCAAGTGTGAAATTGTACTTTTTTTAAAATGAGTAGGAGGCGAAGGCACCAAAAGATGTGCCCTCAGTGGAAACGGTTTCAAAAACATCGCACACTGTACTTTTTATAACGAGATAATGGAAACGGATGTGCGTAAAAAGTGAAACACGTGTGTAAAAATGGCTTTTTGAAACCGTGGCGTCACACTGTGCGTAAAAGTGACTTTTTACCATAGAGATATCGTAGGTAGAGTAGGGGAGTCATAAGCACAACCGTAGGTGACTGTGTCAGGCTGGAAAAGAGAGATAGAAAACGGAGAGTTTCTCTTTTCCTTGCCTTCTGACGCATTTGTGAATTTAAAAATTTATACTAGGTATTGTTAATTTGCATCTATAACCATGGTTATATATTGTATTTGTGATAGAAGAAGATAGTAATACACTTATATTCTGCATCTCTTTCTTTTGCACCGACGCGTTTTTGAGTGGCTTCTCTGCTCTATCTATAATCGCTCTATGCTTTTTACACTTTACGCGCGGTCCGTAACAATGGAAATACACCATTTTACATGATCGTGTTATAAAAAATCCATTTTCAATATATAAAACTTAAATTCGTTTTTACGGCGTATAAACACCTAGGCCGGTTTTAAACGAGCACAATTATTAATATTAATAATAGTATCTATATACAAAATTGTAAAGGAGCCAGTAATTTAAATTTCTGGCGGGGTTTTTGGAAATTTTGCTGATATTTATTATTTTGCTATAAGCTATACCTAAGCCGATGTAGACTAGACAAAAAGGAATATCTCCAAATTTAGACGAAATTGATTAAAAAAATATGTGTAGCATGGCTTTTCTTTGTGACGTAACTTCACGGTGAATTGGAAAAAGTAACAAACAGGTTGACGAAATGTACCTATATTTTAAAGGTAAAATAAACTAACTTAAGGTTTATTAAGTTCTATATATTCTATTCCAATAAATTAAACTTTTTTCCCCCAATAGTTTTTTCATTTTATATTTAAATATTATTCGATTTTCCCACAAAATTATTGTGTAATAATCTGTTTTTTGTAGAAAAGTTCAGCTAGGTTACTTCACCTATTATGGGTTCAAATGTAGTTTATCAAACAGTTTTCGTGAAATCATAATATCTTTGTTATGAAAGGGTCGTCGCCTTTGAAAGATTGCACACGCAATTGTTTTCCTCAAGATTATACTTTGTATCCTCAAACCACAAAGCTTAGTTCAACTAAACCAGTTATATACTGGATTGACTACAACTACAACACTATTATTTAACGTACTAACTTTCAGGCACCCAATTCAATCCTCCAACCGATGTACTGGGTGTCAGTTATAGTCCGGACAGTAGGTCGGCTCAATGTATTAGCGACTCGAGCAGTTTTCCAAATGCAAAGTACAAAATTTGAAAATAAATTTTAAATAAAATTTATAATCTCAAAAACATCTTAAACACACTCACTAAAAAGTAGGAAATATTTCTTTCTCTTGTATAATATTTAAAAGCGTGGGGCACTCACTGTATCTATATTTAATTTGATTCATCGAGTACCCCAGGCTTTTAAACGTTATAGAAGACAAAGATATTTGTTTTATGCTTTTAGAGCGTTGATATAAGCGTTTCTTTAGATTTAATTTTTTAACTTTTTAGTCTTTGATAAATTTCAACTCTTGCGGCACTGAGTTTTGTTATTTATTTGATTTAGTGACAGACGACACATTTTTCCACCATCAACACCGTCACTTCCACCATTTCTTTTTATTTTCATTTTCTAATTTGTTATATTAAATATCATTATAGCCAAATTATCAGGATATGGTTTTGTCATCAAAACTACATACGACTATAAAGTGACGGACCTATACACCAAAATTTACTGTTAAAGGTTTGTAGCGCTGATAACGACTTATTAATAGAGGTCGCATGTCACGAGTTTCTGAGATGTTTATGTCAGAAACCACTGGAATCGGAACATATCCACCAAATTTCATGTTTCGCTTGGAAGCAAACATTTCTGATATTAAAAAATCCTTTTTTTATTTTTGAGGTATTTTTCTCAAAATTTTTAGGTTTAGCACAGAGTGTCATGAATAATAATATGTTGAATACTAAACACAATGGCTGAACAACATGGCTGATCCTTTCATGTATATATACAAAGGCCTATACCGAATGACGACCAAATACTCCGTAAATATTACAAATTGAAATTGCCGAAAAATGCATTAAAGATTTTGCCAAACTAAAATCTAAATTTTAGTTTGGCAAAATCTTTAATGCATTTTTCGGCAATTTCAATTTGTAATATTTACGGAGTATTTGGTCGTCATTCGGTATAGGCCTTTGTATATATACATGAAAGGATCAGCCATGTTGTTCAGCCATTGTGTTTAGTATTCAACATATTATTATTCATGACACTCTGTGCTGGCTGCTTTCGTAAACACTACCAAGTCAAATGTATGCTGTTAGTAATTCATATAGGTATTATTATATATCCAATCTAGCAGCTGTTCAAACTATACCTATATTATCACAGGAAAATTCTCAAAATTTATGTTTTAAATATAATAAAAAAGACAAAAATAAATTAAATTGAACTTTATTCCACAACGACTACCTGAGTGGCTGTATAAAAAGTTTTAAATAATTTAATATTATAATAAAAGTAACTTTGGGGACTGCTGAAAAATAATATCCCCAACGCGCTCATGAATATCAGGTACTTTTATATTATGAGGAATATTTTTTTTAATTATTTCATACTTTTTAAACAACCAATTAGAGTTGGTTGGGTGTTTACTAAATTTTGCACTTATAATGTACCTAGGTAATATTATTATTTGCCTAATCAAGATGCCTATATGATTTTAGTAGATCAACAAACAAATGAGATGACAATTGGCCATGCTTTTTATAATAATAATAATAATAATAATAATAATAATAATAATAATAATAATAATAATAATAATAATCATTTATTATCCATATTAAGCATATGAAAAGAGAATTATTCTGTTGGGAAATTTTTAGATACGAGCGATTGTTTACTAGGATGTGGAAAGGATAGAACTGATTCAGTCGAATTTTTTTATATTAGCGTCCAAATGTCACTGACATCAATTATATAGGTACATGAGTAGATATAAACTTCTTTTATAGACGCTCATGATCTCAGCTATGGAGCATCTATAATCTACAATTTATCTGTCTGGACTTCTTCTTTTCATATAGTATACTAGAATTTCATGAGGGGAATTTAGATACACGCTGTATAAAATTACATATTTTTCTCATAAAAATAAAAATTATTTTAGTAGACTTCAAAGCATATTCCGAAATTTCTATTTTAAATGCGACGTACGTTTACATACTTATTTGTCTTTTTTCTTTTGAGGAAAATTAAAATAAAACAATAATAATTTTTCCCGGTTATTAAAAACGCTTATCGCTTTGATGTAAATATTAAAAATTTAAAGAAAAATGAACAGTAAAAACAGAAACTTCAGTGCACCAAGTATATATACATTAAAACATATTTTTCAAGTTAATTAACTTTGAACTACATACTAATAGCGCAAAAGCTGACGACCATTTTGGTTAGGTAATTTTATCACTCCCATAGTAATAAGGCTTAATATCTGCCTGAGAGGCCTTTTTCGCAAAACTGTCATCCTGGCAAACCTCACCCGTTGAGAATGGGCTACCAGGTGGGAAAAAATTATTTTAAGGTAATAGTATCACTCATCTTTTTAGTCCCAAATTGTTTATTAATATGCTTCAAATAGGTATATAAAAAAAATTGCCAGGACGATTGCTTGGTGGAAAGTTGTTGCCAGGATCAATAAATAATTATAACAAAATAAAAAAATGATTTTTAGGTGGCCTTTTTCTGTAAGAGTATATTGATCATAATATGCTAGAAAAAAATGGCCAGGTAAAAACAATGGTGGAAACATGTTGAAAAAATTATTAAAAATGCCGCTTTTTGCACAAAAACGAGTGCTGAGCGATTTTCAACTGTAGTATTCTCGTCCCAATCCATCATTTTTCAACGCGTAAGACAAGGATAGAATATTCGTCTCTGTCTACCGAAAACATCCGACGCATCGACACTCGCCAGGACACTATCCCCTCCACGCATCCTTCTTATGTCCCTTAGCACGTTTTCGTGCAAAAAGCGGTACTTTCAATAAATTTTTTCATGTTTTCACCATTGTTTTTACCTGGCAATTTTTTTCTAGCCTGTATCATCAATATACTCTTAGCGAAAAAAGCCAGGAATGGATACTATTACCTAAAATTCATTTTATTAGCTAGTTATAAGTGATCCTGGCAACAGCTTTTCACCAAGAAATCTTTCTGGTAATTTTTTGCATATTTTTTTTAATCATTTATAAACAATTTGTAACCAAAAAGATGAGTGATACTACCAGCTTAAAATTATTTTCTTTTCCCCACCTCGTAACCCCTTTCCCCCGGGTGAGGCTTGCGAAAAGGGCCTCTCAAGCAGGTATAAGCCTCAATATAAGCTATGTTCCAACCTGCTATAAATGGATCGTTTTGAAACGGTAACGAAACTGTTTTTATCGGTTTTGTGCGCATGCGTCAACCTTACACAGTCCTGTGGTTGGAACGCTTTTGTGACCGTTTTGTGCATCAAATCATGGGCTATGCATGCATATGATCAAAATATATCAATTGTCATTTGTCAAATGTAAATTCCTAATTTCAGGCTTTTTTTGTTGTTAAAAACGTTTTGAAAATGAATTACTTATTTGATGGCTAGTCGTAAGAATAATATAAATAAATAAACGTACTAAATGTTTTAACTGTTAAAAACATTTTTTGGTAAAATATGCTAGCTACAGTTTTTTTTGGAAATAAAAAAATATGCAAATTATTAATTTGTAGTCGTGATGTTTTAGAGCGTTTGTATTGTTCGCCTAACATTTACTTATTTAATTTTTTATAATTACACGAATATAAAGATAATTAAATTTTATTAACTAAGAATTCAAATATAAATATTTAAATTAATAATTTTGCAAAAACAAACAAAAACAAAACAAATCTCAAATGAAGAATAAAGAGATATTTGAACAGAGACGAGACAAAACAAAAATAAAACAAATTGCAAATGAATAAACAACTGTCTCAGTTGGAACGTTTTAATAATCGTTCACAAACGATCACAAGTTCGGTTCGAATGCGTTCTATCCACTGCGCATGAGCGTGACGGTAATATTACGGTATTCAGAGTGGTTGGAACAAAGCTATGGTGAGTGATAAAATTACCTGACCTAAAAGGTCGTCAGCTCTCCGACTATAAGCAAAATAGACAAGACTTTTGTGTTTCATTAAATAATAATAATCTGGTAAGACATATATATTGTTAATTTGTTATCCACTATGAAAAAAGCTGTGCTATGTCTCTGCTAGCCAATGGCCTTTTTAATTCAGTTCCGTCTCGGGATACTCAAAATTGGCCGCCCCCCGCTATTGAGTTCATACGCTCAGCTCTTCTTCAAGGTCATCAAATTATTGTGAATAGTCGACAAAAGAGTGAAATAGTTTACTTTAACATATACGTTCCCAATAGCATAAACTCCAAACAGGATTCACGATTCAAAAGAAAAAAGTATTCTCATAATATGACATGAAGAATTTTGGTGAGGTGTATTTATTTATTGTTTTCTATCAATCGCAATAGTGTTATAAAAATTCAGGTTGATGAAAGTCATGCTTGAATTTTGCCCCCTTGGCGACAGCCCAATCAGGGATTTTCGGTCTTTGTCTATTTTGGGTTTTTCGTTTATATCTAACGAAATATGCGAAAATCGTAGAAATTTAATAATCTGATCAAAGAAAGTGGATCTGTATTGACTATATTATGTAAAAACATTCCAATTATTAAACGGAAAACAAAATTAAATTTTTTTATGCTGGCATCTGAATCTGAATTTCGCAATATAGGAACCTGTAACTCACTGTAACTCTGTAAATTTGCGTAATCCTAGGTTACATATAGCCCGAGCGATACTTTAGGGATTCTTTGTGCTTTGCTTCTGTTAGAGTTGTTCTCAAACTCATTAAATAAAGAAGAATTTAAATCCTCGTATTATTGTAATTTATATAATATAATTACGACAAACACTGGTATATTTTAATAGATATTATAAATTTATTGAAAATTTGTGTGTAGTAGTACCCTATTTATCTTCAAAATATTTGCATTATGGTTAAAAATTCGACTGATGACCAGTCCTATACTTCCCACTTAGTAAATATTTGCAAAAAATAAACTCTTTTTTTTATTCTTTGAAAAAAAGCATGGCCCTCTTTTTTGTTTGGTGATCTACTGATGGCTATAATATAGCATAAATCATGGTTACCTTGATTTACGTACAATTTTCTTTTTTTAGTAAAATATTTTTACTTCCCACCTCTACTATGGTAGGGAAGTAATGGATTCAGTCCGAAAAAAATATTTCGAGATTTTAACAGATTTTCACGTTTTGAGACCCTAGCAATCGTTTAAGATCATTTTCTGACTGATGTCTGTATGTGTGTGTGTGTGTGTGTGTGTGTGTGTGGTCAATTTTTCGCCTTCGATATCTTAAGAACGGAACAACATACGGGCATGCCGATTGTTCTATTGTGTTTATCAGCCTTTAACTTAGATCTGATTAGATTTTGAGTCAAATCGGTTCAGTGGATCCTGAGATATTCAAAAAAACGTCCTCAATGTCACGTATTAACATAGGTACAAAAAATATAAATGAATTCTAGATGTTATAGTATGAAAAAAATGTAAGTATTTTTTTTCTCTAAAATGTATAGTTTTCGAGAAAAAAAATATTTTACTAAAAAAAATAAAAATTGTACGTAAATCAAGGTAACCATGATTCTTGCTATATTAAGTTAGCCATCAGTAGATCACCAAACAAAAAAGAGGGCCATGCTTTTTTCAAAGAATAAAAATTAAATTGTGTTTTAAAGACCACCAACAGCTAAGGTTATTTGGGCCTAGTCAAAGAATAAAAAAAAAGAGTGTTTATTTTTTGCAAATATTTACTAGGTGGGAAGTATAGGACTGGTCATCAGTCGAATTTTTTTTCTCGAGAACACATTTTAGAGAAAAAAATATTTACGTTTTTTTCATACTATAACATCTAGAATTCATTTATATTTTTTTTTACCTATGTTAATACGTGGCATTTTGAACGTTTTTTTTAATATCTCAAGATCCACTGAACCGATTTGACTCAAAATCTAATCAGATCTAAGTTAAAGGCTGATAAACACAATAAAACAATCGGCATGGCCGTATGTTGTTCCGTTTTTACGATATCGAAGGCAAAAAATTGACCACATACACACACACACACACGTACACATACAGGCATCAGTCAGAAAATGATCTTAAACGATTGCTAGGGTCTCAAAACGTGAAGATCTGTTAAAATCTCGAAATATTTTTTTCGGACTAAATCCATTACTTCCCTGCCATAGTAGAGGTGGGAAGTAAAAAACTAATATTACTGCTTTAAAACGGTAAAGTTGATAAGGAAATCTAGGGAATTTTCAATTCGAAATCTAGGGAAAAACACTGTAAGTATCTGATCTGGCAACGCTTTTAAGCGTTGCATGTGCCGTTTATTATTAATAAAATATTATTATTAATTTACAAAAAGTAACTCCTTGAGCATACTGCACGAATACTTTTGGATATTTTATGTAATATGTTCAGGAAGGTACGTGTAATTAAAACGGTATTAATTAAAAAGTTAATACAAGCTTTCTGAAACTAGACGCAAAAAAAAAAACAACCGTCATTTCCTAGAATTCGAAAATATAATATACAAATAATTTAATTAGTTAAATTATGAAACTTGATAATTAAATAAAATCTATAAAATATATACTGGGTGTTAGGAAATTAACTCGACTCTATAATATATTATATCCCTCCAGTACACGGTAGGTCCCACAGTAAGTGGATAAAAATAGTCTCAATTTGTTATTATTGCTAATTGTGTAAAAATTCATTGTGTCTATATTTTGATTAAGGGCTCACTTCACCGAGCTGCCATCGCAGCACAACCGGTTGAGCTGCCATCAAAATGCATGTAGTTCAAAGAAGTGTACTTCACCCGGTTTCCAGTCGATTGGGTTGGCAGCTTGGTTGCGGCTGCCAGAATCTACACGCCCAACATATCTTACTGGCAGCTGGAAAGGCATTGGTTGAGATTCCAGTTAAATACACAGCGTTCATAGGCGCCTTCCTCACTCAGATGCCAGATCACTAATTTTGCCTCTCTTATCACAGAACGATCCTCGCAAAATTGATTACTTTTTTTGAAAATAATCCATTTAACGAAATACAAGCAATTTGGCCGAAAAAAATATTGAAATATGAAAAAAAATATTTTAAAAGGAAATCGCACTTTTATTTAATACAAAAAAAAATTTACAATAAAAAAATGTTTTTAAGGTAAAAATATTAATTTTAGCGAATTCCAAAATAATTATTATAAATAATATTATCAATATTTGCCGCAAAATTGATTTTTTGAAAGCCGTGTTGGTAGCCTAGAGAAACTACGGCAACTCAACCGATTGCGTTCCCATGACAGCCCGGTGAAGCAGGGTCCTTAATCGTCCATGTGTCAGAATTCGCCATTTTCTCAAAGATTTTTAATCTCCAAAACAGTAAGTGAATTAAAAAGTTGTATAGAGAAACTTTTAATATTTCTTTTATAAAATAACGCAAAATATCTTCAGATGTATAAAATTCGTTTTTTAAATAGTTTTTTATATAGATATTGGATATTGGATAGTGTATTACCAGCCTTATGCTGGGTTTATCGTACAATTTTAATTGGCTGTTTTTTTAATCACGCTGTTAAATTTTGATTGCTGCGTGTTTATTGGTTGCTGCGTTTTCATTTTGGCAAATTGTTAATCGTTGCCATAGCAACCGACATTTCACAGCGTGATTAAAAAATATAATTGTACGATAAACCCAGCATTAGTATAATTTCCTAGCATCCCGTAATTCAGACTTTGAGAGCAGATATAATATAAAATAATATTTACAAATGGATGTAGCAAGTTTTCTCGTTAAAATTGTTTTATTAATAATATTCATGACTTTTCATTTCGCAATACTTACGTACGTAAAGTGTATAATAAATAAAAAAGAATATAATCTAACAAACTACACATATTTTTTAATTTTGACAAAAATCCAGTTGAAAACGCAATAAGCGTTTAAAATTTGCAGCTAACTTTGAATACAATGATTACAACATACAGTATTGTTTATCCAGAATGAATATTAATATCTAACTTTTGCAATTATAATCTTGCAACAATAGAATTTCATTTTTTTGTGAAACCATTTATGAAACCACAGTACGTCGAGTGATCAAACAGTAATAACACAGTTTTAAAAAAGTTCATCTCGGACTTCCACCATATAATCCCGTTATATCCACCATATTTTTTTCATAATGTTACAAACAAAAACATTTATTTATTTTCACATATTTATTGAAAAAAAAAATATTTTTAAGTATACTGTATAGATACAGGGTACAACAGAAGAAGAAAAATGGTGAATGCAAAGTTTTTGTAGTTTTTTATGTTTATGTGTAGGTATTGTGTATAAACATAATATATCATGAAATAAATAATTATCTATTCTGTTCATCTTTACACATAGCTGGTTCTTATCTTTGTTTGATTTTGTCAATAATTCATAATAATTATCACAGACAGCAGCGTAACAACCTTCTCGCTAGAGTGGGTACATAGACACAATGCTTCAAAGGGTTAACAGGAAGCCGCCATCTTCCATGATTTTACAAGGCGGTAATTTTTAACGATTATTCTGATCATAAAAGTATAATTACAAAAAAGCACTTACTATTTTGATAGAGAGATGAAATGAAGAAGTAAGGTTAAAATTTCATGAAATTAAAAACCAGGTAGTTTTTCCTAATATTTCATTAATATTTTTGTCGTTATCGTTATTATAAATGTTAAAAATTGCATTGTATTATTTATCCCAAAGTCAATTTTATAATGCAAAAAATAATATTTATAACATGCTAAAAATCACTCAATTTAAAATATCATTAAATAAATACATTTGGTAATTAATAATAACAACAGTTAACAGGCACTCATCAATTACCTAGTTCTAGTACAATATTACTTATCTTCGTTTTCAAGTTGAAATGACATACATGATAAAAAAAACAACATACCGTGTCGTACTTAACCATGGCAATGAGCACGATTTATCTAAAAAATCTTTTAAAATGGCGAAACCAATCAGTGATCGACGTTGTGTTGGCCACTCTAGCTGTCTATACCCTCTCTACTTCTTGCCAGCGGCTCGATGTAAGATTATACCAAAGTAAATCTTATTTGTGCCCCAGCCTGGGAAATTGTCTGACGGCGCATCTGGTAAAGCGTATTATATTGTTTATAAAAACTTACGATTTCACTCTAGACTGAGATAATCATATATTTTTTAGCGTGCGTAAATTAATGTTGTATATTTAATTTCCAAAGCAAAAAATTAAGACAAATTTCAAATGTTACTTAAACGAATTTGTAAACTTATACTTTTTCAGATTGCAAAAGCCTTTGATTTTTACACGTATATCGTAGGTACATATATTATATATTTATGTTAGTTTACATGTATTATAATATACCTAATATTATGTTTGTGTCGTAAATGTAATTTTCATCATAAAGAAATATTTTATTTACTGTCAAAGTACCACATGACATTTTTAGTGTATTTGCCATAGAATATGACACATACACTATTGGCGTCGGTCGGATGGCGGGACCTAGGGGTCGGACCAAAATTTCTCGACGTTTCATACCCTCCTGAACAATTTGCCACAATTTTTGAAAATGTTTATATATATATTTATATATGTGTGTACACGATAACTCTCTACAGACTTAATCGATTTAAACGAAATTTGGTACACACATTGGAACTCATCACCGCAAGGAGCCTATTTAAAATGGGCCGGATCAGACCATTTTCAGGGTTGTATTTAGGGGTTCTAAAAAGTTTTTTGGCCCAAAAATACCAAAAAAATTGTCAAAATCGTTTCAAAATTGAAATTTAACTCTTTAGTAAACATTAAAATGTGCTGCTAAAATTTTAATAAAATCTGCCCGACAAGACCGGACTTTCAAATTTTATGAAAACACTAGTTTGTTGATATGGATTTTCTTATGGAAGGGTGTATTTAATTTGGCGCAGATGTTGTACTGATAAAATCCATCTCTAATGTCGAAATTTAGAAAAAAATAATTATTTTAAGGGATGTATTAAGGGGTTAAATTTTTATTTTGTCACACAAACTTAAGTTCACATAATAATGCCACAAGGCCTGTATTAGCAAATACACAATATTGTCGGCAGGGTTTGGCACTGCGACCCGAGTTTTTTAATGTATTATTAGTATGAAATGTATTGAATGAAATTCTATCAAAATCAGTTGTAACAGAGGGATGGACATGACGAAATTATAAGTGTTCCGTATTTATGACATTCAATAGAACACCTTATATAATAACTGCACTCAGAACGTTTTGAAATTATATAGTGATATCTTCAACTGTTATCAAAATTGGATCGTCTTATGCTACCTTGTATACTATAATCTAACATTTGAATAAAAAGTGAAAGAAACATTAGATAAGTACATAAATTTTAGAAACAAAACACTTTTGTCACTGGGAGACTAATAAAAGAATTTATGCGAAAAAAACTAGGAACAAAGTTGGTTGTTTTCAGAAATTCATTGACATATTTATGAACTTTACCTCTTAGATGTTGGAAAAAGAAATTTTGTAAAAGCTTTTGTTTTTCACAGTTAGACCATTTTTAAAGTTTTTTTATAATAAAACTTCGAAACACATCAAAGTTTTCGAATTTTTGTATAGTTTAAGTTTCTTAACAGAAAAAGTAAAATATGTTATATCTATATTGAACTGTTAGAGAAGATTCTTTTTTTCTATTTTGGGAAAAACAAAGGAAATGCTAATATTGTCTGTTATGTAGGTATATTAAAAGGGCTTTCTCACTAAAGACTAGATATATCTTTTCGATAACAGTACACCGACAGAACGCCTATAATTTACAATATCTATGACGTATTAAATAAGTATTTAGGCGGGAGAAAGGTAGACAGACGCGCGCCTCTTAAGCAATAATATGTATTCATTTTATAGTTTTGTAACTTTAAATTATTAACTATAGCGTTTACTTGTGGCGTCGATCGTACGAATGGCAATTTTTCCAGTACTTACAATTAACTCGCCATTTTTTAGTGATGTTGATATAAACAGACAGACGGACAGCCAAATTTCTGAACGTGTTTTCACATATCGTACAAAATATTTTAAAACCCCAAAAAACCTGTAAGGAAACACATCCACAGACAGATGTTCCGTTGGTCGTTACTATTTTATATACATACTAGCCGCTACCCGTGGCTTCGCCCACGTTTTTTTTTTTTTGGATTTATTATTTATTACCCCCTCCCCCCCGCTAAAATGCAAAAGAATTTCAGAGTTACGTTTTGTTACTATCTCACAAAAATTATCCCTCCCCGCGAGAAATTTATCAAAATAAAATATAGATAGCCTATATCATTCAGGGGTGTAGCTTTCTATTAGTGAAAATTTTTTTAGAATCGGTTCAGTAGTTCCGCAGATAATAATTTATGATTTTTTACCCCCCTCCCCCGCGAGAATCACTTTTCAAAGGAATTTCACGTTTTGTTAGTAGCAGAGAAAAAAAATTTAATTAATCAATTAACTCAAAAATTAATTAAAAAAGTTGAATAAAACATAACCTATATAGCACTTCTGGAATCATAAGGACCATTTAAAAAAATATCAAAATCCGTCAAATAGATTTTAAGTTAAATCGTTTAGAACATACATACCCACATACATACAAAGAATTTTATTTCATAGTATAGATTAGTCTTGACTACCTATTTATTTGCTAATGAATCTAATTTACTGGAAATGTTTTATACTTATAATATCATCTTTCAGTGTATTTTCCGTTACATAGAGTACCCTTTTTTTAAACAGGAAGTATGTTAATCTCATTTTTAAAAACATAAAAAATAACATTGATATAATAAATATCAATTTTCTACATACAACATAAACCAGAAAAATACTGAATAATAAATTTATTTAGACAACTCTAAGCATTAAAATATATATTGTAACCAGAAACCACAGTGTTTGTGTAATAGAATAAAAATACGAACTTCGCATTTTGATGACATATGGCTGTGAGCGAGCTGGTGCTTGTAGGGTTGGGGAAATGTATTTCAATGAAGACTTTCCATATGAACGATGAAATAAACAAATAAATACTTTCAATCTATATAAATAAAAATGCTGTTCATTGGCAAGCGCATCACTTGAGAACGGCTGGACCGATTTGGCTAATTTTTTTTTTAATGTTCGTAATAGTTCAACTAAGGTTTTTAGGGAAAGAAAAATTGGGAAATTTGCCCGGAAAATTCGGGAAAAACGGAAAGTGCTTTTATCTATGGGATTTTTGTATGAACTCAAGACCATAACTCATAACTTTTTTCGAGTGAGTAATGTATTCGATCAAACGAGCGTAGCGAGTGAGTAGTATATTAATAAAATTCGAGCGAACGAGCGTAGCGAGTGAGAAATGTATTAATAATATTCGAGCGAACGAGCGTAGCGAGTGAGAAATGTATTAATAATATTCGAGCGAAGCGAGTGAGAAATGTATTAATATACAAGCGAACGAGCGAAGCGAGTGAGTAACGTAATAATAAAATCAGCCCGGCTATTAATATACAAATTCTTAGCACCCGGGCGAAGTATTATAATAAATTTTACTTTCATAACTTAAAAGTATAGTCATTGAAGATGTCATCGCGAGTGTCATCGTATGTACAGTCGCGGACTTGATAAAGTTTACACTTGAGTTTTTCAGTGTAAGTTCACAAAAGGCATGTACCTTAGTATTTATTAAATCGTATTGGCTTAAATGTTTAAAAAGACAGCACTTCTTCAACACGTAAAGTAATAAATAAATCAGTTTCCATCATCCGTCGCAAAAAAAAACATATCCAGTTAGAGGAAATACTTGTTTCTTTTATTATTAATAATATGCATACATAATATTGCTTTTTAGGCACGATCAAAGCATATCTGGAAGCGTCTATCACTCGCTTTGTCTGTACGTCTGTGAATCTGTTAGTCAAGCTTTTTTGTATCACACGTCCAGCTCAAACAGAACAAGCGATTTTAAAAAACTTTTTTCTGTTCGGGGTACCTATATTTGACCCTAACGTCGCATTTTTGAATTTTGGTTCCAGAGGTGATTAAATTGAAAAAACAGTATTTTTTGCTTATAGTTTGCTTAATAATTCTTGAATTACTTAGATGCTCCAACATTTTTTAATATGTAAACATCTTTCCCGCCTTCCCCCCAATTTCTGCTATAGTCACTCAGTGAAATGTCACGGAAATGTGGCTCTCGTGTGTTGTGAAAATGATGCAACGTTCCACTATCAGTTAAATTCTATCCTCCATTGTCATCTGTCAAACTTTTTTGCGGTTATATGTAGCTGCCATCGTATTAGAATCTTAATGTTTATACATCTCTTGATACTTGAGATTAAACCGGGGATTCACTGCTTAGTAAAGAAAAACGGAGTTACCTACTCGTTTTTTATTCCCGAATTTTCTTTCTAAATCTGCTCTATTGTTCTACCAATTTTCAAGTGTCTAAGATAGTTAGGCTTACATAATTAATGACTGTATATTTTATTTCTTGACATAGAAATGGCATATGATGGTTAATTGTCTCTAGCCAAGGGCTTACGCATAATTTTGTTCAGGGGGGGGGGTAAGAGTTATGAGAGCAAACATGGATATCCGGTTATCATACTGCAAGCAGATCATAAACGTGTCCAAACGTACTAAGTGCAATTCGAGGAATTTTCTCACGCCAAAGTTCAAAAACGGGAAATAAAAGGAATTAGTATGAAGTAACATTCATTCACACTTTATTCTATTAGGTACTTATTTAAGGTCCGCAGTCCTTGCGTACGCCTTGCTATTTCAATAAGCAATTTTACCAAGGCACTGCGAGTCATGTGAGCAATTAACATTACCAAACCAAAATACAATAATGTTATTGTGAAAGAATAATATTGAAAAATATGAAGACATTTGCCAAATGTCTTATACTTACCTAATAATACGAGTTTCATACTACATTTGGATCATCACAAATATTAGGATATATCCCAGTTTCCATAAATAATAAAGTTCTCTTCGCCCTAGAATAAATGAACGTATTTTATCTTTTGCTCTTGTTTACGCCGATAAAATTTAATTATTTCTGATACCTTCCTGAATTAAACTGGATATTTTGCATTTATCATAATATACAGAGTGGAATAGCAGCTGGAAATTTCAAATTATAAAATGCATTTTTGCCATCAACTGTTAAGGTTATATGGGCTAATTACTAACTTGTAATATCAATTTGTTTTAGAATCTGCAAATTATTTGTTTGTAATAGACGACCCATATGGACGCCACATATTGTAGCAATCGCACGTCTTAAAGACCCCGACTATTGTTTTTTCGAATGTATTTTATCAAATTTTTTATTTTCAAAACATATTAAATTAATAACTATCGAAGTGAAATTAATAAAAGGGGTATTTTTGTATCTTTCTATAAATTTTACTAACCATGAAAATTGTCGAGAGCTATCTCATCACTTCTTACCAAATATAATACTTATATGAAGAAAATAATAGCAAAACAAATTGTTTTTGTACAATCTTAGGTAGATTCTAGATAAGAAATTTTCTCAGAATAATGATTAATGAAGTTATTATATTTCGCAAGTAGTTAAAAAAGGCAAAATATTCTAATGCAGGGGCAGAAAAGTTCAAGAGATTAAACGGCAAAAGACAATAATATCTTAATAACATTTCAGCAATAAATTTATTTCTTTACTGAGGAAGAAACTGATTTAGTTTCGAAACTTTTATCAATAAGTATGACATTTTTTCTGAACGTGCATATTATAGATTTTGATTTTCTTAGTTATTTTGATCCATCCAATAGGTGAACAAAGTAATTTTGACCTCTGTTTTTAAAACATCGTTTATTCATAAAAAGGTTTCAGTTTGAAATTACATAAATTCCTTACTTAATTTTGTTTTTGTATTATTATACTTTTTCGATTAAATTGTAAATTGCTGCTGGTATTTAAATGCAAAATAAATATTTGTACTATAATCAGATTAAATAAACAAAATACAAATTGGAAGTTTATTATAACTCAACTGAATTTATACGTTATATCATATTTCATATTTTATTAAATTGGCGCCGATCGCAGCATTTTTTTATTTTCCTCTTTTTAGTGGTTTTTTGAAGGAGTTTTTTTTGTTAAAAAGTTTTTTTTATTATTAGAAAACATTTTTATGTTGTAAATAAAATGGCTACTTTTTTCTTTATTTTAGGGACATTATAGCACAGTAATCTATAAAGTACAACTTTACATATTAGTGTTTTAAATAAAACAAAACAGTATTTATAATGAATCCAGACTTTATAGCACAGTATTAGAGTTTATAGACTATAGAATATCACTTTACATTCATAAAACAAAACAGCAGAAGCTTCCATATAAAGAGTCACTTAACAAATGCTACAGAGCACTCTAAAATTGAACTTTTGAAGCAGGTGTTGCAAAAACCAACAAACAGATTACAGAACTATTGAACTTGCTCAGCCAACATTTTCAAAAGTAGTTCCTACAGGAATTATTACCTCAAAAAAATTTCGAACAGAAAAAAATAAATTCAAAATTTTAATTTTAACTCTTTTACTCGAATTAGAACATCTTGAAATATCAAAATATTAATTGAAGATGAGGTGAATGTATATAAAATTTACTTCCAGAATAGCTTTGTGTTAAAAAGCAGTGTAAGATTAAAAGCAAATATAAATGTTATATTTTAAACGATCAATAAGTTATAGCGTAATAAGTACCTATCATTATTTATTAAAGGAAAACCTTTTCTGAAATCTAATTAGGAAAAGATCAAATGTAAATTAAAAACGATAAATGTAATTTAAAAATATGAAAGAGAGAATTTCTTTTTTAAAGTTTATTAGATAGTACTATATGAACGTTTGCATTTTGATGACATTTGAAATTTTTTTCATAATACAGTTAGTAGGTACTAGCATATAAATAATTAGTGTATATTATGGTACTAGATACCTAAGGTAAGTTCGGTTTTGAGCTCAGATCGATCGGAGTGCTCCAATGCGTTCGAATTTAACATTTATATGCTCTGAAAGATCTCTATCCCGCGTTCGGATTTAAAATCTGGTGGAGATCGAGCACGCTCTATGAGCTCAGAGGAAAGCGAGCGAGCAAGCAGATTTAACCATCTTCAGAGCATTCATTTTAAAAATGAGCGGAACACTTGTGAGAATGGATAAATTTCAAAGTTTATTTATATGAGGTAATTTTTCAATAGGTAAAAATACGCGAATTTATTCAAAGAATAGTTATAACCAATAAGTCTATATCGCACAGAATGATTAAATAAAATATTTATTATATCTATGGGTCGAAAAAATTAACAACCGGTAGTACGATTAATTTTAAAATAAAGGAATAAAACGAAAAAAATTGTGAATCATAATTTATTATTATAACAATGTTGAATTAAATCAAAATGAGGAGCAATAAAGAATATATTTCGGCTTTAGTAATAAGAATTTAACTTGCTGGGGCCATTTTATTCTGACGTTTGGAAAAATCTGCTAGATTACGTTCGGAATTGTTTAGATGGCTCGATTTGCTCGCTTGTCACGTGACCAAAAATCTGTTCACTCGGCTCGATCAATCGAGTGCAAAACCGAACTTACCCCTACATACTATATGCGTCATAAGATCGTACGTTCAAGATGACAAATGTAACGCAGTGGAATTTTTTGTTTGTAATTGAATGAAATATGTATTAGTTTTAATAAAATTGTTTATTATCAAATACTTGTATTTATAATATTTGCAAAATGTTAATTATAATTTGAATGAATTCTGATACAAGTTTTATCATTTTATTCTGGCGACTGTTGGTCAGAATAATATTTAATCGACTTGTTAGGTTGTTATTTGAACTGTTTTAAATAATTTTTAAAATTTTATAAAATTGCTATTTGAAATGTGACCTTGCATAACTATTTGATAACCTCTAACAAAATGGCATTATGTCATAACACAGGACCGGCATCGTTACAAAGAAATACTTTGCAGCATTTTTTGGATATAAAGTCATGCCCTGGTCTTCTCTAATTGCAATGAACTGTGTGATATTATGTTAGCATACTAGGCAAAATATCTGATTTTGTTAAATAACATCACGATTTAGTTAATTTATTTTATTTTATTTTCATTGCATTAAAAAGAAACAGCACTAATCACATTAGCCCAGGAATTTTACATAATTATGTCCAAACCCGGAATAAATTAGGAACACGCTGAAAATTTGCAGAAAAAACAATAATGAATTTTTCCGAAAACGACTATAACGATTTTGATCAGTTTTCTTATATCAATATTTTATTAATGACTTCGAACTGTCAGTATTCAACTGTCTCGCAAAAATTCGTAAAGAGTAGTTGACTCATAATCGAAAATCCGCAGTCGGTAAGTTCAGTGAGAAAGTCAGTGCGGTGAACACGTACCATTTATTTGTATTCTAGTAATACGCGAATATTATTTGTAGTAAGACGTGGCAATTACCTAAGAGTCGATCAGCCCTTTTTTTGCATTATTAAAAAAAAGTTCAGTCTCTTGTTAGGTTTCAGGTTGTACAGGTGTAAAAATAATACAAAATAGAGTAGAACATGTATCTGAAGATATTATTTGAAAATATATCAAAAATGTCAATAATTTTGCCATATATATATATTATTCAACCTTTTCATTATAATTTTAAACTACAAAAAAAATTTTTTTCAAATAAAACATATACTTACATAATAGTATATTGTGTGACTAGTGTGCTAAATACATCTTTATGCGTCAGGCGCGATGTTTTCAGCACGAGTAGTAGGAGAGCGCTCACGAGCCTTGGCAAATACACTAAAAAATAATTCACTTTTTGGCGCTTTTATGTCACCTTTAAACCACATCGTTTTGTTGTGGTATGAAACAATATATAATTATAAATAGATACTTATTTTCACATTTATTTCATGTTTCATTTACATGTCTTCATTAATTTATAAAGATAGTTTTAATTTTGTCGTCTTTTTACACAGAGAGGCGACAAATAAACATAAATATGTTCCGTTACTTACCACTCGATATATTACATTACAAGAAACTTGGACTAAACATAATATTTAATAGTAAGTATATTGTGAAAAGCATGTAGGATTCTATGAATATGTACTTCAGTTGTATTATAAATAAAATAAGAGCACATGAATTACGACAAAGAGACTTCAATGCAATGAAAAACCCTTTTTTGATGTGCTTAGTAAGATGTTTTAGTAAATAGGAATAGATAACCTTCTTTGTGCTCTTTAAAATGTTTATGTCGAAACAATAGAAGCATTCTTTTATAAAATATGATAGAGAAATTTTCAATATAACTTTAGTAAATTATGATTGTCTGTTCGTTTCGATATCCATTCAAAAACGTCTGTATTTATAACTGATTTTCATCGAGACTGATTCAACCAAATAATAATAATAATATAATAATTTTTCATAGAATATTAAATACGTATAGCTCTGGTCCAAAATTCGTAACGAGCAACACAATCGTCGCGCACAGCTTGGGGTGTCAAAAAATTTTTGACATATCTATAGAAACAATATTATGTTATCATCGGGATGATTTTTTCAGATTTTTCAATTGTCACGCGTATAGCTAAGGAAAATAATTTGGACAATATACATATCGCGTTATTTATTGCAAATTCAGGTTAGCCTATCTTTTTATGGCGCGCAGACAAAAAATACATCTTCTACCACACTGACCAAACAAAGGCATTGTTTTATAAAAGGTTTAGTTCGTGCAAAAAAATAAGAAGATCTGTTATCTCAATCTGGATTAGTCTTCTTTACTAGATCTTTTTCTATGTTTTCCTATTAGGTACAGTGTAATTTATTATACAACAATCTTACGTAAAATCTCTTTGAGTTCATCATTCAATGGTTAAGGGGTTTTTGAAAACTCAAACATATTCTCGGTTTATCTCCCATTATAATACGTTCACAATTATTTTATGAATGTATTATAAAAATTATGCTTTCAACTTTAGTACGTTTTATAAAATGACTACGTCATTAAAAATTAATAACATGTACGTCATATAAAATATGAATATTCGAAGTACTTGTACTGGAGTTGCCTATAGACAGAACAACAAATCTGTGTAGGCCAGAATGTTTGTCATACGGCAGATGTGTAGGTACTAATATAAAAAATCAATATTAAAATTATTGTAATGCAGTAAATTTTTTAGGTATTGTTATCGACTCTAGGGCTTGAGAATAGCCGAGCGTGTAGCAGTGCTGTTGTTTACATGGCGTTGCTATGGTTCCTCTATTACAAGTCCCCAGTTCCCGGGCTCTAGCCCGAGAGCTGGTAAAAGTGTCAATTGGATTTTCAATTTATTATTAAAAAAAAATAATGAATTGGTGCTTGGCTCAAATAACCTTAGCTGTTGGTGGTCTTTAAAAACACAATTTAACAATTTAAGTTATCGACTCTAAATTAAAGTATAATATATAAAAGTGATCTTTATTTAGCAATGCTAATATAACAAAAAAATTATAAATACAAAAATATCTTTTTTCGAAGTCTCTTAGGAAGTGTTTTTGGAACAAAGTTTATATGAACTGTTTGACATTGTTTTGATGAGTGCTTTACAATATAGGTACATACCTTTGGATTTCTGAATACCTTTACCCGAACACCCTCTATATAAAATAAAAAAATAATTACTGAACCGATTTGAAATTCTGTACCCCAGAATAAAAGTGTGTTAAGTCGCATTTTTCAAATTTCACAGGAGAAGCAAATGAAATTTTTGTTTGCAGGAAATGTCTTCTAGGCACAGAATATTGTTTTATTCCAGAACATAGTGTGACTTAACACTATTCTAAATTCTATAAATAAGACGTATTAAAGTTAGGTAGGACATAAAACAGTCTTGCATTTGAAAGAGGACTTAATATTACCTACTTTAATGAAATAAACCGCTTTTTGAAAAAAGTGGACTTTACACACTTTTATCCTGGGTTACAGAATTGTTTTTCACTGTCCGATACGTGAAAATCATAAAATCATAGCACCCAGGCGAAGTGAGATTGGGTCGTGCGCACGAAGTACACGGAGCGACACAATAAGCACAGCCTTTTACATGCGGCAGACTAGTGACTTAGCATTACGATGACATGCCGGGATAACTTTTATATTTGCCAACAGTGACGATTTGGCTCCTCCAAGAACACCAGTAATAAGAACAATTAATTTAACAGAATACTCTGGGTACTGCTTCCTGAGCTCAAAAAGAAGGTCTTGATATTTTGTCCGCTTCTCAGTCTCCTTTGCGACTATGTTCGTTTCAGCAGGAGCTGAAAACTCGATGAAATATATAAATCGCGTAGTTTTATAAGGCTTTGTAGCTGAAAGTTGCCTGGTAGTACTGAATGAATATTTCCAGAAAATCTTACATGATTCATTCTCGACAATGGACTCAATATCGCCGGGAACATAAGGCAGAACGAGAGTTTTATCAATACCGTAATGATGCCTTAGGTGGTAGGTAATATAAGACTCTTAGAGCTGCATTGCGGCGATGAATGTAGGCGCAAATTACATAATAACTGCATGCCGATAAGAGATGCATCATGAGCGTCTCTGAATGCGATCGACATGCTCTGCAAGAAATATCTGTTACTTCCGCACCCATAACTAAACGGGGATCCCCCAACACAAAAGTGTTGATAACGCCGTCTTGACACGCCAAAACAAATCCCTCAGTTTCAGACTTCAGTCCAGCTGATCTCAGGAAGGCAAATATCAGATCCTTCAATAAACCACACCTATCGATGTTCTTATAATAAATCCCATGCATCGGTTTATCGGTATAAGAAATATTATTATTAATATTACCCTACTGTGTAATATTTTATTGTATTTTTCATCTTTTGATGAATACATATTTTATTTATCTATGGAGAATGTTCGCCATTGGGTTTGCACTCTAAAAATATATGACTTATAAACATGACGGTAATGGTCTATACATTCGTTACAAAGACGATAAATCGAGCATACTTCAAAGGGAATTACCAACATCATTGGTGTTCACTGTTGCCATACAAACCTTAACGGACGCTAATGACCTCAAATGTCGAGCGTCTATAATCTACAATATCTATCTGTCTACAAACTTTAAGTAATACTTTGAAATTGGTCATTTAAAACGTGCCAAAAAATTTGATAATCATTTGAAAATATAAATAATTTGTTCAGATAGCTGAATTTGTTATTTTTGTTTTAAATTTACAGACTTTTCTTTTCTATACAAATTTCTCTCATGTAGACGCTTAATAAATATAGACATAAACCGCAAATATATGAGGTATAAAGTTTTTTATAACCTCCAAACGTGTTTAAAATTTACAATTCTCTAGTGAAAACTGCAAAAGCGTTCTTAAAAAAATGTTAAAAATCTACGAAAAAACACGTGTCAGTTTTATTACTACAAATTATTTTCAAAACTTCCACAGCTAAAATATATTTTATGAGTTAGAAAACAACGCTTAACTCCGCCGATATTAAAAAACAGTTTTACAAAGTATAGGTGTAAAATGTTTGATGACATTTTTTAAAATTAACAAAAACATTATTATTGATTTTTTAACCATTTATTTATAAAGTTAACTTTGTTGGTTAACTTTGTTGGTTCATTTTGATGAAACTTTTCACGCCCACAATTGGTACTCAACATACAGTCTAGGATATATGTTGTATTTGACTATACGTCTTCAGTTAAAATAAGGTTCTCGTTAACCGATCATTATGTGAGAGAATCTGCTGTAAAAATCGGCGTTTATGTGAACGAACCCATAAACAAAACCTTTTATAAATATTACTCTCATTTTTTATATATGATTAGTACATTACGAGTATATTAAATTTTTTATTTGCAGGGACATTAAATTTTTAAAAAGGTTTTTTCATAAGAAAAAAAACAGTATGTCACTTCCTAACTCCAATCCTTTAATTTCACGATCGGTAAAATCTAACCCTTTTGAAGAGTTAATGTTTTTATAAATAATAGATATTTATTTTAATTAAAAAAAACTTGCTTTTTATGTATTTTTCGCGAATTTATACATCTGAAAATGAAAAATTCATACCGATGATTATGATGACGAAGAAGATTGTAGATTATAGACGCTCAACAGCTGAGGTCATCAGCGTCTATGATGATTATGATGCTACCAATGATTGTCCAGTAGGAAATTTTTCTACAGGTCTGTAAAATGTATGTAATGTAAGTATACAATCTTTTTGTTATTATAGGTAGATACTATACATCATGTTGATGACAATAAAATATGTACACACACAGCTTATGTAATTTTCACAAAACTGTTTGCAATGTTTGAACAGATATAAAGGATTTGATGAAATATCCTAATTCTTCATAAAGCCCTGTCACTGTTTAATCCCAAGTTTCGTGTAATTATAACCTATCTGTTAATGACAACGAAGCTTCAATATAATTGCAATGCATAATGGAGCAATCAATTATTCACTCCGGACATATTATAAAGCCCAGGACTAGCCTAAGGAGTTTGTGGACTGATTAAGCTCATGATTATAAACCGTGAATGATTAAAAGTCACCTATTTGATAAGGGGTTAACTTTGATTGTAACTGGGGCCTCCAATATCGGATCATCCTCAATTCCGTAATTGGTTTCGATATTTGGTACACAGTTCCGTAATTCCGGAACTAGTCCCGATATCAAGAAAAAAGAAACCTGTCTTAATTTTGAATCGAAATTTGTTTATTGACATAAAAAACGTTGAAGGACGCTTTGAGAATCTGAAACTTGCAAACAAACAAAAAAATCAACATTATCAATAATTACGAACAATTTAAATATTAAACAAAAATTATACCTTATATTATAAATCTATAAGAGGAATCATCAATCATTGGTAAAAAATCTGCATTGGGGCTCATTTTCTTGTCGACAAATTAAAAAGTCAATTTTTAATCTTTTATATTAATTTCAGAATTCCGATATTAATTTCTTCAGTTCCGGAGCTGATATGTTTAAAAATTTCGTCTGAAATTCCGGAATAGCGAAATCTCGGATTTCCGGTGTGGAAATGCTAATGGTATAACTAAATATAAAAATTGATTATTTCTGTGATTCTGTAAGATCTATAGTATCGCGTTTTTCAAATTATTACAAGCTTATGAAAGCATAACTTCAGAGGACAAGTGATGAGGGGAAGGAAATTTACAGAAAGTTGTTATCAAGTTATAGCAGTGGGTGACTAAAGCCAGTTAAGGTGAAATTTAAATATCAAATCTCGGATGTTTACAAACAAATTCATCGCCGTTTTCATGTAGACAAGATATTTTAGGCTAGGCGCGCATGATGTGTTGGCTAATGCCCGCGCTTTTTTTATAATATAGGTAGTACCGTCGTCATTACTATCCGATGGTTCAATCAGCCAATTGATTTATCATTCATGCGCTCCTAGCCTTAAGTTCGTCACTATAATTTATAAATTCTCCTATAATATGTACGAGTAAAATAACTTGTTTCCGATTTCAAATTAAACAGCATTGTCCAAGGACGGGCTGGGCTCTGGGGCGAAAGGGCGTCGCTCCATGCTCCAGGCGAGTTTGGCGCCGCGTCACAGGTCGGGGTAAAAAATCCAATCAAACAATTTTTTTGGCGTAAATTTTTAATTTTTTCCATGATTCTGAAAATTAGTTCAGCTTGTACCTAATTTATGCGCGGCGCCCGACCGAGCGCTTGCCTCCGCCTTCGTTGTTTTTATTTGCTTAGGTATGTTTCAGTTCCAGGAATATTTTTCGCCATCTCGTCTCGCCTCGCATCCTCTTATCACCGCCCGCGCCGCTTTTTTGCGCCAGTTCGTCCCTGACATCGTTGGCTAACTGAATTAGTTGTCAAAAAAAGTATGCAAAGAAAAGGTGAGGTGAACATCGACGATATTTTATCCTCCTCAGTTTTTATTTACACATATTTTCAGTAATTTACTAGACTTAATTTCGTATGTAAGTTAAAACCGGTAGTTTTTAAATAAAATATTTCATATTGTGGAAGTTGCGTTGTGAGTTTTTTCAAATAAATTTTTAATTATTGTGAAACTGTTAATTTTTTAGCCTTGTTGAAAGTTCTGGGAGGCTTACTTGACATTCGCTGCCATCGACTGTCATTCTTTATTTAAAATATACTAATATAGGTACCTTTAAATATACAGTCCATATCAATTTACAGCGCGCATTAAAAGCCCCCCCCCTCGGTGTTTTGTAGGTGAAGCGTAACCAAATATGTATTTAATTGGAACTAGAAGACTAGGTATTATTCTTTTCAGATACAAAATGTTAGTCAATTTCCAAACATTAAGTGTCAATTTGGTCAAACATTTAAATAGCCCCAACAGTTTATATGAAATGTCTTTTCAAACTAACTCTGAAGTTTTAAAACATAATTTAAATTCAAAATGGCGGTAGTCTGAATATTTCTGGTGAATGTTAATTATTATTCTACGCGATTCAAATGAGGTACAACTCTTCCTTTTTTATTTATATTTCGTATAAATAAATGTTTAATGTATGTAATTGTAACACAGAAAAAATAAACAGTGTAGTTTACACTACACGCTATAGAAGTGAAACTTCTTGTGGAATGAGCCATTACAGACATCAAACATTAGCGTGGTGAGGATTTAGTTGCGTCGACTATATACACATACACACGCACATCCATACGTCAACAGCGCAGAGGAGTGGTGGTACCGTCAGGTCTTTTCGTCTGAAACTGAACACCACGTTTCAAATTCGCCTTAACACAGTTTGAGGATCTGAAGACTGAATTCATTAAGGTGAATTTAATTAATGGCTTGTATTATTAGACACGGGCTTTTAACCGTGGGCATGAATCTTATTACATAACGTTCTGCGTTATTCTTATTCTTAGCTGAATCCTCTATACTTGCATATATCTCGTTACCATAAATTATCACATCTTCCACCATTACACTGACTATCATTATTATGATCATCATCTACCTTATTTTGATTGGATTAATTACTCACCATGTATTTGCGTAATGTAGTCGTATAAATTAAGTACATCCCAATTTAATAACAATGGGGGTCGACCCACACTTGTTTTTTTTATTGAGGGTTAGAATTTACATTACAAATAGGCTATAATATAACAATAGTGCATTTTTCAGAAGATTGTGTAATAAGAAAATTTTAAATATAGATAATGCCGCTACGAAAATGACACGGATTTCCCAATATTCTAGTTGACTATATTCCAGCCTGTGATCACAAATAGGTAAATCGCGAAAATGTCACATTATAATAGTCCAAGATCCCAGGGCCCCCAGATGTAACTTATTTTTTAAAAGACAAAATGTGAGGAATTGAGTAGTATTCCTATTAGGTTGAGAGCCAGGCGTAAATATATATAGCTCATTTATGACAGGATGAAATTTTCAGAGAAGGTAGTATTTAGTATGACAAAGAATAAGCGCTAGGGTTGTCTCGTCAAATCCTGGTGCGACGGCCGCGAGGAGCTCACTTCCGGTGCAAAATACACATATTTCATTAGCTCATAATTATCTTTCCTCATTATATGACAGCATACAATTGACGTCATATTGTAGATCTCGAAGAGCTGTATTGAAATACATAGGGTTGCCTAAGGAAATTTTGGTTTACACATTGAAAACTTATAAATTATATTTGTTTTTTTTTGACATTTTTGAAGCTGTACTTTGAACGCATGCGTACCTGCTAAGTTGGGTAGACGGCCAATCTACAGGTACCAGGTGAGAAAGGTAAGAAAAAATAGGGCTAACTTCACTTAAATTCTAATGGATAATTTTTATATATGTTTTGTAGAATATTATTACAAAATAATATTCAGCACTGCCAGATACTTCCCGTCGGCCATAACTTCCGCCAGACGCTTTAAAGCTTCCAAAAAAATAATTGACATTTACTTATATTCTAACGCGTGATTTTTATATAATATTATAAAGATCTTTTTGACTTGATTTAATAATATCGTAGATCTTCATATAAAATTAATAATAAATAAATAAAACACAATAAAATTTGATTTAATCAAGACGAGTCTAAATTTACGTCTTATCACAACGAGATTATAATTTTGAATTACTTGTTTGTTTCAAAAGCGTAGCTAATAGAAACTGCCAAAACAAAACAATGTTGTGTCGACAATGTAGAGTATTATGTTGACTCAAAATGACACAACATAACACCCCCCTTCGCATGGGAAAATTACAATTGAAAGTGGCCAGTTTTCAAATCTAACTGCAAAACCCACAGGAAGGAACCAAAGAATAGATATATAGTTTATTACGCATTAGTAATTACATACTAGTGTTTGTTATGATAAAAAAATCAATATATCATGGTGATCTTCGTCTGAGAACCATAAATGGACAGCTAGGCACGTTGTAGAAGGCGTGACAAAAGCAGGAGTCCACTAGTGAAGTTCGTGAAGACGTAAATAATTGAAGAAAAATAAATCTACGAATTGATGAAAAATAATGGTAAATAATAATTAAATCAGCTGAACATCATTCTGCTTTGAGCTTGCGTAAAAAAAATTGTTGAACATAATTCTGCTGAAAAGACAAAAAGTATCAATTCGAGGCAGATGATCAAACACAGGGCGAACAGGTAATATCCTGGAAGTGTACAAACATATATAGGAGTGTATCGACCTCAGCAGGAGTAACCTGAAAGAATATAACGAATAAGAACTAGTTGCTCGCTTCGTAAAAATGACGGTAGCATGTCGCTAATCCGTTGCACGGAGGAAAATAAGGCAGCAAACCCATGTCTAAATCAAAAAAGTAAATATTTGATAGACAAAATAAAAAATGTTAAATACTGAATAATTATAAATACCAAATATCAAAATTCGTAGTGTTAGTGCAATTAGTGCAAATATAGATTTGAATTGTTTAATATAATGTTGTGAAATGTAATGTGAATGATTATAAATATATGTTAAAAAAATATAAATGTCAAAATGAAAAAATTATCAATAAAGTAAGTAACCATGGATGATAATCTGAAAAAGTAACTTAGGAAAATAAGTAAATAAATTTATTGTACTTAAAAATAAATGAAGCGTTTGCGAAAAAATAATTAAAAAATGTCACTTTTTATCCGTTTTTCCAATAAATTTCTCCATTTTAATATATTATTTCTGTTTCTTCTAAAGCTTTGTCCATGATACAATATTTTGAAAAAATATAAGTAATGCTCACTTGTCAGGGGTCACCAATTATAAAGATCTTTTTGACTTGATTTAATAATATCGTAGATCTTCATATAAAATTAATAATAAATAAATAAAACACAATAAAATTTGATTTAATCAAGACGAGTCTAAATTTACGTCTTATCACAACGAGATTATAATTTTGAATTACTTGTTTGTTTCAAAAGCGTAGCTAATAGAAACTGCCAAAACAAAACAATGTTGTGTCGACAATGTAGAGTATTATGTTGACTCAAAATGACACAACAATATGTTACCTACGATTTGTCTGGCTGATTACATATAGTTTCGAAATGATCCCCTAGGTAACATATATAAAAATCACGCGTTAGAATATAAGTAAATGTCAATTATTTTTTTTGCAGCTTTAAAGCGTCTGGCGGAAGCTATGGCCGACGGGAATTGTCTGGCAGTGCTGAATATTACTTTGAAATAATATTCTACAAAACATATATAAAAATCAGCCATTAGAATTTAAGTGAAGTTAGCCCTATTTTTTCTTACCTTTCTCACCTGGTACCTGTAGGTTGGCCGTCTACCCAACTTAGCAGGTACACATGCATTCAAAGTATATAGGAATACTACTCAATTCCTTACATTTTGTCTTTTAGAAAATAAGTTACGTCTGGGGGCCCTGGGATCTTACTCTATAAATACACTACATCTTAAAAAGTAGGTCTGCAGCCACTCACGATCCAACGCCGCAGCTCGCAGTACGATATCGTTGGATACGATAAAATCAAACGCAATTTGATCGTGTATGTTCACCATCCGATCAATTCGGTGCGATTGGACTGCAAAAAAACCTGTCATGAGTCTGCAGCAATACCTACAACACTCTTGCTTGGTTGTATCATTTATTTGATCGTGTATTGTGACTTTTGATTCGATCGTGTGATTTTGGTAGGTTATACCTACTGCAAAAAACAAAAAAAATAATTGTTACAAAGCGCAACCGTTGCTAAAAGTATATTTGTCCAACAGCAGTGATCGAGAAATTTTCAACGGCAACGATGCCGATCGTTTTTTAAATACTTATCCCCCTCTTTGCCCTCTAGCATTTTATATACAGCTTATTTAAAGCATAAATAATAAAAAAGATCAGATTACCAAAATTGCGCCTTATCATTTAAATTTCGAATAAATGTTGACCATTTTACCGCCTTCTGGCGACGCTTAATCCCCTACTTATGCTTCTGACAATATTTTTCCACGATTCCTACTGCAGTTAAACAACATAACCATACAAATGTTCAGAGCTACACTCGATGATTTCAATTTAACAAAAAATGTACACGTTTGTTCGCCCTCCTACGCTTCCCTCCCCCAGAACGCCTTCTGACGACCGGGTTATTGCTTTGTTAACTCGAAATGAAGCTTTTACGTGAAAATTTCCACTCCACCTTATTATGACCAATTTTCGTAGTCAGCTTTTTAGATATTACAACTTTTTAAAAATTACGTAATTATTCACAGGTAGCCAAAACTTTTTTTCAAAAGATTCTCCTATAGGATCTGTAGTGTGATTCTTACTCCTTCATTTGGCGTACACCTGAACCTTTTAATTTTAGAAATAGCGTTTTTTGACGAGGGAAAAGAATTTGAGATGAAAAATGCCGGGGGTAATTTGTGTCTTCTTCAGGACATTAGGAATTAGCAAAGGTCCTGAAGAAGACCCAATTAGTGTTGAAACGTTCGCCATTAAAGAATTTAAGAAAAATATAGTTATTTTTTGCTTGTAACCCGTTTTCCTAAAGTAAGTATACCGCAAGCAAAGTGACTTAAGAAAATTAATATTGATTCTACGATATTTATCCCTATTCTTGAAACATTTGAGTGAAAAGAAATCAAAATTTTAATTAAATGCATTTTGAATAAACATGAAAATTAGAGAGTTTTCACCAATTAATAACAGTTTTTTCTAGATTATTTTTGAGTCCGTTTATTTTAATGTAGGAGAAAACCTCTAACTTTAGACTATGGATAAATACAATAAATTACAGATTACCCTTAGAGGTAGAATACAATTCAGCAACTCAAAAAAATAAAGGAATTACTCATTCCGCTACCTAATTTATTCTTATGCATATTTATAATGATTTTTAATATTTGAAGAAGCTCTCACAGATTTTATTTTGCCAACTAGGATTTGTTCACGACGTCATCAAACTTGCCACGGTTATAAATGGTGATACTAACAAAGTAAATAAGACTACAGATGCACATAAATTGAGGTTGTAAAGAACAGATAAAATATACGATTCTTTATTTGGTCCGTAGGGTATTTTTGAACAAATTGTACAACGTGTTTTCTTTCCTTTATATGCTTAATAAGAAAAGGGTATTTCTAGTTTATTGCAAAGAAAAGCCAATAAATAAATAATTTGGTAATTTAGGAGACATTGAAACATAGTTTCATAGTCTCCTGAATTTACATATTACTTATTGGCTATTTATTCAGTTGCATACTGATGCAACTAGGGAATGCAATCTCGATCTCGAGCCATTTTTCGAGATTTAATCTCGTGGGCAGGCATTCTCGTTTTTGAAATCTCGTTCGAGCTCTCGACCCGATATGGTCGCGATCTCGAACGAGATTTCAAGAACGAACGCGCTTGAAAAAAAACTTATTACTTATACGTAATAGTTTTTGACAGTCGCTCTAATTGATTCGGTTTGTTTCTCTGCATATATTGTTTTAATTATTGTTTTCTTGAATGAAATTGACAGTTATTTAACTTATAACAAGCATTAGATGGTTAACAAATTACTAAGTGTGAATATTGAATATGTCTAATTCACACCAAATGTTCGTGAACGTTACTAATAGTACCCTATGCTTCCTAACTCCTATAAGAAGTTATTTTCAAAATAATTAATTGACATATAGTGTGCTGTGTGAGTTGGGTATTGCTGTTATATTTTGAAAATAAAACAAAACATTAATTGAATCTTGAAACAAAAAAATCAACGTTTATTTAAGGAAAGTAATGAATAATAATCATCTGCACAGTGCACTACGCAATAAATCACACACGTACACAGTGACACAGTCACACTGTCCCAAGTTAGTAGTTTTCATTAAGTTTAAGTACTTTAGATACAAAATAATACGTTCTTTTTAAAAGTAGGCGAAATCTCGATATTGTCGAGATTTATCGAAATCTCGCCAGACAATCTCGCGAGATCTCGAATTGCCAATCTCGAACCCAGACTTATCTCGCGAGATCTCGAATTGCCAATCTCAGCTCGAGATTGCATTTTCTAGATGCAACACCGTTGATTTAATATATTTTTTTTATTTAGGAGAAAAAAAAAATTGTGCTTCGACTACTATGGCACATAATTAATTATTCATACTTAGCTCTCACATGCAAGACGATTCAAATCTACACCTAGCTAAAATTTAACAACTCTAGCATGAAGTAAAATTATAAATGTCTTTCTGCATATATTGGGAAATAAGATTAACAAATCTTGTCAATGTTGAGCAAATGGCAGCTCAATTCACCGCGATAGTGGAAAAGTTCGGGTTTGAATCCCGACTGTGACAACGGTTGATAAAAATGATTTTTTCTAATAGTGCAGAATCCATTATGTAATTTGACTGAACCACCAATATAAATTTTACTTATTAGCACATAATACAATCCACGTATCATTTTTACCTGGATCACGCGCGTTGTGTGACCCATTCCAGTTTTAATTTCTAACAAAGTGAGTTTATAAATTGTTTCATATTTCAGTTTATACTTCATACTGTATTTTTAAGGCCACCAATAGCTAAGGTTATTTGACCTAGTATCAATTCATATTTTCAATTTGTTGTTTTTATAAATAAATTGACTCTTTTACTAGCTCTCGGGATACAACCTCTATACTGTAAATATCTTTATTTACATTCTGTTGAAAAAGTTCAATATAAATTTTAACAATATTTTTTAAATAGCACTGATAATATTTTACGAGAATTTATCTCAAGGAATGTTATTACATGAAGTCTGAAATAAAGAAGAATCACGTCTGCTCTTTGCATAAAATTAGAAACGTCGTAGGTAGCAAATAAAAATGTTCTGGAATGATTTCATATTAAATTTCCTAAGTGATTTAAAATTATTATAAAATTCATTTTCAAACAAATTTTTTCAAAAAATGTTCAGATTACACATAAAATTTGTTTCTAGAAGATATAAAAACAATATTGAATAGTAATTCACTTTTCAATTCGTTTTCTGTTAGTCTATATAGGCTACTTTAGAATCTTGCGTCTTGCAAGAAGCAAATTGAATAACATTTTGCAAACAGGATTTTTTTAACTAATTATACCTCGCTAAATTCTAAAATCACTATGTTTTCATTTAGGACATTCGGTTTTAGATAAAACTGGGAAAAAAAATCAGATATTGTATATTGTAGTTTTCTCTATTCTGCAACAAACGCAAGAAAAATCATTTTTATATTATGAATAAGCACTCCAAATTAAGACAGGTTTAATCATATAACCCCACCTTAAATTCATCGCTCTTGCAACTGCCTACTAAACTCTGATAAACATTACTTAGTGTATGATTTTCATTAAGAAATTAAATGCTAGATACTTACTGAAAATTTATCACCATTAATTATTTAAATCTGCTCAATTCGTAAGGATTATTAATACGGTTCTGCTATTGTTTTTCTTACGGACATATTTTTAAATACACATTATAACACAATTATTTAAAGAACATTTAAGAACAATTTACATCGATTTAGAGACAAAGATTTACAAATTTGAAAAAAAGTATTCATTTAATGTTTTTGAATGCACTATTATAGTCCTCTTTAAAAAGTAAGTAATATTTTGCATATACCTAAAAGACGTCTTTAACCCTATCTGTTTTTTATGATTGTATTTTCTAAGGCTACTATCAATGGGCAGGTTTGTCTGAACCCAGTAATATAAATTTCCAGTTTATTAATATTTGTAATAATAAATCAATTGGCAATTCCAACCGTTCATAAATCCGAACCTGAAAACTTAAAATTTGAAATATACAAAACCCTGGTATCGTCCTTTAAAAAAATCAACATTTCGTACTTCGCGTCTCACTTCCTACAATTATACAACATTTCAGCTTTCTATTTAAAACGGTCTATGAGAAAAATATCTGTCAAGCTGCAGACAGACACCGAGGTGATTCCATATAAGTGTTACATTTTACTAATTTTGGTATGGAACACTAAAACGATGCTTTAACGATTTCGGCTATTCTAAATTTACAATAACTATTGCCTTTTTCTTCAAAAAAAAAAAAAATTATGTTGATAAACTGAAAACATTAGTCTTTTCATTAGTTATCAAAAAAAAAAAAAATAAATAACTTGGGAACTGGGCATTTATAATAAATGAGTCGTTTAAACAAAGACACTTCAATTCATTAAAATAATTTCAATTTACATTAATTATTACCGTTAACTCTGGAGTAATGTTTCTTAAGAAAAAAAATATTTGCACTTTAATTTTAAAACTATAGTTCAATTCTCTTTAAACTTTACGGTTCATTAGAAAAAAAATTAAACATCTTTTTCTTACAATCAGTGCAATCACAATACAAGGATCCACAAATCACATATCGCAATTAAACTACCAACGTACGACCGATAATATATCAAAGTGTCAGTTGAGATTTTATCATAAAATACACAGAAACAAGCACAGACATACACATAAATAGCCTACGCATACATACGAATATAACAGATATATATTATATAGATAGATAAAGCGCACATCGACAGCAGTTGGGAGTTGGGAGAAAACGCCGCACTCTAAAGAGATACACACCGTCGATACAGTGAGGTTATGTCGCGACACGTCGCGGTGGACGACTGATGGACCACGCCGCCATGCTAACACTCGATGCTGACGGAGCTGGAAAGAGAGCAAGGCGCCTGGAATACAATATCCCTGCGTTTGCTCTCCTGTGCAGGGTTGTGTAATTGTCATCTGTGTGGAAGTTGGCGACAATTAATGGCTCACACACCAAGCCTCGTTTTGGGTTCGGCGTCGCCGGTGTCTGATACCGGTGTCTCATTCTAGCCGAATAAAGAAATAAATGTGTATTAATGCACGGAACACACCTTTGAGACAATCGGTGTCCGGCACGGCGACTGTGTCTGTCAAGTGTTTCTGTTCCGCCACAAAAGAAAACACAGCGGCTGCAGTGTTTTTGTTTAGCAAAGCACTGATTTAAATGATGTCTCGACAGACGAGACACTTCAGTGTTGTTGCTTCAATTCTTGTGTGTTGAATGAATGAATTGTGAATTATAGACGCTCGACATAATTCTTGTGTGTTGTATGATCGTACGATATAGAAATGAACACGGACGATTTAATTTCTGACATAGAAAATGAACTTGCGTTATGGAATTATCAATAATAATTGATAAATATTATAAAATAATAAATTATTTTCTTTTTCGCCAACATTTTTGTTTTTTACGTTGCCACTTTCTTAACAAGAAACCTAGCAAAATAATGTCTTGTTTGTCTGTTGTCTCCGTAATATTAATACTTTTTTTTAAATACGACAGCATTGTGTCCACCAAGGTCCACATTGGTGTCGTTGTCTGGACATCATCAGTGTCTCATGCGAACGCTGCATTAGCCATGATATTTTGTTAAGAAGCACTCTAACTTTTTAAGACTAACCCGATTAGGATTGGATCTGTATGTTTCGGCTAAGAGATGAAAGATACAATTGATTTGAAATAAATGGCGTATCACACATTTATCTTATTAGATTAAATCATTAAACGAAACTTTCGTTTTGGGCATGGAAGTCTGTTAACGAAGATATGCAAGCTTATCGGAATCAGTTCAATTTGCTTCGGTAAATAGATGAGTGATATAATTGCATTGAATTAAATAACGTGTCGCACTTTTATGCCACCAAATCAGTTCGATTCGGCATAAAGTAGAGCACGCACTGGATCGACTCGATTTAACCAGACACGGCAAAGTATAATTAATTGGCACTTTCAGAAAACATAAGTATAAACGAAATCCCTTTATCAGGTCGGTTCTATACAGTGCATATAACTACTTTAGTTTTCTAAAAGAGTATTGCATGTTCTCATCGTGCCCTGTTTAAGCTTAGTATACACGAGATCATGGTACTCATCAGGCAAATGATACCGTTTGAACGTTGTAATGTGGCTGCAATTTTTCAGTGATACAAAATCATATCATTTAATGTTTACACCTGAAACGAAGTGATGAAAGTAGGTGATAGGACACATTTTAATGATGATCATTAAATCAACATAATATATTTACACAGGAACCATATTTAACGCTTCACTAGATCGTTTCAGTATATGTGACAAGAGGTTGTATTGGCAGCAGCAAAACTTCAAATACGTTACATATAATAAAAAGGAACGTGTCCTTCAAATGTCACGTTTCAGAGACCAATAGTATGGACGGAATGATTAAATCTGTAAAAATACATCTACCCCTTTTCACCCCCTTAGCGGTGGAATTTTGTAAAAATCCTCTCCTAATGGGTGCAACCATACCTTTTAATCATTTAATATAGAGGCATAGGATACGGAAAAATCGCCCACAGACATTGAAATATTTCACGTGTTGTTGCGGTGACACGTCACTGCAAACAAAAGTTGAACAGCGTTCTACTCAGTTTAGTTATGACATTTGGTGATGCGTTTATGTGTCACTTGCGTATACACAACATCACTAGGTGATATATTATTAAATTGTCATCATCTAAAATTGAAATGATTCGTGTACAATTAATGTATCACTAGTGACGTGACATTAAATGATGTATCATCAATGGGCATCACCTAGTGAACTCGTGTACACTAGGCTGTAGTGTTTGATGCATCATTTACTTCAATGCAAGTTTATTTTTCACTCCTATTGCCAATCAATTTTCGAACTGATTCCTCTAAGTGTTCATTCTCCTTTAGGAGGACGTCTCCCCTCACTAGAAAGTTTCTCAAATGGGCAGTTAAACATCTGATAAATGTTCACGCCTTGTTTATAGAATGACTGAATGTTGAAAAGACAACACTTTTTTCAAAAAGGTTTTGTTACTATCTGACCGAGTGTGGTTTATAGAGCGAGATGGACCCTTCAATAGCACAAAGTCAATAATCGTCAGAGGCACTAATCCCATAGACAATTTATGAGGTACCACATAAAGACAGCTCTTAGAAAAAGTAAGATAAGGAACAGCAAGCAATTATTCCGCCAAATTGAATAATTTTAGCGATCTTTACCTCAAGGCTACGCCGTAAACTGTGATTAATAGAAATAGCAAATTGGTACTTTACATAATATATAATTTAGACAGATTAAAAATGAAACTAATTTAATACGTCCTTTAAATCAATAATACAAGAATCGTCAAAATTTAAAATACATTTTTTCTTTGAATACAGTAAGTTCTTCTCCTAAATTTGTCTCTTGTGTTTTGACTGTAACTTAAAGAAAGAAATGATAATAAAATAGAAAATTGCTGCCTTACAGAGCGTTTAGACAGATCAAAAATAAAATTAATTTAATATGTCTTTAAAATCATTAGCACAAAAATCTTCAAAATTGTAAAAACATGTATTCTTTGAATACAATAAAGTGGTTCTCTGAATTTGTCTCTTGTGTTTTGACTGTAATTGGTAGAATATTTAAGAATATAGATAAAGTAGAGCATTAACGGTAATGGTATATTGATCAGTGACCTTAACCACACCTCTTCTAACCAAAATTAGTAAATCAATAAGCAAAAATGCCATGGGTTCTTGAACACAAAGGAGATTAAATCATTCAAATCGGTTAACCCGTCGAGAAGTTCAGGCTGAACAAACACTAAAAAAGAAATATAGATGTTACTGTGAATGACTGAAATGAAATGATTGTCGACATTCTCCGTTGAATGTTGACATAAGTACACCAAGTTATTCAGTGTACGTTCGAAATATTTTCAAAATATCATTATTTTTAACTTACACCGGTGATTGTTGACATTCGTCATGCATGAGTGGTGAATGTTGAATAAAATAAAGTGATCCATAAATCTGGGATCTGTACTCGTACGGTATCACCAACTTAAGCAGAAGGGAATTAATTGTTTTTTGATGTTCGCTACATTTTTGTTGCGTGTAGTTCAATGTTCTCTTTTTTGCAACGTTCCACATAGAGAAGTCTCACTTGGGTCGTCGCCACCACCGATGCAATCGCTATCTTCTTCACCTTCGTTGGTGTTCTACTGAATGCTGTTGCAATGTTCTTTCACTGCATTTTCAGAAAGGTTGCAGGCTATTTCTTCAAGCTGCTCTTCTGTTTCAATGTCTCTAATTTTCTTACGATGGCTTCATATTGAGTCTGACGAATACCCTCATGGTGATTGGTAGGTTGTTTTTTGCAAACTGAACAAAATGTAGACCTTCCGACCACTTTGTTGTTAACATTCAACATTGCCGATCGGTGTATGTTTACATACACTGGTGAATATCCGATTAACTATATACAGGGTGGACCAGGTTATAGTAGCAATAATTCATCATTCGATGGTCCATCGAAAAATAAGTCGACATGCATAATTTTATTTTTTTCCAAAATGCTTCCTAAGGGAGATACACCCCTTCAAAGTTCAGTTTTAAAATTCTCAGGTCATTAATGCGTTTTTGACCAAATTTGGTACAAGTATTTATGCAATAGATACTCATTACTTGACGTAAGTAACTTTTGTCAAAATTGTCAAGTGGCGTAGATACAGGGGGGTTGTTTCACTTTTCCTACCCTATTTTCTGCGCCACTGGATATTTTTAAAGGATAACATTTTTTTCGAGTTCCCTGTTCAGTTTAGAAAAAAAGAGTCACTCTTGCAAAATTTCGATTTGAGGCTTCGTTTACGAGATAATTAGAGTTGAAAGTTTAGAACACTTCTAAAATAGCCACCTATGAAAATAATAGGTCAGGAATCTTGTACAACAATTGTAAACTTTTTACTTTTTTACTGTTTGACGAATTTAAATAAATAATTCATTAATTAAATTAAAAACAACAAATAAATAACTTATGAAAATAACCAACAAAGTAGGCGATACTTGGTTTTGAGATAATTTATGACACTTGTCAGTATTGATTTTTAAAACTGGACTTTGAAGGGCTGTATCTCCCTTAGGAAGCGTTTTGGAAAAAAATAAAATTATGCATGTCTACTTATTTTTCGATGGACCATCGAATGGTGAATTATTGCTACTATAACTTGGTCCACCCAGTATATATAGGAAATAATCTTTCGGACCCTCACCGACGTATTTGGTGCATGTTAATATTCACCGGTGATTGTTGACATTCGCCAGTTTCGATCATTCACAGTAATATAAATACAGGGTGTCCAAGACTTGCGTTGTCGGCCGATATATTGATTTTGGGTGAAGATAGAAAAAAAGTTTAAATACAAAAGTTGTATAAATTTTAATTGTGTATAACCTAAAAATATTTTCAATTATACAGCCTGTCCCATTTAAGCGTGGCAAATCAAAGTTATGTTTTTTTTAACCTAGCACCCTGTTTTTATTTGTTTTTTTTTTCAATTCTGCATCTAAATGTGAATAGAAATTGTAAGGGAAGCCATGCTCGAAAACTCAGTAATTTTTGAGTTATTCAAGTTTTTTAGAAATTTTTGACACCTGCAGACCTTTACCGAAAATTCGACATAGCCAAAACAGAAACCCTTATCAAACTGAAATTTTGAGGATCACTAGATAGTAGACGGACAAATCAATATCTGTCCTAAAAAAATGAATTTATTATACAGGGTGTTCAAAATAATGTACTTTTTTTCTTCAACCACGTGTAACTTTTGATTGTTAAATATAACGAGGTTATTTTTTTGCTGGAATTGTATTCTTTAGGATATTTACTAACACTTTTATTAAGGGTTCTCCATACCTAAACCTAATATTTTAATACGAAAATATTAGGTCAGACTTAAAGCTGGTCAGCCCTGTTGTTGGTAAACTAATATGAGTGCGCGCGCTCCAGCGCGATGTTCGAGATGCAAACAACCAGGTTCACAGGGACAGACATATACAAAGCGTCACGCGTCTTTTAAAGGGCTGCACTTTTAATTAGATTATAATTAAATTACATCATCAACTCAGTGGAACATAGTATTTCTGTCGAAATCTTGATCACAAATTACTACACTCGTAACAAAGTTTCAAAGTTACCTGTACATGAAGCTTGTACTTGATTAAAAGGTACACAATGTTCAGTGTTCGGTTAATGGGCTAAACGAACAAAGTGTGCTATCGAAATGTTACTTTAGTTTTATTGATTTTAAATTTGATAGTTTTGATAGAATTAAAAAGTAACGGGTTTTAGTTTTGTCTGTCTTTTAATTTCGCCATATCTTTGGGTTGGCAACTGATGAGATGAAATAATAGTTATTTAGTAAATGTGATCGAAAAAGAACAGATTTCAAAAATAACAATTACCAAAATAATGCTGTTATCGGCTATTTTTTTACTATTGTTGATTAAAGAGCGGAAAGTTGGTTGCTACTGACAAACAGTTTTTTTGGATTTTCTCTGTTCCTTGTCGGTCAATTGGACCTGTTGTCTAGAATAATAAGTAATTGCAAACTGTTCTTTCTTAACTGTTGCTTGTTTGTTAAAGACCGTAGTTAACAATGTTGTTGATGTGCTAAGAAATATATTTGCTTAACAAAAAATGTGCGTATTAGAAGCTAAAGGTGAATAGTTGAGTTATTTTTACAGTAATATTTTTAACATATTTTTTTACAGCTATAACTCACAAAAAATAACAATTTCATCTACCACTGATGTCGATTATATGTTTAATAAACATATAGGTACAGTGTGTAAACGGTAGTACAAAACATTGGGAAAATGCAATGGGATTTTTACTTCCCACCTCTACTATGGAAGGGAAGTAATGGATTTAGTCCGAAAAAAATATTTCGAGATTTTAACAGATCTTCACGTTTTGAGACCCTAGCAATCGTTTAAGATCATTTTCTGACTGATGTCTGTATGTGTGTGTGTGTATGTGGTCAATTTTTCGCCTTCGATATCGTAAAAACGGAACAACATTAGATTTTGAGTCAAATCGGTTCAGTGGATCCTGAGATATTAAAAAAAACGTTCTCAATGTCACGTATTAAAATACGTAAAAAAAAATATAAATGAATTCTAGATGTTATAATATGAAAAAAATGTAAAAATTTTTTTCTCTAAAATGTATAGTTTTCGAGAAAAAAATATTTTACTAAAAAAAGAAAATTGTACGTAAATCAAGGTAACCATGATTTTTGCTATATTAGATTAGTAGCCATCAGTAGATCACCAAACAAAAAAGAAGGTCATGCTTTTTTTCAAAGAATAAAAAAAGAGTGTTTATTTTTTGCAAATATTTACTAGGTGGGAAGTATAGGACTGGTCATCAGTCGAATTTTTTTTAATGGATCAATGATATCTTTGATTACTGGTAGTTGGATCGCTCCAGTCACAACAAAATAATAAAAACGTTTAATAATAATCTTAGATGTCATAGGTATTTGGACAGCAAAAACAGAAACATACATTTTTTGTATAATTGAACAATTACAATCAAATTTAAGCGAAGACAAACATTTCGCATGGTTAACTAGGCAACGCTACACAGAATTAAAAAAAGTCCGATTGTATTTTCCCTATGTTCCGTACTATCGTTTACACCCTGTATACAGGGTAAAGGTCTAGATATGAGAGGTTCATTTCTAGTACGCGCCAAGTGTAATTACGTAAGCTGTTCGTATCAAATAAATTTCATTGCATACGATGCTTACCATAAATGAAACGTTAAAGCCACCACTCGTCGTCTCTGGAGTCTAGTCATAACATTGGTCTTAAATGATTTCTAAGACAGTATTTTTTAAAGCCACCAAGTATCAAGAATATTCAATGTTATACTAATTCATAGTTTAAATGTATTATTTTTAACTACTTAATAATTAAAAAATATTAGTAAAAAAGAACTTTTTAAAGACAAGGTTTTATAGAAATGTACTAAAAAGGAAAAAATAATATTAATAATTTAGGTTCATAAAAGCGTGGGTTGTAAACTCTATGATAGGTTATTAGACACGACCCGCGCTTTTATAATAATTTATGAACCTAAATTGTTAAATATTATTTTTTCCTTTTTAGTACATTTCAATAAAAGCTTGTCTTTAAAAAGTTTTTTTGGATAATATTTTATTTTGTTCTTTTTAGTCTCTCAAAATATTTACAATTCAAACTGTAATTTATTAGAATTAATTAATTATTTAATTCTGAAAAGGATTGATTCATGTATTATCATCGGAAATACGTCGTGTGTGTACAAAATTTCAAATTTATCGGATATGCGGAAGTCGTTCACATTTGGCTTGTAAAATTTGAACTAATAATAAACATACATACTAACACAGCAAGTTAAAAGCTTGTAAAAAAAAGGTTTCGCCATGTATGTAAATATGTTTCTGCATATTATGTTTGTATGCAGTGCGCGTCTAAAATGTCCCGGTCTCTATCTTAACTTTTTAACGAATTTACTCAAAGAGTTCAGATAAAAGCGAAGAAAAATCTTATTACATAAATTATAATTTGAAGATAAATTTCTTTTTGAAAATTCAAACATGGCGTCAAGAGCCCTATCCATATTGAGTAATGTTAACTCCTTTTAAATAATTAATTTTAAACGTTGTCATAAATAAACATCTGTTATTGTTAAATTACGGCTTCTTGGCGGCCATAGAACTGGACCAATTCTGACGATTCATTTGTCACCGCGATTTTGTAGTTTTAATTAGGTACAGACTTTGTTGTTTCAAGTCTGGCAACATTTTTTGTTCCTTTGACATTTTTATGTAAAATCAAAAACTATTTTTTTTTTTATAAACTCAACCAGGGAACACCCGGTATAATTACCGCATAATTTTTAAATTTCTATAAAATTGTCATTTTTCTGTATTATTGCGAAAATGTTTTTAACATGATAAAATTGTACTACAAAAAGACATGATTATGTAATTAGGTAACTCAAATTTAATAATAACTTGGTGTAGGATTTAATTTTTAACATTTTTAACGGCATTTTCTTCAGTTTTTATACGCACTTTTTTGAAAATTTCAGATGTCTGATGACAGAAGATTCCCTAAAATATTTGCAGACAACCTTAAAACGAGAGTTGAAAACGAAGGGAGTTTTAATTCAACCCAAAACACGCGGTATTTTAATGAAACGATAGGGTATATGCATGAAAATTGTTTTTTCGTTATATTAATAGAGCAGTAAATTCTAAACAAAATGACACATCAATTACTTCATTCTGATTTAAAATAAGTTTTGAAATATGTATGTAAGCCCCTCCCGCTTAAAAGCGTTTTTGCTCGTGACGTCATGATATATGAAAGTATAGAGGACTTGCGTTTATATTATCTACTAATACTATCTAAAAACCAAAAAACAAACTGTTGAAAATACCGTTTTGTACCTATATGATTCATTCTACACTGTAAACCAGTTATTGAATAAAGTATGCTATTATTATTATTAATATATAAACAATCTAAGCTATATTTTTATGAAAACGGACACTCAACATATACTTTGACGTCACACACTGTTTTTAATTTTTAGAAATTTATTCATATTTCAATAAATTATTGCTTTTCAACAAATCTTTCAATGTTTCTCAGATTTTAATGTTCGTTCAAATAGACGTACTTATAATTTCGTGCTACGAAATAAAAATGAGATAAAAAAATGCACGCATACTTATACCCTATTCAATTACTATCGCAAGCTCTAACACGATGTTGGTTACATTGTTATGCCCAATGTCCATAGCCTACCCTATAGCATCTTTTTTGCTGCCTCGTTCGCTTACAGGCATTTTGCCATCCACAACTTCATGAGCAAGCACGGTGGTAAAAATATTAAATCCCGCAAAAAAATCAATCAGCTATTTCCCCTGATCATTTCCTTCCCCTAAATTCCTTCCGAAAGCTCTCAAAAAATTTAAGGAGAAATTCCCCAATCTAGTAACACAATATGCAAATCAAAAGTGGGAGCAATTTTTTTCGAAAAGATAAATTACATTTTGTAGAAGTTGGATTGCGAGTTTTTTACTTCCCACCTCTACTATGGTAGGGAAGTAATGGATTCAGTCCGAAAACAATATTTCGAGATTTTAACAGATTTTCACGTTTTGAGACCCTAGCAATCGTTTAAGATCATTTTCTGACTGATGTCTGTATGTGTGTGTGTATGTGTGTATGTGTGTATGTGTGTGTGTGTGTATGTGGTCAATTTTTCGCCTTCGATATCTTAAGAACGGAACAACATACGGGCATGCCGATTGTTCTATTGTGTTTATCAGCCTTTAACTTAGATCTGATTAGATTTTGAGTCAAATCGGTTCAGTGGATCCTGAGATATTCAAAAAAACGTCCTCAATGTCACGTATTAACATAGGTAAAAAAAAATATAAATGAATTCTAGATGTTATAATATGAAAAAAATGTAAATATTTTTTTTCTCTAAAATGTATAGTTTTCGAGAAAAAAAATATTTTACTAAAAAAAATAAAAATTGTACGTAAATCAAGGTAACCATGATTTTTGCTATATTAAGCTAGCCATCAATAGATCACCAAACAAAAAAGAGGGCCATGCTTTTTTCAAAGAATAAAAATTAAATTGTGTTTTAAAGACCACCAACAGCTAAGGTTATTTGGGCCTAGTCAAAGAATAAAAAAAAGAGTGTTTATTTTTTGCAAATATTTACTAGGTGGGAAGTATAGGACTGGTCATCAGTCGAATTTTTATACTTTGCCTAGGTTTTAGCTGCCACCACATAACCGCTAGTTCGTCGTTTATTTTAAACGTGTCCGTACCTTATATTATATAATATAGTGTACCCACATAGCTCAACCCACTGAAGTCTCCACGGATAGGATCATCAATCATGTTTCTCTCTTTCATCAGCCTGATAGCGTATCCGTGTTTTAATTTAGTCCATGCCATCATCTTTCTGACCTTAACTTCTTACAGTAACATGTGTTCTACAAGCTGATATCGACTTCCAATCATTTCAGAACAGATTTATGCTATGCTGCTTTTGTGATATGAACCTTTCAGTTGGCGCGTGAAATAATCTATGCACCTGAAAGAGGTAGCACTGTTGGTCACGTATTTTTAAGTATTTTAAAATTTACAGATTTTAGGATTAAAGATCCCTATTGTAAATTTTTAGACACTTTATTAATCTTTAAAAAAGTTTTGGAGCTTAAGTAGCCTACCTACTTTTATACGAACGAAGTGCCGAACCGAATTTATTAACTGAAATCGGTGTCTGATACATTCAATGATTCCGTAGGTAACTTGACTACCCTTTGAATGAAATTCCTAAACAATTTCTTACGTATAGTACACATTGCTTGATAATAATTAATCTAAGACATCACAGGTATTTGGACAACAAAATTAGAAAATAGAATTTGATTCTGTTGAACATTCCGTTACTTTATTGTAACTTCCTGAGCAACTCAATCTTAATATCTTCTAAGTCATTAAAATTAAATGACAGAAGATACTAAGATTGAGTTACTGAGGCAGTTACAATAAAGTAACGAAATGTTAAAAACAATCAAATTATTCTATTTTGTAGTTTTGTTGTAGAATGACCTGTGACGCCTTAGATTATAATTTATTACAACAATTACTTGATAATATAGATATTAATGTGAGATTAACAAAATAAATAAACGTTTTTGAAATAGAATTATTTACACACTGATATTCGATAAATCTAAACGTGAACTAAAAACTATAACTGCCGATCTAGCAATACGAAAAATTAATGAACAGTTTGTTACTAATAATGTCAAACTTAACGCAAGTAAATCGCAGTAAAAACTTTTTTGCCAAAAAACGTAGGTAGTTATGTCAGATAATCTGTTTTTGAAGTTTATAAATAAATTCTTTCAACACGTTAAACATAACAGCTTGCTTTTATTAAATTAAGAAAACAGAGATTGGAACGAATACATGAACGTTTCGAAAGTTTTTTTTTACCATAATATTATGTGCCACTTCTTATAAACAATATTTTATGTAAATATCTCGCTGGTAATACTTTTAGACTTATAAATAAGAGGAGTGCATGCTGAGTTAATTTTTTTTTTTAAAGTACTCTAAAGGTGTTAGAATAAGCACCGCCCCATCATTCAAGACGTAGTTCAAATATGTTTGGAGGGAATTTGGCTCTAAGAAAATATAATCTTTTAAAATCTATAATAAGTATAATAATAATATATTACATTCCTAAAATTTTATTTCAAATTGTACATTCACTATCGTTAACTGTTATTATAACTGACATGATGATTGGTGGTCAAATATAAATTTAAAATCTTTTGTTGCCTGAAACTTCTAAAATTTTTAAGATATCGATATATGATAAAAGTATTATTTAGAGCGTTTTCGTTTTATAAAAATTTAAAATTCGATAAAGAACATAAAACACAGCGGCTGAAAAATAAATTACATTAATTTAGCTGTGGGTTTCCGTGAGTTGATTTTTTTTTTGTCTCCAGAGCTGGTCAAATAAAAAAATTGAAATGGCAAAAATTGTAGGTATCTACATAATTAGATGCTTAATAATTTTTATTAACATTTTTTAACTTCCCATTGGAAGTTATTGTAATGGGTCCGAAAATCAAAATCAAAAAGGAAAAAAAATTTTATGTTTCAAGGTCACTACACTATTTTTACACTACTTTTAGAAAGATGTCTGTGTGTGTGTGTACGTATGTACGTACGTACGTACGTATGTATGTGTCCATTTCTTTCTAAGACGAAATCTCGAGAATGAAAAATGATATCGACTACGTTGGGGTGCCAATTTCGACGCGTATTAACGTAAATATGATCTGAAAGAAATTTTTTCAAAATCGGTTCAGCCGTTCTTTTTTCTTAACCAAATAACCTCCAAAAAAGTAGATTTTATACAATATCTCGCGAATAAAAAATTATATCGACTTCGTAAGGGTGTCAATCGAGGCGTGTTAACGTCATTTTAATCCGACGTAAATTTTATAAAAATCGGTTCAGCCGTTTTTTTTTTTTTATTATTGTTAAAAATAAATAATAACTATCGTAATGGTTTAGATCCTTCAAAGTGATATGAATGAAAATTGTTTTGGGAGGTTTTTAGGATCCGTGAATGAATAGTGATACTTTATTATTGATCGCGACGTTTCGTCGGAATTCCCGACTTCCTCAGGCTCTGTAATATTGCAAATATAAACCAAAAACGAATACATTAGTATGTTACATATGTATCTTAGAGTATAAAACATTAAAATAATATTGCTCAGATAAAGCAAGGCTTTAACATTAAGACTAATGTGAAACAAATTTATTTTGAGGTAAATAATTTTAATGTTTTATACTCTAGGATACATATGTAACATACTAATGTATTCGTTTTTGGTTTATATTTGCAATATTACAGAGCCTGAGGAAGTCGGGAATTCCGACGAAACGTCGCGATCAATAATAAAGTATCACTATTCATTCACGGATCCTAAAAACCTCCCAAAACAATTTTCATTCATAATAATAACTATGTTTTAATGATTACTTTTCTGTGTAATACCTAATTTAATTATTATTATTAAATATTTATCAAACTGGGAAGTTCGTCGTGTGGACCTCAAGGGTCGCACTTTAGTTCTAATAAACGACCCACCTCACGGCTTGTTTTCTGTAAAATTGACCGTTTTTAAAACAAGACCGAAACCCGAATTTTGGCCGCAATTTTGCAAGGTAACGACTTTAGCATTACCTTCTTTGTTCTGGAATTTATATAGAATTTCAATTAGAAATCTAGAATAAATACGTTAATAATTTTACTTTATTGTATGAACTTTTTTCTGAAAATCCATTTTTAACACTATATTAATAGAGAGTTTAGATACTTTTCGATCTTTACATTTTCATGCTGGCAAACGGCCATCTATCCTCGAATTTATTGGCACATAAAGATTTTCTACTTTTGATATTCCATTAACATTCAATCATATTATTACATAAAATTGTAACGAGACATCCGTCTGCAACTTAGTTTTCTTGTGAGTTTTTCATGGTTTTTGGGTATTTTGTATGATAAACAACATAAAATTTGAACTTTTTACAGTGTCTACATTCTCGAACTACTCATTTATATCAGACAGCAGCATAGTAATTTGACTACTTTAATTAGTGAAATACATGATCATAACACAAAAACAAGCAGTGATATTTACATTAAAAATTATCGAACTACTAATTACAAAAATAGCCCATTGTGCAAAGGCAGCCAGCTTTACAATAAGCTTCCAGCAGAAATAAAGAATGTGGACACTATTAACAATTTTAAAAAACGTCTAAAGGACTATTTAGTTGAAAAATGTCTATATGATTGTAATTTTTAATATGTAATTTTACCATTTGTGAGGTATTTATACTCCTATTTGGAGTCTATAAATAAAATAATTATCTATTTATCTAGTGTTGCCGTCTAGATCTAGAATTTCTAGACTATTGTCTTGTCTTGTCTAGATTTTCAAAACAAGACTTGCCAAAGTCTGGTCTAGAAATTTTCAAGACAAGACAAGACTTCCTTTGTCTAGATCAAGACTCTTGCCAAAAATTCTAGACAATTTTCAAGAGTCTAGATAAACTAAGTTGTAGTAGGTAAAGTAAACCACTCGGTTAATCTAGACTCTTGAAAATAATCTAGAGTCTTGATATTAGACAAGACAAGAGTTTTTTAATCTAGACTTAGACTTAGTGAAGTCTTGTCTTGATATTTCAAGACAAGACAAGACTTAGAAAGTCTTGTCTTGTCTTGTCTAGACGGCAACACTATATCTATCTATCCAGACGAGAGAATGTGTTTCCAGAATTATTTCCTGCGTGTCTATCTGTTTGTACCGGCATTATTCGAAAACGGTTGGAGCAAAAATTAAATAATTAGTACGTACTATTATGTCTGATTTTATAACAAATTCCTGTTTCAGGATTATTTTAGAATAAGTAGTATTGGTTTTGTATTTACATACGATGTTCCCTTCACAAAATTCGCCGAGTTAGAATAATAATAATAAGTGAATCCATGAAAATAACCAATTTCACATATGAATGGTTCTTCATAGATACAAAACCCCTTATAGTAAATTCAATGCGTTACAGTTCATGCCAAAATTTGATTTCACATCTCGATAAATATTCATACAGAAAAAAAAACGGAAAGGAAATGCGCTGTTAAATATATTATTTTTGACAGTTCCGTCACAGACATATACGTTATACATGTTTATTTACCGAAGATCATTCCAGAGCTTGCATTTTTTATCAAATCACAAACATCGTTATGAAATAAACCAAATATGCGATGTACGGGATTTTTTGTAATTTTTATAACTAGAGTAAAATCAATATATTATCATGAACTGCTTTTTCGTGACAAATTCAACCAGGTACGTTCTATTTTTGATTATATCCGAAAATTTAGATACATCTAATTTTAATAATTCGTTATAATTTAGTTTGTTATTAATGAAAATTTCCATAATATTATGTGACAATAATTATTATCCATTAAATAAATAATTATCTTTTATTCAAGTATAGATCAGTCATTGAGTGCTCTAAAGAGGGGTCTAGCCGGAAAGTCAAAAACCGCAAAAACCGACATCGGGACTTTGTTTGGATTGGTTAGTAAAAAAACATATTAAAAGTCCTAAGAGGGTGGGGGGAGGTGAGGAACTTCAAAGGTCCCTTTTTTTGGTTTTTTGCGTATATATCGAAAACAGTTGGTCCTCCTACGAAAAAATTCATTACATGAAAATTGTAGCTGACAAAATTTCCTACATTTTCTATATTAATTGAGATTTTTTCTATCTCCAACCGTTAACGAGTTACACGCTTCTGAAAACTTTGGAAAATTAAAATTTTGCCGCTCTTTTCTTTAAAAAAAATTGAAGTTTGGCTAACTTCATATGAAGTTAGCGAAGAACTAATACTAGATATTCTACTAATTGAAAAATTAAATAGGGAGAATTTGCCGCTTTTTTGTAGCTAATTATTCGTGAAAATTAAAATGTTTCCGCTTTTTCTTAATTTAATTTTTCGTTAACTTCATATTATGAAGTTAGCGGAACACTATAATACTAGATATAAGGGTCGTCGACCTGCGCCCCTTTTCACCAATTCAAAAAAAAATATGGTCAAAATATTATGTGCTTTATGTTTGCTAGCTCAAAGCGTCATGTGAGAATGTCAACGGGATAGCAAAATTTCATTCAAATCGGTTTTTTTTAAATACCCGATCATTTTGAAAATCGGTTTTTGCGATTAAAAAAAAACAAAACATAGGTAAATAATGTACATGCCTCTAGAGAACTCCGTTAATAATTTTTCCTAAAGTGGCGGGAAGTCATAATATTGCGTCTGGAAAGACTGGAGAAGTTGAGGGGAAGAATCCCAACACTATTGCAACACGATGCATCAAAACCTTAACATCGATGTTTTCCAAAAATCGAATACTTTTATAAAGATGAAATTTAGGTAAGGGAAATAATATTATATTGGAAATTTAAAGAGTAATATAGAAAATTAGGTTTTAATTTAAAAACCTTTAATGAATACTGATATTGATTAATAATATTATTACAAATTATAAAAAGTATATATTTTTGGAATGGCCACAATTTTCTTTCAAACCTAAAAGAAGCTATTTAGAGTCGATATAGCTCTTCTCGTGTACGGGGGGATATAAAAATTTGATTTGGTTCAAGAGTAAAAAGATCTATAGGTGATACACTTTTCAACCAAGCGAAACCAAATTTTAAACTTAAGATTTTTAGATGATTCATCAGGAGGATTTTCTCCGTACACCCTTAAATATTTATAGACATATAATATAGGTATAGACATGAAATGACATTTAAAAATTCGAAAACTGCTGAAAAAATTTTAATATTTTCCAAAAGTAAAAAAAACACATGTTTTCGTTAAAAAAATGTAAATTTAGTTCATATCTCTAAAATTTGTGCAAATACAAAATATCTAAGTTTTGTTAAAACAAATTTAACATATAGGTAATATGTTATTATAAAAAAAATTATGGTGAATTATTAAAATCCGGTAAATTTTCCGGTATAGCTCAAAACGGAAATACATCTCAAAAATGCTAAGCTAGCCACGGAATTTGTATCGAAAACTCATAAGAATATATTTAGTTTTGCTTTGATTATTAGTTACCGAGATACCCAGTACCTTACAAACACAAGTAAAATTGAACATCTGTACATATAAGCTTTATCCACTTGGGATCGTAATTAAAAAAAGGAGAGCGACGCTGTCATACATCGAAACGCTTTATATAGGATTTTTACTAAATAACTATATTTTCTTAACTCATAGTAATATAAAAGTTTTCTTCTATCTTTGTATTATAATAAAGTTTCATCTAACAATTCTCTAAGTCAAATTTAAAATTCAAGTCAAAAGGATATGTGATTAGTAGCGCTGTCCTTTTTTATCGAAGGCAAGGAAAAAAACACTAAAAATTCTAATTAAAATTTAATCGTGCTTTGAAACAGCACATGACCAGCACTCAGAAGTGCTGGTCACTTTTTAATGATGCGAAATTAAAATTATTGGGAAGAGTTAAAAGAAACGATATTGAACTGTAGTTTAAATTCAACATAAGCCACATTACCTTGCTGCTAAAGAAATATATAACTCCCAAATTCATCGTGCAGTTTCTTGAGCTTAAACGCACGATCGAGCTGAAGAAAGGGCTAAAGAAATGCGGTTTATGAGTTATAAATATTACATGAGACTGAATAAAAAAGTGCGAGAAACGTAGCTAGTAAATGTTAGTTCTGTAATTCCCCGTGTCCGAGTTTAAAGACGATGTAGCTATGTCAACGTTTAGTAGTTTTTATAAAAATAAATTCGTTGTTTTTTAACTGGTTTACTATAAAAAAGTCTTTGGTTTAACAACGTTATTTTATTCCAAAAAAGTCGAACAATCTGTTGCAAATACATATTTTGAAATTTTTGTCACTATCGAAACTCGAACCAGAATCCTCTTTTACCAGATACGTGAAAAATGACCTGTCCGACACAACTCGAACTTAATTTCCTACATAGGCATTGTACTTATTGTACAGTACATATAGATTTTCCAAAAGCTAATCTGAACATTGATAATTAATGAGTGCAACAAAGAGGTGCAGATATTTAATGAGTGCGACAAAGAGGTCAATTTTTCCAACTTTATTTATTAGTTTAATTATTTTCATGAATACTTTGAATGTTTACTCATGGTGGAAATATTACATGGTGTGTTTATCCAGCAAATTTCTTTCTATAAAAATCGTCTCAAAGTGCAAATACGAGTAATATCCAGGGCTGACAACTTGAAAACAAAAAATCGTTTCATGAGTGGTTTCACGTTATTCGTTCTTGTCGCACTCACTGTATTCGGAGTTCGGACTCTATCTCTTTCAAACTGCAAATTGATAGTTATATAAAAATTAAATATTTGAAATATCAAATTTGTATTTTTTTATATAAATATTATTTAATTGTATTATATAGGTATCCTAGTTTTACCTTTAAACAAACTATGAGTTATATTTAAGAAGGGCTTGAGAATGACCGAGCGTGTAGCAATGCTGTTGTTTACATGGCGTTGCTATTGTTCCTCTATTAGAAGTCCCCAGTTCCCGGGTTCTAGCCCGAGAGCTGGTAAAAGTGTCAATTGGATTTTCAATTTATTATTAAAAAAAATAATGAATTGAAAATATATTTAAGAAATTAAATTGACTCAAGTCTTGGCACAAATAGTGAATTATATTGATAGTCAATGCTGTAATCTTTAAAAAATTTCGTCTTGATTTCGTCACCGCGGTAACTATCTAAACGTTTGTTCTTTATTTGTCAAATTATTGGTTAGAAAAACATTTACATATAAAAATCCTCACGCATTCTATCTAGAGATTTTCATTAGTTAGCACACCTGAGTATTATTTTACAGAAACGTGCAAGAGAGAAACGATTTTTAGAGAGAAAAACCGGCCGGATAAGCACACCTATTTCCACTATGATGTTTACCTAGCCATGATTACATTCCATCCTTGTCGCGCTACTCATTTTGTTTATGTCTTCCTTGTTGCGCTCATTAATTTGCTATTTTTAACTTCCCATTGGAAGTTATTGTAATAGGTCCGAAAATCGAAATCAAAAAGGAAAAAAAAATTTTATGTTTCAAGGTCACTACACTATTTTTACACTACTTTTAGAAAGATGTCTGTGTGTGTGTGTGTGTGTGTGTGTGTGTACGTACGTACGTACGTATGTATGTGTCCATTTCTTTCTAAGACGAAATCTCGAGAACGAAAAATGATATCGACTACGTTGGGGTGCCAATCGACGCGTATTAACGTAAATATGATCTGAAAGGAATTTTTTTAAAATCGGTTCAGCCGTTCTTTTTTCTTAACAAAATAACCTCCAAAAAAGTAGATTTTACACAATATCTCGCGAATAAAAAATTATATCGACTTCGTAAGGGTGTCAATCGAGGCGTGTTAACGTCATTTTGATCCGACATAAATTTTATAAAAATCGGTTCAGCCGTTTTTTTTTTTTAATTATTGATGTTTTAATGATTAAAATGATTACTTTTCTGTGTAATATCTAATTTAATTATTATTATTAAATATTTATCAAACTGGGAAGTTCGTCGTGTGGACCTCAAGGGTCGCACTTTAGTCCTAATAAACGACCCACCTCACGGCTTGTTAGAATTGATACCTAACTTCACCCCCACAGCCTTCCTCTCTAAATTTTACATGAGAAACTAGTTACGTCATCTCATACTGAAAAATATGTCTTTCTCAAAAATCGCTCTAACAGTTATGATTGAATTGTATGAATGGAGACTATTCGTAAAATGTAATCAAAACTAAATTAAACATAGTAGTAACTCCTTTATAGCCTGAGTATTTAAATAGATGGAAGTAGAAATAATATTAAAATTTATTTCCACACACAATATAGGACGCTCATAAAACGAACGATATGCGCGACATGTTTCTATATATTATTTATATCATCTTCAGGCCAAGTATTAAATTTACAGAAGTCAGAATGTAAAATTTAAAATAAATTATAAAGTATAAAACATTCCAACGACAATAAAATTACAAAAATATAAACTAAAATTAAAGTATATCTCGAGTATATCTACTACAAAAGTTACCTGTGATTTTTTATATTAAAAACATAACTAAAGCTCGGATCACACGACGCTGATTTCGCCGCTGGATGGCTTGCTGGAACTTGTGCTAGCAGCCGCGCTGACTGCAGCGATGGAAAATGACGTCACTGTGGGCTCTCTTGTATGGCCCTCTGCCTTTCAGAATTAGAACCGGGCTGTTTTTTGTGCTGGATTTGAGAAAGAATCAATCAGAAAACAGTACCTTTTCGCGTGGGCTACGTCATAAACGAACATGGCGTCATAGTGTATCAACTTAGGACGGTTATTTAAACGTTTATGTCTTTGTCTTCTTTAATAATAATAATAATAATTCTTTATTATCCGTGACAAAACATTGTGTGGAATCGTCAAATTACAATTAGTTACAATCATTAAAATTTAAAATTAATCATTAAAATTAGTGGACAAAAATTCATCAAGTGAGTATATTGCCTTTTTTAGCAGTAATGACATTATTTTATTTTTAAATATTTTTAAACTTTTAACTTCTTTAATGCAATTTGGAAGATGATTATAGCATTTAATGGCAACAATTTGCTGATTATTAGCTGATAAATTTAATCTATGCTTAGGTATATTTAAGTAGGCATTTCGGCGATTATCGTCAAAGATAGTGATTACTTTATTTTTTTTAATAAAAACGCTATAATTACTATTCGTCTGCGACGAAGAACTTCTGCTGTAATCGTGTTGTCGTCCATTTTTGTTGATATCTGAGCTGTCAAACTGTGCAGTGACTATGCACTCATCAAACCCATCTATAAATCCAGCTTTGAAGCGCGCATCGTATGAAGCCAAATCCAGTACTAGGTCCAGCGCCACAGCACGCCTGAATCCTAGCAGCGAAATCAAGCAGGCAATCCAGCGGCGAAACCAGCGTGGTGTGATTCAGGCTTTAAAGTAAGCTTAATAAGCTGTTTTTAAAGTTTTTTAGGGATTCACCTCTCTCATTTTTGAGCTAGGATCGATTTTGGGATTTCATCTCGAGGTGTAACCATCCTGAGCACGCATTGCAAAATTTGAGCAAAATCGACTCAGCATGGTTTTGGCTACAGATGCGTTCATATACAGACAGACGACACACAGATATTTTTCTAAATAACTTTTTGGACTCTGAGGACTTGAAAATGTTGTAAATTCATCAAAAACTCACAATCGAGTTTTTCGATTCTCTATATATGGGATTGTAAAAAAAAACTGCATACCTACTATCGTGCAATATGGTATCCAAATTGACAGAAAACGTTTTTTTGGTAGTAATTAATAAATGAGTGAAGCTGATTATTTTTTTGATTGGCGGAGTCGAAGTTAAAAAATAAATAGAAATAAAAAGTTATCTTAAAGAATAATACAAGTGATTATTAATTTTACTTATTGAGGACAGTGTGGTCCAGTGGTTAGCGTCACGGCCTCTGGATCAGACTGGCGTGGGTTTGAATCCCGCCTACGTTCATGGATGTTTTGTGATGTCATTTAGTTTTAAGTGCATTGTTATTATTTAATGTAATCAAGACGCTAATGACCTAAGTTGTCGACGCGTCTATAATTTACAATAAAATAAATAAAACAAATTTTACTAATTATATGTCAAAAGTATTATTAGCTTTTTGTAGTATCGAACACTCGCATTTGCACTATCTGATCGCATCTCCACCATATACACGTACTCCCACCAGCTGACTTCACTCGCACAATTATTAAATTTACGCACATTTAAGCTTTTTTTGGCAATAAACGACTTATTTTTAGTATTAAAAAAAAAATGTATTCTTCGTTTAAGGACCAAAAATTAGCATGTCAAATTTACACCGTTTTTAAAAATTTTCCAGGTAAATCTAATAAAAGAATTAAAATCAATTTTATTCAGAGCAAAGTACCCAATAACTACTTCATGAGCATTTAATTAAACCTAGGTTTTTGCGTTTACTAGCTTTATTTGTAACATATAAATCGAATAGGGAATAGCTATAGTATGCAAAAATAAATTTCATTTTAATATACCTACATCTTTGAAGATATTTTTTAACTTAAAAAAAATACGTAGGTACATATGTAGTTCGTTATTAATGTAAATATGCTGAATTTAATATTAATAAAAATGAAATAATTAAATCAGAACCAAAGCAATTTAATTTTTTATTTATTCGTTGTAAGAATATAAGTATTCTTATAAGTAAGACATGAACGCCATCAAGCCAATATTTGGAAAAATTGTACGATATTTTCATTATTCCTGTTTTCCCTACCGGATACGATGTTCACAGGATGAAATAGATGGTAGTAACAACTATTGCTTGAAACGTAAACTGTAAAAATTCCGGAAACAAACCAGGAAAATTATAGAAAGCATGCCATGAGCGCCACGGCGCTTTCTCCACATTCACTACAAATGTGTTAGTTCATACTTTTCCAAGCAGTAGCGCTGCTTTTCGCGGACGAAACAAAGTGAAAACGTTAATTCAGATTTCCACCACAAGGTAACAGGAAAATCTAATGTAAGGCGTACTTCTCTTTATGCTTTGTGAAAATTTTAAAAATAATTCACCCTTATTTTTTACTATTATTAAAATTATTAAGTTAGTTTAAATTTCAAACAATACTATTCTTTTCGTTTTTGTGCCTGAAATTTATAAAACATTGGAAAGACAAAGGACCTTATTAACGATACAAAAAAAAAATAATTTGAACGAATTTTATTTGTCTGGTAGGATTGATTGTTTTATATAAAAATATTTTTTGACGTTTTTGTATAAATATTTTAGATGTCTGATGATGATATATCGAAACAATCGTTACATTTATAATATAAATTAAATTACTTTTTGGATTTGGTCTACATTTTTTCAACTTACAATTTTATTTGTAACTTGTAATTTTAATTGTCCATTCTTGTACATTTTTTTAATATAGAAAATAAATAATAAATTAATATATGATGTGTTTGCACATTTTTCCATTAAATAAACAATTTTAGAAATTTGCCTCATTTCAACATTTGTTTTTATATACTGGCACATAACACTGCAGAAATAATGGATGAAACTTTACAAGTACCGGTAATATACTTCAAGTGCACGATAATCCTTCAGGAATGAATATGGAGTCGTATATATTTTATTACAATCAAGAAAATGGACAAGTCGTGTTTATATTTATGTGAATTTGACGTGAGAGGATGTGTTTTACGACCAGATTTATAGGCTAATTTGCTGTTTCCAGAAAACATCAAAACCCAAGGTTCATGCATACTGAGAAATCAATAATATTTTGCAATGTAAAAAGGCATTGATGATATTTTAGTTTGAACTTCATGAAGAACTTATTAAAATTTATTTCAAAGGCCATGCTAAATCCAAATACCGTAACCAGAGGTAGGACTTTTCACAGGCCGGGTAGCTTAAGGTTTTCTTACCACATATAAATAGTGAAATCTAGAAATAATGGTGTTGACCCACGTATTTTTTTTATTTTTTTAATCGGAAGTGTTTTTGAATTTAAGGCTGTCAAATTTTTTTTTCGGAATTTTTGGAGACTCGGAAAGGCCTTAAAAAAATAATAAACTGAATATTGTTAGTCGGATGACGTTATAGGACTATGTTCGCGCTTTAGTTCTAACAGCTAATAAGAGTAGTCAGCAGAAATGAAAATACACTATTGTCGTATTTACAACTGTCAAGCACCTGTTAAGCGTCTGGCTTGTTTTTGTGACGAAATAAAAAATTTAACCCCTTAATACGTCCCTTAAAATAATTAAATTTTTCTAAATTTCAATATTAGACATGGATTTTATCAGTACACGCAATTAAATACACCCTTCCATAAGTAAATCCGTATCAACAAACTAGTGTTTTCATAAAATTTGAAAGTCCGGTCCTGTCGGGCCGATTTTATTAAAATTTTAGCAGCACATTTTAATGTTTACTAAAGAGTTAAATTTCAATTTTGAAACGATTCTGACAAATTTTTCGGTATTTTTGGGCCCAAAAACTTTTTGGAACCCCTAAATACAACCCTGAAAATGGTCCGATCGGGCCCATTTTAAATAGGCTTCTTGCGGTGATGGGTTCCAATGTGTGTACCAAATTTCGTTTCAATCGATTAAGTCTGTCGAGAGTTATCGTGTACACACACACACACACACACACACACACACACACACACATATATATATATATATATATATATATATAAATATATATATAAATATAAATATATATATAATTATACCATAGCATATTAACATATATGATAGGGGGCTACATTTTAGTCGTATTTAGGGAGGCAATGGTAGCCCTGGTAGCACATCTATGTCGACTAGCGGCATCTTTTTGAACTTCAATGATAAAATAATAATATTTGACAAATTTTAGTCACGTAAAAAGTTCCACATAACATACGCGGGTACCGACTACTACTAAATTTTGAGTATTTCGTTCGATAATTGAGTGAATATGTAATTTTTGCTAATTTTTGACAACGCATTGGTGCGACGGAGATATCGCGTTTCTTCCAATTTGACTCCTTTGTGCTAGTATGAGACATGTAGTACGGTCGGTCACTGACATTGACACTGCTGTGTGCCGCTTAGTGTCAGACGGAGATGCTGTCGTTGGCAATCGACCGTGATGGGTGCGAGACGATCACGTACTATGTTTATTGTGTGTGTACTAGAGACCGATATTGGCTGGCCTTATGAATACAACGGTCGGACGATCGATTTTCTGGTTTTTGAGAGGAAAATTTTGGCACGTCAAGACAGACGAGATTTGGCGACCGTGGCATAGAGATCGTGCTGTTAAACAGGATCAAAATTAAATGATTGAATAGCTGGCAAATAAAATACTTTTTATTTTGGGATTTTGGAGTTTGATTTGTGCTTTTCGTTTTGGAGCTATATTGTTTTTGGTTTGGAGTTTGGATTCTGCGTTGTTTCCTCCTTCGATTCCTGTATTGTTCGACTTTCCTAATTTTCCTAGATTCCCGAAAATTGATTTATTTTCCGTATTTCCATTGTTGGCTCGTTGTTATTGGATATAGTTAACTTACCGTGCAAACAATAACCATAAAGGAGCCAAGCGCTTCTCCTAGTTTAGGGTTATAAGTTGCTGCTTTTGGATTCCGTGTGGTTGTGTTGATTCTGGAATACGAGAATAATTTAATTTATTCCAGAAATTTTGAAGATTGTGCAATTATTCCGAAATCTTTAATATTTGCTATCATAAGTGACGACGCATAAAGTATCCCAGAATATTATCAAGTATCTAGCTCAGTGGGATAGATATGGTACTACAATATATCCCGAAAATATTAAAGGATCAAATCTAATATTTTATGAACATTTTACATTTCTGAATGTCGACCACTCTGCACAGTACTGGGTTAATTTAGATATCAGAATTAAAATGATTAATGTTGCGTCGATTGTATTCCTGTAGGATTTCTTGCACTACATTGGGAATTTTCTGGAATATTTTGAATCTTATTACGAAATAAGTTTGAATTCCACGTCGCCAGTTTCGCCGATTTTAAAGTGTTTATGTCTCTAGTCGTATGCTATGTATTTTCTTTTCAGGCTCAGGAATTTCCGTACAGGCACGGATTAAGTGTGAAATAATTGTTAAAAATTAATTATGTGAATTTTGTTATCGTTCCGTATCGCTTCATTATTTATGAAGATTTTATGTTAAGAATTTCGCTATCGTTAGGTTATCGTTTCGCTATCGCTTGCTAACGTCACGCTACGTTTTTCGATAGAATGAGTAGATTGTTGTGAGGCTTCGAGGCCTATTAAATTAGGATTTTTGTCTCGATTGTTGGAAGTTCCGTGAGGCCTGTGATTACAGTGCCGCTTTTATTTTTTGGTATCTCGAATACCGTGTGTCCCGATATTGTGTTCGGAATCTATTGTTTTGTTAGTATTTTATATTAAGTTATCGTGTGGTTTTGGCCTTTGAAATCACCTCTGATTTTTTTTCTGTTTATCTTGCTAAGAAAGCAACAGCGTTAGGCCTGGGATTTAATATAACTGTGATTGTGGTTCTGGACTCTGTGCCGGAATATTTTTCGGATCTCTTTTGGCCAACGTGGTTATCCTTTTCGAATTATCCCTAACTGTGACCACTCTCGTGTCTCAGTTTGGACGACCTGAGACTTACGCAGTGTGGCCCTATAAGTTCTGGCGCCCTTCGATCTCTCGGTCGGTATCTGGCCCACTAATTAATTTTCCATCGAGGTCCGTCTCTGGTTAGGTGATACGGAGTGTAGAGGTGACTTTAAATTTAAATAGAATTATTGTGACGCACGATTTATTGTGTGCGTTCACATTTTGTGTTGTCCTAAGTGTCGAGTGGTAGGTGGTTGGGTTTTTTATTGCCTATTAAGGGCTTTTCCTGTAGTTGAGTTTAGAGGCTGCTTCCCAAAACAAGTGCGATCGTAACTAGATAATAATTTTTGTTCTCCGACCCATGACCCCGCGCCGTCGGTAGCTAGCCGCGCAACCGATTAAATTCGGGTCCTTTGGAGCAAAAGCCCTTGCTATACATTAGCGTCCAAACGAGGGGCGATTCCTATAATATATACATACATATTACATATATATATAAACATTTTCAAAAATGGTGCCAAAATGTTCAGGAGGCTATGAAACGTCGAGAAATTTTGGTCCGACCCCTAGGTCCCACCATCCGACCGACGCCAATAGTGTATGTGCCATATTATGGCAAATACACTAATAAAGTTGAAAATTGTTAGTCGGATGACGTTATAGGACTATGTTCGCGCTTTAGTTCTAACAGCTAATAAGAGTAGTCAGCAGAAATGAAAATACACTATTGTCGTATTTACAACTGTCAAGCACCTGTTAAGCGTCAAGAAGCTTGTTTTAGTGTTTTTGTTACTTCATACGTTTAAATATCTTTACCTAGTGTTATTACAAGCTTTTATTTAACTTGTAATGTTTGTATGTTAGTTTGTTTGTTTAGGTTAAATCTTGCAAGTCAATTTAGAACGACTTCCACGTATCCGATCGATTTAAAATTTGATACACATATGCATTCCCGATGACAATACATGAATCAATCGTTTTTAGAATTAAATTCAATAGGTACCTGGGGGTCAAACGAGGGAGTAGGGTTTTTTGACTATTCAACGCCAACGCCAAACCGCTAAAGCTAGAAACTTGGAATTTGGACAGTAGGTTTCTTTTGTGACGTAAGCACCCACTATATGAAGGGATTTTTCGAAATTCAGTCCCTAAGGGAGTCAAAAGGGGATAACCTTTTGAACGACTAAAAGGAACAAAATAAAATATTAGTAAAATTTATTTAAATGTACTAAAAAGGAAAAAAATTATAATTTAAAAAAACTAAAAAACACGCTTTAATGAACTAAAAAGTAAAAAATAATTAATTTTATTGTAACAAAGCGTGGGGTGCTTTGTATCATATTTTCATACTACCCCACGCTTTTTTTACAATAAAATTAATTATTTTTTACTTTTTAGTTCATTAAAGCGTGTTTTTTAGTTTTTTTAAATTATAATTTATTTTTGCTTTTTAGTCCTGGAAATCCTGGTCAGGATAATGGGACAAACTTATGGAATTATTGTATTGTCAATTGTCATCGGTCCTTGATAAGTGTGCAAAGTTTCAGTTCAATCTGAAGTTTTTTGCTTTTTTTTTTAGTCCTGGAGATCCTGGTCAGGATAATGGGACAAACTTATTGAATTATTGTATTGTCATCGGTCCTTGATAAGTGTGCAAAGTTTAAACTAAATCCGACCGTTCAAAGTTGGTCAAAATCAAGTTCAAAGAAGTCGGTTACAAACTGACAAACCCGCAAGCCCGCAAACAAACATACAAGTGAAGCTAATATAAGCGTGTTAAAAATAAGTTTTAATAATTTAGTTTCATAATTATAAAAGCGTGGGTTGTAAACTCTACGATATTTTATTAGTCACGACCCACGCTTTTATAATTATGAAACTAAATTATTAAAACTTATTTTTTTCCTTTTTAGTACATTTAAATAAAAGCGTGTCTTTAAAAAAATTTTTTTACTAATATTTTATTTTACACATTATTTTCAGACGTTTTTGCTGAGAAATTAATATGAGTGAAAGTTACGGAATTTGACATTTCACATCACAATGATACTCTGACAACGCTGTGTCAGCCATATGTTATCAATTCCATGGCGCACGCGTCTTCTGATTGGCCCTTCAAATAGCTGTAAAAAAAATTTAATTATTTAATAAAAATAATAGTAAACGCTTCAAAATTCCTACCAAAAATGAATAGTGATTATACGCACCTAAAGTACAATGATATCCGTAAAAAAAACAGCCACTTTCAATATAGTGGATCCAACCCCATTGTAGCAATAGCTCGTACCAAAAGTATCTACTACCACAATAATTAATTAAATTAAAGCACGCTTCTTGACGCTTGACAGGTGTTTGACAGTTGTAAATACGACAACAGTGTATTTTTATTTCTGCTGGATTTACTATTATTGGCTGTTAGAATGCAAACGCGAACATAGTCCTACGGCGTCATCCAACCAACAATTTTCAATTTTATTTTTTTAAAGGCCTTTCCGAGTCTAAAAAAATTGATAAGCTTAAATTCAAGAACACCGCCGACAAAAAAAATAAAATAAATACGTGGGTGAACCCCATTATCTGTCGTTAATGTTCGTTTTGATAGACACTTTGTCTTAAGCCGAGCAAACTCGAATAAAATGTATTCTATATGTTAAGTTTAGTATCAATTACTGATAGTTTACCAAGTCCCTAGTCTGATGTCGATACAAACACATAGTCAGACATAGATATCATACAATAAACTCTTAAAAGTCTACCAAAAATCAAAAATACAAAGGTCCTGTTAATATTTTATATAATATTAGTATTGATACTGAGTTCACCGTAAGAATATGACATAGCTGGTTAAGGAAAGACTCCCCTCAACAGTATGATATATTATTTGAATATACCTACAAAATAAAAAATGTATCTGAACAGATGTACTTTTTCTTATTTGAATAAAAAATATTCGAATATGAAATAATTTTTTAAACAGAAATATAAAAGGATTTAAAGATTTTCCGATTGTTAGAAAAATAAACTTTGAATAACGCTTGAATGGGAATCATGTTTTTCGACAAAAGAAAATGTGGAGATTGGATTCAAGATGAAAAAAAGCAAGGCACCAAATATTTTTTTACGAAATAAAATTGTTATTTTTTAAGAAGCAAAATCGCATTAAATTTCTCTGCAGATCTGTTTAGGGAAATAATAATATGTTTAGGTACTTGTGTTTTCTTACTTACATTATATGGAATAATAATTTTTATAGATCGGTTTCAAATATTAATGGTGATATTCTGTATGGTCAAAATAGTGTTAAAATTTAAAGCGCTGTTACATTTTTGTCTCACTTTAACTTATGTAGGTAATATTAAATTTGTTAGAAAGTGACAAAATTACCAGTACTGTAAATTCTTATAATTATCATACAGAATAGAACCATAAAAATGTAAGTACATACTGTACGCATTTTTTACGCAATTAACAAACAGTTCGTTAAAGAATAATATTTTCACTGTTCAGAGTTTCGAGTTTGGGGTTTTTCAATTGTATCACAGCGTAGACTTAATTATTTCTAGGATTTGACCCGACCAGAAATGTTTAGAAACGTTAATTTTCAAAAATAGATGAAAATCTTAATAGCGTTTATAAAAAAAATATGTAGTCCATGGGTATATAAAGATTAATTGTCTTTTTATCGCTTTCAAGTTGTTGGAATCGATCAATATTGCATATTTGGCACATATAAGTAAAGAAGCCCAAGGGCTGTTTTATAGCTTTAGACGCACCAAAACAGATTTCAAATCACACATCGTTAGGTTGTCATAAACACACACATTTTATAGCCGTTCTTAAATTTATACACGCGCGCTGTGATTTTGATATCGAAATGAGTTTCCAAAACTCATACAATGACGGTTGACAAAAAAATAACATAAAAAGAAAATCGGAACATTCTTTTTGAAAAAAAAAAATCATACAGTGCTCGAGAATAGCCCAGATCGTTGGGATGCTGTATCAATGATATTTATACGTAAATAGATCATCTATTCTTGTCCAAGAATATAGCGATTACCTTATCTGTTGGTGGGAAAGCATATACCTGGTAGCGAAAGGTCGGCAAAACAATGTGATTTTTTAATTTCTTTTTGGAAGGTAATTGGCTGTCAGAGAAACATTTTTAAAAATTTTCTAATCCAAAAAAAGTTCAGTGTTAAATTGATTTAAGCAGTGTTAAGCTTTTTTTCATTTAATTTTTAATCTCATATATATATATAATATTACATTTTATTTGTGAACTTTTATATACAGTGTGTCCCACCCTAACTTGAGACATAGTATTCTTACATGGGGTTATAAGATAATTTGTTAATATTAACTGTTTTTGTTATTTTTATTTTACGATCTGGTTCTAAATGTCCCCGGTAATGATTTTGTAGACTTATTTTTATTTAAAAATTAATGAAATCACATTTTTTAAAAATAAAACACAATATTTACTTTGTATACTAGTTTAACGTCGCCGAATAGCCTAGTCGACTAGCGCGTTAACCAACATCAGTTACCTTAACACCAAACCCAGGTTCGAATCCCGAGAGATCATAATTTAATAGTTTTTTTTTTTATTAATGAAAATACATTGTATAATAATTAATAATGCTTATTATTTACAAATAAAAGTGAAAAATGAAAATGAAAATAATTAATAAAATCGCTACACTTTTATTTGTAAATAATGAGCATTATTAATTGTTATCCAATGTATTTTCATTATTAAAAAAAATAATATATTAATTATGAGCTCTCGGGATTCGAACCTGGGCTTGGGGTGAACGTAACTGATGTTGGTCAACGCGCTAGCCGACTAGGCTATTCGGCGACGTTGATCACTTCTCTCATTAAACTGGTATACAAAGCAAAGATTGTGTTCTATTTAAAAAAAATATGATTTTATTAATTTTTAAAGAGATTTAAATAAAAATAAGTCTACAAAATCATTACTGGGGACATTTAGAACCAGATCGTAAAATAAAAATAACAAAAACTGTTAACGGGGAGCAAATATTAACAAAATATCGTAACCCCATGTTAAAATGCTATGTGTCAGTTACGGTGGGACACACTGTATATGGATTAAAAACATCATTGTGTTCAATTTGTTCCCTCGTCTATTAAAGGCATTCTCGACTGTCTGTTATTTAAAAATATTTATTGTTGATAATTTCGTAAACCTAAAATGATATGATCTTTTTATTAAATGGCAAGCTCTTTGTTGTAAGTCTCCTTGCTGAACTTTTTATTGAATCGTAATATAATATCCAGTCTCCTGCTTACTAAGCTCTCGAGAGATAAAAAATCTACAGCGTACATAGCTCGATGCTGTATAAAATTCCTAATGAAAAAATGTAATGAAATTAAATGCTGAAGTAAAGCTCGTTTTATACTGCTCAAATTTTTCAACCATAGAAATCGGCAGAAAATCTGTCAACATAGCTACACTTTTCAGATCAGCTTATAAAAATAAAGTTGTGAAGAAGCATTAAAATAAATTGATACTTATAAAAATATTTCTTTATTAATTTAAGTTTTTTTTTTAATTCTAAGTTTCAAATTAAATTTGAAAAGTTCCACACTAGATGTTACTTTACTATAACAAATGTTTATATAAAACCCCTTTCTACAATATGAATTTAGTTTCATTACCGAATTACAGTTTTCAGACAACTATGTTGCCATTAACTTTACAAGGCTCTGTATAAACTCGTAGATAAATGAGTTTCGGGTACGAGTCCCGGCTGTGGCATTTTTTTCTTATATAGAGCTTTTGTAACGTACCTAAATTTTATTTATTTATTTATATTTCCTAACATTGCACAATTTACTTAAATACAAAAATATATACAAAAAGGATACTCCCTCTCACTAGAGAAAAATCTTTGTCTGGAAACTGTAATTCGCTAATGAAAGTGAATTCGTATTATGGAAAGGAATTGTAAACATTTATTATTAAAAATATTTTTAATTGTTATCCACGAGTTACTCTCTCTTATTTTATTAGATTTTTTTTCAAATTCGTCAACGCTGACAGTTATGCGTTTTGATTAGCTCTCAAAATTTGAGCTGAGAAGGAACGCGTATTTAAAGAAAATTAATCTTTTCAAATTTAGGTACGATACAAATTTTTATACTTATATTAATGAAAAAGATAACAGTCGGTAAATATTTTTTACCGTCTTCAAAAAAGGAAGAGCTTCTAAATTCGGCGTGTATGTTTATGTCCTGCATTTGACAACCGATTTTGATGATTATTGTTTTATTTAATAGGGCATACCTTCAGGGTATAGTCCACATAAATTTTACTAAATCGTTTCAGTGGTTTTCTTATTTTTTTAGTTAAGTAATCAAATATCAAGGCAGAAATCGGTTAATAACGTGCAAACTACGTATTGTAAAACCACTAAAAAGTAAAAAATAAAAAACTTTTTCACAAAAACAAAACTCCTTCAAAAAAGCCTACTAAAAAGAGGGAAACAAAAAAAAATTAAAGTCGGCGTCAATTTAATAAAATGTGAAGTCGGTCAAAAAATAGATATTAATTAAATTGGCGGCGACCTCAACATTTTATTATTTTCCTCTTTTTAATGACTTTTTTAGCCATCAGCGTTAAGTAATTTGCAGGATCCATTCGCATTAATGTCGGTTTTAATGGAAGTCTATTTTAAGCCGAGGATAGTATCCCTTACTTAGCTGGTGTATTTTAAGTTTCATCAAAATCGATCCAGACAAATGAAAGAGATAAAAATATTGGAAATGGATTTTCCCGTGTAGGTACGTCTAAAATATTCGAAAATCTAGCAACAAAACGAAATTGCAGATAGAGGATCCATTTCTATTTTATACAGGGTGTTTAAAAATGATGGTACCGACAAACTTCGGGAGGTGATGCCTTAGTTGATTTTAAATGAAAAAAGTTCCTAAGTGCTTTGCTACGGAGTTACAGCACTCTGAAAAATCCAAATTTTCAGAGGGCACATATGAAAAATCAAAATTTTAAGAGGGCTTTAACTCTGAAATAAAGCGTTTTCGGACCCCCACCTAGGGAAACTGTTTTCTTAAAATCACCTAAGGTATCACCTCTCGAAGTTTGTCGGTATCATTTTTAAACATCCTGTACTGTACCAGTACAATATTTCTTTTAAAATTTATAAAAAAGAAAATATATTTTTGTTTTTTTTTATTTATATGCTCCTGCATTTTTTTTTTGTTTAATATCTTTCAAAGATATTGCCATCGTCATTTTCCGAACTTCGTGGTTTTTATCTACCTACTTTATTCCTTTGAAAAAATATGAAGGCCTCACTGAGCCTATACAGTTTTTAAAACAGTCTTTTACTCAGAAAAAAATACATGCTTTTATTCATACAATAAAAAACCACAAAAATTTCCCTGTAGCGTTTGCTTAGCACACATACTACATGTAAATACACTTTTCTCCCTGTTTATTTTAAAATAGTCTTTTAACAATTTTCATATAAAAATCACTGATACTTCCTTCATACCACGCGTTCTATCACAGCTCTAAATATAACAATGTAAAACATGCTGGCAGAACTGTGTAACATAGGTTTCATGTATTAGAAATGGACGTTCTTTACAATACATGGAATTTCACGCACAGAATTTCAATTTAAACGTGTTGTAGGCGTCTGTACAAAATTGCATTTCAACATGTTCTGTCTTTTTGTTCTAATGGCAGCGAATCTGCAGTTGAAATATTAAATCTATTCGTGTATAATTTACTAAATAGCATGACCGCGATAACAGTGACTGCATTTCTTTTTGGCCTATTTTAAAAAAGTGAAAAGTGGTAATAGTTTTATTTTAAGGCAAGTAAACAAAATTATATTTGCTAGAAATTTATTAAGATCGACGTTTGACAGAGTATTCTGTCTTCTCAGGATCTAAAAATATTTATAAGTAATTTTTTTTATAAAATTAATATGCTCGGTTGCAAAAAGCGTTGTCAGAAAATCTGATTTGACAATGACCTTAATATTGTGACCACACATATTTCTCCTTAAAAAAGCATTGTAGAAATTTAAATCGATTTTATGTAATTAGTTGTCATGTCCATCGTAACTATATTGTAAGAACAAATTTATGTTCTTATTTTAATAAAATAATAAAACACAATAAATTCAGTTGAACAAAATCTCAATGAAATAAGTGTTCTCAATATTAAATGTTGATTGATTCTAAATCAATTTTTTTGTTGTTATCTAAACAAACTTCAATTTTTTAGCGTAACTAAGAAAATATAATTTTGACAAATTCATATTGAGCAAACTCGTTTGTTATAATAACACGCGTTCTCAATATGAATTTGTCAAGTAATTTTAAATAGGGGTTAGTAAGGGAAATATTTGACACATAGCTATTTGCAAGTGAAAGTTGCCTAGAAGATAAGTCGATGGAAATATTAAAATGTGTTAAAAAATCTAGTCCAAGGATTGGAAATTGAACTGGGGCTACAAAAAAATTCCAGTAGAATAGTCTACCTAGGTTAAAATCTAATTTTAAGTTTACTTTACTAGTGGCTTTGATATAAGAACCGTTTGCAGCAGTAAAAAATTTAGTAATAAAATTCATATCTTGTTTAAAATTAATAGAAACTGAACTTGGTATAAAACTGTTAGTTGATCCTGTATCTATTAAAAATTTTATATTATTAATTTTGTCAAGAGAAAATAATAGTTGAGGGGATTGGATTTGCGTGTTTGAATGTTCAGAAACCAATCCAATTCTGAACAAATTTAGATTTTCCGATTTCTCGTAAAAAATACATTGAGGGACACATTTGTTTGCACGACGGCCAAAATTTTTGTGATAAAAACATATAAAAGGTTCATTATTGTTAGAAACTTGGTGAGAATTTTCATTCGAAAAACGTTTATTATAATTATAATTAGAAGAAGATGATTCAATAGAACTGATACGATTATTAATTTTATCGATAGAATCGGTAAGTTGTTTAAGAAAGCTAGATTCAGAAGAAGATTTAAGTGAATTGCATGATTCATTTTGATTTATTAAAAAAATTTTGTCGGCAATATTAGCAAGGGAATTTAAATTTTGAAATTTGTATATTATTAGGAAGTTTATTGATAAAAATTTGTTTAAGAGCTTCTTCTGGTAAATTTAAATTTCTAGAATAACGTTGAATATTCTTAAGAATAGAAGATGGTTTCTCAATATTATTAGAATCGTCAATTGAAAAAAGTTTTTTTAAATTATTATTTTGGTCAATATTAAATTTAAGTAAAATTTCTTTTTTTAAAATTTCGTAATGATCGTTTTCTGGGATATTAAAAATTAAATTACTGACCAGTGTGGCAATAGATATTGGTAAAGAAGAAACCAATAGGTCATACTGTTTTAAAGAATTCTTAATATTATTAAGAGAGAAAAGTCTCTCAACTTGTATAAAATACAACTCTGGATCTATTAAACTAAATTCTGGTAGTTTAATATTATTTGTCATGTTGATAAATTATAAAAAAATTACTTATCCTAAATATAAAAATTGTGTTCCTTTCACTAGGGGTCACCAATTGTAAGAACAAATTTATGTTCTTATTTTAATAAAATAATAAAACACAATAAATTCAGTTGAACAAAATCTCAATGAAATAAGTGTTCTCAATATTAAATGTTGATTGATTCTAAATCAATTTTTTTGTTGTTATCAAAACAAACTTCAATTTTTTAGCGTAACTAAGAAAATATAATTTTGACAAATTCATATTGAGAACGCGTGTTATTATAACAAACGAGTTTGCTATAATATATAAGAGATTAATGGGAACTTGGACCGTGGGTTGATTGAAACTCAGTTAAAGTTTTAATTCGCAACGTTTCGTCTATATTTTAGACTTCTTCAGGCTCTGTGAAAAATAACCACATACATTACTGTACAACTCATACAAACTTATAATATATCTTATTACAAACCTTAAAACATAACACGAGTATGTCAGTAATAATCTGTAGTCATCATTCATTTACAGCGATAATATAATATTCAAAAATCCTTTTGAAATAATTTATCATAATAATTTCATAAAATTCATTTGTTCAACAGACACAATTTTTTCCTTTTTTTAAAAACAACATGGCTATTTAATACAAAATCCAACTATTAAAATAATTAAGTGACATAATCACTAATTATGCGTAACATAATCTAATCAGTGACTCTAAAAATCTTCTTTCATTACCGATAGTAATAAACGTTGCGAATTAAAACTTTAACTGAGTTTCAATCAACCCACGGTCCAAGTTCCCATTAATCTCTTATATATTTAAATCGATTCTGTTCGAAAAATAATTTATCGATTGAAACGATATTTTTTTAAACTGTCTATAATACATCTATTCAACATAGCTTTTTGTACAATTTTCACTTCGAAAAAGCTTTCTCTGCGCATTTTAACTAAAATTTACCTCGAAAAGCGATTTTTTTCTATGCAAATAATTCATTTGTTTTTATGTGTGATACAATCTAATGTTCTACATGACAGAGAGTTTCACAATGATACAAGACTGCTCCTGCATGTATAAAAACTGTAATTATATGAGCACAATTAAGGTCATTGCCAAATCAGATTTTTTTACACTGCTTACCCTTTCTATGTTTAGGAAATTACCGGAAAACATTGTATACTGTAGTAATCTGGGTGTTTTAAAAACGCTTTAGCAGATAAATGGCGTAAACTACTGTAGTGAAACAGTTACTGTTTTTCTACTCTGTTTTTTATTTCATTTCTTTGCAAAAATTGTTGATAAGTATTTTAAAAGTTATTGTATAATAATTGTGATGAGGATGCCCTAACTGCTGTTATAACAGCTTCGATTATACAGTATACAGGGCGTGGCTTCGTTTGTACAAAAAAATAATAGCTAACTGTAACAGATGATATATGTATTAACAACAGACACTAACACAATGGAAGATTAATTGTAAATTTCGAACAATATTCATCCTTATTGTCTTTTTTTTTCTGTGCAGACGAATTCGCGTCATTACCTCTTTCAATTTTTATGTTGAATTGCACAACACATTGTCAGAAAATCCACAGTGACAAGGCATAATTATTATAGTTTTTTATATACGTAGGAACAATTTAAACTCGTAAAATAATTTGTTATACCTTTGTTTCTGCAGTAGTCCGCGACGATTTGAAACCGTCAGTGATAAACTCATAATGTAATTTCGCGTTCAAACAGCGAAAATCACATAGTTTGATGTTCGAGCACTTTCTCTGATTAATTTGAAATCAGTTTGCAACCATTTGCGAAATCCGCGGATTTTTTGCTGATTACTGACAGACGCAGTGCAAGAACTGTGCAAAGCGTGTATTGTTACTTGTCATGTCACCTCTTATTTAAATCTGTTTCTGTCTCTGGCGTGTTTATTAAGTTTGAAATTACCATGCATTTATATTATGAAGCATTAGAAATATTATGAAGTATTAGAAATAACTTGTATTATGTCCGTCTTGTGACTTCTTGTGAATTTACACTACGCGTTTCAGCAACGAGTTGCCATCTTCAGGTGTGGAAATTATTTTTTTAAAAACACACATTGAGTATTCGCTACACTATATAATATTATGATGTCAAGCCGTACATAATACACAGTGCTTAACATCACCATTCACCAATTTATTTATTCAATTAATTGTTGTTATATTTTAGATATAAATTTTTCTTCTGTATAATATTTTTGTAACATTGGCCTTAATATGGTAATATTAAAGTACCGAAACATGTCGCCAAATAGATCGTTTTAATTTTTGTTAATCGACTATTAGACCAGGGCTGACGCCTTTGAAAATGGTAAAAAGTGAAAAAAAATAATAGTAGGATGAAACCCATTGGAAAAGGAAGAGAATATAACAAAAATGAAAGGAAAAATAATTTACGGGCGATCTGAGGTCAGGAAGTGGTAGGGGGTGAGTTTTTAAGGGTAAAAAACGGTTTATCTCGATTTCCGGCAAAACTACAAGTCCTATGGAAAAAAGTTTAATGATAAAGTTGTAGGTAATAAAAAGATATACAACTTTTGTATCCCACTTTTTTCATATAACCTCAAAATTTATGTGAAAAATTCAAATAACCAAGTTTTTGTTTTTTTATTTTTATCTTTTACAAAAAAAAAAATTTTTTTCACGAAATTTGGTGAAAACTTACCTTTTTATGTTCCAAACACACTGGAATTTTTTTTATTTAAAATATTTATTTTTTCACCTGATTTTGACTTAATATCGAAAAAGCACCCTAATTTTCAATCGAAAATTCTCACGTCAAAATATCTGCTTTTTTAAAAAAGTTGGTGGGCTTTTTGTTCGTTGAAATCTCTACTTTATGATGGTGTAAAAAAAATATACATTATATATACATATTACTACGGTAAATGTGTAACATAATGCCTTCAACTGTCATTTTGTACAGTTTTATTTACTTAATTTTTTTATACATATTATTTTTTTTTAGTTTTTCTGCTTAATCACCTGTAAATAGGCAACCGTCTTTTTATTATTCATTTAATTTCAGTTTTTATCATTTTTACATAATGTTCTTTTTAACCTTATGGCTTATGTTACGTCTGCCCTACCTGCAAAATATTCTAGAAAAATTTTGAAAAAATGAATCTCTTGAAATTTTAAAAAGATTATTCAGTTGGCGTCCGGAACTAGTTTAGACCACAAATAAGGTGGAATTATCCTCCACCTAATATTTGTTGGAATTTTGTTATCTTTTTATTATCCGTTTTCTTTTAATTTGTTAGTTTGTGTTTGGTAATGTGTTTTTATATATTTTATTTTAATTTTTGTTAATATTTATTTTGTTATTTGTTATCTATTTAATGTGAACATACAATTTACCATTTTCTTTTTGCTAAGTATTTGTCGGGGTACTGTATATTATATATATTTTCTACACACGTTTTTTTTTCTGATTGTTTAATAAATTAGATACTGCAGTAAAATTGTTATTACTTACTTTTATTTTTTATTACATTTCATTACTTGGGTACCTTATTTTTGACTTAGTTAACTTATTTCTGTTTTTAATTACTGTGTACATACCTCTTTATTCGCGCCTAGCATTTTCATTTAACATTCTTAGCTTCCACTGCATTTAATATAGAGGTATGTTACATAAATGGTAGCAAAGCGTAGTTTGATCAAGTATTCCGTTGCATAACTATTAGTCAATACAGTTACCCTTGATACTTTTGTAAGATTTTTTGATTTTGTGTGTTCTTTGATAAGAAATTTACGTGTATTTTTTTTCTATTTTATAAAATATTGTAAAATGGCTGAGGAACTCAACGTGCAGAGCAGCTATGATCAACCGTCTTCGTTGATTCAAGCAACAGCTACTCACATGCAAATGACTGCTACGTTGATGAATAAAGTTGAGCAATTAAGTAAAGTCACAACTCAGCTATCGACTAAGATTTCTTCACCGATCTGCGAATTCAACATTGATGCTAAAGAGATAACTTCAAATATTCCATGCTGTTCAGGCGACGATCCCCGTCAATTGATTTATTTCATTGAAGAGGTTCAATCGGTCGTCGATCTTCAACTGGCACTTGAGTCTACACTGTTAAGATCTTTACTCAATAAAGTTCAAGGCGACTTAAGAACATGGTGGGCAGCTGCAGTCCTTCGTTTTGAGACATGGAACGCACTGAAGACGTCTCTATTATACGAATTTATCTCGCCTGTCGCAAAGAATCAATTAATAAATCAACTTATTCGCAGATCACAAAAACCAGATGAAGCTTTCAAAAATTTCATCAACGATATATTGACAAAATCGAAAGCTCTTGCTGTTAACATGGCTAAAGAAGATTTGATTTTACAGATTTGGTCAAACGTTAATTATCATACCTTACTAAATTTAAAAGATTTGCCTATGCCAGACTCTATTGAAGATCTTCAAAGAATTGCACGTAGACTAGAAGAATTCCAAAGTCGTCTACAAGAGGCCAAGCTACGTGAAGAAGCGTCATCACAGTGTGTTATCACTGATTATCATGAGCCAAATCGTATTTCTACACCCAATAAAATTGAAAGCTTAAGAAGGAATAAATTGCTGTTTTCTCCTGAAGATCGTCCGTATTTTCTAATCACAAAGAATAATAATATGAAGAACTTACCTGCAAATACGTTACCGTTCATATCAGTTTCCATCAATGATGTCAAATTCGAATGTCTTCTGGACACCGGCGCCACTGCAAATTTTATCGATGGTTCCGTATTTCGACAAATTCAGAAAATGAAGAAAATACAGATATCAAAAACATTTTCTTTGACGACATTGGCGAATGGTCATACTGTTCCTATAAGAAAAGCAGTCATTGTCATTATCAAGATTTCTTCGTTAACTTGGAAAATTCAATTTCTTGTGGTTCCTAACCTGTGTGTTCCTATGATCATTGGCAATTCCTCCTTACATCATATGAACGCAATCATTGACTTCAACGAATCTTCATTATGCTTCTCCGTTCCTCAAGTTAAAGTTCCTTTTTACTTTCCTCCTGTTCAAGATGGTCATCGTCTCACGCTTTTGGTGGAATGTCCCCTTCAACTAACGTCGGATCAACAGCAACACCTGAAAGAAATAAAATTACAATTTAATGATGTTCTTACAGAAGAGATTGGCCATACTGATGAGTTTACTATGAGTATACGGCTTAAAGATAACATATCTGTTCGACGAGCGCCGTATCCTCTTACTCCTGAAAAGGCCATCGCTATGCAAGAACACATAGAGAAACTTACCGTCAGTGGAGTTGTCGAAAGATGTACCTCTCCGTATGCATCTCCAGCTTTTCTCATAAGTAAGAAGGATGGTTCTCACCGTTTATGTGTTGACTACAGGCTCTTGAACAAAAAAGTAATTTTTGACGCTTTTCCAACTCCTCGCATGGAAGATATGTTCATGACGCTCAGCGGATCTACGATCTTCACGTCGTTAGATTTAACTAGCGCATTTTATCAGATTCCACTAACTGAGAAGTCACGTGACATAACAGCCTTTGTCACTCCGCACGGCCAATACAGATTTACGCACTGCCCATTTGGACTGGCTATTTCACCTAGTGCTCTGAATAGAGTCATCGTCAACATGTTTGGTGACTTGCGTTATAAATTTGTCGTGCCGTATTTTGACGACATTCTGATACATAGCGCTAATTTTGAAGAACATATCGAACATCTCTCAATCGTATTGCGCAGATTAAGAAGAGCAGGATTGACGGTCAACCCAACAAAATCTCAATTTGCCATGGCTCGACTTCGTTTCTTGGGTCACATTATAAGTCAACACGGCATACACGTGGATCCTGAAAAGGTTCAAGCTATCCAGCAAATCGATCCACCACGCAATTTGAAACAGCTTCGATCCTTCTTGGGGATGACCGGCTTCTTCGCGAAATTCATACCTGATTACGCCGCCATCGCTGCTCCGCTTAATCACCTAAAGAAAAAGGGCATTAAATACAAATTTGGCCAAGATCAGCATGAGGCTTTCAATAAATTAAAAGACAAACTCACTACCGCACCAGTTCTCAAGTATCCAGATTTTGAGACGAAATTCATCCTACGAACTGACGCCAGTAATATCGCTGTCGGCGCCGTACTCTTGCAAGAACATCCTGACGGTCTACACGCAGTTCAGTATGCTAGTCGCAAACTTCTTCCGTCTGAAACTCGCTACACAACATACCAGCGTGAATGTCTTGCAATGGTGTTCGGCCTGCGAAAATTTCAAGACTACTTATTGGGCCGCAAATTTCTACTACAGACCGACAACGGCGCTTTATCCTGGTTGGCCAGTCATAAAAGTCAACTAAACGTCGTTGGTCGATGGCTTCTTGAAGTTTCGAGATTTGACTTCGATATCGCTCATATTCCTGGAAGCGTCAATAACGTAGCTGATGGTTTGTCTCGTCTGTTTGCTGAAACTGAAGATGACACAGAAAATATTCCTGACTATGACAATGTTAAATTTAATCATACGAACAACTCACTAAATGTGTTAACCAACGTGCCACAGTCTTTTATATCGATAAAAGATCATCAAGCGTCCGATCCATTCTGTCAAGGCATTCGTCAGCGTCTACAAGCTGGAGAGAATGTAGAAAACTTTGATGTGAAGGACGGAGTTTTGATTCGACGTGTCGGTAGAAATAGACTGTGTCGTATCATGGTACCGCCAACTATAAGAAAGATGATTCTTTTTTATTTTCACGATGTGAATTTTAGCGCACATCCCGGCATAACTAAGACATACAGAGACTTGGCAAGACGCTTCTGGTGGCCAGGCTTATATCAAGATGTGAAGGAATATGTACGTTCGTGCGAACTTTGCCAAAAATGCAAGGCTTCAAATCAAGCTCGCGGCGCGCCGATGCAGGCAGATGTACCTCTTGCAATCTGGGATAAGGTTTACATAGACCATGTGGGTCCTCTCACCATGTCGAACAGAAATCGATACATCCTGGTACTTGTCGATGCCTACAGCAAGTGGGTAGAGATCTTTCCACTCACAAGAGGTACGTCAGAAGCAAGCATCAAGGTTCTGGAAGATCTGTGGTGTAGATATGGCCCGCCGAAGAAAATTGTCAGCGACAATGCGAAGAGCTTTACGAGCAACGCTTTCAGAAGTCATTGTCTCAAATTTGGCATCCGTCAAATCTTTACTTCGCCATATCATCCTGCGGCCAATGCTTCTGAGAGGGTCAACCGCAACATTGTCGCCAGTCTCTCTATCCTGCTCAAGCAGTGTGCTGAACGTCACCAGAAATGGGATGGTCTTCTCGGGTGGATTCGTTTTTCGTATAATAATGCTGTAAGCGAAGCAACGCAGTCATCTCCGGCATTGATTTTTCTTGGCCGCGATCTGAATCGTCCTTTGGACAACCTGTGGGACATTTCCACTCTAGTATCCGGCAACAGGGTTCCAACAGCGGAAGAGGTCTCCCAGGCCTTGAGTACAAGTCTAGAGCGTCGCAAAAGGTACTACGACCAGCGTCGTCCTACTGGTCATCATTTTCATGTCGGACAACTTGTACTACAACGAATCTTAGCTCCTTCAAGACCTGGTGATCCCAGCAGAAAACTTGTCAACCGTTGGGCTGGACCAAGAAAAATAGTACGATTCACTTCTCCCGTTTCTGTTCTTCTCCGTGATGAGCGCACTCGACGTACATACAGGACTCACATCGAACAGCTGCGGCCTTACCACGCGCGTGATGCCCGGGACAACGAGCCTCCTGGCTAGATGACTTGTCATCTCATTTGGCGCCTGCTAAAATTTTCTTAAAAAAAAAAAAGTTTTTTTTTTATATGTAGTGTGGGTGGATGTAACATAATGCCTTCAACTGTCATTTTGTACAGTTTTATTTACTTAATTTTTTTATACATATTATTTTTTTTTAGTTTTTCTGCTTAATCACCTGTAAATAGGCAACCGTCTTTTTATTATTCATTTAATTTCAGTTTTTATCATTTTTACATAATGTTCTTTTTAACCTTATGGCTTATGTTACGTCTGCCCTACCTGCAAAATATTCTAGAAAAATTTTGAAAAAATGAATCTCTTGAAATTTTAAAAAGATTATTCAGTTGGCGTCCGGAACTAGTTTAGACCACAAATAAGGTGGAATTATCCTCCACCTAATATTTGTTGGAATTTTGTTATCTTTTTATTATCCGTTTTCTTTTAATTTGTTAGTTTGTGTTTGGTAATGTGTTTTTATATATTTTATTTTAATTTTTGTTAATATTTATTTTGTTATTTGTTATCTATTTAATGTGAACATACAATTTACCATTTTCTTTTTGCTAAGTATTTGTCGGGGTACTGTATATTATATATATTTTCTACACACGTTTTTTTTTCTGATTGTTTAATAAATTAGATACTGCAGTAAAATTGTTATTACTTACTTTTATTTTTTATTACATTTCATTACTTGGGTACCTTATTTTTGACTTAGTTAACTTATTTCTGTTTTTAATTACTGTGTACTTACCTGTGTTCGCTCTTAGCATTTTTTTTTTAAACATCTTAATGTCATTAATTGTATTATTAATTGTATTAATTGTATTTTAAAGACCACCAACAGCTAAGGTTATTTGGGCCTAGCACCAATTCATATTTTCAATTCATTATTATTATTTTTTTTTTTTTTTTTTTTTTTTCATCTTAATGTCGCTTCCACTGCATTTAATATAGAGGTATGTTACAAATGTTCTCAGAAAATGCAAAGAAACGAAAAAAACTCGAATCCGAAAAATTTTTTTTTAATCATTATGTACAATTTTGAGCTATTTATTAAAATTTACACTTTAATTACTCGTTTCTTTGCATTTTCTGAGAACAATTACCGTACTAATGTATATTTTTTTTACACCATCATAAAGAAGAGATTTCAACGAACAAAAAGCCCACCGACTTTTTTAAAAAAGCAGATATTTTGACGTGAGAATTTTCGATTGAAAATTAGGGTGCTTTTTCGATATTAAGTCAAAATAAGGTGAAAAAATTAATATTTTAAATCAAAAAAATTACAGTGTGTTTGGGACATAAAAAGGTAAGTTTTCACCAAATTTCGCGAAAAAAAATTTTTTTTTGTAAAAGATAAAAATAAAAAACCCAAAACTTGGTTATTTGAATTTTTCACATAAATTTTGAGGTTATGTGAAAAAAGTGTGATACAAAAGTTGTAGATCTTTTTATTACCTACAACTTTGTCATTAAACTTTTTTCTATAGGACTTGTAGTTTTGCCGGAAATGGAGATAAACCGTTTTTTACCCTTAAAAACTCACCTCCTACCACTTCCCGACCTCAGATCACCCGTAAATTATTTTTCCTTTCATTTTTGTTATATTCTCTTCCTTTTCCAATGGGTTTCATCCCACTATTATTTTTTTTGGTTTCAAAAATTATCGACCCTGGTCTATATACAATTATCTTGTGCATGGATAAATATTTATCACTTATTATCATATACGCAAGTTGTGAAGGAGTTAACTATTTAATTATAAATAATTTAGTGTTTTTCGTTGAAAGTATTTCATTATTATTATTTTAATTGCTATTATGAAACTTATGGCGCTATTCTGTGGAGTCAATGTTAGAAAGTATAGTGTTGTTAAATTTTTGTCACTTTCTAACAAATTTGACATTCCATAAGGTCAAGTGAGACAGAAATTTTACAGCACTGTAAATTCTAACATTGGTCAAACAGAATAGCATCATTAATAGTAGATTGTATGTCTAGATACGTAATTGGGCATATTACGGCGAGTGATGACAGTATTGGTCACTAAATATATATATCTATCTATCTATCTATGTAAAAACGAGCGATAGCGAGTTTTTACAGTCACACGAGCCGTAATACCATTACGTACGTGACATATATGGTATTTTTTAACATACCCACTACAAAATACCTACTTTTTACGTCATTTTCAAAAAATTCTGACAGTTCATTTGCGTCGCCATCTTTTCTTCTAGTGTGCCGCGAAGTTCGTGCAAGTAAGTAATGACAGGCGCACGCAAGCGTACGCAGGCGAATTAACAGAAGTTGCCATGGCAACCGTTATTTTCTGCACTAGTGCAGAAAGTAAACCATTTTCCGCACACCTGCCTGTTAAATGGGTCATTAATGGCCGCTATACATACATCGAAAGTAGCTATTATGTAGTGGGTATGGCAAAAAAATAATTGTGTTTATAAGACCGTTGTCACGGTTTTTATGTCCAGAGCTTGCTATTTGACTTAACTTGGATTCAATGTAATTCAAATGGAGAAATTTAACATGTAATATAAAGTCAATATGTTGATTGAAATCAAACGCACTGTATACATAATTTACTCAAAATAACGGATCAGTTATTTTTTAATCGAAATTAATTAAAAACTATAATATTTCACGTATAAATAAAATTATTATTTTTAAGTTTATCAAACACGTTGTGTGCGGGTAGTTACTTGTGACTGTGTATAAAAATAAAAACGAAAACATCATTTTTATGACCTCGAACGTTAATACAAAAAAATAATAACATTTTTGTTATCTTTTAACGACGAGTAATGTGTACAAAAATCAACACAAAAGGTATGAAAAAATACACGTGCTACGTGACGTTGTAAATAGCAATACATCGGAAGTTAGGGAATGTGGCAACAAAAAAATACCATATCTGCCTCCCAATAGCGTGCTGTTGGTTGAACCGGGGAATAACAGATGAATACAGAGACTTTAAAAAATACACCTAGTACGTGAGCTTGTAAAGAGTTAAGCATCGGAACTGAAGATATTCAGCAATAAAAAAGACTATACCTATATCCTTTATTGCTGAATTTTATAAATAAAGAGTAGGATAAAAATATAGAGACGACAGAATTTGAATTTTTATCATTTTTACCCGACTGCGAAAAACGAAGGGTTATGAGTTTAACCTATGTATGTGGTACTAATGTATAAAATGTGTATTCCTCGTAGTTTCTAAACTACTGAACCGATTTTGACGAAAAAGGTGTCTATCGACCTGTCTTGGTAACGTGATTGTTAAAGAGTATAATTACGTCTCCACACATCCAAAATGGCGGATAAAAATGTGAATTATTGACTACGGAAAAAAGGAAATAGAAATGAATATCGTGTAGGGTATCAAATGAAAGAAACTGAGACCTATGAAGACATCTGGAGTAAAAAGGAAGCTCTTTCCATTGTCTTCTCTAGTTTTCTGTTATCTGCATTAATGCCGTGCAAACAGGAAATATAATTTTGCGTAACGAGTGTTCACGTAAATGGAATACAAATGGGTTATTATATTGAAAACATTAAATGTATCAATACAACTGCCTCTAAAAACTAGGGTTGTCAACTTTTACTTTTGGCATTAGTTATAATTTTTTTGTTTTTTAAGAAGACTTTACATTCATCGTGTGAATCAAAATTTAAATTGATATATATCGATTGCTCTGTTTCTCTCTTCTTTCACATTCAGAATCATTTCAGAGAAAATTCTTTCTATAAAAACGAATGTAGCAAGGAATTAGCCACAGCGGAATAGCGGTTTAAACTTAATTTTCTGTATATTATGAAGTGTTAGAAATACCTTGTATTATGTCCGTCTTGTGACTTCTTGTGAATTTACACTACGCGTTTCAGCAACGAGTTGCCATCTTCAGGTGTGGTTAATTATTTTTTTAAAAACACACATTGAGTATTCGTAACACTATATAATATTATGATGCTAAGCATTGCGTATTATGTCGTGGTTTGTGAAGTACAGATTTAAATTTCGAGATTTTATGATTTATAATATAGTAGGTAGATGGAATGGAAATGTATGTGTGTGTATGTGTATAGACGATTACTGAATATTGGGTGTTTGTGTGTTGTTAATTATTGTGTCGTATATTATGTTCAATTTTAGTGTTAGTTTGTCATTGTCGAATTTTGTGGCTTTATATATTTCATATTCTTCCAGGGTGTCCATCTGTTTACCTTTACTGCAAATATGTAATGGAAAAAATGCCAGAAAAAAATAAAATAAAAAATAATAAATGTTTTTATCGCACGACCGAAATATGGGTAGTACTTTTGAGTATCTACTATATTTTTCAACAGTATTTTCAACAGAGTGTACCACACATGACTCCCCAGGCCAGCATTTCAATTATTCTTGAAAATAACTCCATCAAAGCCTCGTAAATGGAATGAAATTTTCTACAAGATCTCCATATATCTAGGTTTTGATGGGATTATCTTCAAAAATAACCGAGATGCGGGTTTAGAGAGTAATGTCTGGGACACCCTGTATAGTAAATAGACCTAAATTTGGTAAAATAATATAATTTATAGTACGGTTGGCAACCCTAACATGAAAAATCAGAGATACCGACGATACTGCAAAATATGTTTTAAAAAAAGGCAAGTGTCGCGGCAGACACTACCGATGTAAAACTTATTGGTATTATAAATGATTACTCTAAATGTGAAAATTTTTATACATTGTTTATATAAAACACAATAGGTATTAATATAGTTATAAAATATTAAAAATAATTCAATGTTTTTCAATTTATTATTATTTTAATATTTCTCCAAGGCGTGTCTGAGCGCTTAGCAAACTGATACATAATATGTTTTGCGTCACCCCATTTCATGACACTTCCGGCCTTGACTACAATTGATTTATTTATAGCGTTGCTATTGGTTAGGCGCGTAATTACACTTCCGTTGCACTCCCAGCATTTTAGTCCTCAAATCGGCGAGTCAGTGCCGCCTAAGAAGTTTTACTTCAAACATTTTAAAAGTTGAAGAAGAACAGAGTTTGGATTCGTTTATGTAATAAAGCAATAAAGAGAAAATTAGTTCTTTAAAATAGCGAATATTATTATTATGCTTCAGCGGTTTATTTATTATTATTCTCTATTTTGTTGGCATATTGTTAATATTACCCACAAAGCAAGTCGAGAGGTCTGAACCGCTCCAGGATTTGATTTTTTCACTAACTATCCTTTAAAAACTGCGTGCAAAAATAATTTTGTATTACTTCGTAGGATAATTATTTTATTTCCATGTGCACTTGAATATTCCACACATTTGAACGTTCATCTGTTTTTTTAAACCTGTAATCTCTGGTATCATCAGTTAGTACTAATTATATTTACTTTTGAGATACGTCCGTTATCAATCGTTTTCCACCCTTCTTTTAAATAAATAAATAAACAAACAAATAAATAAATAAATGATACACTCCACCGCACTAACATTCTCGCTGAACTGCATCGAGCGTGGATTTTCATTCATCAGTAAACTGCCCTTTCTAGATTTTTCCGAGACAAATGAATAATGACACATTGTAGTCATTAATGATATTATATTAGATATTATAGATTCATGAAGCATGAACAAAAAAATTTAATAACGAATCTAAACATATTATATAAATCGTTTTTAAACTTTCGTGGTAACGTCGCTTTAAGCTTTTTTTGTTACATACGATAAGACGCAAAGTGCTTTTTCAAAAAGTAAAAGCTTTTCAAATATAAAATTGATGAATCGATTTTCGCAATGTTTACATTTCATACGTCTAGCTATGATTGCATTTCACATTCCAATTATACATAAAATAAATTATGCAATGTTATTCTATACTTATTGTGTGAACAGTAAATTCAATTGACGCAAGATATTTCGAGCGACAAAAAATGACTTCTCAAATTTTCTGAAACAATGTAGTAAATAAAATTTACGCCTGCCTTTGCCAGGGAACTAGTGTACATTTGAAATAATAAAACAGTCTCATTATTCGAAAAGGTGAATCGAATTTTGAAACATCAATGATAGAATCTGTTTATTTGCAGCCTTAAAAACCCCTGAAAAATTTCTTGAAAATTACATAAATAACAATTTTCAAAATTTTGGATAGCATTAAAAATTAGGAAACAGAGTTGTGTTTAACAATCTTAAATAGTGCGATTGAAGATTATATCAACAGTGATTTGAAATAATATATTACATCCAATCCTAACTAATATTTTTTTTTATTTAAATCAAAAAATACAAAACAAACAAAAACAAAATTGTGCATCAACTTGTTAACTAATATTACCTATACGTAAATGCGAAAGTGTGTTTGTTTGTTTGTTCCGCTTTCACACCTTAACTACTGTGAAATTTTGCACACAGGTAGCTTTCGCAATGGATGTGAATAGAGGCTATAATAACTAGCCGACCTGGCTTCGCCCGGGTGAAAATCAGGAATAATCTCAGAAATTACTAAACCGATTTCAATTTTTTTTTCAACGTTCGATAAGTTATACTTTTCTTTAGAACATACAATTTTCAATACCGTCGTACTTTTCAAGAAGTGCCCGTACTTTTTTCTACCTTTTCCTAAGTTCAATCATGAAATAAATGCGCCTATTTATAAAATGTGCTCCATTGTGAATAGCTTGCTGAGTGAGACGAAAATTGACATATTATCTCTTTTGACTTGAATAGGATTCACGTCAAAAGAAATATTTTATACAGTACTGTAAATTATAAACGCTCGACAACAGAGGTCATTAGCGAGTATACAAGTACTTAGTATACACTAAAAGTGATTTAGTGAGTACATTCAGTTTATCCTACTTAAGTAAATGAACTGTTAAGATCATTCTATAATTTCCAAATTTTATATTAAAAATGTTAATTTTCGTAATAAAACGCATTCACTGAATACGTCTTACATTTCAGTCGGTAGGTATGTTCATTGTTCATAAAGATTGCAGCGAAATATGCAACGAAAATCGTCACGAAGGGTCTTCAGCAATTACTCGTAGAGATTTTGCAGTACGTTAAATGTAGATGTACGGTAGGGCAGGGGGGTCTGTAGGCTTCATGCCTCATGGAAAAATTTGCCGTTCGGACGTCATTAAGCGGGGGAAGGGGGGGGGGGGCAATTCACTGATTTCGAGCATAATGTTTGTTCAGACATAACTTCTCGAAAAGTTTCGACGCTGTTAGGTTCAGAATGTGTATGAAATGGTCCCATATAATTTTTATTTAAATAGGTTCAGTAGTTTATTTTTTTTTTATTATTTTTAATGTTTGTTCAGCCATAACTTCTCGGGGGTTGACTGATTTGAAAAATTTCGACATTGTTGGGTTCAGAATGTTTACGGATTGATATATGATTGTTTTATAGGACAAAAAAAAAACAAATGAGGTCAGAATTCAAAATGGCGGCCATATGTACTTTCTTAAAAATTGTCCGATCCTTTTGAAAATTGATATTTGAGAGTTTTATAGGACAAAAATATAAAATTACGTCAGATTTCAAAATGGCGGCCAAATAATAACTGAAACACATCGCGAGAAGAAAATGCTTCGATGAAGTTGATATTTTACTTAAATCGGTTCAGTAGTTTTAACGTATTCACACCCAAAACACCCGCAGCCGTGTAGAAGACACAGCCTGCCTCGTTTTTTATATTGCATAATTTGTTAAACGTTATTTTATGGCACTTGAATTCATTTTATGTTTTGTTCTTATTTTTTTGTATATATTATTTTCAATTGTATTATAATTGATTTTGTTTTTTGATTTTTTTTTGTAGCCTGCTATTGAGTTTATACCTGTTGGTTACATCAATAAATAAATAGGCTATAATAACTGGCCGGCCCGTCTTCGGTAGGGCGAAAATCAGGGGTAATCTTAGAAATTATTGAACCGATTTCAATTTTTTTTTTCACTGTTCGATAGGTGATATTTTGCTTTAAGACATAGGCTATAATAACTGAAGTGAATGAGAGAATCAAGTGAGTAATGTTAATAAATCATAAATTCATAGCACCCGAGCGAAGCCGGATGGGACATCTAGTTCAATCATTCAAAAATTCTATGCCAACTGGACGACGGGATCATTCCAACATCAAAAATGATATTTGATATACCTAATAAAATAAATAAAATAACGCATTCGACGTCACGGGTAACTGACGTTTTTATACCAATATTGATTACTATATATATCTACAAATCAATCTATATTGTAACATAATCTAGAGAATAATTATATCCGAAAACCCTTTGACAAGAATACCATAAGTAATTAGAGTCCGTATTTAATGATTGAAACAGCAGTTTAAAATAGTATGCTGTGAGCAATTAGTGGTGCCTCATTATAGTGCTGTTGTAAATATTGTAAATAAAAATGGTTCTGTCTGTGCCTTCGTGATGTAATTATAAAATGGTAATTACATTTTAATAATAATTTATATAACAGAAAAACTCGAATCACAGGGCCAAACCCTGTCGATAAAAGACTGTATTTGCTCAAACATGCGTTGTAGTTTTATTCTGTAAACTGAAAGTGTGTTTTTGGACGAAATACCAACAATTAACCCCTTAATACACCCCTTAAAATGATTAATTTTTTCTAAATTTCATAATTCGACATGGATTTTAACAATATATCTGCGCTAAATTATATACACATTTCAGTAATTAGACACTAGTGTTTTCATAAAATGTTTAAGTCCGACCCTGTTTGGTCGATTTTGATAACACTTTAGGAGACATTTTAATAGATTGTTGATTAACGTCCATAGTAGATACACTAAACAGTCCGAATTCCTGTTAGTGTTTAATTTAGACATTTTAATCTTTCCTAAAAGAGTTAAATTTCAATAGCGAAACAATTCCACACATTTTTAGGCCTAAAACACTTTTCAACCCCTAAAAACAACCCTTAAAGTGATCCGATTGGGTCCATCTTAAATAAGCTTCGTGCGGTGATAGATTCCAACATGGGTACCAAATTTAGTTAAATTCAGAGATGCGATTTATTTGAAATACTTCTATTTAAAATGCAAATACAAAATGCAAAATACCTATTTTGTATTTTGCATTTAAATGCCTTTTAGTAAAAAACATTTTGTATTTTATTTGAAATACCTTTCGAGATGTATTTTGCATTTTTAATATTCATTTCAAAATGCAAAATACTTTGTGATTAAGTTTAGCCAACATCACCAGTCAAACAAAATGAAATGAACGAATGACGCTTGTATTGCCGAATTATTTTAAGTGAGTATTATTATTATTATTATTAATGACATAACAGAATTTATTGATACGCGTACTGATAAATATGACCAAAATGTCATGCATAAGGTGCCATGTTATTAGACGTTTTTGTTCGGCTCGGCATTGTGTCTCTATTTCTCATGATAAATACCTAAAATAAATATAAAAATATCTGAAATTTGGTAAAAAGGTATTTTATTTTGAAAAAGTATTTTGAAAATACCTATTTTGCATTTAGCATTTGAAATACAAAACGCAAAACTATTTGGTATTTTGCATTTGAAATAGTAAATCTGAAAAGTATTTTGCATTTTGTATTTAAATGCTTTTTTAAAACCATTTTGTACATCTCTGGTTAAATTCAATTAATTCTTTCGAAAGTTATTGCCCGCACATAATAATATATAGATAATAATATATGTATAAATATACAAAAATTGTGCCAAATTGTTCGGGAGGGTATGAAACGTCGAGAAATTTTGGTTCGACCCCTAGGTCCCGCCACTTGACCGACACCAATAGTGTATATTGTGCTATTATTATTATTATTATTATTATATGGCAAATACACTAATAAGGAAGGAATTTCGAACATTTCTTGTAACTTCTACGTCTACTTTAAGAATTTAAAATTTTGTTTTTGTATATATTCAATATAAACAGTGTAAAGGTTTGGACTCAATTTTCTCAGAAATGGCTAGTCCTATACACATCGCAGACGAATAAATCGTTGCAGATATCAAATGTGGGATCTAAAATAATTTGGTATAATTTGAAATTAGAGCATTTTCAAATTAACAACAGTTTTTGCTGTATTTTGCCAAAACTTATTGTGACCGTAATAATTTTTAATTAATGTACTTACTAAACGCTGCCATAATGAATTTTTTAATTTTTTGGGCAAACGGTTGAAAAGTTAGAAGGAGACATGCTTCAAACGATTTTGTATGACCATAGCTAATTACTGGGACTCCACAATTAATTACATATTATAGTAGGAGAGCCGACCGTGTGAAACTCCTCGGTATAAAGCAATAAGATGAGTGTCATATCAGATGAAAGAGCGTCGAAATCCTTACACAAAAAGTACAATTTTCCACCCGTCATCTTGGCGGGGGACGCTGGCCGCCCCTTTGAAAATAGACTTTTTTGACAAAAGTCACCCGGTATAAAGCGTCCCCCGACAAGATGACAGGCGGCAAATTGTACTTTTTGTGTAAGAATTTTGACGCTCTTTCATCTGATATGACACTTATCTTATTGCTTTATACCGGGGAGTTTCACACGGTCGGCTCTGAGACTATTAGGAAGTCTTATAGAATTTTAAAAGATCTATCCAATGGCATATTATAGTACCTAAGTTGATGATGTACAGTCGCGGACTTAAAAAAGTTTACACATGAGTTATTCAGTGTAAGTTCACAAAAAGTCAGTAGCTTAGCAACAAATTTAGTTTTTAATAAGTAAATGTAAATGTCAAAAATTAAAGGAAATAATTGTCGTTTAAATGCCTCGAAATTATTAAAACGATGAACAAAAAAGAAGTATCTTTGCAAGATTGGAGGAAGGAATTTGCTAGTATCAAATATTATCAAATCTTTTTATGCTTGAATTGAATAATATTGAGTATTTGGATTGTATAACAAATAATTGAGGTGTTTTGATAATAATTTTTTATTTAATTTTTAAGATGTAACCTTAGTAATTGATACATTACTATCAAAAGTTAAATTACAATATGCGAGAATTAAAAAAACCGCTAACTAGATGATACAGGTGTAAATTTTTATTAGTCCGCGGCTGTACGTACACCAGTGTATTGTCAGAAATGCACAGAGAAAAATGAATTGTACCACATAACTAATTTTTTTTAATAACATTTTTTTTCGTTAGAGGTACAAATATTTTTATAAATTTAGAGAAAAGTATTGGTTGCAAATGTCTAACAAGAACTTTATTTGTTATTTTAATAAAGTGACTTTGGTACTATTAGACAATTTTTTTAGTTACTTATTTCTTGGTACTATTAAGAGAAATATTGGTTAGAAAAACAAATCGCGTTACTTATTTTCACTCCAACAAAAAATATTAGAAATAACAAGAAATAAGATTTGGTTCCCCTAACCACTTTATTGGTAGTGAGAATAAATAAAATTTGGTATCAAAACTTGTTTTTTTTTTGTTGATTTAGAAAATAACAGCCATACTGGTAAATATTATTTCTATTATTATAAATAAACCAAAGTAGTAACTTTTAAAAGTTATATTTTGCTATACTAACAGAATACTATATGAGTCTATACATTTAAAGTTTATTATTTAAATAAAATCGTTTTTTGAAAGCTATTATTTTTTTAATTTATAAATTATTTAAAGTTATTGTTCATCTTTATAAAGTTGACTCAGTCAATTTTATCGAAATATAAACTAGTAAATAAAATCTTTAGTTATTTTACACAAAGACGTTCATAGCCTTGATGAAACAGTTACTTATTGTGTCTATGCGGGTTGCAACTTGTGTGTCCACGCATCAAATCTGTGCAAAACGGATTCAAATCTTCCTCAGTGACGCTTGTCGCTTTGTATTACTTCATCAAATATTTTAAAGTACGTGGATAAAATATTTATAGGTATACATAACCACGGCCTATATATGCACAAAAATAAAGTGTGCACATTTTTGTGGTTGAGTAAATGCCGCCGGTTCAATATGAATTTGGGAAACGCAGAATCTGTGACAGATCTTTTAAATGAATGGAACCTTCCACATTTGTCGCCAGTTAAGGTAAGTAATAAAAACTATTTCAGAGTAATATAATTTGAAAAGTTTACTAGTAAATTTTGCTTAATTTAAGTGTTTTGCATTTTTAATATATTAATCTACAAAGAAAATTAGTAATTTTATTAGTTTAGTAAAATTTCCGTTTGTAGTAAATTTTCTTATAAATAATGACCGTAAAGTATGTAGTGTTTTCTTGTTTGTCTGCAGTGATGATTTTTTTAGTTATATATAAAAATATTCGAATTGTCATATATAATTATTTTATGAAGAAAAAGTATAACAAAACAATTTCACAACTGATGTACGCAATAAATTTCAAGAAGCTGAATAATTGTCAAATCATGATTTAGTTTCTAAAATCGCACGTTTTCTATATAAATTAAGTAATTCGTGTGCGTTGGTCGTTAAATATGTCGAGATTTTAGTTCATTATTTATTTTTTTTAATTTCAGAAAACGCTGTGGATATGGTCGCATTTAAGGAATTAACCGATGAATTAAGAAGAACTTGTTCCTAAATATGTAAAAGTTTCCTTTCATTTTTTATTTTATATATGTAAAACATACGTAATATGTAATAGTATTTCTAGGTGACTATAATTTCTTTACAAATAAATTATTATTATTGCAAGCTGTACTTATATATATGTCTTTATTATAATTATTGTTCAGCTGTCTTAAATAGAGTGGTAAATTGAACGAAAGTTCACACAAAAATCCAGCCACGGAAATGCAGTGAAGTTTCAAATTGAAATACTACGTATGGGCTACAGCACTGAATTTCAATGGTTGAATTTTCAAGTGGACTTTTGTTCAATTTATTCGTGTATATGAGGCAGCTGAAAAAACATCCTAATTAATTTTTAAATAATATTTTTAGTAGCTTATTAAAAATCACCTTTCTCATTTTAACTAATATTATTAACACGTCGTATTAATTATTTTATAATGAGGTAACAATGCTTTTTATTAGTATAGCAAATGCCGTCAGTACTAGCTAAAAATAATTTAACTATTATTCTAAATGACTTAGATAAGCAGAAACAATAATTTTGTTTAACATTAGCATGAACGTTTTCAAAATAAAGTAATATACTTTTTTACTTTTCATAAATCATTTATTAAAAATAACTAAATTGAATATTACCTATATATAAAGTATTCACTGACAGTATGAACAATATTACTAAACAGTAAGAAAATACCTTATTCAGTTTAATAAAACATTTTAGTAACAGGTACAAAATTTTAAGCAATCAAAAAACTTGGTTACGCCAACTAAGAAAACTGTCGTCAAATAACGCATTAAAAAAATTAGTAACAGTAACCAATTTCTTACTTCCAATAACTAATCCGTTCTCTCTGTGTGTTATTACGTATAGTCCAGTCACGAGAGCTTAAAAAGGTAGGTCCATCTTGCGTTTTGAGCAGCAAATGATTTTATTTTTTTGTGTCCTTAGGCATGTTTAGGAGATGTCAAATCCAAGTTTGCGACCTCTAAAACATGGCGGGGGAGTTTTGGTGGGCTAAAAACCATGATTTTTTTGCACTTTTTTTGGTTTTTGGCTTATAACATAAAAACGGCTGGTCCTATCGAAAAAATAGTCCTACTCAAAATTAAAGGGCACAAAATTTACTTCAAAATGCACTAGTCAAATATGTTTTTGTTCCGATTTTTACCGACTCTACAGAACTTAAAAAAACAAAAAAAAAATAAACTCTTTTTTTGTTTGAAGGCGCTAATCTCAGGAACTACCAGTCTGTAAAAGAAGTAAAGTAGTAATCATTGAAACCCTAGACGAGTTTTTTAAAAATTCAATCCCAAAGGGTGAAAACGGAAGTGTAGGATTTATTGTAATAACAAAAAATCCTACACCCACGTTTTACCCCCTTTGGGTTTGAATTAAAAAAAAAATCGAATAGCCTATAACCTTCCTTAATAAACGGGCTATCTAACAAAAAAAAATTTTCAAATCGGACTGATAGTTCCTGAGATTAGCGCGTTCAAACAAAAAAAAATAAACTCTTTTTTTGTTTTAACGCGCTAATCTCAGGAACTACAAGTCCGATTAAAAAAATTTTTTTTTGTTAGATAGCCCATTTATTGAGGAAGGTTATAGGATATACGAGTTTTTTTTAAATTTAACCCCATAGGGGGTAAAACGTAGGTGTAAGATTTTTTGTAATAACAAAAAATTTTACACCTCCGTTTTATCCCCTTTGGGATTGAATTTAAAAAAACTCAAATAGCCTATAACCTTCCTTAATAAACGGGTTATCTAACAAAAATTTTTTTTTTTTAATCTGACTTGTAGTTCCTGAGATCAGCGCGTTCAAACAAAAAAAGAGTTTATTTTTTTTCTTTGAACATGCTAATCTCAGGAACTACCAATCCGATTTGGAAAAAATTGTTTTGTTAGATAGCCCGTTTATTAAGGAAGGTTATAGGCTATTCGAGTTTTTCAATAGTTAAAAGCTTGAAAAAATGCTTTTTTTTCATTTTGATAAATTTTGGCGATTTTCTAAGTTCTGTAGAGCCGGTAAAAATAAGAACATGCACATATTTGACTAGTGCATTTTGAAGTAAATTTTGTGCCCTTTAATTTTGAATAGGACCATTTTTTCGATAAGACCATCCGTTTCCATGTTATAAGCAAGAAATCGAAAAAAGTGCAAAAAAATCGTGGTTTTTAGCCCACCAAAACTCCCCCGCCCTGTTTTAGAGGTCGCAAATTTGGATTTGACATCTCTTAAACATGCTTGAGGACACAAAAAAATAAAATCATTTGCTGCACAAAACGCAAGGTGGACGTCCTCTCGTGACTGGACTATCAATTAAAACATAAAAAGATTTGATAATATTTGCTACTAGCAAATTCCTTCCCCCAATCTTGCAATTCGTCTTTTTTGTTCATCGTTTTAATAATTTCGAGGCGTTTAAACGACAATTATTTCTTTTAATTTTTGACATTTACATTTACCTATTAAAAACTAAATTTGTTGCTAAGCTACTGACTTTTTGTGAACTTACACTGAAAAACTCAAGTGTAAACTTTATTAAGTCCGCGACTGTACGTACACAGTAGTGTACACAGTAGTGTATTGTCAGAAATGTTATTACGTACGTAACCATAAAAATGGTAAATTGTATGTTTCACATTGAAATGAATAACAAAAACTTGAAGTTATTAAAAATTACCATAACAACACAAAATAAACCATTAATTAATGTAGTCATATGGCTTATTCTGATCCATTCATATTTTCCCATTATTGCTAAATTCCCTATGTATACCTCGCCGTGAGACGCACTGTATGTATCGTTTATTCAATTTCAAAAAATGCACACGTTAGGAAAATGCAATTTATAGGTACATAACAAGTAAAATTCAATTCAATGTTCAATATATTATGTATGATCAAGTCTAGCAGGTGTTGACAATATTTATAATATTATATTCACAACTATGCTTTTCAACATATAATATTGTCGATATGTAACGAGTTTGTCTCTATAACTTCTTTTTTCCTCGTTCTATTTTTTTACGAAACAGTCTCATCAATGTTTTTAACACTGCAACTAAACAAATTATACATAATATATCCTAGTGGTCTCTACAATAAAAGTTTTCAATTTCGATTTGAGCAATTTCCTATAAAATTTGAAATCACTGAATCTCTTATATCCATACTTGTTGTTGGTTTTTTTTTCGAAGATATGAAAATATTGTATTTTGCATGGCGAAGGGAACGGAACATTTATGGTGGAAATGACGGGATAGTTACAGAAGTTTATTATTTTCGGTGTTTATACCAAACATTTTGCTAGTCTTGGTTGATTAATTCATAGTTGATTTTGGAGTCGTCGGCTATGATTCCAGTTGTTGACGGATAGTGGTTGGAGTGTGTTGTCTGTTTTGCTCAACCGTCGAAAAGGTCGTTGCCAGAAATTCCGCTATGCCCATGTCGAGTCTGTTTAAAGCAGTTCCGAGTCTTCTTTCATTAGTAATTAAGATACAAGAAAACAGATTATAGACACTGACATTTTGATTAGTGAAGTGCAAATCAGAAAAGTGTTGTGGGATAAAATCATAAAAGTTGTAAGGAGTTTTGTAATAAAGATATGAAAATGAAAGCTTGGAAAGATATATTTAAAATATTAGCACCAAACTATTAAGAAATGTCTGGCGAGAAGCAAAGTCTATTTGATAAGCATTTCTTGACATTGGAAAACTAACAAGGGGACAGTGAACTCTGGTGTAACTATATCGTACGTTAAAATATCGTCCGTCTGAAAGGTCTGAATTATTATCGTACGATTTATTTTCCGTCCAGTAAAAAACCGCTCGTGTGAAACGACCCTTAGGTGTTGCGGCATGATGAAGTCAACTGGCATGATATGAAAGTAATCGTTGAGACCGGTAATTTTATTTATGTAGTCGATGAGATAAGAAGACAATTCAAAAAATGATCGAAAGCGATTAAGTATCCTATGATCCGGCAGAATAAAAGTAATAATAATTGTGACTTAACTTTATTTGTTTGCCTCAAAGTCACACAGACAAATTTGTCTACGTATTAGATACATAGGAAATCGGACGGTGAGGGCAGTATAGCCTAGTGGTTAGCGTGCTTAGTGCCGCAACCTCTAGACTGAACTGCCGTGGGTTCGAATCCCACCTGCGCTCATGGATGTTTTGTGATGTTATTTAGTTTTAAGATAGTTGTTATTTAGTGTAGTTGAAAGACGCAAATGACCTGGGATGTCGACGCGTCTATAATCTACAATAAATAAATAAAATAAGTCGGACGGTGAGCTCTCCGTCTAAAATATTTAATAATTTCATAAAGTATTCTATCTCTATATTTCTCTATACCTATATAAATATTTTGCGATATTATTATCTTCAGCGAAATTAAATTCCGGTGTTATGCTTTAAGCACTGGCATTGTTTGTCATATCTGGAAGTGTTAATAATAGGAATACTGGTTGTTCTGATCTCTCATTTGCATCGTATCATTGTTCCCGCAGTTCTCTTCATTATTCTCAATTTATTGTCTCCTTTATTCGCACGCGTTACGCACACATCAACGGAATTATTCAATACACAATATTATTATTGTATAACCTTTGACGTTACAAATATAGACTACAACAGGAATGGAGAACCTATGGCAACAATCAACCACTGTCACTTTACATTAGCAATTTTAAAAATTAGAATTTTATGGTTTTCGGGGCGTATCACTATCCCTTATAAAAAATTACTTACAAGGTAGACAGCAAATTGTATGCGTGGATGGTAACAATAGTGCAGCTAAATATATATCAAGAGGAGTGCCTCAAGGAAGCATTCTAGGTCCCTTGCTCTTTGTCATTTTTATTAACGATCTTCCTATTAATATGTCTTGTCCTACTGTATTATATGCAGATGATACAACATTTATTAAAACTATAAAAACTACCCTTGAAGATGGCTATAAACAGGTTATTAAAGAAGCTAAAGATTGGTTTAATGCTAATGAACTGCAAATGAATACAGACAAAACAATGAAACTTAAATTCTCTTACACTAATCAGGAAAAGCAAAATAGTGTAAAATCTCTTGGTATATACTTAGATGCATTATTGTCATGGAATGACCATATTAGTCATGTATGTAAGAAGCTATCCAAATCGTTATTTGTTATAAGGAAAATTAGTACAACTGTTGGAGCTGAAGCTGCCAAGATTGCATATTTTGCAGTATTTCATAGTCACCTAAGTTATGGTTTGGTGGTTTGGGGTAACTCCTCGTTGTGTTTAGACATTTTCATATTACAGAAAAAGGCTATTAGAATAATCACAAAATCTAGTTATAATGAGCATTGTAAGCCATTTTTTATAAAATTAAAAATATTATCATTTCCATCTTTGGTGGTATATAAAAATCTAGTCTATGTGAAAGAACACATAAGAGAATTTTCTATCCTAAATAGCTATCATTCATACAGTACACGTAATAACAATATAATTTCCATACCTAATCATAGATTAGCAGTATCGGATAAATATCTAAACGCAACGAGGTGGTACAACAAACTACCAGATCATATAAAAAATCTCAATATTGACACTTTCAAGAAGGCCATAAAAGGAATTCTCTTAAAAGAATGTTTGTATAAAACAGACGATTTTTTTAAAATTGATTTTAAAAAGTAATATTAAAACTTGAAATGTCTTATTCAAAGTAAGTTTTATAAATTTTTAATGTGTATTTTTCTGACGCCATTTAAACTGTAGTCCAGTATTACAAATAAAGAATATATTATTATTATTATTATTATTATTATTAAAATGGTAATCACGCTGTCATAGTTTGAGGGGTACTCGTAACGTCGGGCTTAAAAAATGTATAAGATTGGATTGCAACATTCAATGTGAGTCAGTTAAAATTATTACATTGATATCAAACACTCTATATAATTTGTAATGGCATATGAATGATGATACTGAAGATAAATAAGAAATATAAAAGAAGGTATGATATTTCCGTGGATATGAAAT